>CM076603.1:29375000-30000000 GCA_038502835.1 Octonoba sinensis
TAAACCTTTTTACAGGTAGCACTCTTGTTAGTACTGTAGTTCAGTGCCTAATGCATGCGGTGCATTCTGAAATATGCGACGTTTTGTTCGCAGTGTATTCGATGTGGCGTATAATTTTCCATCTGTGACAGGTATAAAAGCGAGGTATAAGACAAAGACAGATCAGACAAAATAGAAATGCGACCTCAAATGGCGTTTGGCAGCGGAGTACTGCAGCAGCCTGTGACTTCTTTTCGAGCGTTTTCTCTTAGCTTATAAGTGTAGCATCCTCTTTTTGTGTAAATTTTGTAAATAAACTGGCGCAAAGATTTATACCGTAAATAATTTAACTCGCAATAGGAAGATAGGCTTTCTTCAGTTAAAAATAGCAGTTTATTAATAAAACACGCTCACATAAAGAAATATGAAACACGATATGTTTAGTTGTTATTCAACGGATTCTGGATCATTGATCAATCAAAATAAATAGAATAATGAAAGTTTGAAAAAGTTATTATTGCGCAGTAATCAAGTAAGATAAGAAGTTCGTGAAAAAACAGG
This sequence comes from Octonoba sinensis, assembly GCA_038502835.1. Classification (NCBI taxonomy): domain Eukaryota; kingdom Metazoa; phylum Arthropoda; class Arachnida; order Araneae; family Uloboridae; genus Octonoba; species Octonoba sinensis. The sequence goes on from CM076603.1 coordinate 29,375,541, forward strand.
AGACCTAGTGCATTCCCCGGAAAACGGCATCCATTCTTTCAAATAGCACCACTACTGGCAGATGTCTTACCACTTGATAATTTTGACGCTTAGTTCCCCCCTAGATGGCGGCACCTGAGCTCTAAATGATGCGAAACTGCACTAGGAATTTAATTCAGCCGAAAGTTGTATCCAAGCCAAACAGATACTTAAGAGATCTTTTTACATGCCGCAAAATCATACGACATGGACGCAGCTCGAAAATCCACCGACTTGGGTCAGGTTTGATCCTGCGAACTCGGGCGTACGAGGCCAGTGTCTTACCACTACTACCTTGCCGGCAAAAAATAGGAAGTAAAAGGTTTTACTTTGTGTGGAAACAATAAATAACAAAAAACATCAGTACACGTCGCAAATTCACAAAAATATTATATAGACACGTTTCGGGGATACAACGAACCCCTTAACTGTCTGGTAATGATTTCATAAAAATAAACACCATAATTTCAAAAACAGTGTATGGTTCAGAAATTTGCTAAATTATAATAATAAAAAAAAATATTTAGACAACAAATGAAGTTAATAGAAACGCTAGTCTTGGTCGCAGAATTTTATATCATATTTTTTAACAGGTGGAAAAGTTAATATCTGATTTTATGTTTGAACTGAAACCGACAAGAGATCGTTTTGAATTACGTTCTCCAAAATGGCGATGATGCATTATCTGTATGAACTCTTCGAAGCGGGCAGACAGCCAAAGGAACAAATGACGTTTTTATTGATTTTACACCGACCGACAAAACTTCAAAAATATTTTCTTCTTCAAATTTTTTTAAAACCTCAAGCGACTATCGCACCTGCTGTTTTTTGGACACAAGACAACTACGACCGCAGAAGTTAAGGAAATTGCTGCAGGCGGGATAGAACATATTATGCTCAAACAAAGCATTTTTTTTTCTTTCTATTCCTTCTCAGTCTCATCATTCCCTTGTTTCCGGCGAAGCCTGAATAATTTATTTGAGTCGGGAAAGTGGGAAAGTGAAATTAGTTTCGGAGAAGAATCTTTATTCCCCGCCGAAACTGGGAATCGTGACAATAAAGGGACATAATAGAACTGCACTTTGCGCGGAAGGGTGTAGGCAACATCTTCGGATTGGATTGAGGGGGGGGGGGGAGTGTTCGCACAATAGAGCTATTCCGACGCGAGGTGAACTGATTGATTAAGAGCAAAGAAATGAATTCTTTCAAACACATACGCCGGCAAAGAATTTGGCGTGGTATCAGACACAACAACTGGTACTTCTCTTTAAGCGAAGTTTGTCCCCTTTCGATTTCGAAATTGTCAGCTGCTCCAAATTTCAGAAAAACCCGCATTTTGATTTCAACCATAAATCATGAAAGCATTTTAGCCCGATGGAGGCGATTCACCGCTACAGGGACTCATGAGCGATCATCGTTGTCACGTGATATCCGCTTTGTTTACTAAGATTTTCAATTGAGTTCTAGGCAAAATTAGTTACCTTAAAATTAATTAGACTATTTTCACGGCTTTTTCTGATTATAACGCAGTATTTACATTTAATTTAATTATAAAAGAAATTTACTAATTATTACAATAGTTATAGTGTCTTATTTAGTGTTAATTTTATGTAATGTAGAAGAACTTTATTTAAGCCTAGTTTTTAAATAGATTTGTCGAACTCGAAGTTTAGCGATGATACGGCTTCCTTTGTTTACATTGCTTTAATCGCCGCCACGTGACCAATGACGCTGCTTGAATTGCCTCCATTGACAAAAGGCATGATAAAGCACTGATACATAATTTATGCAAACCGTGATAGTCATTAAGCCTTATAAACTTAATTCAACAAAAGAATCTTCTAACGACAGTTTGCAATTAGTAAGTAAATCTCAAACAGTAAGAACATTGCTTTAATCGCTTTCCACGTGACCAATGACGTTGCTTGAATTGCCTCCATTCAACGAGTCCGCCTTACTGTGAGATTAATACTATAACGAAATACTACATGGTGTGGTGGGTTAACCAAGGTATAGGTTTAATAGTATCTGTAATTTATCTTCACATGACTATTTCAAAATCGGCCACAACATGAAAATTATTTGGCGTTATAAACATCGTTCCGTGATGTTGCTGTTGTTTTAGTCCTGGTACCCCCTTCCAGGACTAAAACATCTACTATCACTAGCAGAGAGAGAGAGAGAAAAGTAATTTTTTAAATGTACCTTCAAAAGAAAGTTTACATCATGTCCTGTCAAGGCTTTCAACTCTCTTTACTGGGCCATGACGCTGCCCTAAGTGTCATAAGCACTACAGCACAAGGAACCCGCACTATGGGCTGGAGTTCTGAGTTCCAGCCAAGATATGGATGAAATTAATCAATATAGAACTTATTCCCAACAGATCCTAGTGGTTCAGAATCCACGTTAGGATCAAGTTCTCTAACAATCCATAACCCCTTGACCAGGAATGACGAGTAGCACTCGTCCTGCTTAAAATAATTACGAATAACACTCGTCATGACTTAACAATGACTAGTAACACTCGTCATGAAATTCGTAAGGCAACAGAGCTTTAAAAATAAAAATGTTCCGAATTGCTTTGAAAGTTTTCGCACTCTGAAAAATTATTAATATAATGCAACATAAATAATAATAAACGCAAATATGTCCATTTATTAATTTTTGATGTGTTTGACTCATATCATCTCAGCTGAAACTTTTCTGATTCAGAGATTAAATAGTTTTTTTTTAACGCCGCACGCTTCTAATTAATTTTCCGGTTAAGGGGTTAAGGAAACTATCAGCTCGGCCTCCTTGGTTAAATTTATTCACAAAGGGATCGGTTGTTGGTTTACAATAAAATACGTGTGGTATTGAACTATGACGGTGCTACCCACAAAAGTTTGGATGAGGGCAACAGGTTGAGTAAGACCACTCCAAAGCTTGCCTTCTTTTTAAAAAGACATCTAGATTTTGCCTAAAACCTAGCGCTCAATTTCATCGCAAGGCAAGTTCCTCGCACGTGAATTCCCATCAAATAATACATGAAATTTGTTATAATTATTTCTCTGCTAGTGCAGTGTCAATGCGGAGAAAACAACTTATTGCACTATGAAAAAGCCATAGCAACGCATTCCCACTGAAAATGTTGGCTGTGAGGAGATTGTATTGAATATATAATCGCCCAGTGAATGATCAGTTAGCATTTTTTTTTCAAAAGTAATGTTTTAAGATTTTTTCTATATGAAATGACAACAGCAATTTCCTTCCATGCTATTGTAAGCTATCTGACAAATAAATGATTGTTAAAATCAAAATCTTGCATGTTTATTGACTGGGATACTTTGGATTCAGGGACAGGTTGTTCTACCACTTTTTATTGGCACGTCCAAAAACAACTGAAGAAATACCCTTTAAACTCCCCCCTTTTTAAACACTATTTACACATATCAGTAAAAATGTTTTTATTATCACGTACCAAAAGCTACATATTCAAAAAATATATTTTTTAAAAATGAGGCTTTGTAACAGTACAAGTACAAGTACCGGTTTGCACAGTACCTCAAAATTACTCAAAATATCGAAAAAAAAATAATTTTTTATTACCTATTTTGATGGATAAAACTGTTTTAAAGCCTCATGCAAAATTTCAAACTTTTGTGAGTAATACTTTAAAAGATATTCCGGTTTTCGACTTTGTATGTACATTCCACGGAGAATGTTTAACAAAAATTAGCATGGGTTTCACTCTGAAATTTGAAGCTTGTTTTTATTTAATTGTCGAATTTTTGGTTCTTTTCTCTGAGTTTCTAACGGAAAAATATATTAAAATTTAAAAAAGTTTTAAATATTTAATTACATGATAACTTTTATTCTTTAGAACGTTTGGGAATTTCAGAAAAAATATTTTGAACAGAAAAAATCTTTTTGAAAAAAAAAAAAAAAAAAGATATAATTGAAGACATTATGAGAAATTGCAAAAATTGAAAAAAGTTATATTTTTTTAAACTTTAAATTAATGGTTGATCACAATGGGGCTCTACTTTCAAATTTCTTATCTAATCAAAATTGGAATCAAATGCATGCATTGTTTTTGTAAGATTCTTAAACGAGAAAAATTTTAGAAGGAGGTACTGCGCCCCCTTAAGCGTTCATTCATTCATGAGGCTACCCCATATAGAGCATTTTATGTTTTTAAATAGCAGAAATGGCCACAATTCACTTTGAAATTTTTCTTCGCCATCCCTCTACTTAAAATATGTGTTCATTGCTCAATACAAATAAAGTATCATATTAAATTAATTGGAACATTTTTTGCCTATCACTTCACTGTAAACACGATTTCATTCATTTAATAATAAGAGCGGGTCATTTCGAAAGGAAGATTAAACTTCATTTTATGTCCCTGCGAAAAGTTGTTTTTCATTTAAAATCATTCACGATCATCACTTTCGCCAGCCATTATCAAAAAATAATAATGAGCCATGAAATCTTATCGCAGAGTCATAGATTTCGCTTCCGAAGTTTTTCGAACCGTTTAAAAATTAGCTTTCGGAGACAGAGAAATTCTTCATTATGACCCTAACAAACAAAACTGAACGTGACGCTTCGAAACTATGCTACTTAAAGAGAGGCTTCCCCCTAAGAGAATGCATTTAATCGTCTGCAACGCGGCCTAGAAATCGATTAGAACGCCTAGTTACGCTCTGACACAGTTAACGATCCATTCGGAAATGCACATTAAGTTAAAGCGGCTAACGTGAGAGCAAACGATAAATTTCCGATCTTTTATAGAATAAGTTCCAGAACAGTAGAAAGCTTCGAATTAATATAATGCTCAGATTGCAGCGTACGCATAAAGCTTCCCGAAGAATAGCTCCCCGAAGGGAGCGAGTTCCGTTGTTCTTTCACATTAACCAGGCCTCTCAAGAAAGTTGGGGGAATGCATAAAGGAACAAATACTCTATTAAGAGCTGCGGTAGAACAATTAGTCTTGGTATTATTCCCGCCAAACGAGCTCATTCGCTATATCTATTCACACATATGTTTTTAATAAGCACAAATCACAAGATTATCTTTTCCTTATCCCACATAATGGGACATGGCAAAACTGAATATTCAAACTTCACTTATAAGGAATAAGAAACCATAAAATAATACCAAACTTCCCAGTAAAATGGAATACATGCTTCAAAATAAATAAAAAGAATTTGATTATAAACAGATTTTCTCTTCTTTCTTGAATCCTCCATGGACTTCTAAACAGATCTTCATCTTTTAACTATATTGAATACCCTATGACACTTTTTGTGGTTTCCAAGAACTGTTTGGAGTCTCCAGATGAAGACGACATGAAAATTGCAGCACAAAAAAGAATCTGCATGAGCTCGGCGAAGACATCTCATTTCCATATTTTACTTTTTGATTTGAACAATTTTTCGTTCAATTTTGAAATTTCAAAACATTTTAACATTAGCGCCTATGGGCAAAAATGAAGAAAATTCTGTAAGCTCTGGGCCCAAGATCCAAGTTCCTATGAGCAAACTTATTGGAAGAAGCTCTCGGCGTGAAATATTGATTTGAACAATTTTTGTTCATTTTTGAACAGTTCAAAAAATTTAGAAGCAAAAATTTATGTCACCTCATATGAGGCTTCCATGCAAGAGAGGGTTAAAAGGGAAAACATTTGAAGAACTTAACTATATGAATAACTAGTGTTTCTTTCCTGAGTGTTCCGTCAAGAAGCAGCCCGATAAAAACTAAACATAAATCGTAACAATCTGTGCGTATATAGTTTAGTTAGAACAGATTGTTTTCCCTGCATTCACACTGTGATGGTAGAAAAACAACTTTCAGAAAAATTACATTTTTACCAGAGATCTGGAGCGGATCGTGGAACAGGAGCGCGGAACACTGGAGTAACGACTTTTTTCTCGCAGCACAAGCAAAGCTGGAGCACTGAAATTTGTCGTGCTCCACTGATTGATTTTTTCTGTTAGAATTTCATTAAAAACTAGAATTTTTCGGCGAAAAAATTAGTTTTGACGGAATAACAACAAAGAATGAGGGTGCTTTCATATTCAACGCAACAGCAACACAAGACAAAGACAAAAATTTTCAGAGCATGTGATTGGTTTTACCTAATTTCACAACCACGCCCTCACTTTGGCGTTTTTCACTGCGTCATTTCCACAGTGATTGGTTCATTGCATTATCGAAGGCATAAGTCATCGCTGTTAGTTTGATAAAAATAGAAAGTCTGTTACGGCAGAGACAAAATGTCTTCGCAGCTTTTGGTGGGAAAGCACCCTGAAAGAGGATTTTTCATCCGCAAAATAACTTGTCCATAAATGATTTTTACTTTTGTTACCTCCAACATAAATAAAATTACTAAATTAAATAAATAAATAAGATAAATAATGTAAGTCCTATTAAAAACATTCGGGATACGCAGCATAGTTGGAAGGGCGATGCTGGAAGCTTGACAAACGATCAGACCGTCAAATATGGTTTCACCAGAAGCGCTTCGATAATTTATGAGAAAAAAAGGAACGAATGAGTTCCGATCCCAGATTAAAATTAATGAGCTTAGTATCTGACCTCAATGTAACCGGTTACAATTTATTTATCTCAAATGCAGAAGGCCAAGTCCAAAAAGGTAATTTGTTTAGAAAAGCTGATTGAAAGTTAAGATTCTATTATATATTGCTGCTCCCTTGACATACTGCCATAAAGATGGTAATAGCTTTTTACAATGCATTTTTGGATTTAATCTTCTCTGCATCTTATCGAGTTCCCCCCTCGTTATATTTAATATAATTCTTTTCAACCAGGGGTTATGATGTATAACACTGAAATAGATATATGGAAATCATAATCTTAATGATGATTTAAGATTAGGATTTCCTAAGATTATGATTAATACTTCTTTCGCAATTATGTCGATGCCTCGGGGAATCAGAAAAAAGGCTGTAAAGAGAAAGAATGAAAATCTTTTCACCAAAGGAGAGAGCGAGGGCAAAAAGCAATTTCACAGATTTATTTTCGGAATTTATTCTTTTCAAACAGAAGAATATTGAGCTCTAAAGCATTCGTCTAAAAAAGTCATACTGAACTGGTCCCTGCTAAAGCGACAAAAAGTTAGCCTTCGACTTTGAGAGCATGTCATTGCCTGTAATTAATTTTAGTAACACGCGCCTTTGTGTTGCTAATCATTCGCTTTTTGGCATTTTTTAATTCAACATCAAAAATTATTTTCACCCAGAAAACCGTGATTTGTTGATTGCGCTTTGACGTCCTTTGGAACAGACAAACCCTCGCTGATAATTTAATACCCATAGCAAGTCTAAAACGGAAAAAAAAATTTGTCCCTATCCTGGTGGGTGTGAAACAGTGTTACACAAACAATAAGTGAAAACTAATGTGAATGCCGCTGAAAACTAATCAGTACCACTTCCCATGAGAGCAGCCACAAAAACTGTAAACACACATACAGACATTTCCCCCAAAATGGTAAGTATGGCAGGGGTGCCCACCCCTCCTCAGAGCGATGGCACACCCCTTAAAAAACGGTGGCTCCTCAACTCTTCCAAACAGTCAGCCGAGCTCCTCCTCCCCACCCAAAAAAAACCCCTGAAAACAATTTCCCTTGGTCAGCACCTATTAACAGTAGATTGCCCAGACTGTTTCGAAGATTCCATTTTGCATAATTTGTTACTAATTATAGTGCAACTTTCAATTCCATTGGCTTTTCCTAATATTCATTAAGTAGGACAAATTAATGTGACTGAAAGTTTTATTATAATTAGTAGCAACGGGATCATTCATAAATGATGTCACGCTTCGAGGGGGGGAGGGGCGTTCGTGAAATTGTGATAAAGTGTGACAAGGGGAGGGGAGGGGGTTACAAGAAGTGTGACATCATGCATTATGCAATATAGCGTGACGCGTAACAAAGGGGGGAGGGGGGTCCGCTGAAGTGTGACATATTGTGACAAAGGGGGGAGGGGGATCAAATATATGGGAAAAAAGCGTGACGTCATTTATGAACGGCCCCAACTTGGAGTAAAATGAAAGTTAAGAAATGGTTCAAAACGAATGGTCCATCTAGTGTTAAAACATGTAAATTCTACAAAACTCGAAAATTTTCACCAGTCAAATACTTTTTCTATATATTTTAGATAAAAAAGAAAGCAACACACACAAAAAAAAAAAAATACATGTTTCGATGAACATAACTGCACTACAGACACTTGAATTTTGATTTTTTTTTTTTTATAACGTTATTTTGTAATATTTGGATTGCCCACTTATAAAATAAATTCGGAAAACTCCGTCTTTCTCTTTTACCATAAATAAATAAATGTTTATTTAAGTACTCTACTGAAATATTAAACAAGAAAAAGAATTCCAAATGGCAACAGATATTTACATTACGCAGAGAAGGTTTCTTCATTAATTTATTCAGTGTTGTACAAAGAATTCGAATTAAATAAAGGATATTTTTCTTTCTCACAGCGAAACAGTTTGAAGCTATCCATTATCGTTAACCCTTCGTGTCGTTGCCATCCGATGACGCACGAATGTAGAGTAAATCTTTGCGTGAGGCTCGTATCTAACCCGTCAGTCAGACGAGAATTTTTTCAAGATAATCGTCGTAACATCAAAACTTCCAAGCGAATAATAATATCATTCCACAAAAAAGATAGTAATTGAAGGAATTTTAACATGACAATAGTGAGGAAAGTGAAAAATGCTCAGTTTTATAATGCAACTAATAGCTACGACTGCCATTTTTATTTGTTTTCGAATAGTAAAGAGTTTCGGAAACTAAAAATGTTCTCTTTCTCCCACTCCGGAAAATCTGCTCTGCATTAAACTTACATTAACCAGATCATTTACTTCAAGAGGAAAATGTTATTTTAGAACATTGGTTGCCAAACTTTTGAAAGCACGACAACTGTACAGTTTTAAAATTCTCCTACGAGCTATTCCCCCCCTTTTCCCCCAAACACAGGAAAACAAGACAAATAAAAGTATGAAAATTTTCAATTCTCAGTTATTTATTACATACCAGAAAACACGAGCGAGCCACAAAATTGGCACCGTTATATATTCATGCTAACAAAATATTCTTTAGTTCCTTTCTCACCCCCGTGTTATTTAATGCGAATATTGGCGAAAAATGGAAAATATAACAATCGGTGTAATAATGTGCAGATTAACCCCTTCCCTCTCCCTCCCGTGAAAACGACGGGGTGAGGTTTCGCTCTCTTTTTTTCGTGATATTTCCGGGCTGGAGTGTTTAAAATTTCAAAATAAAAACAAATCAAAAAATATGAAGGAATATATATATTGTTCATACACACATTTTTATATAATTTTCAGGGAAAAAAAATACGCACTTTTATAACCGTTTTCTTGAAAATTAACCGATCGTTAAGGGATTAACCACCTACGCGCCACCGCAATTTATCGAAAATTTTTTTGCGAGTAGCTCGCGGTTTGCTGACCACTGTTGTTCTTTCATTCTCTTTTACTTTCTTTCCATCTTATTCTTTTCTCTTTTGCAATAAAAAATAAAATAAAAATCCACTAGATCAGACTTAATAGGATAGAATGAACACACTCAGCAGCCAACAAGATGCCTCCCTCCTACCATATAAAAAAGAAACAGAAAGAAAAGAATACATTGGTGTGGGCGGTGGATCTGTTTTCAAGATTTAAAACCGATTAAAAATTGTTAGCTTGAAGAATATTTATTTCACCATTAACGAACATAAAAAGGTCTTATGTATGGGAAAATTAAAATTCGCTAAACAGTATCATCATCAACTATAGCATCCACGGCAAATATTGCAAAACCAATGCATATAAAATGACTCAGAATAAAATCTGACAAATAAGAAATAAATTCTTTTGCGTGAAAGAAATCGCTCGTGAGAAACACAAACACATATATAAGGAATGAGATACGCATTTGCCAAAACGAAGAAATCCAGAAAGAAAATTAATTTCGTCCGAGGGACAAAGGAAGTTTCTTTGCAATTCCATACAAAGGACAACTGAAATGTTAATTTCGTAACCATAATTGAAATGCAGAAGATCAACAATAATGCTTACAGCAACTACTCAACTCACATTTTATTGCATTGTTGTAACGCCCACCATTGGCTGTTTCCTAATTCGAAGCTTTTGTATAAAATGCATTTGCCTTTTTTCGCTTCACTTCCATTTTGCACCACAACAAATGGCAAGGGATATTCTCATTTAATGTTGAATTTGGTATTGTGTGCGATTGATGCAAAGGTTGCCATTTTAATCCACTAAAACGTGCCCAAGAGTTTGGATTAAATTTTCACAAAGTAACTAAATGACAAAAGGGAACACAAAATTGGTTTTTGTAATAACACAAAATAAAGGCAATTCAAGCAACGTCATTGGTCACGTGGCAGCAATTAAAACAATGTAAACAAAGGAAGCCGTAGCATCGCTTTACTTCGATTTCGACAAATCTAATTAAAAACTAGGCCTAAATAAAGTTCTTCTACATGACATAAAATTAACACTTAATAAAACAATTAACTATTGTAATAATTAATAAATTTCTTTTATAATGATTAAATTAAATGTAAATACTGGGTTATAATCAGAAAAAGCTGTGAAAATAGTCTAATTAACTTTAAGATAACTAATTTTGCCTAGATTATTCCACGTAGAACTCAATTGAAAATCTTAGTAAACAAAGAGCGGATATCATGTGACAACGATGATCGCTCATGAGTCCCTCTAACGGTGAAGTGCCTCCATTGCATATTGATGCCACAAGATGGCGGATGACATGTCCACTGACCTCAATATTTGTTGCCTTTTACTTTCTTAGATATTCTTGTGATACTGTAACTTCATGGGTTTAATCGCCTTTCAGCCTCGCGAGACTAGTTGTACGCTGTTCGTTCTTCAAAACTTAGAAATGTGTTCGTTTTTAATAACTTTAAAGTTGATTAAATAAAAAGGTCAATTTTGTTTAAAAAGATCTCCATTTGTCTTCTTCCTCCATGTTTCGAACTTTTCTCCACCAGACTTCTACCTGTTAGCCGATTAGGATTGCTTGCGCACGGGCCGAGGTAGTGGGGTCTACTGATTTTACATGCACGTATCCCCAAGTGTACATGGTGGGTCTTCAGCGGGTATCGCGAGCGCGACCTATAGGTGGAAGTCCGACGCTCTAACTGGTTTTGTAATCGAAGTTGTAAATGTTTTGACGAGAAAGGAATCTTACACAGGCGATATTTCCTTCAATCATTTGCGTCCCTTGAATTAAAGTTTCTACGACACAGCGGAACAATTTAACGCAGACGACCGACCTATTTTGCTTATTCAGGCTTATCTGGACGGAGACGAAGCGTTTCCCTCTTTCTCTGGGGTACTTAAAGCTTATAGTGGGCTCCGAACCACTAGGACATAATCGGAAGAAAGGCAAAACCGATCAAAGACCCATGTAATTGCCGAGATTGAAAGGCCGGGCCGATGGCGCGTTAGCTTATTGCTCTTATGTCATTGGGCACCAATAAACGAATACTCTTAGCGCTTTGCCATTTTGGTCATTGGGAGGTAATAAAACAATCTATTATTTTTTAATTGTAAAAAAAAAAAAAAAAACAAACAAACCTTCAAATAGATTCATTGTAATTAAACAATTAAAAGCATTTGCAATATAATTCATACGAAACAAGACAAATTAGAACAGCAAATTCAATTGACGTAAATACAATTCGAAATAAAATATTGAATACCAAAACTCATTTTTCAATTAAATCAGCACTCCAGCAGCATACAGAGTGCTAACAAAGTAAACGTAAATTCTAAAGTGGCGGGCACGATAGAATTAGATTAATTATGTTCTCTGATGCAATCCATCTCTTTCAAGCGCTCCAACATATTAACAGACATTAGAAAACACACACGAAAACCCTTCCCCCGCAAATCGACAAAAATTTCCATACTTCAAACTCTCTACCAACTTCATTAATAATCGCAGATGTAGTTTCCACCGCTCTCCTGCAAGCGTTGCACAGATTGCGTGCGAAGTGTTTCAAATGTAACGAAAGATTTCAATTCTTGGCGAAATAATTTAAAAATCGCCAAATTCATGAGCGAAAATTGGAATCGGACAAGTGAACGACACCATGGTAATGTGTGTTCTGATGTGTTTTAATTAGCGAAATGAGGAAACCTCTTCGCGTGTACTGGAATATAAAGCAAGACCCATACATACAGACCTAACCACCAATGACTGATAGCTTTTGATAAAAGGCTCAACCTCGGGCCCGTTATTTCGATCATGGTTCCAACTTCCAACTTCTAAAAAACATATATAAAGCTTTTTAAGGAAACCCAAAAGCACTAAAAAATGTCGAAAAGAAAACGAATTTTTTTAATTGGTTTAAGTAGTAAAATAAATCTTTAAAAATGTTCCCTGAAAGTTTCCGAAAAAATGAAGCAATATTTATTAATTTATCATTGATTTTATTACGGTGTGATTTGACACCTTTTCCGAATCGAAACTGTGTTGAATATAAGCCGCATATTTATTTTTTAAAATAGAATAAGCGAGAAGAAGCACTTTCATCGTGACTGTTACGGAAAAAAAAAAAGTTCCTTACTCGAAATTTTGATAAAGATATTGCAAGCCGAAAACTTAAACTGCTCTTTTTCTCTCGCTTTGTTTTTTGCACATTTCATCTCAATTAAAATGCAAAGGTTTTTTTAAAATTTTTATCTATAATGTGGATTCCCCCCCTCCCCACATGTTCCTGAAACTATACGTAATAAATTTATGCTTTACTTTTATGATAACTTAAGTACTTTTTTTTTAATTCTTTTTGTAGGTTTTTTGAATTTTTTGTTGTTTTTTCTGCGTTACTTCAGTTTTTTTTTTTCCAAAAAGTATTTGACTTTTAAAAAATTCAAAGCATAAAAATTTTGGAATAAAAAATAATATTCAAAAGAATGTGTAGAGCAAAATCATTTGGCAGGTCGACAGGGTGGCGTAGTGCGCAATGAAAGGCACAGATGAGGATGGATCTTTTTTTTTTTTCTTCTTCGGGAACGTGACATAAGGCAGTTTGGCGTCCGAATCGAAGCGCCACGGCGGATTCTTTTGACTTCGCCTTATGGTTTCCGACATGGGAATGCAACTTTACTAAATGTTCCGTAAAGGGACATCTGTCAGAGGTGGAGTTGCTATATCCCCTAAAGCTGTAAAAAAAGGCGCCCACCAAAAAAATTTGAGACTTTACGCCAATTTTTTGAAAAGAAGATGCATTTTTAAAAATTGTTAAATTTCGTTTTACAAATTAAATTTTTCAAATTATATTTATGAAATCCAGTTTTCTTTAATTTTAAATTTCTTATGAAGTGATATAACATTTAGACAAAAATTGTAAATAAAATAACCATAGAGAAAAGTGATCTCATGGTGCCGACACCCCTTAACCCATTCGCATCATTTGACGACCTGTGGTCATCATGCGATCTTTTAGAGTAAGAATCATATGACGACCACAGGTTGTCATATAATTTACAAACCTTTTCAAACATTTATACCTTTTTCAAACTTTTAAAAGAATAGCACACTTTAAACATAATACCGTTATCGAACTATATGACAATTCTTAGAATATGCATATAATATTTTTTTCACTCTACTTCTAGTTATTTTTTCTCTTTTCCAAGAATTTTTTTTAATTTTTTGATTTAATTATTTAATTTTTTAACTACCTACGAGAGCGGAAAAAATAGGTTCACAATTACGTCGGTAGGTTTAGTGTTAAATCTGATCCCTCTGTTAACGGGATAGGTATTTAAGTATGATTTGATTGGGTTAAGACGTTTAAAAGGCGTAACGTCGGAGTCATATCACCTCTACGAGTACATTCACACCAAAGACGACGAAGACAAAAAAAATATGCTCTGCGCTTGCTCAGAAGAGAAAAGACGGAAATATTGTCGTTGTCGCCTTTCGTGTGAAGGCACGCTACCAGGGATCTGGAGCAGGATCATCGAGCAACGAGATTTTGCTCCAAACTGGAGCGGAATCAGAACAAAAAAAATTGTGCGCCATTGCTCCGATTTTTTAAAAAAAAAACTTTTTAAATTTTAACAATATAAAAAATCATTTTACTAAAAAAAAGTGAATAATGTACTGAAAGTATTCGGAGCATGGGAGCAGAGCTGGAGCTCTCACACTACGTGTCAATATTTCTTATAAAGATTATCAAATTAAGGTTTTAGTGTAAATAAATGGAAACAAAAATAATAATCTAAATATTTTAACAAAACTGAATAGACTTCGGGGGAGGGGGGGGGGGGAGAATACCATAGCAGATGCAAAAAAGATTTTTTCCCCTTTTTTTTTTTTCAAAATGTCGGCATTAAAATTATCAAAAATGGCAAATAAGAGATTTTTCTTAACTAATATAATTTGAGAATTGAATTTTAATAAGCCTATATGATGGTTGAATCTTTGGGAAAATAAATCATCAAGGACAAAAATTAAGGCGGTTCGAGAAATTTAAAAGAAAACGGCACCAATTATATGTCCTTTAAATCATTAAATTTTATTGCTGTTTAAACTGTGAGAGCACTCAATTTTTGTTTGAGGTAAGTACGTATCGATAATCCCCCGCAAGAGGGCGCGGATAGCTGCGCATGCTCCGCTCTATATTATACATTCCGTTAGTTTGTAGTCATGTAGAAACAACTTGTAGATTTTTGTGTGCGCATTAAACTTATGTGGTTAATGTTCAAAGTGTCAAGTTATTGGTCCACACCCCGCACGTCTCGTTCGTACATGTCCCTGGTCCGCCGAGCACTAGCATTTATCACGTTTGTGGATTAAGCAATTCAACTTCTAACATTTTGGAGCATTCTAACTACTATGGCGGCACCAATTATATGGCCTTTAAATCATTAAATTTTATTGCTGTTTAAACTGTGAGAGCACTCAATTTTCGTCAGCGAGAGGAGGGGGGAAGGGGTCACAAAGATTTCTTACACGCAAAATGAAATATTATTTTTTAAGTGTTAAGAAAAAAAGGTGAAGAGTGCTTTAATGAAAACTACAAAGGCTATTAAAATTGCGTTTTGCGTAAAAAATAACTAAATACAAATGAAACAAATTAAAAAATCAGATAAAATTCATAACAAAACAAGCATATAAAAAATTTAAAAGAAAAACGTAATCTTCATTACACGTTAATAAAAACAAAGATAGTTGCACCACTGTTTTATTATTATTTTCTTCGACGCACATAATTACGGTTAAGGATACTTCATAAAAACTTCGAAGTATTTTATAAAAGTATTAACATCTCCTTAAAGTTCATTAAAAATGTCACTCAATGAAAATTAGTTTTTCCATAGTGAAGGGAAAATCAAAAGCTTTTATGCAAGAAAAACCAATTAGAATACACGTCTCAAACGCAACGCCATTTTTATTTAAATACCTGTACCAAAATAATTCGTATATTTACTTTCAATTTTTCCCCGGTTACACAACTTTCGAAAACGAAAACATATGTAATTAGAAACTAAAAGAAGAGCTTATTTAAACTTTGAAACGCAGATTTAAACTAAGTGATTTTCGAATAACATATAACTGTCAAAAGTTTTAATACAAGGAAATATTATTGAAAGCAAAAAATGCCATGCAAATGAGACAGCGTAGATGCAATTCGCGAAATGAGCGCCAGACCAGACGATCTCAAAGTAGCTAAAATTAACTTTTTAAAAATGGAGAATAAAAAGCAAGTTCTCCTCAGCGTTTTAAATTCAAGGTCATTGAAAAACGCTGCTATCTTGAGTGATAAATAAAGGCTTTTCCCTGATTTCGAGTACGTAAAAGGAAACTTAAACGTTTATTTTTTTTAATGTGAAACATTTGATTTGGTTTAAATGCATTTACAAGCTAATTAGTTATAAATACTAATTTTTATTCCATTTATATATTTTTTAAATTTCTACAATACGCCCTTGTAAGTTTGTATTTAGGAAAACGTGTTGCATCATTTTCAGTGGAAGAGGGGAGCGTCAAATCATTCCCCCCCCCCCCCCCTTTGGCTATTAGTATTATTTTTCAGCCCAGCATTCTTTGAAGTTTCGAACTTGTTAGTATATTGCATTTTTCCTTTCTCATTAAAACTTTTCCCTCAATTATTAAGTTTTTTCTTTAGTTCTTAGTATTTGCTCTTAGGTATCACGATTTTTCTCTTCATTCATTAGGATTTTTTAGTCACTACGATTTTCTGCACAATCCTTCGTGACTTTTCGTTAGTTTCAAAAAATTATTTTTCTCAATCATTAGAATTTCACTTTATTATTGGGACTTTACTCCCAGTAATTAGTATATTTTCTTTCCTTAACAGGTTTTTTATATAATAGTTGTCCCCCTCCTTACCATTAGAATTTAAATTGGTTATAAGGATTTTCCCCCGTCATTGGTATTTTCTACGGTAGTAAGAATTGTTTATTCAATTTTCACCCGCCTCCCTCAATTATAATTTATCATTTAATTAGGTTTCCTCCCCCGGATAGAATTTTCTTTCGCTTATTTATTTATTTATTCATTTTAATAGTTCTCATGATTTTTTATTCATTAGGATTTGTTCTTCAGTGATTAGGAGTTTTTTCTCAGTTGTAACTTGAGCCGTTTTCTTAGGTTTAAGCCATTTTGCCTTAGCCGCTAAGATTTCATTGCTCAGTAGTTAGAATCCCCCTCCCTATTTTCCTCCGAGTTATAATTTCATTTAATTATTAGGGTTTCCCTTAATTATTAGGAAACTTTTGCAAAGTGGAGAGACTAAAAAGTATGAAGGAAAGAAATAAAATCGGTTAATATCTTCCGGTCGCGCATGTGCTCTTACGTTTGCCGACATTTGGAAACCTTCAGTTTTACGATAATTTTAAATATTTTTAGGTTGATCCCAAATGTAAGCTAAAATTCTTATGTATTAATTCTAATGTAGTTTATCTAATTATAACAGAGTGCATACAATCAAATGTTTCACTATTTTAAGGGGTCTGCCTGCATCAAAAAGACGAGTTTTGCGAAAAAAAAATCGATATTTTTTTTTTATTTTATATTTAAAAAGAATATGTATTTAAGATTTCAAAAATGTTTGGTTTTTCTTTCTACGATACATAGAAACGAAGTTACACGCAATTAAGTTATCCAGAAGTCGCATCGCGAGCACATAAAAGTGGAATTTAAAATGCGTTTTCTGAAAAACTACTTTTTTCGATATCTTTTGTTCACGGCAGATCTCATAACTCGAAAAGTTTTATACCCATTACTGTGATTTTTTAAAGTATTGTTTCGCACATTGCTATCTGTGTTTTGAACTAAAAGCTAAGCTCTATGTCAGTATTTAAAAAATTTACAGGCATTTATTTGTGAAATATTGTGTTTTTTTCGGTGAAAAACGTAGGAATTTCAACAAAACTGCTATATTTTTCTCAATTTTGGACCTATTATAAAACTTTTAGTTCAGAACACAGTTAAGTAATATAGAAACATATATTATTAAGGATTTTAAAATATATCGAGTTAAAGTGAGTATAGAGTGTTTGGCGTAAACTGTAAAATTAACCTTTTTTTTGCTAAAATTTCCCAATTTTTCAAAATTTTATAAAAATATAGCTATTATTTTGTTTGTTTTCTTAATTTTAATTACTTTTTAACTTAAAAAAATATGCATTTAGTAATTATTTCATTGTTTTGAAAAAAAAAAAAGCCTCCGAACGTAGGCAGACCCCTTAAAAGAAATCCAAAATAGCAAAAAGAAGGAGAAACACTCGTCAATCTTTGTAGGTCGAAGAAACAAGAGAACATGTATGAGAATTTGGTTTTAGTTCATACTACTGATAAACAATCAGTAGGGAAAATAATGAAAAACAGAGGAAGCACAACATTTTAACAAAACTAAAAGAGGAAAGTTTTTCAACTTATATTCATTTTCCTCCTTTCAAAGATGGGAATTTTAGAGATATATATGCATTAAAGAAAAATTTTTATATGTGTTTTACAAGACATTTCGAAACAAAATTAGAACATGATCCAAGAAATCCGAAAATAAAGACGATAAACAATTCTATTGTTAGAGGCAACACATCAATGCCAAAATGATGGATGATTTTTGAATTTAGTCAGAAATATCATTCGAAGATGAATCAAGTTCTCTGTGTCAAAATAAATGGTTGCTTCTTTTTTAAAAAAATCCTGAATGCTCAAAAATCCCTGAATCATGAAAGGTTATCCAAGAATGACGTGCGTCAATGCTTGGTAATTGTCTATTTATTTATTTCAACTCTTTATTGATTCATTTTTTTAGTTACATTAGTTCTGTGTGAGAATTCAACACAACTTTGACGAAAAATTCTCGCAACACGAGTTCAACCGCTTGACAATCAAGTAGGAGTGGGGGGGGGGGGGGGGGGGTTGGGGGGAGTCTTTTCTTCAAGTCGATGACTGACGATGTTTGCAGTATTGCAATGCATGATGGTACAAAAAGACAAAAGGCTTGTTTATAATAACACAATAATAACAAAACCTGCCCATTTTTTTTCCCTTCTGAAATCCAATCTCTTCCAGCATCATTTCACGCACAATGGCCACTACTGTTCGTTCACGAACACCAAGACTACCGGTCGGGAACGATTCCATTCCTCAAAGGCATGACACGCTGAAACGGCACTTTTGGAAGATTTAAACCAAGCATTTGTCGACATATCTCGATGTTGAATTATTCCATTTCTGATTTGAACATTTAGCACAGAAAGAAAAAAAAGAAAGCAGCTACTCTTCTTTATTTCTTCTGTTACACCAATTTCGATGAAATTGAAACAGATCTGACGCATGCGTAATACGGAGGAAGGTTTCAGCTTAGAAAACCAAACAGTATTTTAGTTTTTCGGAAGATTGAAGTTTGAGAGAAAAAATAAATCTTTAGTTAAAAAGAAATACATTTTCAAAATCTTAAAATAAAAGAAAAAAAAAATCGAAAATTTCGTCCAATACTGACATATATGGCCAATAATAGATCAAACCCTTTCATATTATTTCATTTCCTGACTTTTGACACAACTACGACTTCTGAATAGAGTTCTTACTTCTAAATTTATCTGCATTAAATTTAAATTTACCGGATTTATTGGAAGACTCCGAAATTTAAGTTCTTACCTATCCCTGATATTTGCTGAAAAGTTATTAACGTCACATATGCCTAAATTTTGGAGAAGCTTTTTGAAATGTTCGACCGTAGACCACTGACCATTTTTCTTAAACATTTTGAAATTTCCCGCAACCTTCTACATTTCTTCGATAATTTTGAGTTTTCAATGTTTGGTGGAATTCTTAACATCATCATCCCCCCCCCCCCTTGAGAGTACATGAAATTACTGCAATTTTGCTACATACAAAGAAACAGCGAAATTAAAGAGACAGCTTGAATTTCTCGGTCCCCCCCCCCCCAAAAAAAAAGATAACTAAATTATTAATAATGATGATGATAATAATAATCAAAGATCTGGAGCGGAGCATAAAGCAGGAGAAACAAAATTTTCCTCCAAACTTTGAGCAGAGGGAGATCAAAGAAATTTGTTGTGCGCCACTACGACCAAATTTTTTTCTCTTTTTTGAATTTAATTCAATAACTTAATAAAAAATGATTTTTTTTCTTTTTTTTTTTTGGAGGCATAATTATTCTTGCAAATCGGTGCATGTAAAACATTACATATTTATTAATAAAAACATTCTATTAATATATTTTTTAAATTTTTATCACACCCATATACCCATTTATAAATTAACTAAAAAGCGATTATCAAAATTTTTCCTATTAAAACTCTTCGGAGCGTGAAGCAGAGCTGGAGCCAATACTTGGAAGTTGTAGCGGAGCAATTAAAAAAATCGCTTCTCCAGATTAATGATAAAAATAGACCATTATTTCTTTACTATTAAGCCCGGCGGTCATACAAAATGACCGCTGTTTCTAGATATTATAAATATACAATTCTCTCAGTAACCAGAAATGCACATTAAATCAAAGTGATATTTATCAGGTAGAACAGTAAAGTTTAATGAATAAATAATAAACATATAATAATTTCGGAAAAAAATATTCTTACCGAAAAAAAAAAAAAACAAAAAAAAACATCCGAGTTATAATAATCTGTAAAATAAAAATATTATTTACTATATAATCAAATTGTTTGTGAAAAATATTTATTTAACATAATCATCGTCAAAACAATAGTTTTAACGAAACCCCCTGGAAAAAAGAGCGCTGCCACTTTAGTATATATAAAAAGCGCAGACGATAAATAAATTAAAACAAAGAAAGAAGGATTGAATTAAATTCGCGTTAACATTAATTTTTGATTGCAAATCTAGCGATGCCTCACTCAAAATCTTAGAGATATGTTTTGATTATTAGTCGTTTTCATTATAGAAACAATTGTGTAGATGGCAGCACGATGCAGTTTTCTCGGAGTAAGAAATTCGGAATAAGCTATCGGTGACAAACAGACACTTAAGCGGCTTATATATAAGATTTTGCCGAAAATTAACAAATTACTTCAATATTTCAAGTTTCCTTAAAAATTCTAAAAAATTCAAACGATATCCAGTTTTGTAAAACATTGTGTATTGTTTCAACCTAAATTCCCGAAATTGCAGCGGCACTTCAAAACATTCATCATAAAGAACTACGTAAGCGCAAAACACATTGACACCATCTGCTTGTTCGAAGGGACCTTTTGCCTCCGTGACAGAACGCCCTCAACAAACTTAACAATTCGTAACCTCCCCCTGTCTAAACACAGATTTTCTATGCCTCGCAGCGACGACGAAAAGAGGAGAGACTCCGGATCTAAAAATAACTTTCGAGAGTCTGGAACTGAACGGAAGCGAGGGCGGAAATCCGCTAACCCTACGGGCAAATGTGCAATTTTTTCCATTAAGAGGTAAATAGACTTTTTATTTATTTCTTCAAGTCATTTGGAAGTTTTAAACTTTTTCTCTACTACTCAGGTTTGAGTGTAAAACTGCGCACCAAAAGTAAAGAAATAGTAATTTGTACCTAAGTTTTACCGGGGTTGATCCAGTCTTTTTAGCAGGGTCCGTTTTAATTTTTTTGTGAATTTTATAAAAATTTTTGAGAAAATTCGAATAATTTTGCGAAAATACAAAATTTAAACTTACAGTAATAAAAAATTTTATTATTTTTTGCCGCTTACTTGATAAACTAGTAAGCCCGGCGGTCATACGAAATGACCGCTATTCTAGATATTATAAATATACAATTCTCCCAGTAACCGGAAATGCACATCAAATCAAAGAGATATTTATCAGGTAGAAAAGTAAAATTTAATGAATAAATAATAAACATATACTAGTAATTTCGGAAAAAACTATTCTTACCGAAAAAAACCCATCCAAGTTACAATAATCTGTAAAATAAAAATATTATTTACTATATAATCAAATTGTTTGTGAAAAATACTTATTTATATCCAACATAATCGTCGTCAAAACAATAGTTTTAACGAAACCCCTAGAAAAAAGAGCGCTGCCACTGTAATATATATAAAAATTGCAGACGATAAATAAATTAAAACAAAGACAGAAGGATTAAATTAAATTCGATTACACTGTTGTAAATTCGCTAAGCTTTTAGCGATCTTCTATTTTGTAGAAGTTCGTCGTAAGTTCTCTTCCATAAGAAACGTTTTCATTATGGAAACAATTGTGTAGATGGCAGTATGATCCGGTTTTCTTGGAGCTATCGGCGACAAACAGACATTTAAGCAGTTTATAGATAATTCTGTAAAAAGTACGATTTGGTAGTTTGGAATTTTGTGAAGGGTCCGTATTGATTTCCTGGAATTTTGTGAAGGGTCCGAAAACGGACTCAAATTTCATTTGGCGCGACCCTTGTTTTTGCATCATTTATACAGAGGCGGAGGGACCAGGGTCCAGGATTAGGGATGGATAGGATATTGATATTGCCGCACATTGAACATCCGGTGTCCTTTGTCTGAAGAATCCGTACTGGATATCCGGCTATGATGTTTTGAATTCTACACGTGTTTAATAACTTTGTAATTTACATATACAGTTGAACTTTCTTAATACGATCACGGTTAATACGAAATCCCGGCTAAAACCAACAATTTTGTTCATTAAGTTTGGTTTACTATTTATTTACACTAAATATCTCACGCATATTACGAAGGCTAAAATACACATTTCGGATAAGACGAACAAAATTCTGACGTATTCACGAAACATTTTCTCGATTGCATATAATTATTTTTTTTTTACAAACTGTTGGTTATTTTCAGTCATTCCAAACCACAAAGTACGTACTTCGAATCATGCGTTGAATCTTTTTGGGTAGAGAATAAAGCTCGCGCACGTGTTGCTTTCGAACAGGTCATTCTGCCCAGGGATCAAAACCCTTTATCTTCGAATCATTCTTAAATAATAGTATTTTTTTTAAATATAAACATGCATTTCTAATACTTTTTTTACACAATTTCACTTGTTCACGATTGTTACGAATAACGGCTACTACGAACAAATTCGGGATTTTTGGCACTTCGTATTAAGCAAGTTCAACTGTATATTCAAAATGTGCTAATTAATTGAATTTTAAAAGGCAAATTTGACGTGCGCATATCCGGAACTTTCGTGCAGTAGCTGGCTCGGATTCTGGGTATTTAAAAAACGGTACGATGCTGGATATCCGATGGTCCGGGGACCGGTCCTGTAGATCTCTCCCTTCTCCTCCCCTCCCACCCGACGGTGCGCCCCTGGTCATAGACTTTTAACCCTTTATCCTTTGGAAGGACTGGTTTTCAATGCTAACCACATATTTGTGATGCAAATTCAACTAGAAACAAGCTAAATTCCGTTGCGTTAAAAAAAATGAAAAAAAAAAATCCTGCCACTCAAAAGGTTAAATCCCTTGCCATTCTAAAATTTTATTTCCTTTGATGACGTTCATTTTGTATCATGTGCAGCTTCAGAGGCCAAACGAATACACTGAAAAAAATCTCCTGAAAATAACGGAAAAAGTACGGCAGCAGAGTTGCCGGAAATATTCCGTTTCTGATAATATTTTTCCGAGATTTGACAGAAGTTCCATTTCTTTTTTCACCGTTAATCAAAATCAGGTTGTGAAAATACAGCAACCGCAAAACGGAAACGTTCCGTTCTAGTATTTTCAAGACGTGATGTTTCCGTTTTTGGAAGGAAAAGCCATATATTGAAGCACTACGGAAATCTTCCGTTAAAATCAGTCAAAAAAACACTCTGAAGATTCAGGTTTTTTTTTTAAACAGTGTACGATGGTTCTATTAAATTTAATGATCTTCATTTTGTATCAGAAGCAGTTAGAGGCTGAACAGAATAAAGTTAAAGCAAAGAACATGATAATGCCAAAAATGGCATCTCTAGGCCCGAACGGGTTAACAAATTAATTACAAACACCTTTGAAATGAAGTAAGGCTTTTTACTATGGTTTTTTATAAATTAAAAGACTCAATTTCTAAGAACTACGAAATCTAAGTTTTTATATACGCAGGGTGTTTCTATAGTTTCGTGTAGGAAAATTTTGTATTTGTTTTAATAAAACGTAAAAGGTTTTCTCACTGTACGTAAAATGATGTGGGAAAGAAAGGTAATATTTCTTAGATTTTCTCATTCCAAGAAAAACTCTATGAAGGATCAGATAAAAATGAAACGGAATAATTCTAAGTAATGACATTCCGGTAAGATTAATCGATGTGCAACTTTCTTTACTTTACTCTTAAGTGATAATGTCAGAAAGAGTTAAAGAGGCTTGTGACGCAACAAATATTTGGCCTTGGCCGAATACTATGAAATAAAAATGTATTTATCTTTGTGCATTGAAAGTTTTTTACTGAAAGATTGATATTTATCACTTTTATAGAGCACTTTAATTGAAATTGTTCTATAATGCATTCTGCAGTAAAATGTTTTCCGTATATGAAATAGGGAACCTTTTTGCACTGAAATAAAGCCACAATAGTAGTAAAACATTTTTTTCCCTCACATAAAATGAAGGTTGATACTTGTTCACCGACATATGAAAAAATAAATCCTAATGCTTAAAGAATTCAGCTAAGTAAAAACATACATAAATTTTACATGCCACAATTGTTGTAAGATCCCCCCCCCCCCTACACACAAAATAAATATGTATGAAAAAGTATCAGTTATCAGCTTTTAAAGAGAAAAAACATAAAACATTTCATCTTCGTTGTTTATTATAGCGTGAAAGTTGTCTTCTAATATTAAAAAAAAAAAAAAAATCAAGAAGTATTAAAAAAAAGGTTCGTTTTTGCAATTGCGGCTTTAATTGATCAGCATTATTAATGGCCAAGTGATAATAAAAAAACTGCAAGTCGCCAGTTTTGGCGACCGACATGACATTTTGTGGTCACCCAATAAAAATTGTACCAATGGCGAATGGCGACCGCTAATCTCGACCTTTAGTTTGAAGTGATTAAGAACTAAAGCAAAATGAGAAAGAGAGAGAGAGATAGCTAGATTAAACCCTTGCTTCTCGCTCCAGTGAAAATGACGGGCTGGAGTCTTTAAAATTTTAAAATAAAAACAAATCAAAAATTAAAAATGAATTTTTTATTGTTTATACAAATATTTTTATATAATTTTCAGGGATAAAAAAATAGGCACTTTTATGACCGTTTTCTTGAAAACTACCCGATCTTTAAGGGGTTAATCAATTTGGCATTGGTGTATACTGGGAAGCAGGCTCTTATAGTTCTAGACGAAACTTCCTGCTGTGCTTATAAGATGTATTGCATGACATCTAATATTCCTTATTCATAAATTCATTCGGCATAGTTTCTCGTTTTTGGCTCACTAAATGAATATTTAATTAAATTTTTTTCCCAATTAATAAGAGGTCGATTATAAGTAATCTGTAAGTGACCAATTACTGCTGATTAATCGGCACATTCCTACTTGTGTACCCCAAAACGCGTGTCTGCAATTGAATTTGAAAACTTGTGCGATAAAACGTTATTCTCCCGTATTAAATTTCCGCCCAAAGACAAACATTATGCTTCAGATGTGTTGTGTTGTTCCAAGCGCATTTTTTCAAAATGGCGAAAAAAGCTATTTCATTATAAATACATACGCAACGAGAATTCCATTAATTTTCCAAAACATTAAGCTTTCGTGACGTGCGCGATGAAAACAGAATATTATTTCCTCCTCAAATACGAACAGGAAATTAATTTTCACATCCTTTGTGAAGGTGTATCGTTAACCAAATTCCTTTTAATCTCATTTTTCATTCAAGTGGCTCAACACTGTTTACTTTTGCAACAATTGATGTTCCTAGTTTCGATAATTAATCCGAAAAAGTCTTCCAAAATTACTGTAGGCTATTCAGATGCACTGCGAAATTTTGTTTTCTCTCTCTTTTTTTTTTTTTCATTTTCTTACTTATATATTATTAGTTACCTTTCTTGAGAGCTAATAAGCGGTAAAATATCAAAGTTGTTTTACTTAAAAAAAGCTTTGTTAAATTTGCGCTTCGTGTAAGTGCTTCATGTTTTTGAAACAAAACAGACGGTATGAAATGAGGTTACCTAAAAAACGAAAAGAAAGAAAGCTTTTGTAAACTAACACCTCCGACCTCTTAGATCCTCTACTCAAGTTTAACAAGAAGTTCCGTCTAGAACTATACGAGCCTACTTTCCCGTATACACCAAATTCAAATTTATAATCTAGCTATCTCTTTCTCTCTCTTTCTTATTTATCTTTAGTTCTAATTATTGAAAATATACCTTTTTCAACGGATAATACATATTCATTCACTCACTCATTCATTCTTTCATTTATTCAGCCATGCATTTATTCATTCATTCGTTACCTCATTCAAGTGTTTATTCATTCATTTACGCATTCATGTATTTATTCACTCATTTATTTATATTTTCATTTATTCAATAATTTATTCATTCATTCTTTTCCTCATTCATTTATTCATTGATTTATTCTTTCACTCTTTCATTTATTCATTCATTCATTATTTCACTCATTGAGTCACTGAGAAATATCCTTGAAAATCCCGATCAAAAAATTTCATAGCAAAATAGGCTCGTACGTTTTGGATAAACTTTCTATTTCTACATGTTCTACGTTATAAGAGCTTTCCGATAAAGTTTGTTCCAAGCAAATCGGTCCGTTAGATCAGGATTTATATAGGGTTGAAATTTCCCCGTAAGCTCTGTGTTAATTTTTTGAACTGTTCAAAAATGAACAAAAACTGTTCAAATCAATATTTCACGCCGAGAACTCCTTTCAATAAGCTTTCAATAGGAACTTGGCTCTTGTGCCCAGAGTTTACAGAATTTGCTTCAATTTTGTCCATAGGCGCTAATGTTAAAATTTTTTGAACTGTTCAAAACTAAACAAAAAATTGTTCAAATCAAAAAGTGAAATATAGAAATGAGATGTCCTCGCCGAGATCTTTCGAATGCAAAAAGAATTTTTCCAATCGGACAATTCGTTCAAAAGTTATTAGGGGGGGACAGACCGACAGACCGACAGACAGACAGACCGACAGACAGACCGACAGACAGACCGACAGACAGACAGACCGACAGACCGACAGACCCACTTTTTCCCCATCTCAATACCCTACTTTCAAATTTTTTATTTTTCAATCTTTATTTAATTTATTATTATTTAATTTATTATTATTTTTTTTTTACTTTTACGGGAAAGTAGGCTAAAAACTAAAGGCTAATTTTTAAAACTCTTACAAGGACTGCTTTTAAAACTTTTACATGATTTTTTCTTCTGTTTTGCAAAACTTTTTACATTTAAAATTTTATTCACCTAAGTTTTTAAGATGTAATGTTTTTAAATACTAACACACATTAATACTAGCACTACTAGTTGTCAGGGCACGTGAGAGGGGAGGGCAGCAAGGGTACACTTCCAAGGGCCCGGCCTCAAATAGAACCCAGAGGTCAGAGAAAAGACGAGAGATGTTTCTTTTTGTAAGAATTGGGTGGGGCCCGCATGTCAATATTTTGCACTAGGGCACGGTTAGGCCTTCGACGGTCCAACTGGATGTCACTTAATTTATGTCAGAACCAATTACCCCATAGCCTAGACTGAAAATAACCAAAAAAAGGGAAAACAACTTATATACTTGCCACATTCAATAAAAAAAGAACCAAAAAATAGCTCTCTAAGGGAGTAAAAAAAGCATCTTTCACAAAAATTGTAACTAAAAAAATAAAAAATATAAAACAATTGCGAACGTGAAATGTACCCTCCGTAAAATAGAATTTTTTTAACACAAAACAATTTTCTTAAAGGATTAATTTCCTTTATTACACCATTTTTACATCGTCAATTTTATACTGAACTACAATACTTCCTCAAATTTTCCATTTGGAGCAACAAAAAACGTAAAGAAGTTTATCATTTAGGAAAAATACTTACCGTGAATACTGATGGGCTCTACTCTCTCAGAAGCGCATGCTCAAATCTCACGAAACTTTCGTCGTATTATTTGGCGAAATGGCTTCGTGAAAAATGCTCCGAGTGAACCTTTCGTCAAATTGGCGAAATTTGCGTAGTAACTTTTTAAAGTCACGTGATCGCATGAGGAAAGAATCGTTGTAAATGACGAAATTTTCTTGGCGATTTTTTTGACGAAGAATCTTCAAAAATAAGAGCTCTATTTCTGTGAGTGTAATATTCCGTTATATTGATGCAAATTTTAATTACTTAAACGCGAAAATTCGATTAAATTTCGGTCTTAACTTAAGAATCGTTGTAAATGACGAAATTTTCTTGACGATTTTTTTGACGTAGAATCGCCAAAAATGAGAGCTCTATTTCTGAGAGTGTAATATTCCGTTATATTGATGCAAATTTTAATTACTTACGCGAAAATTCGATTAAATTTCTGTCTTAACTTTATTTCAATTTAGTTTTATTTTTTTCTTTATTTCATTTTATATATTTTTTATCTTCGATGAGGCTGAAAAAAACTTTGCGTTGAAAAAACTAGTCTGTCGAATTATTGCAATGCGCATGCGTATTGAGTAACAATGAGACCGTCGTTTCAAATACGACGCTTTAGTTTGGCATTAGTTCGCCATTAACTACAACAACAGTCTAATGTTTGCGCATGAACAATAGATTTACTTTTAAATGAATTTTATTTCATCCTCTTCTTTAGTGTTTTTTATTTCATCTAAACTAAAATATCATCTCGTAAAAAGTTCACATATTTAAAGTCAAGAAGCTTATTGAATAGGATAAAAAGCATACAAAAAGTTTTTGCTCTAGAAATAATTAAAAGGAAAAAACATCAAACTCAAAGAAATAAAAACCACATAACTAATTTCTCATAAAGTGCAAAGGGACTTTATTTTTAAATAAAAAACAATTTTTGTGAAAAATAGTACATACAGTAAAAAAACTGAATAAAATAAAAAAGGTGTTAATCATCAACATTGTAAACCAAATTTAATTAAAGAATAGAATTGCAAATAATAACACTGCATCATACTCATTATTGACATAATTTCCAATTTTTTTTTTGGTGAAAATTAACTTCTAAAGAATACTCAGTAAAAAGATATGTGCTTTACAACTTAGGAACGGAACTTACTAATTATGCAAATTTCTTTTTTCTTAAAAACGACATAAAAGAAACTGAAGAACAGTAAAAAAAAAAAAAAAAAAACTTCAATCGATAGAGAAAGTTGTTTGCGATAATCTCGGGAAAATTTCACACGAGCCAAGCTCACTTTTTTTTCTCCTTGAAAAGTTTGCTCAGATTTCAATTTTATATTTGGAGTGGAAAAAATTACTTTATTTTTGAAAATGGTTGAAAGAATTTATTAATTTATCGCTCTTTAAATTCTTATTTTTAGACTATGGTTGCAGCGTAGGAGAATTTCTTTCATTTATTCAAAAGTTTTAAGATTTTAAAGTGCTGGGGAAAGTGTTTAACCTGAATTTTTTTTTAAATTTAGCTTTTATTTTCGAATTCCTTATTCTGGCTTATAATGGCGATGTGATTAAATATTTAAATGTGGGAGACCAAAGCCATGATAAAATATTTTCAACCCAAGCAGTCATTATTAATATTCTAAATGTTAAAAGCCAATGATGCAATTCATGTACTTTTACATGTTAAAAGATTTGAACAATATAAAGATAATCGAATTTTGCTAGAATGATATTCATCTGAAATAGTCCAAATAAAAAAAATTAAAAAAAAGTTTTTTTTTATGGTAAAGTTTTAGTCATATATTTTTATGCAATTAAAGTTGAATTTCTAGTAAAGCTGATTATTACTACTACTAGGATGTAACGAACTAATTGTCTCATTATCGTTATAACCGAGTTCTGCAGTTTTCCCACAAACTGATGAATTTATAAAAGTTTATAGTAAGCTATTTTAATCCCTCTGATTGATAGGAGGTCGTAAAAAAAAAAAAAAGACAGTGGGAAGTATATTTATCACTAAGGCGTCAGTTTTTAAAGGCATCTGATATGAATTTCCATTTTTGAAACTAAATTAAAGTTAAAATCTTTAATGTAGCGTTATTAGAAAAAAAACGGCTTTATAATAATAATACAGTGAACACTTCTGTATGTGTTCGCGGTTAATGTTATGAGTCGCTTAATGTTATCAAAATCGGCAAGTGCGTCCGCCCCGTCCGCTAATATAAAAATTAATTTAAAAACCCGTTATTTTTTGTACTAAAAAATTGGTTAAGTGTTATTAATTTACAAAAATTAATTAACTTAAATCGGCGAAAACAAGCAAATACACTGCTGATTTCCGTTTTCTGCGGAAATCAGCAGTGTATTTGCTTGTTAACGGCAAAAATAAGCCTTTTCCCAGTATACTTGCGTCGCTTCTGCGGAAAATTTTCATCGATTTTCTGCGGAAATCAGCAGTGTATTTGCTTGTTAATGGCAAAAGTATGCCTTTTTTCAATATACTTTCATCGCTGATGCGGAAATCAGCAGTGTATTTGCTTGTTAATGACAAAAGTATGCGTTTTTCCAGTATGCTTTCATCACTTATTATTATCATTCGGATATTATTATTAAATGATTTTCTTCCGACTTTAATCAAAAGAAGCGGCGCCCACTGAATTTGCTTTTGTACTCCTATAAGTCAAAAGAAAAATGTGTCGTGGAGAAATACAACCAGAAGTAATATTGGAAAAAGAAAAACCTCACCGTACAGGGTTTATCACAGGGATGTTTTAGAAAGATATCTATTTCGGACGGAGATACCTTTTATTCAGTTTTGAAGACGGAGCTCAACGCTCCAAGAACTTGTAATGGATTCCGTTATCCAATAGGAGCTTATCGAACTGGAGCATCTGTGCTACTTCTCCTCAAGTTCTCAGGAGAAAGATCTGCCCTTGGAAATTTATCTGTGCATCTTGAAATAAAGTTTATAATTACAGTTCAAACTTAGTACTGTCTTTATTATTTGTCAGTGATTTTTTATTTGCAGATTCGCTGTATTAAAAGCTGCGCA
This sequence comes from Octonoba sinensis, assembly GCA_038502835.1. NCBI lineage: Eukaryota > Metazoa > Arthropoda > Arachnida > Araneae > Uloboridae > Octonoba > Octonoba sinensis. The sequence continues at coordinate 29,406,194 of CM076603.1, forward strand.
TGATATAAATAAAACCACTGAAAGAAATCAGGAATTATTTAACAAAAGAGATCCGATAGAGTGAACAAAGCAATTGCAAGGAGAAAGAAAGCTTCCACATTAAAAGAAGAAAAGTCAGCAAGAAAGATAGGGATGTTGACTTCTAGCCAGGGTTCATGATTTTCTTAAATTTAAATCCGATAGTTTTTTTTACAGACCTTAAATATTTGGGTTATTTGTTACGTTACATTCATAGAAAGAGCATGACATATTAAACAATATGAAAAAACACACTTAGGGTTTTTTTACAGCTATAAATATCTTTTAATAACGATAAACAAATTTTGATACAAATGCATGACTCAAATGAAACTTAACCCTACCAAGAATAATAGTTCAGTCCTAAGTGCAGAAAAAAATGAACAAATTTTATCAGAATTCTTTTGCTGTTGAAAGCCGAAAAAAAATGTGAATTTTTACATTGATCATTTAATCATTTTTCCATTTTATAAATGAAATAATCTGAAATATTCTAACCGAGTTAGGAAACTCATATGCTCACTCCATAACTAAAAATTAAAACTTTTTGTTTTAATCAAATATCTTTATAGAAAATTTCTAAGATGGAAAAATATTTCACAAGCAAAAGAAAAGAAAGAAAAAGAAAACCTTAGGCCGTTATGGGACATGGATGAAAGTTAAGGATACATAATACTACATTCTAACCACCGTTGAATTAAACACATTTTTTTTTTTTCATTCATTCTGAATTATTTATTGTGTGGTATTTATTAAATTGATCTAAAATACTATTTCTAAAATAAAAAACAAAGATATGAATGGTTGAATTAATTATGCTTTGGTTCAGATGCCTGAAGAATACGAGTAATATTGTAAAATTAAAAAAAAATAGTAATTAGTTCTAAACTTATGAAATATGTTATGCACACACACACACACAGAGACAGATGGCCGTAGGATTTCTTATTTTTTGAAACAGTGGTTGTAAATGCAACATATTTTATTTTTACAACAACACTTTCTACCACTGTAAAATCAATTTTAAGAACAATTTCAAAAATTGAGTTTATGAGAAAAAGAACAAAAGTTAGTTGCCACAATAAAAGGGAGTGATAAAGTTTACAAACGAAAAATAACATAAAATGAAATATAAATAAATTAAGAAACCATGATGAGTGCATTTAAACAGCAATTTAGACCAAGCACTGCAAGTTTAGATGAACTATCAAAAAAGTCGCAAAGTGTTCGAAAGAGAAGTTAGGGGGTTAATTAAATTTGCTTACAAAAAAGAAAACAGATAAAATTTGCGAACAAAAAGGCAAAGGTTATTATTATTATTATAAGTTATAAAGAATGCCATGATTAATAATTAGAAATTGGCCCCTTACCGTAACTTATAATTGACAGATTTTTAATGATTAAATAACAAAAAAGTTTTTCTAATTTAAAATTCCTTTTAGCATGCCAATAGCAAGAATTATTGTCAAATGAATTCATTAATTGATAAATTCCCATTTCTCAATGCAAGATGTCACGTAGCATGAAAATGAAAAAAAAAGAAGAAAGAAAACACTATGTGAATGAAATATTAAAAACTGCTGCTTACAGCCGACACTGATATGACAATCAAATCCCAGTAAATTTCATTACGAAAAGCGAAGTCTTTTCTGGAGCAGTTTATATTTGGTTCGAACAGGACTGCCGCCACCAGACAGTTTGATAGCACTCGGTGACCTCAAGTTAAAAAGCTTCTATTATTGTATCGCCCCAAATTCACGATCAGTTTTTTCTTTTTATTTAAATTTTCAATAAAAATATATGAATTCTGTAGAAGTTGTTTCTCCGCTAACGTAGTAGCAATACAGGAAAAATAACTTGCCCTCGCTGCAGTGCTTGACTATCTTGCATCACTTGTTCATTTTTTTTTTCTTTCCATTTTTTTTTTTTTTTGTTTTTTTTTTGTTTAATTAAAATAATAATATATTTAAGGTAAAAATAAGAGTTTAAAAAAATGAGAAAATAATATCGACTTCAAAAAAAACGACTGTTTATATAATTATACATAGCGCTGAAAAATAAAAAGCAAATTCATTCTCTAAACAACATCCACTAAAACTTCAACTAAACGTCATCAAAATTTTTCGATGACGTTCCAGCATCATGAAAGCTGCATAGTTATCGTTACACTATTTAGGGTGTCTGCAATCAGAGGCGTTCCTTTTATATCAAGTCCACTCCCTCTTTCTTCTTTCAAAAATTAATAAGCATTATACAGTAAAAACATTATTAATTTTTCTTTTTATAAACTGGCAACACTAGATGTACTAACATGCTTCAAGCAATGTAACGCATGGATAATTATTTCTATTTGTTGGACGGAATTTTTGTCTATTTAGCTTATCTCTTGTAATTGATTCGCGGTAACAAAATTATGCATCACTTTTCAGATCGACTTCAATAATTATGGGTAAGGAAAATTTCATCCATTTGGTGATTTTTCTTGGTGCTTTTTGTGTAAATGTTTATGCATTAGAATAAATTTTTATCATTTGGCGAAAATTTCCTTGGCGCTTTTCGGTCACCGTTAAAACAGACAAGTACCTAATTATGTTTAAAAACAGGAAACGAGGTTATTTAGACACCGTATTTATTTTTTTACTTTTCGGGTGAAATTATATGAAAATTGTTTTGCACGGTTTTATTTAACCTGATTTGTCACGGAAGTTGGTTAAGCGGTTTTCGACCACTATTGCTGCATAAATTATCTTCAAACCTTGCACACAAGCTTTCGTCGATGACAATACAATATTCCATTGAATTTTATAATTCATTCTAACGTTAATTGGGAAAAAAATTAATAATTTTGGCTCTGAGGAAATTATTAGAATTATTATTTTTCGAATGGCAACGGTAGCTTTGTTTGGATAATGCAACAATGTTATTTAACTTGATTTGTAGCTGAGTCTGAAAAATGGAAATTATACCATGAAAAACGAGTAAAACCGTGTAACTTTTAAAACCTTTTTTACCTCTTATTATTCTTTTAGCCAAAACGTTTTGTGTTAGAAATAAAGAGTGTTTACCTTATTTGATTTTACGCTAATTACTAAAAAAAGAAAAAGAAAGAAAAGAAAAGAAAAGGGGAAGTAACGAATTATATAAAATTCGAAAATAGGTTAGGAAAACATTTTTACTTAAGAAAACAGACAAACATGCTTACTGCAGAAAAAAAAAGGGCCGATAATAAAATTTTGCTAGTAAGAACTGGCAACAAGCAAAAGGCAAATAAACAAAGGATAAAATTTAGTCGTACACAAAGGAAAAATCGAACCTGCGAATCGCGTGCTTCGACGGTTGTCAGGGGTTCTATGGCAAAGCTACAATTTTTTATTGGTTGGCAAAACGAAAATTACCTTCATTAACGATATCGTGACAGTAAAATCAGGTTTAAGTACACAGTAAAGTTTCACAGCGGCAAATGAATATTTTACCCAAAGTATCAGTTCCAGTCTTCCAAGAGCGATTACATTAGTTATTAATGGCTACGAAAAAGTATCAAATGGACGAAGTTTTAAAAAGTGTGGTTATAAATTGTGAAAGTTATTCTTTGGCTTGGATGGCGATCTGACAATAACAGCTTCCTTCTTGGAAAAATTGTGGTTCAGGGCAGGGGTCGGCAACCTTTTGAGTCGGAAGAGTCAAAAATTACAATTTACAAAATTGCAAAGCTTTTAAAGAGTCACAAAAATTTTTCTTGCCAACAGTAAATAGTACTTCAATAAATAAAGTTTTTTGATTAAAAAAACTAATCTATTTATTCATAAGAAAAAATATCTATTTATTCATATATAAGTGGTGTTTTTCACAACAAATTAGATAATATATATATGACATTATTAGATAATTACTTATTATTAAAGTAAAAAATTAAAACAAACACTAACTTGTACTTTAATAACAAACAATTGAGCAAACAAATTCAATGAGAGCGATGGCTTTGCATGGTATTCAAGTAGAAACGAATTCAGAACGATTTTTAAATGTCTTTTTTTGATATAATAAATAACATTTGCGTATAAACTAAAGAGCCGCAGACTATGGAACTAAAGAGCCGCAGCTTCACATCCAAAGAGCCCCATGTGGCTCGCGAGCCGCCGGTTGCCGAGTCCTGCGAATAGTTCACTAGAAATTTTACATTAAATAGAGCTATCTCACTGAAGATAAAACCGTTAAGAGAATTAGAAAGCATTTAAACTCAATGCTAGATGAAAGGCCTTTCTTCTTTTCTTCTTTGTTATAGGGTACTTCAAAACTCGCGTGAAGGCAGGGTGGCATAGCGGTAAGGCGAAGGCCTCGTACGCCCGAGTTCACCGGATCAAACCTGGCCCAAGTCGGTGGATTTTCAAGATGCAGAAAATCTACAGCGCCCATGCCGTATGATTATGCGGCATGTTAAAGATCCGTTTGGCGTGGAGACGCTCGGCTAAATTAAATACCTACTGCAATTTGCATCAATTAGAGCTCAGGTGTCGTCATCTAGAGGGAAACTGAGCGTTAAAAAATGCGAAATTGGTACCAAACTCATTGCGGTGCTGCTGAAAGAGTTAACACCGATCTGTGAGCGCACTGGGTTTGCAATGATTAAGAACCAACATACGCAGCTGATTAGAAATTTTTAAAAAAATTCAAAACTCGAGCACAGAAACATTTATAATAACTAGAGTTCTGCCAGCAGTCAAAATTCAACCGTAATAATTAAGTTGTCATCGAAAACCTTGTGCTATTTATATAATTATACAAGTATTATTTATCAAATTTGGTGATAATAACGTGGAGTTTATTTTGATCATTCTCACTTACGGCAGAGGTATTGTAAATAATTGTCGCCGCAGGGTTAATGGAGGCAATTCAAGCAGCGTCATTGGTCACGTGGCAGCGATTAAAGCAATGTAAACGAAGGAAGCCAGCATCGCTTTACTTCGAGTTCGATAAATCTATTAAAAGCTAGGCCTAAATAAAGTTCTTCTACATTACATAAAATTAACACTAAATAAAACACTATAACTATTGTCATAATTAATAAATTTCTTTTATAATGATTAAATTAAATGCCAATACTCGGTTATAATCACAAAAAGCTGTGAAAATAGTCTAATTAATTTTAAGATAACTCATTTTGCCTAGTGAACTTCTCGTAGAACTCAATTGAAAATCTTAGTAAACAAAGAGCGGATATCAGGTGACAACGATGATCGTTCAGGAGTCCCTCTAGCAGTGAATTGCCTCCATTGCGCTTATAAATGTAACCACTTGTACTTTTGCCGGTTTCGTACTACGTTCCGTGGCAGTTGAATAAAACTTAAATGTTTGTTTAATATCCTCATTTTTCATTTCATTGTCTCAGAGAAACCTCCACCCAAACTCTTATTATAATAATTGCTTTTAATATCACTCCTTAATGGCATGAAACTCATTTTAACAATGAGTTCTATATTTATTACCTAATAATTTACTCAACCGAGTTATGTTGCCATCTGCTATCTACAACAATATAACATTACACTTATAAATGAGGCTTGTCTGAGAAAAGAAGACGGGAAATAATTAACTAATAATAAACTGCTTCGAAAAATATTTAATTCATATTATTAAACTTGTCAATAGTTGCTAAAAAAAGGTGAGAAAATCGGTTGAAAAACAGAGGAGAAAATGGTTCTTAACCGTTTTGTCTACCTATTTGTATATAAATGATAATAAATTTTCGGATTTGAAAGTTATTTTGAGCCAATAAGTAGAAAGAAACAACTACAGAACCACCGCTCCGCCGTCTAAATACTTGTTACGGCCACGCTCCGTGCTCCAGATAATTTTAATAGATTACATAATTTATCTTTTTTATGTATATATATATATATATATATATATATTATTTTATAATAAAAAATTTTAATACTAATTTTAAAAAGTCGGTGCAGTGGAGCGCAAGAAGTTTTTCCTTGCTGCGCGCTCCTGCTCGAGATCCCCGTTTTGACAACACCGTGTTGACAACTTACCCGCCGTGACAACTTACATGATTAAATTTATTACATTTACAAAAAAAAAGTAACTAAATTTTGGTTCTTGTAAGTAATGAAATATCAAAACTCTGCGACTCAAAATGGAGTTCAATGAAACTTCTCTTATAAGAAGGAATGACACTTTAATTCAGTTGAGGGCAAAGTCCATAATGATTTATAAGAAGTGGTCGATAATAACGTGCATTTAAATAGTGGGAAACAGCTGCTTGCTAAAGGCGGCTAATATACACACTTTACATATTGATTTGAATTACGTATTCAAATTAATGCAGTTTGTAATTTGCGGTTACTAAATTTCTAAGAAATTCATGGAGTCAACCTTATCTCTCTATATAGCTTAAGAAAGTGAGTTTCTAAAAAACATTATCCAAATGCGATAGAGAAGCATTCCAAAATCGATCAATCACTAGATACTAACTGCAAATTACAAAATGCACAACCCTACTTAATTCCTTCACTACCCGAGTCTTCTAGTTTCGCTAGGGACAGTGAATTAATTAGCAAAAAAAAAGAAAAGGCCCTCGACGGGCCGACAAGTCGATCTGTTTTCCAATCAAAGGGAAAAAGAGATACGCTTATCCGAAAGAATTTCCCTCTTATCTGTGATCCGTAATGAATGAGCAGGCGAACTGGAACTGGCGCGATTCGTCATGACGAAGATCGCCGAGAGGTGGACAAGATTAACCACCAGATGGTCAAAAAAAGCAAGGATATTAATGTCATAACATCTTGGCGAAAAATGCTGGAACGAATGGGAATTATTCTTTCGTGCCATTGGCCATTCAGCCGTCTCTTCGTCTATTGAATGTATACAAAATAGCTCGATTGTTTGCACGTGTACGTTCGATATACACATCTACACTGATTGACGGATTGGAATTGAATTTGGTACAAAATTCAATCATCCAATGAGAAAGGGAATTCAATGTTCACACCGCAATTCTCAAAATAAAAATACAGCACTTTTTCAATAAAATAATTTTAACAAGAAGTTCCGTCTAGAACTATACGAGCCTACTTTCCCGTATACACCAGCTTCAAATTTATATTCTAGCTATCTCTCTCTCTCTCTTTCTCGTTTAGCTTAAGTTCTTAATTGCTTGAGATATGCTTTTTTTCAACGGTTAATGCGTATTCATTCAATCATTCATTTATTCAGTCATTCATGTATTTATTCACTCAGTTATTAATTCATTCTTTTGCTTATTCATTTAATCATTCATAATTCAAAAATATTCTTGAAATCTCGAACAAAATATTTCATAGGAAAATAGGCTCGTTATTTCTGGATGAACTTTCTATCTGTACATGTTCTACGTCATAAGAGCTTTCCGATCAAGTTTGTTCCAAGCAAATCGGTCCGTTAGATCATGATTTATATAGGATTGAAATTTTCCCGTAGGCGCTATGTTAATTTTTTTTGAACTGTTCAAAAATGAACAAAAATTGTTCAAATCGATATTTCACGCCAAGAACTTCTTCCAGTGGGCTTGTTCATTGGAACTTGGATCTTGTACCCATTTACATAATTTGCTTCATTTCCGCCCATAGGCGCTAATGTTAAAACTTTTTGAACTGTTCAAAACTAAACAAAAAATTGTTCAAATCAAAAAGTAAAATATGGAAATGAGATGTCCTCGCCGAGATCTTTTGAATTCAAAAAGTATTTTTTGAATTGGACAATTCGTTCAAAAGTTATTAGGGGGGGGACAGACCGACAGACAGACAGTCAGACACACTTTTTCCCCATCTCAATACCCTACTTTCAAATTTTTTAATTTTCAATCTTTATTTAATTACTTAACTAATTTTTGACTTTTCTTGATTTGTAACGATATTTTCACATACATTAAGCCTTCTTTCATGCTTTATTATTATTTTTTTTTTACTTTTACGGGAAAGTAGGCTAAAAAGGCCAAACGGAAAAATGAAGAAAAACCGGGTATTCGTCGAATACCCGACATTCGACAGACTTCTACATATAGGGAATCTAATACACCCAATACACTCAAGATCCGGTTACCCAGTACGTCGTTTGATTTTTAAAGCGTAATTTATTTGCGTATTTTGAAAATGAAATATTGAAAACTTACAACGTATTTGGAAGCTTTGGCTTGTTTCAAAATAAGCATTGAGTTTTGAGGTTTTACACATCAGAACCAGGTATCCGGTACGGACCCATAAAAAAAGGATACCGGATACTCGAAATCCGGCAGCATAAAGCTCTTTCAGGCAAAATAAAAAGAGTAAATTGTAACATTTTATTCTATTTTAGTTGTAAAAAAATTAGTAAAATAAAATAAAAAATATTTTTAAAGATGGGCCAAGAAAATCTTTTAAAACACTCTTTACAATGATGTTTCCATTATATCCCATGTTCTAAACTGAATTTCTGTTTCCCCCCACATTTACAAATGACTTCAGAAAACACCCTTTTAAATCTAATACTTTTGCCATTAAAATAGATTCAAAATTCTCATATTCCAGATAATACACTGTCGGATGAATATTCTAAAATTGCGGAGGTAAACATTCAATTAATTGAACCCCTTTATAATCATCGAGAGGAAGCGCTGCATTGACTTTTGACGTAAGGTAACGCAGAACAAAATAAATCTATAAAATTAATTATATCATAAAGGTTAATTTGCAAAGGTTAAACGTAATTTGCGCATGCTCATTTGCATAGATGGTAGATAACGTTTGTGTTAAGATATTAACAAAGATTTGTAAGGGCTATGAAGAACGGAAATAAAATAGCAGTTGTAGAACTCTTAATGGGTTTTCTCGCTTCTAAGATTGAGTGGAAATACTGAAAGGGGGATTTTGCTTTCCAGCCATAAAACGAAAATGACTTTCATAGTTTCACGATACTGATCATTTTGGAGGATCTTAAACCGCAAAGTGACTTTTTTGAGATTGACATTAAAATTTTGTGCAAATTTGAAAAAAAAAAAAATTGTTCGACGGAGTAATATGAAGATTCTATTGCTATATTTCCATGATATTCAAAGTCTTCACAATAGAATTCCGAACTGAAAAATAAGAAAAAACGGGAAAAAGAATAGGGGGGATTAAGGCAATTTGAAAACTACAAAGTATCTATAGCAATCTGACGGCATTGTTACGTAGCAACAACATTGAAGGACCGTATTAAAAACGAATTTCACTGAATTAATGGACAGATAAAGAATTGCAAGATAGATGTTCTTCAAGAATTTTAGAAACAGCTTATGCCTCTCTACTCTTAAATTGAGCAGGAAAGGATTCAGTTTCAAGCAATGAATGATAATTTACTTTGAATAATTATTCATGTTTATTTAATTATTTAAAAAATCTTGTCAGCCCAAAATTTTTAAAAGCACACTGAAGAATATTTACTTTTGCATAGCATTATTATGCATACAATCGTTTACGAATTCTTTGACCACATAAACTGCTTCCGAAAGCAATAACAAGCCTAAAATATATCTGACTCAACTGTTAATGGAATAATCTTACAAAAATCTGCATAAAACATACCGCAGAAACTGGTTTCTTAATGAGAAGAAATAAAAGAGAACGAAAGTGCATGAGCTAACAAAACGGAAATCGCTTCGATTACCAAACTGTCGATATGCGTCACGCATTTTCGTATTTTAATTGCAAAAAATATTCATAGTCGAAACAAAATTAATACACGAGAAGATAAAAAGATTCCCCGGGTGAAAGTAGAAGTACTTTTCCTCGCGAGAGCAGACGACTTGTCAGCTTCGAAGTCCCGGAAATCTTTAGCCGGGGTCGTGGCAGCTGTTCTCAAGTGCAAAGCGTGGAACGGCGGTAGTGATTTTGAATCTTTCGGGTCGAACATTGAAAATGGCGCGCTTTTCTCGCCCAGTGCCCCTGGAATTCTATTTATAAATGGGTCAAAATCGAAAGCCGGAGGAAAACGCGAACGCGCATTCAAAAGTACAGCGCTCGGAAAGATGTAGCATAAATAAACTTGGAGAATTATGAGGCGGGAATGATGAGAAGCATATGATGCCACATATGGCAAAATAAAAATATATATTAAAAAAAAAAAGACTGCTCAAAATGCGGATGTTTGTAGAAAGGGGGGAACCTTGCTTTTCTCTTCTTTTACTCGTTTCTTACTTTCTTCTATATCTAAAATATATACTGGCTCCACGACAATTTTCGAATTTTGGAGCATTAACTCTTTGCGAGGTGTTGAACACATTTCGATCATTTTTGGAAAACGTTTGTCTGCATCTGTCAGTATGAAAATGCTTTTCTTTCGCTTTTTATACTACTTTAACTCAAAATATACTGCATAGAATAGAACTAAATTTGGTATATACATAGTTCCGAATAATGGGAAGTGCCGCTAATTAGTTTTTGGCGCGAATCCCTTTGGGGAAAAGGAGCAATCGAAAGGCATCACTTGGTACTCTTTTATAATGGAAAAATGATGAAAGAAACTAGGTAGAGACCACAACTAAGGTTGGGCCTGGCACGCCCGACCTGGGGGGTCAATATCCCCCCTGACAGTTTTGCAAAATTTAAGAATATATATTGAATGGTGTGGTTAGTCTTAGTCCTGTTGGTATTTTTGCAGGCTAAAAAGTATTTTTTCTAGGACGGTGGCAAAACTGAAAAAAAACCACGAAAAAAATAGAAAAAAAAAGGCAAAAATAGTTTTGGTTTGCATTTTGTTTGTAATTTTTTAACAATAGCTTTTGTGAAGTAAGGGTTATAATAATCAAATTAATTTTTGGGCATTATTGGATACCTGTATTTTGTTGATTAATAAGCATTACAATTAAAACAACTATTTAATGAAAGTCTAAGTTACAAATTTTGAAAAAGAAAGTAGTAGATAGAGTAAAATAAACTCAAAATTGTACAATGAAACAAATTCTGTTATGTCTTATTGAGAAAACTTAATTCATATTAATTTTCTTCTACTTTTTCTCTTGGAAAAAAGAACAAATGATAGTTACTTTCATCACTTTCAGTCATTTCATTTTTCTTTGTCTTTAACTATTAAAATCCTGAATTTCCCTAATGGCATTGTAAAAAAAGGCCTACATCATAACATTAGTCATAAAAAACAATGAAACCACCTTTGAAATTGCTCAGTAAAAACTGGATAAAAACAAAATGTGCAGTTAAATTTACTTTACTATTTACTGGAAATTTTGTATACAGATTCATTTTTAAATTTGTTATGAAACTGAAAATTTTTTCTTAAAATACAAAGACTTCTATCTAAGACTATAATGCATGTATTATACTCATGTACCTTAGTGCATAATTTAAGTATGAATAACATTGATTTGAAACAAAAATTTTGTTTTGTGATGCTTTAGTTTAGCTTGAAAAAAAAAGTACACATTGAATGCAATTTTTGCTGGGATGGTTATTACCAGGTTTTTTTCCACCTACGGGAAAAACTTGCCAAGCCTGGCCAACTAATGCCCCAAGACTCAGCCGGAGCTTCGGCTGCTGGACATATTGAGCTTTAACATTGAACGTAGAATTAAATATATATAGGTAATATGCAATATATTATACTACACATGTTTTAATATTCTTAGTTTTGTGCAACATTTTCATCTTACTGTATATTTTGAAATTAATATCACCAATTAAGGTATTTTTGCTTTGCACTTGTAGTACCAGAAAAGCAATATTTCTAATTTTTTATTGCAAATAAGCATTATTTGGAATATTAGAAGAATGTTTTGCAATTAAGTTGATTTTTATTATCACCAATCTGGTGCATGTAAAATATTAGGTATTTATTGATAAATAAATATTTTTTAAAAAATTTTACCGCTACTGTTATTCATGTGAATTAACTGAAAAAGAAGTTATTGGTTATGTGCCTTACCTTGGTGTAGGTTTTAAAAATGTTGCCTACATGCTATTTAAATCTAATAAAATCTTGTGCTATTTGAATCTAATAACATTGCCTTGTTTATGTTTCATTTGGCGAGTAAAAAAAGGTAGGGCATATAGCTGATAAGTACCAAAAAAAGAAAAAGAGATAATATGCAGAGACGTATCTAGGGTTTTCCGCGCCCGGGGACATCTGAACATTTTGTGCCCCCCCCCCTGGGGGGGGGGCCTAGGGGCGCCTCTAAAGATAATTAAAAAACTTTTATGGTTCCTAAATGATAAATAGCTCTAAGAGCAGCCGTTTTAACTTTCATTTTTATTAGCAACCATTCACTTATAAGGGAAAAATGGGACACTGGCTTTGCAAAATTATTTGTCTGATTTCCCACGCACTCCTGTGCTACATTGGTCATTCTCGACATGATTTGCGGTGCTTCACCTTTTTGTCGAACGTATTCACACCTCTTCAGTTCAAATAATTTTCTTTTTGCATTTAAAAATAAAATAAATTAACATTAAATTGGCGCCCCTTGACGCTGCGCCCGGGGACAGCTGTCCCTCTTTGCCCCCACCTAGCTACACCTCTGATAATATGATACCCATTAAAAATATTCAGAGCATGGAGCAATGGGTGCTGCAGATCCCTGATTTTTAATACGCCTGATGACTGATGTATGAAATAAGTAAAATCTAATATTAAAAAATATTGCCAGTTTAGTATTCAAGTTAACATTGTTGATCTATTGGGTCTACCATGGTACCCTGTGGTGGTGTAGTCGTTAGTTGAGAGGGGATGCTGAGAGAAGGGGTACCTCCAATTTTTCTTATTTCAACTCAAGAGTCCTCCCACTTTTTTTTTTTTTAATTTCATCACAACCCTTCCCTTTCTTTAGGCTCACATCTGCAAGCAGCCTCCTACTTTTTTCTACAGGACTACACCACTAGTACCCATGGTGACTCCTCACATACACACCTATGGTTCAAAGACAAAATAAAGTGCCCAAGTATTAATGAATTCATTGGTAAAATACTTTGGTACAATTTATGTTGCAATATACAACTTGCACAATAACTTATACTTATGAGGATGTTGATGAGTATAAAATTTTAGTACATTAAAAAACATTTTAAAATGTTTAAGTAAAACAAAAGGTATAAGTTCCTCAAACAAAAAGAGAAAAAATCTCCCTAATACCTATATTTGTTCACGCAGGAGTTGAGCCAAATACTTCCTGAGGATGGGGGGGGGGGGGGAGGGGCTATTTGATTTTATGAACAATAATTACCTGCACATATATACCAATAAGAATTAGCAAGAAAGCTTCAAAGCCATAGGACCTGGTGTGGGAGGGAGCAGCATAATTCACTTTAGTTTTTCTTATTTTAACAGCCCTTTTTATCATTATAATAAAGCAGGGGTATGAAGGTAAAAAATAAGTCACCGGTCCCATAACTTCAAAATTTTATTGATCCATGTATTTTTTGAACTTGTTCATTCACAAGTTATTATTATTATTATAGCATTAGAAATTTAAATTAGAATAAATTAACATGAAAAATGAAAAATTAAAGTTTAAATTATAGAGCTGTTGCTTATAAAAAGCCAATAATAATTTATTTTTCATGAATAATAATTTTTTTCCAGAATATTAATAGAACAAATGGAAAAAATTTACTGGTCAAATGGACCCCTATAATTTATACTTTGGTGGACCATTTAATTTTTCTGTGGTATTGAATCAATGAACCATTAATTTTGATCCTGTAACAATTAAAAATAATGAAGCTCAAGCTTTATACAGTATGAATGGTACTTCTTGGTTAAAGGTCTACTGTGCTAAGCTTGCCACGACAGATTTACACTACCAAATCAAACGCTTAAAAAAAAAAAAAAAAAAAACCCTTTATAATAAAGCAATTTTATTGAACTTAAAATAGGTATGATGCTCAATTTGTTATATTACAAATTTCATATTGGTCACAACTTAAAATCTGTTAGCAATGTTGACACTTAACCGATTTCTACCCCATTAATAATTTATTGCTCATAACAAATGAAAAGTCAACATTTTAAATTCTATAACAATAAACATTGAAACAAGGAACCACCTTTCCTCAACACATAGTCTCATAATTTTTTCCCTAATATTTGCTTAACACGTTATTATTTATTGTGTTTCTTTTGACAAGAAATGAATTTGTGATTGCATTTCCCCTGCATATTAAAGCTTCCCACAGCCCTTTTGCTTATAATGAATCATTATTATTTAGGATATATACTTAAATACATGATAAAAACTAAAATTGAATTCAAAAGATTTTAGATTAATGTGTAACTGTTTAACTTCCTAAATTTACTGTAGCATAATGTCTAATTGCGATATGGAAGCTGGGCAAAATTTGGAAAAAATTTACTGGAGGCACAAAAGTAATTTATAAGCTATACACCAGGCCCGTCATTTAGGGGGGCAGGAGGCGGAAACGACCCCCTAGCTTGATGGATTTTTATAAATTTACATTTATTTTGTTTTCTTAATGAAAAATACAAAGAGAATATACTCCCCCCCCCTTCCCCCGGAAAAATGTGCAACAATGGGCCGGCCATACATAAAGTAAATAATAACAATTTCCACAAATCAGCTTTTTTTTCTAAATTTCATTCTCACATAAAATAGAATATTATCCCAAACTCCCTCTTATTAACACAAAAAAAACCTTACAATTTAAAAATTCATAAATGAGCCACAGTGGAAAGTTCAAAGTAAAAGCCTTTTTTACAGCACTTATTATTTTAGTTTAAAGTGCTTTTATTTACATATACTTTTAATATTTGAATATGATATAACAAGGCTTTTTTTCTATGAGAGCTTGTGGGAGTACCCTGTGGTACTTCTTTTTCTTTTCAATCAATTTTTACATGGTAGTCAGAAATCAAACTATTTTTGTATGCCATGACAGATTTTTTTTTTTTTTGGGGGGGGGGGGGGGACCTATCTCCCACCTAAAGAGATGACATAAATTTGTAATTATTCCCTAAAAATAACTTTTACATTATTTTCTTTTAAGTAGATAAATTTGTTTTCAGAAATGATAAAAAAAAACATTAACACTTTAATGAGAACTCTATTATCAGTGGTGTAGTCCAGGGAGGCCCTGGAGCGCGGCATCCCTAACCCTTTGATTTTAGCACAAGCATCCCCCCACTTGATTCGAATTTCAACTAAGCACACCCCCTCTTCATGATGTTTGTATATGTAAGGGTCCCCCTACTTTTTCCCCAGATCTACCACACTATTATAATATGTTTTATTGAGAACCACTTGATACTTCCTGGGGTGCTCCTGTATGTAGGATGCCTATAATCTTCAGAATATACATTTTAAAAATTATAGGGCTCCTTCCCTTTTTGCATAAACACAGGGTAGATTTCTGTTGGTCAGACTCTCTACAAAATCAATCAATTAAAGTGTTTAATTATAAAATGCTAATAAGAAAGCTCAAAAAGTACTGTAAGAGAAAATATATGGCACACAATATAGCTAGTATATCTCTCTGTTAAGTGTTCTGATGCACCTTTTATTTGAAACAGGTAAACTTTTTAAGGTGAGTCTTTAGGAAACAGAAGGATAATATTTGAATTTTTATATTTTTTCAATATAACTTAAATGAATCCAATATGATGAAGGAAACTGTTTGCTTAGTAAAACAATGGTTTATGAACACTGAAACATGGAATTATGATTCAGTTAAAGACAAAATTGTACCTTCTAAACACAACAGCAAATATTATTTGCTAGAGGAGGGATAATTCAGTGTTTACTTTCACATACAAATAAAAAAGTACTAAAATAAAATAAACTTACGGAGATTGCTGTTGGAGAAGACGCCTGGAGTAGAAATGAGAATCGCCACAGCCATGCATATTAATATTGACAGCAACATTGGTAATTCCGATGGGAAAAAATTAATTAAAATATTTCAAAAAGGCCAGGAAATTTCGTGCAAGAAAGGGATCAATTTCGTCTAAATAATCAAAATAATCTTCCGATTACATTATAATTTAACTCATTTCGTGTACAAGGTAATCCTGTTTGGCCTGGGCAAAGCTTCCATTATCACTCTGTACTTGACATACCGCACGCTGTCACCAACGCTAAAAATGACACAAACTGTAACTCCAAAACAAATCCCACGGCCCGCTCCGTTGGCTATGATTGCCACTACTAAACATTTTCATTTCGCGAAGAAAAAAGCACTGATCATTTGCAGTTTCATTTCCACCACTTTGTGCTGCCCTCTAGTGGGAAAAATTTCAAAATCAACACTTACAGTAGAAAAATCAATTAAACGATACTATTCGATAAACATAACTATTATTACAACCTAAATATTATACAAAATATTCAGATTATCGTTAACTAACAGGAGTTTTTATACGGCTAAAATAAAGATTATGTTTCGAAATTTTTATTTACTTCCTTGTTACTTAAACATA
This sequence comes from Octonoba sinensis, assembly GCA_038502835.1. Taxonomy (NCBI): domain Eukaryota; kingdom Metazoa; phylum Arthropoda; class Arachnida; order Araneae; family Uloboridae; genus Octonoba; species Octonoba sinensis. The sequence goes on from CM076603.1 coordinate 29,422,649, forward strand.
ATTTTTGCATCAACTAAAATATAAATTACGCAACAAAAAATACACACATAAAGAACAGAAATAATCAAATTTTAATATTTCCTTTATTTTTGATGCATCATATGAAACACTTCTACTTCTAAAAAATATTAAAAAAATAATTAGGGGGTAAAATGTGGCAACATTTCCTTTGTTATTGTTTACATAAGAATTTTTTTCTGGCTTGTAATCGGCCGTTTTTCAAGAAGTTTTTTTCAGTATTTCTTGATTTAAATTTAAAATTTTAATGATAGATTATGAATAGACAACCTCCTTGTCCCATATATATTTTCAGAGGCCACGAAGGATCCATTACAGCTCTACTTATTGTGAATAAAATTGAAGGATCTATTTCAGAGGAACCATCACTTATATCCGGCAGCGATAAAGGAGAGCTCTTTATTTGGGATTTCAAGGTGTGGAAATACAATCAGATCTTCATTGCATATGAATTAAATTTCTTAATTATAATAAATTCAAATAAATGTTTGCTCACTGCAGCATAATAGGGGGCGGTACACGCATGAGAATAAGAATGTTCTATCTCGTACTTTTATTGTTAAGTTCCTTTATTGCAAACGGGATCGGAAAAAAAAAATTTATTCCACAGAAAAAATCAACCCGATTGGTATTTTCAGTCACTTATTATTTTATTCATTTACTTTTTGTAACCAATCACTAACTAATGATAATTTATTGAACTAAAATTCATTTATCAAAACATTGTATAGAGAAAAGAAAAAACGGGTCAATCTAATGCTTTTATGGACATTTTATGATTAAGTCAAAAGGAAATTTTGAAAAGTTAAGGTGTGATTATATTGCAATTGATTTTTTTTCCTTTTATTATATTTATTTATTTATTCAGTTTCTTCTTCTTCTTTTTTTTTTTGGGAAAGGGGGGGGGGGTTGAATCAAGCAACTCTCCACTGTGTGAAGTTGTGCTTGAATTTATTTTACGAGTCTCTTTAAGTTCTGGTATCTTTAGCATTTCTTTGGACATTGGAATATTTTTTATCTTCTCATATCTTCAATAATACATTTCCAAACTGTCTTGCATAATTTAGCATACTCAATATTATTAAGAATAGATTTACTTTCAATCATAGATAGATTTTTTTATTTCTTTTTTTAAAAGTTGCTGCATGATTTTATATAATATGCAATCATATTGCATGCAATGCAAACGCAGTGGCAACTTCGTTATTCACACAATGATATATATTACCATTATTATAAATATGTCCCCCCCCCCCTCTCCCGCTTTTGGTTTATAAAAAATATTAACATCATTTTTAATTCCTTTGTAGACTAAGAGGACTTATCACAGATTAAACAGTCATTGTGGCAAGATGATTGTGAGTTTAAACTACTTCAACTCTTCAATCTTAAGTCAAGGAAGAGATGAAATGATAAATGAATGGAATTATGATAGCAATCAATGGATTGTGAAACGTAAGAGTTAAGCAAGTATATTTTTCTATAAATGTGTTGCTTGTAAATTTTCTATATGCATAAAATAGCCAAAAATATAATTCAATAAAGTATTTTATAAAGTGAATAATAATAAAAAAAATCTCAAACACCTGCTTTGAAGATTAATTTTTCACCTTTGTGAACATTTGCTTGATTTTGTAACAGGGTTCGTTGATTTAAATCATGATTTAAATCAAGTGATTTTTTTTTTCAAAAAAAATCATTGATTTTACTATGCTAACAAGTGTTGTAAAAATGAAATAAGTTGCAATTACAACTACTGTTTCAAACAAAACTTCCTAGGTGTATCTGTTTGTGTGCATAACATATTTCATAAGGTTAGAATTAATTACTATTCTTTTAATTTGACAATATATTTTTTAATTTTACAATATGCTTCAAGCATCTGAACAGCAAAGCATAATTCATTCAATCATTCAAATTACAATTCATAACACATAATCATGAACCATTCTGTGTTTCTTACCTTAAAAACAGTATTTTAGATCACTTTAATCAATGCCACACAATGAATAATTCAGAATGATAGTGTTTAAAACAACAATTGTTAGAAATTAGAATATATATATCCTTAAAGTTTCATCCACGTCCCTTAATAGCTTAAGGTTTTTTTCCTTCTAAAATATTTTTTTATCATAGAAGTTTTGAATAAAGATACTTGATTAAAACAAAAAGTCTCAGTTTTTAGTAATTGTGTGAGCATATGATTTTTCGAAATGGGTAAAAATATTTCAGGCTTTTTTATTTATAAAATTGAAAAATGGTCAAAGTACATTCAATGTAAAACTTAAGTACACACAATTGGTACTTTTTTTCAGCTTTCAACAGCAAAATAATTCAGATTAAATTTGTTCATTTTCTCTGTACTTATGAGTGTACTAATATTCCTGGTAGGGTGAAGTTTCAATTGAGTCATGCATTTGTATTAATATTTGTTTTTCATTCTATTAAAACTACTATTAAAAAATCATTTTTGCTGTGAAAATAGCTTAAAGTTTGTTTTTGCATATTGATTAAGATACCATATTGTTTCTATGAATGTAATAAATATCTAAAATATTTAGGGTCTTTTTTTAAAAAATCAAAAAAATCCGATTTAAATAAAAAAAATCTGATTTAAATAAAAAAAATCCGATTTTTTAAATTTTTTTTTAAAAATCAAAAAATCACGAACCCTGTTTTGTAACACATTTATGTTAAATCATATTGCTAATCCTTTTTTAAAACGTAACTAATAATTAAGATGTCTGCTTTTAAAAATACATGAGCATGCTGCTACTACATGGGAAGGGGGGAAGACTAAAATAAATTATTTTTAAATTATTACTTTTGTTATTGTTGGTGATAAAGAAACTTCATTCTACATTTACACACACCTACTTGCATACAAAAACAGAAATTTAATACATTAAAAAAAAGTCTGTTTTAAACGTACGAAGATTATTAAAATCTCCCTTTCTATAAAAAAGGAACTATTTTTGCAACAAAAAATTGTGATGGATTTATTTTGAGACATCACACGTTGGGTAAATTCCACTAACATGCCACTTTCTTAATAGCAATTTCTCCATGTAAATTAATGTTGAAATAACAAATAATGGGTCACAAATTTCCTCCTGAGATTTTACTGGCAACTATATCAGAATCCACTTTACCTTATGAATAATTGTGTCACAAAGTTTCTCTGGAGATTTTACTGGCAACTATATCAGAAACCACTTTGCCTTATGAATAGTCAATTGAAGTGGAGATGAGATTTCCAGTGCTGTGAGGCACGAAGAAAACCAACAGAGCATGCCCTGGGCCTTTTGTTCAATACGGTTAGCATGAAAAAAGTATCAAACTAACAAACAGGTACTTTTTTCTGGTACAAGTGTTTTAGCAACAGCATACTTAAAAAGTTAAGCAATTCGTCAATTAGTAATACGATGGAATGTATATAGATAGGATGGGTAGCAACTATGAAAGCTTTTTTGTTTTAATGTTTCATCAAAATCAAATGTCTATCCTTGTTTCCTTTACTTAATATAGTAGTAAGAAAAATTTATAAATTTAGAACAATTTTGGTTAAGTGTACTTTGAGTGAACAGACAATCTCATTATCTAAAACAAAGAGAGAATCGACCCAAACATTCATTGTCAACTCTTATGAATATTCTAGCGAACAATGCGTATGGGCTTATCATAAAGTTGGGGAGACTTTAGTCAAATGTAACTTAGGTCAATTTTAACATTTAGATTGTTTTGCTAAATATAGCTCATACAACTCTTAGGATGGGGCAAAAGCTTCCAAAGGGCAATAATTCCATGGTCTCTTTTTAAATATTAAATACATTCTTCTGTTATAAGTAAGTGAAAAGAAGGCTACTGAGAAATGTCATTGTTTGCTACATTTTAATATTTGAGTGATTTTTTACTTGTGGGAAATGTTATTTTATTAATTTGTAAAATGATTGATTATGTGTATATTTCATTTGTGTGGGTTTATTAAAAATAGAATTATAGAGAAATATAAACCTATTTATATACTGTAAAACCTGTAAAGTTGACCATCTTTATAAGCAGTGGTGTAGTCGAGGGGGGAAGCAGTCCCCCTACCTTTTTATTTTAATACAAGCGTCCCCCACATTTTAAAATTTTAACATAAGCGTCTCTTCACTCAATTTCAAATACTTATCTTTGTATGCATAAGCACCCCCCAACTTTTTTTTTTCCAGGACGACACCACTGTTTGTAAGTTGATCACTTTTGTCAGGAACGGAATTAGCCCTTCACCCTCTACCTCACCCTTTATAAGTTGACCACCTGTCTAAGTTGACCACTGAAGTGCTGCACCGCAAGTGGTCAACTTGCACAAGTTTCACTGTATATAATTTTTATTTTAATGTTAGTATTGCCCCTTATGTATGTTATACATGACCTTATAGCTGTCAATTGTAAGTTTCTATCGATAGCTTCCAAAGTTAATACGAGATTAAACATGGTTGTGATGGCCATTATGAATATGAAAAACTACACAGGAAGATTTAAACATTTTTACAGCAAAACCTGGTAATTCTATAGCATAAACTAGCTAATAAAATTTGTTACATTTGACCACAGTCTGTCCCAGTTATTTTTACTCATAAATTTTTATGTCACGTCTCTGAAGCACAAAAAGTTAACACAGATGGAACATTTTGACCAATTATTTCTTTCTTTGTTTCATAGGTCAAATAACGAGCCTGAACACTGGATTTTGTGCTTCACTACTCTTTCCATTAAACAATGAAGCTTATATTTCCTACTTCAACCAAGACAAAATAATCATTCAAAACTTTGTGACTGAAAAAAAAGACTATAACTTTAAACTGCAATCTTCAGCCGGTATGTGCATGTGCTTGAGAGTTTTCCAGAGAAAAGAACAAGTATATTTATTGGCGGGGTATGAAAATGGCGCCATTGGCTTGTGGGACTTTGTATCGTCGACAGAAAAATCAGCCATAAAATTACACAATGAGCCAGTTATGTGTCTTGATTACGATTCAAAATTCAGAAACAGAGGCATAAGTGGGTCTGTTGATAAAACTCTACAGACTTGGGAAGTAACTGAAAATTTCCAAATTGTCAAAGTGCAAGAAATACAGATAACCAATCCAGGGATAAATGCAGTTAGGATTAGAAGAGATGGGAAGATTGTAATTACAGCTGGTTGGGATTGTAACATCAGACTGTTCAGTTGGAAGACTTTGAAGCCATTGGTAGTTCTACAGTTCCACTCTCAACCAGTGCAGTGTTTAAGCATGGTAGAATCTGATGACAAAAATCAATCAATTTTTATTTCTGGTTCTAAAGATCGAAATATAGTTTTTTGGTCTGTATACTAATCCAAAAATTGATCTGCAATTACAGGGGACATATTTTTATGAACTTCTATGTTATAAATTGCAACAATTATGATATGTATATTAACATTTTTAACCAGTATGAATACTAGTAAATTTATTAATAATTAAAATATTGAATGAAATTAAAAGTATGTTGCTCAGAAAACTTTTAATTTTTGAGTTTATTCATAAAATGTTTACATTACTTTTTTCCCTAGGGGAGAAACAACTATTCACTTCATTTAGTTCTCAATTTAAAAAAAGTGTGAGTAAATAATAAAATGTGTATTTTATAAAATGCTTTAATAAAAACATGCGTCATCAAACATGATTAATGCTGCAAGAAGACCTCCGGAATTTTCTGAACTGTAGTCGATTGCTTTCGTCTTTGAATCGATTCTGAAACGCTACCCTCAAGTGCGCCTTTTTTGTGCCATTTGTTATAGACACTAGAGCTGCCTAAGTTCAGATTTTGTATATTTCTCAAAAAGTGGAGGAAATCTTTCGCAGTTTTGAAAGTTTTTGTCGTTTGCAAATTGATGAAAGGAGTGTCCATTGTAATTAAGTATTTATGTGTGCTTGTATGAATTCCTTATCTTTATTCTTTGTTATTAATCAGGGGTGGTCACAGAAATAATTCCAAAAGAATGAAAAAAGCACCAGGAAGCAGTGGTTGTAATATTGTTCTCATAAGAGGTTTTATGTATTTTTACTAATTCTTAAAACCAATTTATTTACTACTATGCACAGAAAAAGAAAAATTATTCAATTTAATCCTTCCCCCCCCCCCCCTTCCCACGAAAAAAAAAGGAATCTGCCACTTCTATTAAATAAAATTGTGCCAATGGAATCATTAATTTACTGAGTACCGGCCATCCAATCTCTACACATATACATCACTTTTTCTCCCTAGGGGAGAAAGAATTATTCGGAATTGATTCACTAAATGATTCCAATTTTATAGCAAAAATTTTGCTACAAAATTTGCAGCAAAAATTTTTAGTATTAATTACTTAATATTCTTAAAATATAAATAATGAATATGGAAAGATTTTTTTTTCATTTTAACTCAACCCCCCTTCTCCCCCCCCCCCAAAAAAAAAAAAAAAACTGAGAGAGAAACTAACATTTTAAGTGTTATAAGAATGAATAAAGAGCTTATGTGTCAAATGTCAAAATGTTGCAAAAAATCAAGAGTTTGTGTGTTAATTGTTAATACTATGTAATTAGAATACTTTTTGTTAAAGAAAATTTTCAGAAATTAAGTGAACTATATTAATTAAGTAAACATGTTTTGAAATGAGATCTGAAACCAATTTTTCTTAAGTATTTTTTATTATAGTTATGTGACATTTGAATTGAAACTTGTGTTGTACTCTTTTACTACGCAATATTTTGTATAAGAAAATAAAAATATGTACTGCTCAATTTATGTAAAAATTCACATTAAAGTTACTTTTTTTTATATTAAATGCCATCAATTCCTTTCATTTGTGATTTATTGTGTCTTTGCTTTTCTAGAGGTCTCATGGCAAGTTGCCTAGCAATGAAGCCTCATTGAGTTAAAAATGAGAAAAAATGGCAGACAATTTGAACGTTTTAGATGTCATACTAACCACTTTATTTTTTCGTTTCACAGAACAGAATTTGGGATACGGGGGTTAGAACTTGGGCCAATTGCAAGACACGTACATTATCCCCTGACTACAATTCAGGGGTAAAATGCATTTAGAGCTGTCATGAATTTATTAGATTCTTAAGTTTTCTCATGTGCTAAAAGAAATAAAAAGCCCCAATATAATCACTTTAAGGAAATGTATTTGAAAAAATATATATGTGTAAGCATAACTACATAAATCTATCTACATAAATTGACATATGTGCAGGGGATTTCCTTGAGAAATGAGGACACTCTGCTTCAAAAACTTACTTTTGCATGCCTTTGCTATCTTTTTACTGAATTCAGTACATATTGTCGGCAATCTTGTGTATTTTGAAATAAGCTGCTTATGTTTAATCAGTTGTACATCATTTATAATGTATTGTGCCGTTAAAAAATACATGAAAAAACCTCTAAACTCTCCTTTTTAAAGTGATCAAACATCATTTGAGTTCTTGTAATAGAACAGAGGAAGTCGACAGGGTGGCATAGTGGGAAGGTGCAGGCCTTGTACGCTCGAGATTGCAGGTTCAAACCTGGCCCAAGTCGGTGAATTTTCAAAATGCAGAAAATCGTCAGCTCCCATGTCGTATGATTATGCGGCATGTTAAAGATCCCTTGAGTATCCGTTTGGCATGGATACTCTAGGCTAAATTAAATTCCTAGAGACGTTTGTATCAATGAGAGCCCAGGAGCCATCTAGGGGGAAACTGAGCGTCAATGGTACCACACTGATTGTGGGGCCGTTGAAAGAGTTGGTACCAATCTCTGGAGATGAACTAGGTCTGCAATGGTTGAAGACTAATACTGTAGCCCCATTAGAAAGAAAAATAAAACAGAGTATTAGTTTCTCAAAATTGTGCAATAATCTTTTTACTGTTGCATCAAATCAGGAGAAAATGTTTTAAAACTCTTAAGTATTATTATTACTTTGAAAATTAATTTATCATTGTTCTACTGCAATATCAAATGAAGGGCACATCTGCCAACCCCTACTTTGAAAAATGCAGAAGATAATCTAAAATTTTGTAAATGAAATTATGTAAAATGCAGAAGATTTTATGCAATGCCAAATTATACCATAGATGGTTAAAGTAACTAAAATTTAAGTTTTATCAATACTGAATATTTACACTTAATTTTATGTTGTTATTTTTACCAAATCACGTTTATAAAATGAGGGATTTGGTCCAATTATATTACAAAAAAAAAAATCTTTTGCAATGAGTATTGATAAGACAATTCAATACCTTTGATTATCTATTATAAAACAAAATGCTGCAAATTTAAAAAGTAAATACTTGTAAGCAAATCAATTTCTTTCTTATTTCTTGTGCAAAAAATAATGTTCAAATATATCGCCATGAAGGGGAAAATATCGCTAAACTGTAAACCAGACTGCGTCAACAATAGTTTGAGTTTTGAGCCAATTGGTCAAAGCTGAAGAGGGCATCAGCAAGAATGCGTGATCATTCCGTCATCTGTGGAGCAGTTGAGCAATATTCGTAGCACATGCGGCAAAAACTCAGTTCAAACTTGGTTTTTCAACACATCCTAATTTGGATCCACCTAAAGAGTTGCATGTCATATTTTAGTACTCTTTGCAAAAATAAGGAAGATCTGATTGTTAGTGCAGAAAATGAGGACTAAATGAGGAAAGCTTCTGCAAAATGCAGAAGGGTTGGCAGCTATGCAAGGGGAATGCTTTGTTACCAATTTGTGTTCTAAAACCCCTAATTATCATCTCATTAATTACTGTTATGCTCTTTATTTAGTTATTTCAAAAGGTCAAATCAAAAGGAGTCATCATCAAAGTCAAATCAACAGGAAAATGTTATAAAACTCTTATATTAATAGTTTATTTTTTATTATTATTTTTTCTCATGACTTACACCCAATGGTTTCAGTTTTGTGAAATTTTATCAAAATTTCTTTTAGTTAAGGAATGAAAAGTCAATGCTGTAGGTCCCCCCTCCCTTTCCAACCGAAAATATAGGGGAAAAAAGCAAATTTTTGAAAACGGAAAAAAAAAAAAAAAAAAATTCCGAAAATAAGAAAGACTTGCATTGCATTATTAATTACAAACCATAAATACTTAAGCAAACACTGCTTATGCAAAATCAATGCATGATGTTAGTAACACATAATGAAATTGCAATTATGCTATTGCTTCGTCGTACACGATACAAAACAGGAAGAATGAGAAAAGCGGCTTACTGACTGTTAGGAGCTACAATAGCTAATACCAAAGAGCTTCCTGTTTCTTGAAAAAGCAATTTGGAAAGTGCTGTAAAATATAAAATAAAAGACATAGTATTTAAAAGAAATAGTTAATGGATTAATAAATGCTTTAATCAAACAAGTGAAAAACACTAAGAATCAGTGAAATTTATTGCATAGAGAAATGCAGCCAGAAATTATTTCGGGAGCATATCTGCCATCCCCCTCCCTCTCATTAAAAAAAATAAGCAAAAAAAAAAAAGATATTTCAAACATCATGATTTCAGACTCCAAAGAACTTCCTCAAAATTCTACAATTACAGGAAGAGCCAGCCTTAAGACCTGCGGGCCTCCTCCCTATTTGTTGCAATTTTGGTACATCCCTCCCATTTCTGATCTTTCTGAAATGTCATCAAGACATAAAATTTACTTTGTTGAGTTCATAATTTTGCAGTAGAATATGAAGAAATAAAAATGCATTTTTGAAATGTTTTTTTTAAAAATGAAAATGCATATTTCGTGTTTGAGGTACACATGCAGAAGGCTTGTAACCTTATTTTTAAGTATGGGACCCTATTGGTCCAATAGGTTTAAGAATGGCCCTGATTAAAGGGTTTTCTGCAAAAAGAATGTAGCTTCATTCGAAGAAATTTTTGAATTTGCAGTCCTGTATTTAAAAAAAAACACTTATGTTTTATATAGTATTATACTATTCCAATGTTTTCAATACACTGTAAAGGAAAAAAAAGTGAAAATTTTCAAACTTTTGTTGCCAATTTGTGAAATTTTGCATTTTGGAATGAAATTTTGAGCTACATCCTTTTTCAGAAAAGTTTTCAATTGCAAAGCAAAAAAAAGTATAAGAACAAGTGATATTTCAGTTGTACAAGTAAATGAAACCATAGTTTTATTTCAAGGAGTGGTAGAACTCATAATTCCTGTCCCCACCCCTTGGCTCTTCGGTAACTATGTTTTCGCTTCATGATTTTTAAATTCATACTTCAATTGTATGCAACATTAAATTGTACCTACACAATGAAAAAGTCAAATTTTTTATTAGTGAAATACTTGATTTATTACAATGTGTTTACTTTGTACAATATTTTTACAAACATACTGAAATAAAATTAATTACAACATAACTGCTGTTTCGTATGAAATATGATTCTTAAAAATGTATTTTTAGAAATTACAATTTGTCTTCTCCATTAGTGCACCATGAAAAACAACTGCAATATAAATTTGCTATTCTGTGGAAACTTCCTCTTTATTTAAGAAAGGACAAAATAATCAATTTGTTAAAACAGTTGAGCAAAGGCGTCACTTAAAAGCTGTAAGGCAACTGTAAAAATGCATAAATTGATTTTGATCAAATATCTACTTTATGGTCTCAAGGGAGTTGTAGATGAATTCTATGGAAACTAAGAACCAGTTTTGACAAAAGAAAGAAAAATAAAGAAAGGGATAAAGAAAGAAATTATCACATCTTCTACTCTAATCAACAAAAGTAAAAAACCTTAATTGATTAAAAGAGCCCTCCATCAGTCATAAGCACTGCTTGATTTTATAGGTACTGACAGATTAAAAGATTGAAAGGGGGTGGTCATTAAAACTAAGATAATTAAGAAAATATTTCAAAATATTTAAAGTTTTGTAAAACAAAAGGAAAAATTAATGGGTTGGAGGAAAAGTTCTGTCGTATTTTAAAGAAAATATTTGAATTCATTAAAAAATACATGTGTCTAATATTAATCAATTATATATGCTCTGTTATTTGTTACAACTTGTTGCCATCTTTCAGGTAACCTGTGAATTCCTGTTTTGTAGAAGTTCTCAGCCTTAGAGACACTTTCAAAAGACTTGAATTTTTTCCCGTTAGATAATTCCGGAACGAAATTTGTTAAACCATCTTTGATAAGTACAAACATTTACAATATCTTTTCCAAATACCACACATAAATTTTTACATGCAACTGATGCGTTGCTTCCTTTTTGGAATTCATATAAAATGCAGTGTCATAAATGCACTTTATCTACTGACATGTTTTTCACTTTAAACATCACAAGTAAATAATGAATGGTAAAAAAAGGACTCATTTTATATTATACAGCAGCTAAAAAAGCAAACAAAAAAAAATCATACGACTCACTAGCCAGATGTTTCTTTATTTACAAGAAAAATCATCTGCCTATTTAAAATACGACAGAACTTTCCCTCCAACCCATTAACTTTTATTTATATGAAAACTACAATAAAGTTAAGCTAGTAATAGAGAGTTCGACCACTGTTACACAAACCAATGATTTTAAATTCTGTTTTGAAATTTACTTTAAATGAATTTCAAAGTATCATTCAATGAAGACAAGTCTACAATGTTGAAGATCCAAAGTAACATTGTAAAATACTCCCACATTGGCAATAACTAAACTGCCAATAAGAACCACTATCATCACATTTATGCAGGATTAAACCTGAGTTTAGTTTTCAAAGCAATAAACATCCTGCACTCACATTCATATAGATTAAAATCATTTAAAAAATTATTTTGAGAAAACATTCAATGATTGCAGACTTATTATGGCCGCCTCCGCTTTGGCGTCTTTCTTATTTGAACTTGGCGTAACCGGTTGATATTCTACATCATTTACTTCCACCTGAAAGAAAAATAATTAATGAAAAAAATAAGGAGGAGAAACATTTACTGGATTATCTGCAAACTAAAAAAAAAAAAATGTCATATTTTCTTACCTTGAAAAGAAATTGCTTTTTATGAGGAGGCCCACAATCCTTTATGATTGTGTACAGAGGTGGCTTCCATTTTCTTTTGCTGCACAACTCCATCAAAGCAGAAACAGGGTGTTTTCCTGCAAAAGAGAGCGGATAAAGTATAATTAGAACGCACAGTCTCTTTTTGTGTACCTTTTACTAATCATGCAAGTAAAATTCTGCTAAGGTATGACAGAAATATTTATAAAAAATGATAAGCATTATCAGTAATGAACAAAATAATAGAACGATACATAATGATTTAAAGAATGGATATTAAAAAAAAAAAAATCTTTGGGCTCCACTAAGTACATATTTAAGCTGCAAAAGTTAGCTTAAAAACCCTTCTTCTTTTTAAAGACAAGGTTTAAATTAAGTAAAAAATTTGAGATTTATTGTTCGTAAGATTGAAGGAATCGGTGCAAAAAAATAATACCAGAAACATTGATTACTTGAGTAAAACCTATGCAAGATCACAAACATATTTATTAAATAGTGTTTTCTTTTGATTAAGAACTCTTGGTAGAAAATGAGTTATTAGAAACATCAGTGGAGCAGACAGGAATTTTTCAAGGGAAGTCCAGGATCGAAAGCCCACCACTCTCGTATCATGCCCCGATACACCGCCAAATATATTCCTTTGATTTCATGGATTGTTGGGAACAAAAAAACAGTAAAAAAAAATATATTGAATAAATAAATACTTTTTTTTATTTTTCTCTGTAGGGTTGGCAGGTCTGTTATAAGATTCAATGTAAACATTTGCAATAGTTGTACTGGAAACCATGCTATTAATGTACCACATTTAAAATGGATCATCTTATGCCATACTTCAACTTCTCATCTTAAAACAGGGTGCCTACAGATTTTCAAAAGTGCAATTTTGTGACTGTTTGGTCATACATCGGATATTGGCTATACGATGCCTCCTGTATGACATTTATGCACTGGATATCCAGCCCTGATGTTTGAAAGGTGTAAATTCTATAAATATTTTTTAACATACAACTTCCAAATCCATAATAAGTTGTAATTCCCACATATTTTCAAAACAACTAATTAAGTAAATTTAAAAACCAAATTTGACCTGCCGGATAACTGGGTATTCCGTGCAGTGACCGGATCCGATACTTGATATTTAAAAGCCCGTCTGATACCAAATATCCAATACCTTCTGGGGCGACTGTCCCGTTGGAAAGGAAGTTTTCGTCACCTATTCGTAATTTTCGTGACCTTGTAAAACTTTAAACAAATAAATTATTACGGCAAATGCTATTTCATTCCTCTAAACTCATTCCTTCTAGGCATTGCATTTTTAGTTCCTGTTTGAGCATAATACAGGCGTTGAATATACAGCTGCAATAGGTGGAAGCATGGTTTGTAATTTATGAAGAAAACATGCTTTTAGTTGAGGAATAAATCGTGCAAACTGAAGAAGAGTTTTTGTGTTTTTTAAAATACCCAACTGATATACCCCTACTTACATACACATAACAAATTATAGTATTTATTTGAAATAATGCATGTATTACCTTCCAGTTCTTTCATTATCGATGCAAATACTGCTTTCTTTGCTCCTTCCCCTTCAGATACCAAGCCTGCAATTTAAAAAAAAATGTTTATAAGATGATTATGAATCATAACAACTGGAATAAATATTTGAGTTTCTCTCCTATTACAGACACACAGAGAGAAACTAAAGCATAGTTAATATTTGCATGAAAAATACAACTGCAGTAGAGTTTAGAAATGTATATTTCTAGAAATTGAGAACAATATTGATTGTTAGAGAACTTGTTTCTCCTTCAGCCATTTTGTAATAGTTGAGTTATATCTGTCTTTTGAGTGTAAAGTTCAAACATGAATTAAATTTTTTAAGCATTGTAAAGAAGGTACTAACTAATGCTACATTCTAAAATTTTCAATTGCATCAAAATTCATCATTATGCAAAATATATTGTACCCTTTGAATCTCTCTTCAATAGATTAACAAGGAAAAATTTAACAGTTGTGTTTCTTTGTAATTGAAAAGTAGATGCACTTTTTTGGTCTTTTATCAAAAATGTTGCTAGTAAAAAATCTGATATTTTTTTATGCACATCAATAGCAGTCATTGCCAAACAATGAGTTATATAAAATAATTACTTATTTGAAATAACTATTTTTCAGTGGAAACTAGGGATGTAACGAATATTCGGCCACTATTCGGTATTTGGCCCTTTACTGAGTATTCGGCTGGCCGAATACAGAGTAAAGTCAATATTCGGCCTGGCCGAATATTGATGGACTATTCGGCCGAATAGTTCTGCTGCAGTAGAAATGTAAAAAAATAAAGAAATTAGTAGATTTTAAACATTTAAAGTTGTATTATAATTATTGCAAAATAATACATTAGTTTATAGGTTTAAAAAATAAAAATAATTTTGAAAAAAAAAAACTACTTTTTTTTATACCTAGTTTTAGGCTTGACTGAGCAAAAACAGATTTCAAAGTTGTAATATTGTATTTTATATTTAGCATTTGCTCCCAAAGCTGGCAAGAGTTAATTATGATATATGAAAAATTAATTTTGTTATTATTAACAAAGTGGAAGTCAGACTTGTGTTTGGGTAGACTGGTTTGTTGTGAAGATTGGGTAAGAGAGAAATGTGAAAAGCCCAGAATATATCATGCATATTTAGATAGCATAAGTTATTGGGGTTTTTGAAAATAGAAATATATTCCAGTTAAGTGTATTGAATTTTAATAGATCGTTTAAAGATAGGTATGTAAAAAACACCATAAAATAAAAATATTAACTTTTATAACTTCTAAAATATCTTCATAAAACAGTTTTGAGCAAGGTAAAAGTTCACTAAGCATAGTAGTTCTTTCACTTGAATTAAATAATTAGTAAAATAATGCAAATGCTTACTACCATAAAACTTGTCATTTCTATTCCACCTGTGGGTGAAATTCTTAATTTTATTACATTCAAAACAATAGAGAAAATAAAATCATATATCATAGATTGTGTGTAATTGGTGTTTCACTTTGTCAATAATTTTAAATTTGTCAAATACTTTCTATTACAACGATTTTCTAGAAATTTTCATATTTGGCCGCCGAATATTTGGTATTCGGCCTAAGACATTGGCCGAAGATTCGGCTTCGGCCTAGAAGAAATGGCCGAATATTCGGCTTCGGCCTGGGAGAAGTAGCCGAATATTCGGTATTCGGCTATTTGGCCAAATCACTATTCCTTACATCCCTAGTAGAAACAGCAAAAAATTTTTGTTACAATGTTTCTAAAGATGATAATCTAAAACAGAATTAAAAAAGTGATATGAATTGTTCATTAAATTAAATTTTTTTTTGAATGCAATTAGGTTCTTGATGTTTTAGGAGGGCTACAATAGCTACAACAGCTTACTGCACCAACAATGAAGCACTTGTACAATTAAAGAGATTAGCTTAAATTCTCTTAAATGACAATAATAACAAGAACTTTTGAGATAGCAGGCAATAGGGCCATAGAGTTGTTGAGGCTATCTGAAACTATTAGTAGTGATGCTTACCGGGGACAACAAATGCGTTTGAAGCAAGCTATAGAGAAAAAATGGAGAGAAGTAGCAAATATGTAGAAAACGTTAATTCTGCAACATGACAGTACCATACTACCAAATGTTGTTCGATAAACAGGTTTCATTTCCCAAATATGTTTTTTTACCAGAAAAAGGGCAGAGTCAACTAAGAACTTAATCAAAGAGATAACTTTGGAACACTTGCAGGACAAGAATAAGACTTATGCATACCTTTTTTGTCTGTTTTAATATCCAGCAAAACAGGCTCTAAAGCACCTTCTTTATTTTTCCCCAGTCCTTCACCGGGATTCCAGCCCATCTTCTTCAGCAAACTCATACCCTTTCCTTCCATTACAGGTGCAGCACAAGTAAGAATATCCTAAAAATAATGCTCAAATTAAAAAAAAGAAAATGCAAAAGTTTTATTGTATTCTTTACTTTTTTTTTTTATTCATGTTACCTTTTTCGGTGGCAAAATTTCTTGAAAAAGTGCTGAACTTCCTATGCAACTTATATCTAGATCTAATAACTTGTGTTAAGTGAAATTTAATACACATCTGAAGGTAACTCTAATAATTATTTTGATATCAATGTATAAGTCATAGGTATTACTAAAATTTTTAAATAGTTATTTTAATATGATGACATTTTTTTAAAAACCGATGAATTTACTTACACTACGAGCAGTCCTACACTTTTAAAACACATAATATCAACCTAATATTTTGTCTGAGAGTAGAAACATAATGTATGTTTAAAATAATGAAGAATTATTTGGATTCAAGACCCCTTTCTATAAAATAAAAAAAATTGACATTAAAATTTTTAATTTTATCATTTTTTGAAGCATTTTTATAGCTATAATTTATAAAGTTTTTATGTAAGAAAAAATTTGGTTCATTAAAATAAGCATAAGTAACATATGAATATTCACACAAAATTTGGTGCATCTGGGATTAACCATTTCAAAGCAATGATGCGTGCAATGAGTAAAATCATCGTGTTTAGAAAATGAATGTTAAAGATAAAACAAGCGGCCAATTTACGAACATTGGCGTCTGCTATTGTCCCCATATCTTCCGTTCTAGTAGGAATTTTTTTATGGGGTTTGTTTTAAAAGGTTTCTAATGATTTGTACTTACAAAAAATGCAATTTTTAAAAAATCGTTATTTTGACACCTGAAAAGGTACCTGACCCCTTAAAGACAATATTGAAAGTATCACCTAATAAAGTTTAGGTTTTAAATACAAAAATTTTTGAACATAATTCAATAGATTTGCTTTTGCAAGTTCATTTTTACTATATTGTAATAAAAATCTTGAGTAACTTAAACCTTCATATTATGAAAATTATAAGAATCATATTGCATTGATTAAAAAAAAAATTGATTAAATAAAATAAATAACAAACCAAACATTTTACATTTTAATTCATTTAAGAATATATCACATCTGACTGAAATAAAATTTCAAATAAAAATATTATTTTGGTAGTAAATTTAAAAAAAAAAAACACGCACAAAAGTATCAACTTTGACAGAAACATATACTGAAAATTAATAAATAAAGTATAACTTGCTGTGGTCTAAAAGAATATTACACACAATATTTCTTCATAAAAGATCTGCTGAAAAAGTTGTTATAATCGCAAGATGATTTAAGTTATGATATTATAAACAGATGTGTATCATAGACAAGTTTTGTTTTGTGATTAGTACATCAGTGGATCCTACAGTAGTCTGTAAGGACTCCTAGGTGTCTACTGTGACCTGCAAGGGGAGCATTTGAATGAAAGAAAATTCTTGCTTTATGAGAGATAGATAGGAGTTTCACAAAACTGAAACCCATTTAACCAAGTTGTCACCAACCTATACACACACTTATTTATGTAATAAGCATACCATTGTTACATGATTTATTTTCAGAGCGAATTAAAAGAAATGCACTATCGAAAAATCTAGACATTGCTTTTATGATTTCATTTTAATTAATTATTACTACCAAATATTTTAACACCAACAATATTGTACTATAAAAATAATTTTAAATGACTTACTTTAAAATACTACTAGATTTTAAAATTATTTTAAAACCATTCTTGAAAAAGGTTACAAATTGAGCTTCTACAAAATTCTTACTGAATTTTTTAAAAAATTATTATTGCATAATATTTTGCCATTTTTCATCAAAAGCCTTAAAACATGCAAAATCTTCTAGCTAATATTTAATCAACAAACTTGCTTTTTTTCAGTACCTTTTTGGGGGGGGAGGGGGAGCTCTTCCTTCTTGCTAAGGTTACTGCTTTTAACAACAGCTTTCATTCACAACTTGAAAAATTGTTTCTTTTATAATTTTTTATAAGTTATTTGGCATAAAATTTAAAAGGAGCAATTTATCCACTTCTTTGCAATGCTCCATTAAAGTAATATGTCTCTCAAAGCTGTCACATTTTTGCTATGGCAAATGCAAAAGTTGCACAGGATTTTAGTCCCTTTTACTGTTTTACTAGTTAAAATCAAAATATGAAGAACTTTTCAAAAAAAAAAGTTGAAGCTTTAAATAACACGCTCACATTAGTAAAACAAAAAGAAAAGCAGCTGATTGAGCAAAGTGTTGCTCAGAAAGTGCAATAAAAGAATAATGATTAAACAAAATCCATCATTTCAAACTCAAAATTTGCATTTTTTGATAAAAAATACTACATGAAAAATGTACTGTTATACACTGAAAGTGATTGTTAAACATTTTTTAAAGCACAAGAGGGTTTTATAATACTTCGTTCTTACCAAAAGTAACAATTCCTTGCATTTCTTCTTCCAAATCCGAGTCCCATTTCGTAAACCTGCTAAAGATGAGCTGATCATAGGAATTCCTGCAACAAGCTCTCAATTTGTTCATATATCAACCACAAATAAAACTCTAGAGCCAAAAGCAAACCACTTCAATGACAAAATCCCCAAACAACCAAAATGTTAGATTGAATTGATGAAAGGTATTTTAACTATACCAAATATTTTGATTAATCAGAACTATCCAAACACTTTATCGATTTTAACAGAAAAAACAAAGTGGACCAATAGAAAATAACTACTACATGCAAATTACACTATATATAGTTACATTACTTTAACTACTACAAACTTTATTACAAAATACTTAAATACTTAACATTAAAAATTGGTTGGCACGAAACGTCCCTACTAAGGGGTTTAAAACTAACACTTCAACACACCTTCGCTCAGAACCTCAGGAGGGCCCACCGGAGGGGAGGTTGTAGTCTTTCAAGGGGGTGCATCACTCTGAAGGGGTGGAAATTTTGTGTTACACATTCTTAATTTTCGTGACAGATTTCTAAAATTTGTGACTTTTTCGAGACTTTCATGACCTTAAAAGTATTAACTACACTTAAAACGAATTATAACTATTAGTTGAAAACTGAAAAAATATCTTGAGTTAGGATAATGATTGCGTCAGATAGATTGACTTAAATAAATAACACAAACACAGCGAAACATTTAGCAAAAAAAAAATCTACATTCAAACTAAACTTTAAATTCATGTAAATTAGTTAACATTACTCTTTCAACTAATGTAAAATTTTGATAAATAGTACAGATACGCTTGAGGTATTTCATTCTAAATAATATGAAATTAATTAAAAGTCAAAAAAATATAAATATAAACACTATTTTATACATATTAGAAGTTACAAAAGAAGGAGAGTTTAACTATTATAGCAAAAGAAGTATACAGCATTATCTTAATAAAATTAAGAAAACTCATGAAGAGCGAAGGAAATAAAAAAATATATAATTTTTCAAAGTTTAAAAGCCCACTTTAGCATAAATTCAGTTTGATGAATGACAATAAAATAAATGTTTGCTTTCGACTCTATTTATAAACCTCTACTAGTGCCGCTTATGAAAAAAAGGAAAATTCAAAATTACCAAATGATAAAATAAACAGTGACTAGCAACTGATACCTGACAATTGATAATTACTTTTAAATACTCCATATAATAAAGCTACTACTGTTCCAAAAAAAAAAAAAGTAGCAATATGATAGTTAAAAAAGTAGAAATGAGAAGAAAAAAGTAGTAATAGTAAAAACCATAAAAAAGAAGAAGAAATTACAATACAGGGTGAAAAAATGTTCTTAGATTTGTATAATTATTTCTTTTATATATTTTAATAAATACAAAAGAAAAAAATCAGAAATTAAAATTTAAAACATATTAAATTAATAATTTCAAAAAAAAAAAAAGGAGGGAGATCTGGACAGGCACTGCAAAGGAGTTTATTTGTGGTTAATATACATAAGTTGCAACTTACCACTAAAAGTCAACTTCTGATGAGTTCCACTTGGATGCAATTGAGGGCTTGATGCAGGAAAAGTCTACATAAGCTGTTTGAGATGTTCGTTATAAGAAAGCATAATTCATCGAAACATTTATAGCTAAATCTCTGAAAGACAGCAAAACAGACTTTTCTAATAATGGCAACAACACCACTGACTCACTGACAGGAGAAGAGCTCAGGGAAATGGGCATAGGGAAAACACTAAAGAAGATGGTGGAAAGTTCTCACAATTTATTGCCAACTTTTTTAGAATATTTAATTATTTTATTTCAATATCAGATGACAAATGGATTAACCAATTAAATCATTGAAAAGTGTGGTTTAAACCAGTGGTTTCCAAAGTGGTCTATATAGACCCTCAGGTGTCTATGGTGATCAGGGTTCCCACGGCCTTAAAAAGTCCCTAAAAAGGACTTAAATTTGGAAATTGATTTAGGGGCCCATAAAGGCCTTATTTTCTTCCAAAAACTCTCAAAAGGCCCTAATTTTTATTTGTGGGGCCTTAAATTTATTTCCCCTCTTCCTTTTCCAACTCAGAAGTCATAGTCATGGAACATTAATGATTCATTCATGACATGGATTTCTGAAAACTGGTAAATGTGATGAAAATCTACATGTAGTATTGATATATATATGTATATTTTTACATCTGCACAGTGGCAAACTTGTATGGATTTTCTATTCTAAGTAAATTTTCATTTGATGTTACGATCGTTCTGGAATTTTACAAATTATATCAGAAGCTAAGTGGTCACAGAGAAATCAAGGATACCATGAAATTGCTTGAGAAATCTTACGTTATGGGGAAAATAAAAAAGGATGTGAAGAAACATACCTACAGTCAGCATTTTTTCCCTTATCTTTAACTTAACCCTAACTTTGGACGATCATGTTGATAATTATTAGTATTCATTATTGTAGCCTTATTAAAATGCAATGCTTAAATTATTTTTTAAATATTCTGCCTTCAGAAAGAACATTGATTTAAGACATTGATATTGCTTGCTTTATAATGGTTAATGGTTTAAAAGCTTGTTTTTATGAAGAAAAAGACACATTTATTTTAAGTCACACTTCTGAGCAGATAAAGTGTGATTTAAGGCAATAAATGGATACATCTTCAGTTAGATGCTTTTACCTAGAAGTGCACTTCTGCATTGAAAAAGGGGTTTGTTTCGACCTCAAAATCTTTTACAAAATTTGAGTAATATCAGACCAATTGTTTCCAATATTGGCACTGCTTCATATAAACTTTCCAAGTATTTAGTTTCTGTGTTTTCTCCACTTAGAAGTCAGAATGTTTTCACTGTTAAAAATTCCACCGATTTTGTTAAGAAACTTCATAACTTCGTTCCGAATAATTCAGTTATGGCCTCTTTTGATGTTAATTCTTTGTTTACTAATGTTCCTGTTGATGGCGCTTTGACTTGCCTCAGGAAAAGGCTTTCTGAATTCCATTTTACTTCTGTGGAAATTGAGGAATTAGTTTTCCTTACTCGTGTGTGCTTGCAACAGAGCACTTTTGTATTTAATGGTAAATTCTATGCTATGGTAGATGGCCTGGCTATGGGAAGTCCTCTTAGTCCTATTTTAAGTGATTTCTATATGCATTATTTTGAGGAAAAACTGTTCCAGAAATTGCAATTTCAATTTTATGTTCGTTATGTGGATGATTGTTTTGTCCTAACGGACAGTAACTTGTTAGGTATTGATGATGCTCTTTCTATTATGAACTCCATTGATCCTAATATCCAGTTTTCTTGTGAGAAAGAACTTAATAGTAGCCTTGGGTTTCTTGATGTCTTTATTTCTAAGAGTGAGTCTGGTTTCACTACTTCTGTCTATCGTAAACCTTTTGCTGTTTCTTTACCTCCTCACAGACTGTCGTCTCATCCTCCCAACCAAAAATATTCGGCTTTTAATGCTCTGGTCCATCGTGCTATTAATATTTGCTCTTCTCCTGAGCTTCTCAAGATTGAACTCAACTATCTGAAAGCTGTAGCTGTTGATAGAGGATTTTCTCACTCTTTAATTGATTCTATTCATAACAAACTTTCTAAGAAAACTTCTGGTCCCAATAATGTGGTTTCTAGAAAGAATTTGGTTGTGTTACCATTCTTTCATTCTGTCAGTTTCCGTATTGCTAAAATCCTAAAAAGGTTTCAATTTCAAGTCGTTTTTGCTCCTAGTAACAAACTTTCCTTCTCTTCTCTTAAGGATCCTGTCGATCAACTTAACACTTGGGGTATTTACCAAATTAGTTGCCGTTGCGGCCTTTCTTACATTGGGCAGACAAAACGTGCTCTGAAAATTCGCTTAAATGAGCATAAAGGTTATGTACGAAAGCAAGAGTTAAATAAGTCTAGCATTGCTCAACATTGTTGGAATTCCAACCACTCTTTTGATTTCAATTCTGGTAAAATTATTCAAAAATGTTCTTCCCCTTTAGAGCTTGACTTTTGGGAAGCTTATCATATTAACAGGAATAGTTCTAATTTGGTTAATGATTCTTCCTCAACTCCTTATTTTTCACAGGTCTGGCATAAATTTCTTTAATTTGTTGTTCTTTCTAGGTTTTCTTGTTGTTTTCCTTTTTTGTGTCTATTTTTCTCCTTCCTCCCCTCCCCCTCCTTTACATGTGTACTTTGTTTTGCATTTTGTTTTGGTTTCTGTACTTATTTTTATTTCAATTTTATTCTTTGTATTTTATTTTATTATTTTTGCAATTTTTATGCATACTGTCGTCTTTTTTGCTTTATTTTTATTGATATTCCTTTTTACTTCCTGTACTTTCAACTGGATTCGTTTGTTGCTCTCTTATTGGTGTCTTCCTGCTACTTCTACTTCCACTTCACGCTGCCTTTATTCTCATTGGTTTACAGATAATTCTTAGGCTATATAAGCTTTGTTTTTGTTGTTCTGTCTGCTTCATTTGGATGTTTTGCATCTAGAAGCTCCTTGTCGCATTGAAAAAGGGATTCCAAGCAATCCCGAAACATATGTCTGCATTTTATTGCTCATTTGTGCTTTAAATTAACGTGTAATTTTATTATTATTATTATTATTATTAATATATGTTGTTTTTACTCTTTCAAAATTTTTAGTTGCATGGATTTACATGTATAAAAGGCATAATCATGAGACATATCATATTACTATTTAAATAATGCACTGCGGCACTGCTGATTATGTGCTGAGAAATGTTGTTGGATGCAAAATAAAATCTGGTTGTGGTTTATAGATTGAAAAGTTAGCTAAGCATAATATTTTTTTTCCTATGAAGGAAATATAACTATTAAAGGAATAAAGCTTTAAATTGAAGATAAAATTTGAAAAAGTTGACTTTTGTAAAAGATTTAATTCAGTGAGATGTTCATGTTGCTGCTTCATCATTCTGAGGAAAGCATTTATTCATAACAATTAATTGATCGTGCATGAAGATGCATTAAATATACATTAAAATTCATTGGAGGAAAAATTAATAGTTCCTTAGTTGTGATAGCAAAGTTTTAATGTCATTTCCAAAATTGTTCTTATTTTTTTAAAAGTTAATTTCAGTGTTGAACATTTGACTATATTCACACGACATACGATATCATTCTTATTTCTTCAAAGAAAAGTCATTCTAAATGTTATATGTGGCCCTAAAAAAGTTACACGTGGCCTTGAAAAGGCCCTAAAAAGGCCTTAAATTTGTTTTAGAGATGAGAGTGGGAACCCTGTGTTCTACAAAAGGTCCATGTCAACAAAAGAAAAAAAATCGAGGGTGAACGAGGTGAGAATAGTTGTCCATGAGACTGGATCTTATTTTAGATATCCCCTAAATTTCAGATATTTTGCCAATCTTACTTACTCAATAGTTTAACTACTTCTATCTCACTCAGAAAAGGTTTTAATGATTTTTGAAAATTATGATTTTATGCATTTAATGGTATAATGCGATACAAGTTTACATACAAATACAACTGCACACAATCATTTATTTGAAAATAATGTTTTTATCATACCACTCTTAGGCAGGGTTCATTGAGTTAAATCAGCTTGATATAAATCAAGTGATTATTTTTAAAAAATCAGTGATTTAAATCAAGTGATTTTTTCAAAAAAATCTTTGATTTTACAAGTTTAGAAAGTGTTGTAAAAATGAAATATGTTGCAATTACAACCACTGTTTCAAACAAAACTTCCTAAGTTCATCTGTCTGTGTGCATAACATATTTCATAAGTGTAGAACTAATTACTATTTTTTAAAGTTTACTATTCTTCTGCTCTTATTCTTCAATTATCTTAAGCATAATTTATTCAACCATTCAAATTAGAATTTGTAATAATCATAAACCATTCTGTGTTTTTTATCTTAAAAATCATATTTTAAATCAATTTAATAAATGCCACACAATAAATAATTCCGAATGATAGCGCTTAAAACAACAATTGTTAGGATATAGAATCCTTAAAGTTTCATCCATGTCCCCTAATAGCCTTAAGGTTTGTTTTTTTTCTAAAATATTTTTTTTATCATAGTAATTTTCAATAAAGATATTTGATTAAAACAAAAAGTTTCAGTTTTTAGTAATGGATATGATTCTACTAAATGGGTAAAAATATTTCAGGCTTTTTCATTTATAAAATAGAAAAATGATTAAAGTACACTCAATGTAAAACTTAAGTACACACAATTGTTTCTTTTTTTATCTTTCAACAGCCAGGGCCCGATTAATACGGTCGGGGCCCAAGGCACAACATTATTTTGGGGCCCTCTATGGTACGAAACGTAAAATACTGGGTATAATGAAAAAGTTAAATAAACTTAGAGAGGAGAGAGAGAAAGAGAGAGAGGATGATTCTATTAATACCATGGGTTCATACCCAATTGGCGGGGGGGGGGGGGGGAGCACCTAATGAAACAACATCCTACTATTCTGCATTCTATATTGTTTTTATTCAATATGATTTTTGTGTTATTCATTAAATAAGCAAACTTTTTGAATACACATATTGCATTTTCAAATTTTACTGTTTATAATATGAAATAAATAAAAATGTACAGATGCCTCATTGAGTAAAGGGTACTATTTACGATTACATTGAGTAAAGGGTACTATTAGTCAACGAAGATATTGATCTGATTGTCAATAGTTTACCTTTTTCGCAAATAGTTTTAGCTCGCCATTTAAATAAGTTAAGATCTTTCCATTTTGTAAAAAATGATCCTTTAAGGGATATTTTCAGGAAACTTTCTTACAATTTGGAGGCCCCTAAAATGGGGGGGGGGGGGGGGCCAAGGCCGCGGCCTAGTTGGCCTTTGCGGTAATCAGGCACTGTCAACAGCAACAGGATTCAGATTAAATTTGTTCATTTTCTCTGTACTTATGAGTGTACTATTATTCCCAGTAGGCTTAAGTTTCATTTGAATCATGCATTTGTATTACAATTAGTTTATCATTATTATTATTAAAAAATATTTATTGCTGTGAAAATAGCTTAAAGTGTGTTTTTGCATATTGATTAACATGCCATAATAAATATCCAAAATATTTAAGTTCTTTTTTAAAAAAAAAATCAAAAAAATCCAATTTAAATTAAAAAAATCTTATTTAAATTTTAAAAATCTGATTTTTTTATTTAAAAAATATTAAAAAAATTCATGAACAGTGCTCTTAGGGTGTTTTAACACCAAAAACGACAAAGACAATATTCCTGCCTTTTCTCATGTGTGCAACCGCACAGAGCATATTTTTGAAGGCAAAATTAGGCTTTGCGTTTAGGCACCATGAGAAAAGACAAGTGTTTTGTCTTTGTCACCTTTGGTGTAAATCACCTTTGGTGTTTGAATTATGTTACAGAACACAAATTATTTAAGAGAAAGTTTTTCTGTATATAGCTTGAAAAAATGAGATAAAAGGAATGAAAATGAAGAAACAGGTATCTTTGATAAGAGATCAAGATAAAGAAAAATTGCTTCCAGGAAAATTTGATTAAAAAGAAATTTTTTATTATTATTATTTTAGTGAAACAGAAAACTTATTTCTTTCTTCAACAACAATTAGAAGAAGAAAAAAATTTAAAACAATGTTGCATTAAAATTTTTTATCATAAGTTTGAACAAAGGAAAAATTAAAAGATTTATTTTTTAAGAATTTTATTGTCAAGATTGTTGGAAAGTTCAATTTCTCCTGGATAATTTTCTAAAAGTTTGAAAAAATAACCACTTATGGCAATCACGAATAAAATAAATCATATTCACACAGCAGCAAACATCCTTCCACTTTATCCAAATACTCAAAAGCTAATTTTAAATTTCTTATTTAAAATGGCAAGTGGCATTTAAAAAAAGTGAAATTTAGTCAAAAAAGTAGTTAAATAACTTAGTTAAAAAACTAGAAATGTCTTTAAATTTTCAAAACAAAATGCATTTTTTTAACTTTAAATGTTTACAATAACTCACATCTGTCTTTTATACGTTGAAAACAATGTATTTTTAGCTTATTTTTATGTTTTTTTCATAGCCACGTATCATGCGCAATATTAGCATTTTGCTGTAATTGAACATCAATCTTTTTGCATCCGTTTTCAATTTGCAATATTTCTTATTATTTTTTCATCAGTACACATTTCAAATCGTATCAAAAATATTAAGCTATTTCTTAGTATAAATTTTGTATTTGCATCGATTTTATGGTGCAAATGTTCTTCCACATTGATCTAGTTAATGGAGACGATTTTGGTCACCAATCAGGCAATCCGCAATTAAATTTTTGGTCACCATTTAAAATTTTTGGTAGCCAGTTGGCAAGTGGCAACCACCAATCTGCACCTTTACAAATAAGTTGAATAAAAAAACTTCACTTAAAGTTTACTTCATTTAAAGTCTAACTTTTACATTTTTTTTTTCTTTCTATCAATCTTTTTTATATATTCATGCCTTTATAAATAGTCGGTCCGTCTGTCCCCCCAAGACACTTTTGCGGGAATTGTCCAATTCAAAAGACTTTTTTGCATTCGAAAGTGCTCGGCGAGGACATCTTATTTCCATACTTTATTTTTTGATTTGAACAATTTTATGTTCAATTTTGAACAGTTCAAAAAGTACTAACATTAGTGCATATGAGGAAATTTCAATCCCATATAAATCCTGATCTAAGAGATGGACTCACTTGGAACAAATTTTATCAGAAGGATCTTATGATGGGGGGTAGAACATGTACAGGTACAAAGTTCATCCAGAACTAAATGAGCCTATTTTAACATGCATTTTGGATCTGGATTTTTAAGGATATCACTGAATGAATGAGTGAACGAATATGTATAAACCGTTGAAAAAGCTATATTTGGAGTGATTAGGAACTAAAGCTAAGTGGGAAAGGGAGAAAGATAGATAGATAGATTAGAAATTTGATGTTGGTGTATACGAGAAAGTAGGCTCTTATAGTTCTAAACAGAACTTCTTGGGGTTTTTTTTGTTTTTTTTGTTTCGTGAAATTCTGCATAAAATATTCTATGCAAATAAATACACATATAAGAATTCAAAAAAAGTGCATTAAACCGATGTTTTTAGAAAAATACTTCTAAGTTAACCATAGGTATATCAGAAAACATTTCATTTTTAAAGTGACTGTTTATATGTCTTATTTTGTATGTTGCATTATGAAAATACACATACATTTAAGCACACAGATGGTTTGGAAAAATGTTTTTTGATATATTTTAAAAGAAATGATGAGAAAAACACGTTTGTGATTTATTGTTTTAAGTTCGTGCTATTTAAAAAAAGGGAAAAAAACATAAACCTGTATCATAACTGAAAGCAAATCCCGGCCGGATATCCGCCTGAGCTAGAAATATCCGTTGAACTCTGATATCCGTATCTGGCAGAAAAATGTGCAGGATACCATGTACCCAGCAACTATTCGTTTCAACTCTACAACCACACTAGGGAGAAAGAGGATTAATGGTGCCTCCATACAAATAAAATAAAAATTAAGACACTCTGAAAGTTTTTGACGCAATTTTAAGTTTTTTGCATCATTTTCAAAAACTAAGCGCATTTTTAGTACCCAAGAAAAAACATAAAATAAATTTAAATTGGAATTTTCAATTAATTTACATGAAAGAGGTAACCTAAGTGAAATTACAAATTAGGGCTGAGATTTTATGATTCTATGTAAATTAAAGTGAAAAAATTATACAATGGAGTGGTGAATCATCCAACTTGGAAAAAGAAATATTGAATAACTTCAAAAATAGTTTTTAGTCTCATCTTAAATATATTCAAAGAAAATTTTTTTATTTAGAATTAGACTAATGTAATGTATGCTCTTCTCCTGACAGTAAGACAGTTTGTTACCAATTTATTCACACTAAAGAAAGTTCATTGATGACTTTAAAATAAATTCTACAGTTTGGTCGGTGTCTTTGACAAAGGAAAAATGCAAATAAAATGTCATAAATGTTCTCAAAAAAAAAAAATCTTAAATTAAAAATAATATTAGACACAAATTTCAAACTATTCTTACTTTTTTAATGTGAAAATTTCTCGGGCCACATAATTCCCTCACACTCAAAAGTTTGACATCTGTGCTTCCAGTAAACATGCCAGGGACCTGCTGAGACTGAACCCACTCTTGAATCTAAAGAAAAAAGGTTCAATTTTGTCAGTCTTATTTGAAGTTTCTTCTGCTGAGAAGTTCAGACATGATATTTTGATTTCAGTAGCCTCAAATTGGCAACTCTTAAGCTGCACCTAGTCCCGAAGACACTCTCACTTTAGTGTGCTATTTAACTAGTTGGAGCAAAAGCCAAAAAATTACCTACTAAAAGTTGAGGCATCTGAAGGCTTGTCATTTATAAGGGTCAAGGGGTCAATTGCCACCCCCAACCCCTGGCTTGGGAAATATAGTATATTTATATGCATGTACATGTATTTTGTTGTTTTTTAAATGTAATATACATCGAGTTTATACCTTTGCCCCTATCCCCCCCCCCCCCCTGGAAATTTTTGAAATGACAGACTTGGGCATCTGAAGAAAATAGAAAAGAAAACTTGAGTAAAAGAAATCTCATAACTCAAGTTTGAGAAGAAGAATAATAAAGCAAGTCAGGAAGTAGCAAATAAAATAAAGAAAACATAAAAGATGCAATTGTACATTAATGATTTTTTTATTTTGAATATATTCAAGGCAATAAATAGATAGAAAATTGTTAAAGCATAGACTTTTTTTTACCTTGATGCATCAAATTAAATACAAAACGTAATAGCAAAAAGCAGTAAAAAAAAATAACTCATACATTGGGTGTACAAAATAGTACAATGTACCACGGGTCATGCCAGAGGAAATGCGGGTCCATTTTCGGAACTTTCACATAACTAAATCAACAAAATCACAAAATTACGTGCTTCCAAGTTGTACTTTTTACAGAATTTTTTTAATGAATAAGCAGCAAATAGCGATAAAATGTGCTCATAACTATTTGTTTTAAATTTTGATTTTTCACAAAAAAACTTTTCAAAATTCACAAAAATAAGACCATGTTTAAAATGCTGGATACCCTGTGTGCATTAGAGATGTAACTAATATTCAACTACAATTCCATACTCGGCCCTTTGGCCGAATATGGATTTCATAGACTTGCCGAATACATGTTCTATGGTAACAAGGCAGCCAAATTAAGAAATCGGGTTTTAAAAATTTAAATTTTTACTGCAACTATTGCAAAAGAAACATTAGTATGTAATTTTCATAAATAAGAATAATTTTTAAATAAAATACTCATTTTACGTTTTATACATTGCTTTTAATGTTGACTGTAGCACCTATCTATGATTTTAATGTTTGTATGATATGTTACAAACATGCATTGTCCTAGTTATATGTCAAGAACACAAAGGTTTATTAAGCATGTTTATTTGTTTTCAACATAGTTAGTTAGGGGATAAAACATAATAATGTACCGTCATATTTATCCAATTATGTATTGCTATAAAAAATAGAGATTATTAGTTAACTTTGTATGTTTAAACATGTTATTTTTTTAAATCCATAAAATACAAATATTAATTTTTATAGTCTTAAAAAAATCAGAGTACAACTTTCGAGCAAGATAAAAGGTTCCTGCTGTGACATACAGTAGAACATGGATAATTCAAACGTCTTTAATTTGAATTTTTCTTTAATTCGAAGATTTTGCTTGGTCCCTTGAACTTTGTATTCAAATCAATGTTAAAATTTTTGGATAATTCGAAGTTCAACTTCTTTAATTCGAAGGTTTTTCTCATCCGAAATCGACAACAGTACATTGACATATTTTTTTGTCTGCTAAAATTTTACCTTATTTGTTTGTTCGCAGCAAATGGTAGATCAGCGAGATTTCTGTCTTGCTTTATATTGTAAAATTTAGCTACTCTTTTACACATCACTGGTTAACATTTAGAGTTCCTTTATGAAAGGAACTCTAGTTAACAGTGAATCACTTGCCTAATCCCTCACTCTTCACAATGTTTCGACACATGACTGATTAT
The DNA here is from genome assembly GCA_038502835.1 of Octonoba sinensis. Lineage (NCBI taxonomy): Eukaryota > Metazoa > Arthropoda > Arachnida > Araneae > Uloboridae > Octonoba > Octonoba sinensis. The sequence continues at coordinate 29,453,118 of CM076603.1, forward strand.
TGGTTGCTCGATCATAGGTAGAAAATATTTTTCTTATTTGTTAAAATCAAAAGACTCAATTCAGCAAAGCAATCCAAAATTTCTCAATGTTTTTTTAAATTATAGCAGGTAATTTTTTTTTTGTAATTTTAGCACTTAACCAAAGAATATTTCGTAAAGTAATGCTCTACTTATATATTCCTATTTTCGTATGTATATGCTATAGTTTTATCTTTTATATTATGCACAAAATAAGTTTTATTTTGGTGACAAATACAATGTTTAATTATTTTATACACATTAATGCCATGACATTTTCCAGAAAAGATCATTGACGTTAAAGTTTTGTTGTTTTTAAAAGAATAAACATTATTGGGGCATTCGTGGGCCTTAAACTAAGCTTCAAAATTTAGACTTCTGTAATTCGAAGTGTTGGATAATTCGAAGTTTAGCTGTGGTCCCTTCAGATTCGAATTATCCAAGTTCGACTGACATTTTTTAATTTGAAGGAAATAAATGATGCAAATGTTTACATTAAAATATATGTCATTTGAATTACCTTAGGGTGAAATTATCAGTTTTATTGCATCCAAAACAATGAAGAAATTCCATTAATTTGAAATGTTTTAAAAATTTAAACTAACTTATTTGAAACAGAAATTAAAAATCTGATCTCCTATGCAAATTAGGCCCTGATTATTTTGAACATGCCTTTTTACAGGCTGAATTTCACAAAGCAATACAAAAGAACATCAAGGTGTTTTGAAGAGAAAAGGTGTATACTATTTGTTGTAATATGTAAGTTTTAAGTAACTGTTTAAGAAATATTTGATTTTGTTAAGCTGTTTCACATTTACTAAACAGCTAGAATTTCACACATTAATAACCTCCAAAACAGCTGCAAAACATTTAAAAATTTAGTTAAAAAAGCAAGCACACCAAACTATAGTAAAATTAAGAACCATCAGCTTAAGCAAAACTGGCACTGTTTTTTGATGCGACATACCACTTAAGTACTTAAGTTTGCTACTTTCATTTTTAAAAAAATTACATCAGAACTGGCGTTTGATTTCGTGATTACTTTTTAATTCAACAAATACTTTCAAATACAATATATTTTGAGAAGTTGTATTATTTGGCTACCGAATATTCGTCACTCGGCTAAAAGCTTTAATATTCACCTTTGGCATGGGAGAAATGACCGAATATTCGGTATTCCGCTAAATCACTTTTCGCTACACTTAATCTACATTATAATCTGATTTCAATATATTTAGAATATAATTAATGTAAATTATTTACACATACATTTTGCTCTGCTTCATTAATGATGTTCAATGCTTCAATATCATTGGGATCAGACTGCAATTTTGTAAGCGCCTTAAACCTGTTGGTGACAATGGCAGAAATATCAAGTGGCTGCAAAGAAAAAAAAATCTTCATAGATACATGCATGGAAAAATACATGAATATACACTTTAAACCATAATCTAAATTGGTGGTTGTGTGTACATGAAGACTATTTCCTTTTTTTCCTCTAAAGAAAATTTTCAACACAAATTTTTACAAAGGAAATGTATTTAAACAAAATTAAAATCAGGTTCACAGAATTTAAAATAAAAAAGATATAATGGGAGAAGGAAGCAAGGGACATATCCGAGTTACAAAGCAGCATTCACATTGCTGCCCACTCAATTTAAAAGTAATATTTTATCTTTTAAAAAAAAGAATATGTCTCCCCTTCCCCTATTTTTTAATGGGGAAGGATAGAGGGATGGAACATGTGCAGCAACTAAAACCTAAAAATATGAAAGATACTTTTCTCACCCTCCAACCCAGCATTTCCAATTTCATTCAAATTCTAATTAACTAATCCCATTTTACGGATTCACTAAACCAGTGGTCGGCAAACCTAAAGAGCTAGTGAAGCCGGGTCTTTAGCTTGCCAGCTTCACCATTAAATAAATGCCTCAGGATATATTTGCTAAGAACCATTTTTAGTTTAATAAAAATTTTTAAAGATAATTTATTAAATAATTAATCCACTACCATACATAACTTTGATGAAAATAATGCATTCATTATTCTGTAGAGCCTCATTTCAAGTAGTCAAAGAACCACATATCCTTGCCCATCAATAATATCCTTGTCCTTGTTCATTTATTTATTTCATTTTATGATTTTTAAGTATTTATTTAAATTAATAAAACACAACATGCTAGCTATTTACTTAAAATTTCCAATTTTCAGTAGCCTCTGCAGTAAATGCGTTAAAATGCTATTCTTTTGGACAAACCAAAAGCCTAATTCAAACACAGCCTTGGTAAAATGTATTAAAATTGCAAAAGTTGAGCCAGTTTTTCCCAACAATACCTGGTATAATAAAACCTGTCTAAGGATTACCTTACCTTCTTGTTCCTGAACAAGGTTCGCACTGGCACCACAGGCTCAGATGGCACCGAGTCAAAAGACACCGCAGTCGGAGGCGGTGGAGGAGGTGGAGGTGGAGGAAGAGGAGGAGCACTGTTGTAATTCTGGACTTCTTCCGGAGGAGAATACTCGAACGTGGGATAAGACAACAGATTCTGTGGTGGAGCAGGAGGAGGAGCGAGAAGGGGTGGCTCCGGAGGTGGTGCTGGGTATGAAAAAAATCCTGTGGCAGGAATGGGTGGCGGCGGCGGCGGTGGTGGCAAAGGGGGTTCTGGTGGTTTAGTGGAAGGAAGCGGTATCAGTTGAGGAGCAGTAGTTTCAGGAACAACAACAGTCTGAGGAACGGTTTCAGGCATTATTTTGGGTTGAGGTGGCGGCGGCACCACTGCTTTGGATTCGTTGCTTTTCTTCACAGGAACTGTTTTCTTTGGCTCAACAGGAATCCATTCCAGTTCTTTCTGTCTGTGCTGGTTTCCGCTGGATACGGGAAACTGGGAGCTCAACCTAGCCGTCTCGGCGACTTTTTCGGCATGGGTCTTGGTAGGTATCTGTACGGCATTCTAAATATCAAACTTTAATTATTAGCATCTATACTTCATTTGCGGAGATGGAACATTAAATGTAATATAGAACATAATAAGCAAATAAAGAATAACATTATGTGCATTTAAAAGGGGCTAAAAAAAAAAAAAAACATTCTATTACAAGGTCTTTCACACCAAAGATGACAAGGACAATATTTCCCTTTTCTTATCTACTCAAGTGCAGAATATATTTTTGCCTTCAAAAATAGGCTCTACACTTGAGCAGATGGGAAAATTATGGGAAAAAATAATCAGGAATATTGTCTTAATTAATATTCATTGAATTTTAAACTCCATTCTAACGTGTAAATATAGTGTAACAGAAACAACATTCCCATGCGGTCTAGTGATTAGGATTCTTGCATCTCACCCAGGCGTCCCGTGTTTGAATCCAGGAAGGAGAAGTATCAGGATTTTCTCCAAAAGTATTAGAAATGTTATTTATTTATCCCTGGTGCTTTTCTGACCAGATACAAATCACTTGTTCTAGAACATTCCAGCGGCGGAAATACAGAGTCCTGCAGAACTGCCCATGCGCACGATATAAAACATCTAGGGCATAAAAGCGGTGAAGTGAGTTTTTAGCGGGTGTGTACCTTGGAGTGACCGTCTGATATGGTTTAATTACCCAGCTATTATTTAACTTTTGTCTATGTTCAGTTATTAATAAATTCTCGAGTTGAGACTATCCTTGGTTTATTATTATTCACTAAAAACTACGTGACAATATTAATACATACTGAATATAATTTTACGCATTTGTGACAACACCAAAATCTACTAAATGTAAAACCTCAAGCCCAAAGTTGTGTGTTGTAAAGGCCTTCTATTGTGTCTACCAGCAAATGAATACATCATCCTCAATCTGCCCAAAATAATAAGTATTCCTTGCTTACCAATACAAAAATTAAAAAAAAAAAAATCTGAACACCATTTTCCCCAATTCAAAGCTTACGTTACAAGCCTTGAAGGGATAAAATAATTCTTTTCTTTAAAACTGAAATCAATATCTTAAGATTATACTTATTAAAACTAGGTTAAAACTCACCTTAATATTTAGCTTGATCATAGATTGTTCTTTTAGTTTGAAAGGATGATGAATAAAATGAGCATCTACATCAGCCTCTTCTTTCTTCTCTGGAGCTTCCAGCTTAGGAGGATCATTTTCTTCACTCGATAACTTGACACAGAAATCTAGATATAGATAGGTATGATTTTAGATCGTTGTTTACAAAAAAAAAAAAAGCTTCCAAGATTTTTTTAAGTACAACAAAACTAGCCAAATATAAAATATTCCTAGTAAAATAATATTTAAACATATAAGTTTTCAAGCATACTTAAAAGAAACCTTTAGTAGAGTTTCAAACTCATTATCAGATAATCAGAATGATCCCGAAACATGTTGCATTTTACTTTATAAATATAGCTAAAAAGCTAGCTTCTAAAAATAACCACAAAAAATATTTTTTTGCTTTGAGTTTAAATAAATAGAATAAATAATAAATGAATAAATTTTTATTTATCCACTAATGTTTTAGGGTGACCCGGGGTAGTTCCCTAATTTTCTTAAAAGTGAATATTATAATGATGCATTACAAGTAGTCCAATATTAATTTTTTAAATTTAAATGCCATTTGTCTCCTTTTTTACGGAATTCGCCTAAAGAACATCCTTTTGTGGTACTATATTACTGAACTTGAATTGAATGAGGAGGTTAGATGAACATCCAATTACATACCGGTAAGCTCTTGTACAGACTTGCCACCAGATTTAATTGTAACCAGCTGGTCCTTCTTGAAATTATCCACAGGTAATCCTTCCGGTAGCGTACCTTTTTCAATCATTGACAGAACATTCTTCCTGGCTAGCTCCAATATTTTGGCCTGATCAATTTTATTGTTGCTTCTAGACGAAGAAAAATTTCAGTGATAAAAAACAATGCAAAATATAGGGGCACTAAAAAACTACAGTTAAAATAAGAAGCAAAATGTTTACTTTGTGTGCAACTGTAAAGAATTAATCAGCAAAACCATTAGAAGGACAAACTGAAAAAACATTACATACCTGTTTTGAGTCTCACAAGGAACCTCTATATCAAATGCTTAAAAATATGAGTTTCCAGATGTGAATCCAAAACAATCATCATTAGGACCACTCATATTCTAGACCTCACATATTGTAATTTTGCATGATAAACTGATTCTTTTTAGCCTCAAAACAAGTATGCAATTATTTTCTCAAGTTGTATAACTAAATTTTAGCTTATTTACAAATTAAAAGCATAAACATAATAAATATCAATATCTCAATAATTTTTTGATTCAATATAAATTATAAATATTAAACTGTTAGCATTCTGGTTAAAAGTCTATAGTAAAAAAAAAATATATAGAGCCCTGATAATTCAAAATGATTGGGCTGCTTTCAGAGGAACACATTTTTTGGATTAAGCAAAATAACTAAAATAAATAATGTGTGATTACATAAAAATTTTTGCATGTAATAATAGTTTATTTTATAAGTTCTGTCTAAATACAGCCAAATCGTGGGACAAAATGCTGTTTTGAGGCATTGCCAAGCAAAAATCTAGTTGATGATCAAGAAAACAATTCATTAGGTTTAAAAATAAGTAAACAAAGATGAATTATTTTAGCCAGTATCAGAATTAAATAATGCTGCGGGACATTACAATTTGTTCCATAATTAGTAGGGATGGAACGAATATTCGGCCACAATTCAATATTCCATTTTATGACCTAGCCGAATATTCGGTCTATCCGGATACTCGGTAAGATCAAATTCTGCTTTGGCCGAAAATCAATGGACTATTCGGCCGAATATTTCTGCTACAGTAGAAATGTAAAAAATTAAGAAATTAGTTGATTTTAAACATTTAAAATTGTGTTATAGTCATTGGAAAAGAACACATTAGCATAGTAGCATATTGTTTTAATAAATACAGTCGAACCTCGTCAAAACAAACCAAAATGTTGTTTTGAAATAAATTTGTCTTACCCGTAGTTCGCCTTAGCCAAAAAAGAATGAAATCTTTTTTTTATATATAGCAAAAGAGGAATTTCACGCTATTTTCCAGTACACAGTGCTCGATTTAAGTCCCTAATGCATATATAAATCACTGCTATAGATTTTGAATTTGTCATTAGAAAAAAAAACAATTTATGGTTCTCAAATAAAAAGTTTTAAAAGTAAAAACTCAATAACTTTAAACGTTAATTAATTAAAATTACGTATCAAGAGAAAATATTTAAAAACTATCGTAGTAAAATTATTCTATCAAAAATTCAATATTGTTTTTTAAAATACTCAGTTATAACAATTGCTCCAGAAGTCTTAATTGGCATCTAAATTGTTTAGACATTCTGTTAAAATATTCATTATTATTATTATTTTTGTTTTTGTTTTTTTGCTGTTTGGTAAAGGGAAAAATAACTTTAACGTTTGCTTAGTATTGAATCGAAGTTTGAACGGCAGGGACCACAAATAAGAGTTCGATTTATCCGATAGCTCAAATCAGGCATGTTCGTCTTAAATGAATAAAGTAGCGTTATTTGTTAATACATTAGGGCGGGGATCGCAAATGTAGTTCGTCTTAGCAGTAATTTGTTTTAAGCGTGTTTGAATTAACGAGGTTCGACTGTGTAAATAATTTAGAAAAAACTACTTTTTTGAACATTGTTTTTAGGTTTAACTGAACAAAAAGTTTTTAAAGTTATAATATTGTATTTTATACTTAGCATTTGCTCCCAAAAGCTGGCAATAGTTAATTATGTTGGAGAATACGATACTTTTATTTTGTTATTATTAAAGAAGTGGAAGTCAGACTTTGTTTGGGTAGTCTGATTTATTGTGAATATTGGGTAAGAGAGAAATGCGAAAAGCCTAGAATATATCCTGAATATAAAGATAGCATGAGTTATTGGGGTTTTTGGAAATAAAAATATTTTCCAGTTAAATGCATTAAATTTTAATAAATGTTTCAAAAATAGGTATGTAAAAAAACCCACAAAATGAAAATATTAACTTTTATAACTTTTAAATTATCTTCATAAAACTATTTTGAGCAAGAGTTCACTAAATAAAAGTTTTCTTTTATTTAAGTTAAATAATTAGTAAAATAATGCTAATGCTTACATTTAAACCTGTCATTTTTATTCCACCTTGTGGGTGAAATTCTCAGGTTTATTGCATTCAAAACAATACAGAAAATACATTAATTTTAGATACAGTTTTAGATTCTTAAGAAGCATAATTATATCATACATCAAAAATTAATGTGTGGAATTGGTGTTTGACTTTGTCAATAGTACATTTAAATTTGACAAATACTTTCTAGCACAACGAATTTCTAGACATTTTAATATTCGGTTTCGGCCTGTAACAAGTGGTCAAATATTCAGCATTCAGCCAAATCACTATTCATTACATCCCTAGTAATAAGTTAGAAAACCAAAGTCATTAAATAATCTAAGAATTAATTCTTAATCTGTCTCCTACAAAAACTCTAAAAAAATTTCCCTGGCTCAAAACTCAAGTTTGATCTTGATTTTTGAAATAGATAAAAATATTAGTAATAAGTGCATAAGTAAAGCAAATATTACCTTTTACTTTCTGTTTTTGATGATTTAGATGGTGAACGAGAATGCCTGGAATTAGATCGAGATCGTTTCCTTGACTTGCGGGATTTTGACGAAGACCGTTTTCTATCTCTCTCTTTGGATACAGAACGAGATCGAGATTTTTTCTCAGCCTTATCTTTTGAGCTTGAGGAATGGTTCTTTTTGCTAGAATGATCTGATCTTGACTTTGTTGACGAATGTTTTCTACTGCTGCTGTGCTTTTCTTTGGAATGTTTCCGGGATCTTGAACGAGATTTGCGAGATCTTGAAGCAGATCTTCTCCTTTGGCTGCGGCTTGTAGATCGTCTTCTTCGACTGCGGCTTGCAGATCTCTTTTGACTGCGGCTTGTAGATCTTCTTCTTCGGCTGCCACTTGTAGATCTTCTCCTTCGGCTACGGCTTCTGTGCCTTGACTTAGATCTCTTTTCTCTACTTTTTGACACAGAACGGGATTTTCTGGAAACAGACGCAGATCGCCTTTCTTGCTGTTTACATTCTTTGGGCTCAGAATGAGACCCCTCAATTTTACCGCCATCTTTTTCTTTTTCTTTAGACTGAGAATCCACAATTTCACTTTCATCTTCTTTTATTTCAGATTGAGAATCCAAGATTTGACTAACGTCTTTTTCTTTTATTTCAGACTGAGAATCTAAAATTTTACTTCCATCTTCGTCAGCCTGAGAATCGACAATTTTACTCACAACTTTTTCAGTTTCTTCAGCCTGAGAAGACACAATTTTACTTGCATCTTTTGCTACTACTTCAGACCAAGAGCCTAAAAATTTACTTTTTTCTTTTTCATCTGTTTTAGGCAAGGAACCCACAATTTTACTGCCATCTTTTTCATTTATTTCAGAATGAGAATCCAAAATTTTACTTTCTTCCTCTTCTTTTATTTCAGAGTGAGAATTTGAAATTTTACTATCTTTTTCTTTTATTTCAAACTGAGAGTCCAAAATTTTACGTTCCTCCTCTTTTCTTATTTCAGAATGAGAATTTGAAATTTTACTTCTATCTTCTTTTAATTCAGACTGAGAATCCAATATTTTACTCCCATCTCCTTTCAATTCAGACCGAGAATCCAGTACTTTACTACTATCTTTTTCTTCTGTTACAGGAACGCTTTTGTTGTTTACAATACTATCGGTTTTACACATGATACTTGAAGAATTTGTTCCAGGTTCTTTCGCCGATTTAAGTTCTGGAGATTTCCTTGAATTCTTCCGTTTTTCATCAGTGTCTGGCGACCTTTTGGACCTAGGTCGTGGACTAGTGCTTCTAGATTTTGATTTCTTCCTTCTATGAGGCTTCTCTAATGACTTTGATCGCTTTATGGATCTGGAACGGGAACGAGAAAGCTTTGATCTGGTGTGGGAGTGCTTCCTGCTCCTAGAACTCTTCGAATAGGAATCATCCGACTTTGAACGACGGTGTCTTCGAGATCTATTCTCTCTGGAGCGAGAACGAGAGCTGCGAGATCTTGAACGAGACCGCCTTCCAATTCTATGTCTGCTTCTTCCGGATCTCGAACTTGAACGTTTTCTCGATCTTGACTTAGATCTTCTCGAAGAACTTTGTCGTCTACGATTGGGTCTGCGAGAGGTAGAGCGACGGGATCTACTTTTGGAGTGAGATCTGGAGGACCGTTTCCTTTTTGACCTATGCCTTTCAGATGAAGAATGCTTTTTCTTTCTATCTCTTGATCTAGACCTAGAATATGACCTTTTGGCTTTAGAAGAAGGAACACCTCTGGATCTTGACCTAGATCTAGAGCTTTTTGACTTAGAACGAGATCTGTAATGCCGCTTCTTGCTTACCACATCTCTTTTACCTGCAATAGACACTTGTGGTTTAGAAACAGGAGAATTCAATTTTTTTCAAACATTTTTTAAAATTGGATTTATTTGATTTTAGTTGGATCTTTTTAAACAAGACCAAAAGTGTTCGTTATTGTCATTTTATATGCCATAAAAGTAATGTAATATCTTACTAATGTCTAAAAGTATTATTTTTAACTATTTTCAAGAAATTATTTTCTTTCATAATCGGCACATAGATGAAGAAATTTTTTTTACACACAAATTCATTACAAATAAAATTTAACATATAATTTATCATGAAATATTGATTCTCAATAGTGATCCGACTATTACCGATAATTATCGAACCCATAGCTTTAATCTGACTATTTGAAATATGACAAACGGGATAGCATCAAAAGCTGTGGAAAAGACACGGGACTAAAGCGATTGCAAAACTTTCATGGAAAATAAGCTAAATCAAAAAAAATAATAACAAAACCATCCAGTTTATCATTATATAGAAGGATGATTTCTCCAAATATTGCAGAAATTTCAAAATTTAGAGCCATGTTCTACTGGTATAAAATAATTCAGAATTTTTTTGTAAGTAGATAAAAGAGGTTAGCTTTCAAAATCATGTATGTTCTTGGTGTGCAACTGATTACAATTAATCTTACACTGATTTAACTTTTTACACTGCATTAATTTGTAAAAAAAATGCACTATAGTTTTTTTTCAATTCTGATCTATAAAAAAAAAGGTAAAATTTAAAAAATATACAGTAAAACCTTGATTGTTTCTCGCAGGACTATTCATTGAAGCAACAAATTCCAAAAACTGACGCATGCGTCAGGCACGCAGGAAAGGTAGCTCGGGGGCTGAAGCCCACCATTAGAAACCAGGAAAATTGGTTATTTTGTGAAAACTATGAATTTATTTCATTGATCTATAAAAATGATCATTTATTAGTGATTTTTAAAATTAATAATAATAATGAGTGAATACTAATTACTTTTGAATTGTTAATTGGTTCTTCTTTTAAATAATTTTGAGCATTTAAAAATTAAATTGCTTGAGGAGCCTCCCCCACCCCATGATTTTTAAATTGCTACGCTCCTGGCATGTGTGTCGGTACAATTCAAGATGATACCCCGATATATCGTTAATGCACGACAATACACATGGGAAAACAATAGATGCAGGAACAATGGATCCAGGTTTTACTGTACATATATACATTTTTCTATATACAGTAGAGCGCCGCTTATCCGGTCGCCGCTTAACCGGATGTCCAATCAACCCGGATCGGTCAGGGATCATGCCTTTTTTCCCCTGCATTCTGCAAAATAAATATATATATATATACATTTTAAAAAACTAAAGTCCTGACCTTCAGATTGGAGGTGGAAAACCACCCTCCTTTGCCTTTTGGCATTCCAAGAAAGAAGCGTTCCATCCCCCCCTCTCCGCTCAGGTACCGTCAGCTGGGATAAGATTGGCCCTTTAAGGGTAACATTGGCCCAAAGTTAGAAAAAGTTTTTTTGTGCTGTATTGTAACCATATGATGAGTTATCGACCTAGTTTATGCCTCACTGGATAGGTAGCACCATTGGCTTGACTGTTGATGAAGTGGAGGTTTAGTTCCATATTTCACCATCACTCCAGTGCTGCTCCATTTTCACTTTGAGAAAATTTATGAAATTTGTTGTCTCCCAACTTTTACTTGTGAAGGCTAATTCTTGAAGAGCTACTAGTAGGTAAGTGCATAATAATATTATATATTCAATTGTTTCAAGCATTTTTTGTGTAAATGCTGTTACCTTTGTTGTTTACAAAATAATTCGATTTTACTATTTCATGACAACTTTGGCCCAAGATGGTGACTCTGCCAAAGTTACCCAAAGGCACATATTTTCGATATAAAACTTGAGTAAATAGTATTTTATAAGCAATTTGTTAGACACAACCACTTAAAATATTTTTCTTATTATTGTAAGCACTAATTTTTGGATTTTATTGCAGGAAAAATGCCGAGAAATCGAATAAAACCTCTTGGAACAAGAAATTAAGCCAATTACAAACCAGAAGTGTTAGAGGAGTGTTTAGATGCTATTAGGTCTGGTGCCTTAACCCAAAGAGCTGCAGAAAAAAGGTATAATATACCTAGGTCTACAATAAAAAAACAAACTTAAAGGGAGTCATACAAAAAATGTAGGACGTGCAAGAATCTTTAGTGATGAAGAGGAGCATGTTTTCAAACAACATTTAATAAAAATGTCAGACTGTAATTGAAATGGATTTTCGTTATACAATACAATTTTTTTCACTAAAATGAAGTTTGTTTCATTTATTCCAATTTCTCACCATTTCAGGGATGTTTTTGAAGTAAAAGCAGGCAAAACAACAAATTATTATGTCTGGTGGTAATTTTCATCTCGTCTAACTTTAGCCCAACCAATACTAAGCATAGACTTTATACGATTTAAAAGTATGGGACAATGTTTTCCCAATTCAAGGCAACTTTGGCCCAAACATTAAAAAAAATTCAGCGTAACATTGCAAAATGATTATGAGGTCTCAATATGTTTTTAATTTAATGATATAAAGTTTGTTTACGCAGTAAGATACATTAAAAATTAATATAATCAATGTCAAAAAATATGGAGCTGATAAAACTATAAAAAATCATCAGATTTGGGCCAATGTTACCCCAGCTTACGGTATGCTTGATTCAGTTACAATTAGCATGGGAGTAAAAGGAACTGGACAAAAGGATTAAGATTCTTTTTAGAGGCATTAAGAGCGGAAGTTCAGTATTGAAACTAAGAGAAGAAAAATAGTGGAAGTACTGCATTCACTGTCAAGGGGTCGAGTTAAACTATTTATGCTTAACTAAATTTCCAGGAAAACTGCTGTTGAGAAAGTCACTTGATAGACCGTGCACCTCGTGAAATGATCACGTGGCTGTGCGCTTTCATCCTGGACACGTATTACACAAAGCTAAAGGAACCCACATTTTTCTGATGGCGATCTGTAAGTGTAGAGTAGAAGGTGTTTTTTAAACATGTCTGGGAAGCGCAAAAGAGAAGTGTTATCCTGCTACAAAAAGATAGAAATTGTGAAAAGATTGAAAAAAGTAGAAAATGGAAACAACATAGCCCTTGAATATGTTATTGGTACGTCAACTGTGTCAGATATTTGAAAAAAAACAGCAATGCAATGGCAAACACGCCATTTGTAATGTGATAAAATATGCTCTACTACAAATGCCAGTCCTAAGGCTGGAAAAATTGTGAAGGGAAGCTGCCAAAAAAATACGCCCTATACGTGCTTTAAAGTTGGCAATCTAATTATCCGGATTTTTCTTTAACCGGATCTACCTCGGTCCCGACCAGTCCGGATAATCGGCGCTCTACTGTATATATAACATTGAAAACTAAATAACTTTTTTAGACCCCTCTTTGAATTCTGTTTTGTTTTTGGAACATTGATATCTTTTATATGTCCCCCAGCCCGGGAAACTAACGCGGGAAAAGACTATGAGGAAACTCAAATAAACCAATGATTAACTGTACTCTGATCACGACTGTTTTATACGATGGCTTCATAGACGGACATTCGATAAAATCAAATGCTTTGTAACTGAGATATTACATACATACATACAAAGTTTGTGGAGATATATTTATATGCCTTTAAGAATTAAGTTATTTGCCTGTCAAATTTTTTTCCTTCTTGGAGTTTGGAATCAACAACCTAATTTTAAAATTTTCCAGAACAGACTCACAAATTGTGTGATTTTTTTTTTGACAGAACTACCCCTGAAAGATTCATACATTTTATTCAGTGATACGCTCAAAATCATTATTACCTTCAGAAGCAGACTGGGAAGCGACTGCAGAAGTTGGTTTCTCGGGTACTTGTAATGACAAGCATGTATCAGATGGCACTTGTAATTTTGATTCTTTGCTTCCATTTTCCACAGAAATGCACTGACTACTCTTACCCTCAGCATTGTCAACATTTGGAGTGTCTTCGTTTTCGGGGCTCTTCCGCACACCCGAATCTGTGCTCGGAACCGCTTGCCCCTCTGCCGGAACATTGGGCACGTTGCCCAATTTGGAATCATTTTCGCTCAACAAGTTAACGAGGGGAGAATCAAGGGTTCTAGTATCTGGATTGGAGCTCTTTTTTTCTGGACATGCTTGAGAACTAAATTCAGTTGAAGGTGTAACATTTTCTGATTTATTATCACTGACAGTCTTACAGGAACCTCCAGACAGTAAAAGTTCTAGAGAAGGCCCATACTTTTCCTCACTTTTGCCTGATGGGCACAATGGAATGCTGCTGAAATCGGTAACTAAATCCTTTTCAGTTTGCAGCTGCTGACCAGTTGGTAATGAGGTGACATAGGACACACCTCTTGCTTCCACCTTCTTTATTTTCTTCAACCTTAAAATATCTTTTTCTTCAGAATCAGACCTAGTACCAATTCTCTTCTGAAAAAATAAAATAAATTAAATTGCTCAATTAAAGCTAAAAATAAGCTTATAAAACATTAAATTTGTGAAATAATAATGCATGCAGATTTGCAGTTATATTTTGAGGTTGCAAGGAATCCCTTTTCTAATGCAGGAAATTTGTGAGCTTCTGACAGCAACAAACATTAAAGAAGCAAAGTGTAAACATAGTATGCTAAATGCACACAGATAACATTGTACATGTACGCAATATTTGCAAATTTTGTGCTTTAATGACAAAGCGTTTATCTTTTTTTAAGCACAATATACTGTCAATTATTTTTATTCATACCTGCCAACCCTGAGAGGCAAAAATTAGGAACACTTCGGGAAAAAAATAGGAACACTTCATGGGGGCATGAAAAAAGCTTTAAAGAAGAGTCATGTACGATTATTTATTACAATCTGTCGTTACATTCTTTGGGAATAAAAAAAATATGTTTTTACAATCTTTTTTTACATTCTTTTGGAATAAAATTTATTTTGGTAAGGACATTAAAAAAAGTAAAAACCCAAGAGCAGTTGCAGCTATTAAATGGATATCATATATATAAATCACTCTCATTCATTCTTAGTTAAATTTACTATTGATTGAGCTAAAAAGCAGTTTGCTATGCATAGCTTTTCCCATGGACTGCTTATAAAGTATATTTTCAGTTTAGATTGAAACCTTTTGTTAGCTAGATTTAGGTAACTTAATCTTTTCGAATATTATAATTTTTATTTCATAAAAATAGAGTATGAGTAATTGACATACAATAAAAAACTTTGTTACTAAAGTGGATAAAGTGCATTTTAAAATATGTATGAAAATATATAAAAAGTGGAAAAACAAAAATTCTTTTGAGTAAATATTTTTAAAACTGTAACATTAATAAGGCTCTACAATATTTAACAAGCACAATAATTGACATGATTACCAAAATTTTAAGAAAGGCTAAATAAAATTTCTAAAAACTCTGAATTGTGGTAACTTACAAATTATAGGATTCCCTGATTTGCAGACTCTAACATCATTCAAAATCTTTTTAACAACTTTTTGAATCAATTTCTAAATTCTTCATTAACCAAATATAAAGCCCGCTAAAAATTAAGGTTAATTCTTACAAAGTGTCGGTTTGAATGAACTCAAATGCACCTAGATTGCAATTTACGAATGGGTGCAAAAAAATAACAAGTCCTCTATTATTTAAAAGAAGAATAAAAATAATGGTGAACACAAAATTATTGACGTCTGAGTGGTTGAAATAAGTAGTAAGAAAAAGTTAGATTGTTTTACAGAAGCGGATGCAGTTAGATTTCGAAATGCGTAAAAAATCGGTAGATTAGAAGTATTTACTTCATTTGGTGCAGTTTCCTTAAAACAACGCCGTTTTGGAGCATGAAACAGCCGAAATTTCATTTTGGTGCGAAAGGCACAGCTGTTTCATCACAGCAAGAGATGAAAAAAAAGTATAATTATTTTCTTTTTTTTCAAAAGATCGGATTTTCGTGGGAGAAATCGTATTTTCGGAACACGGTAAAAAAATCGGGACGAATCCGGAAAATTTTTAACAGTTGGCAGCTCTGATATATCATTAATACTGCAATAACGGTATTCTGACGTCAATCCTGATATATCGCTTAAAAAGGTATTTCGGAATACTGAACCCATATACCGTAATCAAGGCAGTAGCCAGAAATTTTTTTTGGGGTGGGGGGCCGTGACTTTGAAACTCTTTTATGTTGAGGAAAGTTTCAGGGAGGAATATGTGCTACATTGCGAAAAATTCCGTGATTTAGGGGGGGGGGGGCGGGGTTCCCCCACTGGATACGGCCTCGACCACACAAAAAAAAAGCATGCTGACGTCAATCCGTTCGATGCATCATTTAAATTGGTATGTTGCAATACTGAACTATCACTCACCAACATAATGACTGAAAAATGCACAATCCTATGCAATTACGTATCCATAATGTGAAAATAGAGTTTTAAAAAGCTTCCTGCAATCTTCAAAGTGTTATTAAATATCGGATTTTTAATGTTATTCAAATGGGAAGTAGAAAAATTCCTATGAAAACAAAACTTATTAGACGATTATAAAATAACTAATTAAGATATCAATGTAAAAATTACTTCAAATTGTAGGTAAGCCATTGAGACCACTCATATTGAAAGATTCGAGAACAATATTAAATGGAAATAGTTTCAAGAAATTTAACTTCCTCTCATACCATAATCATTTTGTATTTCAGCGGATTCCGGACACCTCAATGGGTAGCAGCATTCTTTTCAAAACTAATTTTCCTTTTATCAACGAATGCACACTAACTCACACTTTGCAGAAATATCAATCATGCATCAATATACCGTGATATACTGTACCATACCATTCACTTTGGAAAAAGAGTGGAGCTTCTATAGTTGATTAGTCTAGTTTTATTTCAATATATATATGTTTTGTGAATTACTCATGTACATGAATGTTTTGTGAATATGATTTCATTCATGAATACTCATAAATAGAAATACTTCATTCATTTTACTTTAGGTGTTGGTCAGTATTATTCGTTCTCAAACGCAAGATAAACAGGGGCTTAGAATAAGTGTTTTACTTTTTGCATAATTAAACACATTTGTACATTTCCGCAATGTCATTTAAAATCCTAATATGTCATGGTAAAATAACTCGGTACTTACGTATTAACGCAACCAGGCCAAATTTCGCATAAATCGAGAAATTTGGCGACCCTACTTACATAAATAAAACATAATACAAAATGCAAAACAAATCATAAAATAACAACAATATTTCAGTTCGTTTCTCGCCAGCCTGGTTGCGAAAATACGTAAGTACCAATAACTCATATGAAGAATTGTTTTGTTCAAACTCTAATAAATTTGTTATTGATAGTACCCAAGGGCGGATCTAGAAAATCTTCAAGGGGGGGGGGGGCGATTTTGGAAATCTCGGGGTTCAGTGTATGGATGGATAGAGGAGATTCTTCATTCCTTTTCAACAGTCCCTCCGCACCCCCCCCCCCTTTTTTTCAAACAGCAGGAACAACAAAAAAAATGCTAGAGTAGTGATATTTAAAGTTTTACTAGCACATTTTTTCAATGCATATACGTTTATTCAAAGCCCTTATGAAAGGAACACAAGCTGACGTTTTTTTGCTTTCGCAAATCTGTCTATAATTTTTTCAAGGTCCAATGTAATATCTTTATGGATATGCAATAACGCTAATTCAGTGAGTCTATCATCACTCATTCTGCTTTTTAGCCAAGTTAGGATTTCCTTCAAGCTTTCTCAAGAAAAATGTAGGCTTGTAAATACATTTTCTAAATTTGAGTCGATATGTCTAAATTACAAAATAATAGCAATTATTAGTAATATATTTTCTAAAATTTTCAAAATGTAATACTAAATATGTACTAAAAAAACCATCAACGAGTATGTGCAATTTATATAAACATCTGTAATTATGAATGTTCTATGAAATGTTTCAGACTCCAGGTTTTAGCGTAAATGCTGCAGGAATTTACACCACGTGCTAAGGGTTGGCTAGCTGTCACCAGTTTGATAGGTAGAAGAAAAGAGCAGGGAATCTCTTTCCCATTACTCAAGGATTAGCATCTCAACAATACTAAAGCACAAAGGGACAGGGGGAAAGCATAGAACTTGAAGGGCGTTTAGGCTGGGATTCCAAGAACATAAAAAAATGGCTAGTCCCGGGGCACAAAGAGTAAAAACTCACTTAGGAGTGTCGTTGTAGTATCCACTTGAATCAGCCCAAGGGGGGGGGGGGCGATCGCCCCCCCCCCCCCCTTAGATCCGCCGTTGATAGTACCCTTGTAATAGAAATAATTTGATAGCATTTCTTCCCAGATATTAATTTCTTAATTGTTTTTTCTACTGCGGCCCAAAATAATAGTGCTAATAAATGAAAACTATGCATAGGTTCTAAGGAATATATAGAAAAATGAATGAATAGATAGAGCAATGCGCAAATATATGTTAAAAAATAAGATTTAATTGTATCATATAAAAAAGTTATCTAGTGTGTGGGGAGAAGGGGGGGGGGGGAGTGGCATGAACTATAAGAACCTGTATAAAAGGGCCCTTTATACTAATGGCTAACTGAAGTTTGAAGGGTCCAATTAATCCTGATGTAATATACACAGAGAGAGACAGACAAAGAGACACAGAGAAAAAACAGCACTGGTGAAAGCAAGTCATACAAAACTGCATTTTTCGACCACAGTCGCCTTTTCAAATTCATGAGAGCACTCTCTTTTCCTTCTCCATTTTTGAGGATACATTTTTTTTCTTTTTTCTCTCACTAAAACATTAATTTTAAAACTCAGTGCCAGACTTACATGTTTGCTTGCTGATTCATCACTGGAGTAAGTCTTAGCTTTCTTAGACTTCTTTTTCTTGCTTTTGTGTTTAGATTTCTTCCTTCTTCTGTCTTCCCCGGAATTGTGCCGACTCCTGCTGCCAGGCATCTCGATTTTCTTCAAGAAAAAATCAGCTAAAATGTCATGAATACTAAGCTCTTCATTTTCAGTATCTTTGGTAAGCGATGACATTTAACTGGGAAATCAACTTTCGCCAATCGACACCAGTATGAAGTTTGCATACATTGGAACTGTAAAAATAAAACAAATTATGTAGTACAATTGAAAACTTTTGTAAAAAAACAGGTTACTGATGAACCAAGATTAGAAAAATGACTAAATATTAGTTGTTTCAATAATTTGGAAATAAACTACAATTTGTAAAAAGAAGAAGAAAGAAAAAGTAAAAGAAAAAAATGCAGAATAACTTCTAGACATATTAAACACTCATACTAGATATACAATGAGCAAATAGGAAAAACTATTAAAATGTCATTATTTGAGAGAAAGTAAAATAGTTCCTTCATAATAATGATGATCAGAATAAATATAATATTACACTATGGGTACAATATTGCTTAGCATAATGAACTATTTACAAATATTCAAAGTTAATATAGTGTTAAAAAATTAATGGATGGTAAAAGATTTTTATTTTCCGCCACACATTTTAGCAATATAAAAATCAATAACTAACTGTTCTGAAAAAAAAAACGGGTTAGAAATTTACTATTATCATCTTTCCGGGTTTCCAATCAAGAATTACTAAAAGATTTACCTATCTAAACGCGAATCCTAAAAACATTCTACAGCAACTTAAGCTTTACAATAATTATACAAAAAACTTAAATTTATACATCAAAGACTATTTGACATGAGAAAACTTGTTATATACATCACAATGTTTTATTTTAATCTTTAATGTGTACGGAGAAGTCCGCCAAAAAGTAAAAAAATAAAATATCGTAGAAGCAGTATCAGTCACAATCAAGCACTGCATTCCTGTTTATATTATAAAAACTAAAGAATTTTAAAATATATAATTTCTTAAATTTCAGTCATAAATATGAATAAAATAAAAAATATTGCTCCTTAATAATGTATTTTAAAGAGAACTTGCACGAAATGTACAAGGAAGAGAATATTAAGAACTAACTGTGAGAGGTTATTAACTGTAAATAAAGATTTCGCTTTCCCTGTTTGTTTTGGTGGACGTTAGTTCACATTATGTGCGAGCGCTCTCCAAGTGTGACGTCACGCCAGGGGGCGTGGAGCTTTGACGTCACTCTGTTAAAGCCGCGTGCGCGTGGACTTGCCGGTTTCGTTTTCTGCGTTGAGTGTGTGAGAGTATAGTTTTTGATTCTAACAGATCTAAGGAAATTAACGTTCCAGATAAGAGGAGTTGCTCTCATTTATTATTGTTATTAAAGCAATATCATTTTTTTCAATAAAAACTTTGTATTTTTTTTTTACTTTTTTTTACTACTGTTATTTTTTTTTTTAAACTTTGTGTATTTTTTTCAATAAAAATGTGTTTTTCAATAAACACACACTTTTGTTTTGAATAAAAATAAGGAATAGTGGGAAATGTACGATTTTTTTTCCAGTTCATTTTTCTCAGAAAATTTAAATCACCTTCAACTAGTTTAAAAAAATTATTGTGTGCAGTATATTTTAAAGGAATTGATGACAGAAATAATTTGAAAATACTTTTGATTTAGAATATGAGATTGTTCATTAAAACTTTGTCAAAATGCAACCAAACATTAAGTTGAAGTATGAATTTGATTTAAAAACAAATTATATACATTTGTTCATAATTCTTTATTTCTTTTTTATTGCATAAATCCCAAACAAATTAAAATTTGAACTCACATTTGACAAATTTGAAAAAAAAAAAAAAAAAAATTGGATTACTTGAACACAAAAAAAAAAAAAACTAGGTGCGAAATTCTCATAAATAAGAAACAAATTAAAATTTGCAATCACATTCGACAAATTTTAAAACAAAACAAAGCACAAGAGCAAAATACCGGGACGTATGGCAAGCCTATATGTAACTTTAATTTTTGAAACTTTTCTCTTTGAATATCACTTAAATAGAGTGTCCTTTATCCAGAGGTAAATACATTGTGGTCCCTATTTAAAGGGACTGGGACCAGAAAAAGTGTTCCTTAATTAGAGGTGTCCCTTTTTCGGAGGTGTCCCTTAATGGAGATACTACTGTATAAAGATTTAACACAAACGAAAATATTTTAATTTAGAACAATTCTTTGTCATAAAATTTTGATGTTTTGCGTTGTGTCCGCTGTCTCGGACAATTTTTATTTATGATTAATAAAGCTTGAAATTGCGTGTGATTGATATTGGACATATTAAGTAGCTTCAGCATTTAGCTTAAAGAGAAAAAAAAAACTAACACACTTTGTTGAAAATTCAGTCAGACGGGGTTAAACTTAAAAAAAAAAAAAAAAAGCAGACAATCAGCAATCGGTGATTCTTCCCCTTCCCCTCCTCCCTTTCTTTTTTTTAAATTTTATTTTTATATCAATAATTTACTAAGTCTTATTGTACTTTTCTAGTAACTATTATTTCACGCTAATTATATTCATTCAATTTCAATTACACGTAAATTAACGTAGTCTCCGAAAATCTACTGCATAGCATTTATTCGCATTTTTAAAGTATTAAACTTTTATTTTTTAATATTAGCACTTGGTAATTGTTATCAAATGATTTTCGTCCGAAGGTGAGCACATTAACAGGTGTCCATTATAGATTTATATTACACATTATCACTCTCGCAGTAAGGGGATTCCAGACCACAAGAGAACCTACTTCACACCCCAAAGGCTATGTAACAACCGGAGAACCAACCCTCCCTATTTAATGCTTTAACAGGTGCATTCGTTTATTGTGCCACTAAATAATGACAAGAAGTTCCGAACTGTGGGGAGCTCATCAGCAACATTACCGAAAGTCACAAATTACAAACAAACAGGGTGGTCTCTGCGTTGTAGGGCCTGTGACGTGTGGGACGACGGTTCCCTTTGGAAACCACTTATGCAAAAAGTAATCCTTTATGTTTTTACAGAAAATAAAATGAGAGAGAGAAAACTAAAATTAAAATATAATTGTAATGAAGCTGCAATTTTGAACGTAAATTTCAAGCTAGGATTTTTCTGTAGTTTTATTTGATTAAAAGTTATCTACTGTTAAGAATTTGGATAAAGTTTGAAATGCAGGAAACAAAACTGTTTGTTAGTGTACTGTTCTATAAGCTGTTTATTTTACCTCTAATAAAATCATCTAAAAGAATTACGTCATGCAATGATTTTAGGGTCTAACAGCGAGCATTAATGAAAATAAGTCTCTATATATGAATAAACTTAGAGAGACGGGGGAGGGGGAGGGGAATAAAAAAGGGGGCGCAACTTTATTTCAATTAAAAATCAAGCAGAACATCTTAGCAACAAACCAAAAAGCTTGGTACAAATGGTGCCCCCTTTATTAATTGATTTACTTTAATATTTACGAAATCAACTATCAATGCTGGCTTTTTTTTTAAAGGTAAAAAATCCAACTTCTTTCCAAATGTTTTCATTAAATTTAGACACTATTTAAAAATACGAAATTCATTTAATCCAGAAAGTACAATCAAAGCTTGAATTTTAAAAAAAAGTTGTAAAGTAATGCCACTTCTAAAATATCAGTGCATCTTTTCGTGTAAATATTTGTTATGTGTATGTCCTTATACATTAATCTACAATGCATTCAGAGTATATTGTTGTAAAAAAGATTGCACAAAACGTTATAAAATTGAAAAAGTCAACAGCTACACTGATGCATAATCCTTACCACTTGAAGAACATTTATTATTATTATTATTATTATTATTATTATTATTATTATTATTATTAAATTTTTGAGGGAAATATGAAAGAAGCCGCCTCATCTGAAGTATAGAAGGGTAAGTAAACGTAAATCAATAATTTCAAGAACACAGGGCCAGCGAGAACCAGAGGAAGCAAGGCGCTTGCCTCACAGCGCAGCTTCCTTAAGGGGGCGGCAATTACTATTTAATCAATTTATTAGGTAGTATTACGCTTCTAATGAATAAGAAAATAGGTATGTCCTATGGGGATCTTGATATATTTACATGTGTATTCAAATGAAAGCAAAATTACAAAAAAAAAAAAAAAAATTGAATACCACATAATACTTAAACTTTGAATGCAATTTTTTTCCCCACAAAAACAGCACAATATCAAGAACAACTCCTGAACTATTTTTTTCATCTTCAAAACATCTCCAGTAAAATTAAAACCTTGATGCAGTTTTCTATAATAACTGCATCAGGGCTAGAATTCAACTAGCACTTCAGATAATAATCTGAGTTATCCAATTATCTGTAAGAAGAAATATAAAATATATTAAGAGCAAATAAAATAGAAAGCACTTTAAGATAAAAATAATTTTTTAAAAATTCACTGCTTAAACAGTAACAATGTCAAAAATATAGCAGTAATTTTGGGAAGGTAACATAAAATATAAAATAGGAAATTATATATGAAGGCATTATAATTTTATACTTTGCACTTAGTGCATCAAACTTTTCAATTAAGGTCTCGCACAGGTAAAGTTTATAAACATGTTTATTATAATAATGCCCCGATACATTATTATATTATAAGGAAACACAACATAAACCTCAAATTGTCCTACAATGGTAACAAACTGACATCTAATATCTAAGGAAAATATGCAATTAGATCACAGTAAAACCTCACAAACTCACTTCTTTCAAAATAAATGAAAAGACAATTAATTACATAGTACATAAAAAAATTTCATCTTTTAACATCATTCTGAAAAACCACACAAAGCTTTAGCTACTTTTCCAAAGATGTTAATGAATCTAAAAGGCTCTTACTGCTTAGGGAGCTCTGAAGGAAAGCTCTTGTTAGATAGCAAAAAGCAATGTTTAATTTTAACAATTTATTAACCCAATGTTCCTTATTTTTATTCAAAACAAAAATGTGTGTTTTATTGAAAAACACACATTTTTATTGAAAAAAAATACACAAAGTTTAAAAAATAATAATAACTGTAGTTAAAAAAAGTAAAAAAAAAATTACACAAAGTTTTTATTGGAAAAAAAAATGATATTGCTTTAATAACAATAATAAATGAGAGCAAACTCCTCTTATCTGGAACGTTAATTTCCTTAGATCTGTTAGAATCAAAAACTATACTCTCACACATTCAACGCACGCAGAAAACGAAACCGGCAAGTCCACGCGCACGCGGCTTTAACAGAGTGACGTCAGAGCTCCACGCCCCCTGGCGGGACGTCACACTTGGAGAGCGCTCGCACATAATGTGAACTAACGTCCACCGTTTGTTTTGGTAGTGCGATTAAAATGTCATATTTTTCATGCATTTAAAATTTGATAATTTTCAAGGTCTATGCATGCTGTAAACAAACAAACCAATGAGATAAACTGGGCTTTTAGATCGTTAGTGACTTGAAATTTTAGTAAGTTTTCTCTTATTCTTATAGCAATCTAGAAAAAACTTTAAAAGCTGTCTTCATTGGGAATGATTAACTTACGCCTGCTCTGAGCCTATGTGATTTTATTCGTATTTGCGTAAAGCCCGTTTTTAAATACTAGCGTTGAAGCTGTCTTTTATCTCAACAATAATTTACTAACATCATTATTTCTCTTATTTTTATTACTATGGAGGCTATAAAAAAGTTATAACTCACAGGATTTGTACCTATCGGTTATACGCCCTACCTTTTTTTGGTCGCCAAATGAAATATAAACTAAACAGTGTTATTAGATTTAAATAGCACAGGGTTTTATTACATTTGAATAAAAGTAGGGCGTATAATCGACAAGTACCCCAGGATTATTTCTCTGGGGAATAAAATATTAACCTGTTTTAAGGTAGTTTATTTCGCTGTTGATTGAAAAAGGGACCGTTTTTCGATTCCATTGGTGCTGGAAAAAAAATGTTTTTATGAGTGCAGAAGGTTACTTTAAATTCAAAATAATACCTACTTCTTTTTCCAAAAAAAAAAAAAAAAAAACACTTTCAGTTTTACTTGAAATAATTAAAGTAGTCGGAAGTTAAAATCTAAATTGATTCAAATTGCATTGATGAGATTTGAATCATTCAAAAGCCAAAGCGCATGAAAAATGCTGTTGATTTTTATTTTTAAAAATGCACATCATAATGAAGTATAAAAATACTGAATTAGTAAAACATAAAAACTGGATTTATTTTTTTGGAAAGTATTGTCTTTTTCCAAATGATTCCTTCCCTGCTGCTTTTACTATAGTCTGTGTAATTATAATCGTCGTGTCAAGCTCACACAACTCTACCTTTTCCCCTTCTATTTACCATGGTTTCTGTGCTAGAAACTTTTTCCCCACTTGGTTTGGCAAACATGATAAGTAAGTTGGTTTTTTTAGTTATGACAATAATAATAGACGGATTCAAATCAGATTTATTTCTCAGTGGCAAAAATAGATTGCGTTAGATAAAGTATTTTAATATTTTGAACCAATTAAATCGTATCCTAATATTTTGATGTGTTTCAGAAAGCTATTGTGTACCTAATTTATTGTATTTTATATTTTGTAAATGTTAAAATCATATCTAAACAATCCAGA
This sequence comes from Octonoba sinensis, assembly GCA_038502835.1. Classification (NCBI taxonomy): domain Eukaryota; kingdom Metazoa; phylum Arthropoda; class Arachnida; order Araneae; family Uloboridae; genus Octonoba; species Octonoba sinensis. Next base: position 29,478,134 of record CM076603.1, read on the forward strand.
TTTAATTCATGAGAAATTTAATTGCATTTACATAGCATCAAAAAGTAAATAAATGGAAAATAAATTATTTCTTATTACTTTTTACAAATTATTCTAATAGTACTTTGAATCTGAGGTGTAGTAATGCAGAATGTAGTGTCTTAACTGCAGTGAAAAAAAAAAAGTCTGGCGCTGTTATCTTTCGCGTAGTTGCCATGGTAACAAAGCAGGAAACGTGACCTTGATGTACCTATTTTGATTACAGAGACTATAGCAGAGAATGGAGCAGTTAGCTTGCAACTAGAGCGGAGTTGGTACAAAGAAACTTGTGCTCCACTGCTCCGTTTTTTTTCTTTTGCATAACAATAAAAACAAGAAATGTTTTTTCTTTCTGTTTTTTTGGTGGGGGCATGGGGACATAATTTTTCCAAAGCAGTGCATATAAAACATTATATTTTTAATAATTAGTAAGTAAGTCTATAAATATTTTTTTAAAATTTTTTATCACATATAATGGTTGCTATGAATAAATTAACTATATATAGGCGATAAATGATGCAATTCCTATTAAAACTATTTGGAGCACAGAGCGGAGCCGAAGCGAAAAAAACTTGTGTTCCACTACTCCGTTTTTTCCCCATAACATTTAAAAACAATGAATGTTTTATCTTTCTGTTTTTTTGGGGGGCGGAGGCTGTAATTCTTTCATAAACATTGCATATAAAAAATTATATATTTAATAAGTAAGTCTTTTAAAATTTGCTACTGCATATATACCTGACTGAATGAACTATGTACGGACAATAAATGATGTGATTCCTACTAAAACTATTTGAAGCACAGAGCAGAGCCGGAGTAAGTTACTTATTAGAAGAGTCAAAGCGGAGCTGTAACAGATCAACTCAAAAAAGTGGCTATTCCGGTTCCCTGAATATTAGTTTATTTATTTGTTTTTCCTTTTGTCTTAGGGGTCATTCATAAAGGATGTCACGCTTCGAGGGGGAGGGGTGCACGTGAAATTGTGACAAGGGGAGGGTAGGGGTAACAAGAAGTGTGACATCATGCTTATACAACATAGTATGACAAGTGACAAAGGGGGGTAGGGGGTCTGTTGAAGTGTGATATTTTGTAAGAAAAGGGGAGGGAGTAAAATATATGGGAAAAAAGCGTGACATTATTTATGAACGGTCCCGTAACAACTTTACAGATTGTGCTTATTTCAAACATTACTAACAGTTTTTTTTTTTTTTTTTTTTAATTTCAGATAAAATACTGTTCTGGCTGCCATGTTCTATGATGAAAGGAAGTTTAAAAAGGTGTAACGAGGCATTCATTAATAATTTGACATTGAGAGCGGATACCGTATATTGTTGAAGATTTTACTTAATTTCTCATACTTTACCATGCATGATTTTTTTTTCTTGCATAATACCTTACATTACACCAGTAATATATGTAATGTGGTCTAATTTTTTAAAAATGTAGTGGATCAGTAACAGAAAAAAGAACTGCGAGCGTAGTCAATGCTTAAGCAATTAAGCTGAAGTGATGAAATTAATGAAGTGAAGAGAGGTGGAATGCAAAGGTCGTTGGCTAGGATTATAAATGTTTCAAAACAATATATGCATCAATATACTACTCAACAAGGATATCTGTAAAGTGTAATTTCATAAAATGTGATATCAAAAGTTCTAGAAGCAATTTCTGATGAAATTGAATATTGATTGCTATATAATTAAGGAAGTATGGATATTTTAAGAAATATGAAATGTGAAGTTCCAGAAGCAATTTCTGATGAAACTGAAAATTTTGAAAAGGAATTTTCATTACCCCCTGAAAATTCGTTTGAAACGATAAAAGATTCTACTAATCAAAAATCTACTTACGTTAATGCTTCTAAACTGAAGGATAAAAATCCAAATTCTTGCCAAGCTAAATCAGAAATTTCAGAGAATGAAAAAAGCCTTGGAAATAAAGAGTCCGCTCCCAAAGTGCCGATTTTTCGTTATAGAAGTACTGATTATGTTGATGGCTGTAAAACGCGATACCTTAAGAAGATTATTTCTAAAAAAGAGGTGAAAATTCTTCCCAAGCTCCCCAAACTCCCTGAACAATTACCTTGCGGAATTTGTTCCAAAAGTTTTACGCATCGGGAAGAACTACTAGAACATTTAAAAACTCATACAGGAAAAATTCCTATTAAAAAAAATAATGAAAAATCTCAAGCTGTAGTGAAAATATTTTCCTGTAAGACCTGTGAAAAAAGTTTCGCTTCAACTCGTGATTTTAGGTATCATCGTTGTCTGAGTGCTCATGTAGCTTCAAAAGCTTTAGTTAAGTGCAGTTACTGTTTTGAGGATGTACAGGAAAAATTACTTCCTGCGCACATTAGAAAATTTCACATAGATCAAGATCCGTATCTCTGTGGACAGTGCAATGCTGGTTTTAAGACCAAGAGAGCACTCAAAGAACATCTGGATACTTGTCTGGGAATTTTGCATTCGTGTGAAGTTTGTAAGAAACGGTTTCATAAACCGGAAAAGTTGAAAAAGCACATGCGACTCCATGGCGAAAAAAACGCTCCCACGCCTGAAAATAACGTCACGGAATCTCCAGCTCCTGTAAAATTACCTTCTGAGCAACATGCAGAAACGAATATTTTACCCGTTAATCCTCCGCAAAGTGTTCTCAATCCTTGCGACAATCCCTTAATGTGCCGAATCTGTTCGACATCTTTCACGCAAGAAGACACGTTTCAGCAGCACTTGCAGACACATTCTGTCGACCATTTCATCAACTGCAAAAAGTGTGGGCTTCGCTTTCAAGATGGCGCCGATTACAAAGCTCACTCGAAATTGCACATCAAGTTATATCCTTGCGGGTTGTGCAAAGGAACGTTCCAAAAGTCCGAGCTGCAAGATCACATGAAAGTGCACTCGGATTTGTTGTCCGCTAACAAAAAGAAACGGTTCAATGCTGTCGTGAAAATAATCCATTGTGAGTATTGCGAAAAGACTTTTGGTCTCGAAAGAGACCTGGCAAAGCATCACGAGACTGTTCACAAGGACATAAAGCGTTTCCCATGCGAACTCTGCTCTGCTGGTTTTACTCGCAACTACGACCTCATATCACATATAAAAATACGCCATTTAAATGAAAAGCCCAAACATTTGGACTTAAACATCCCCTGCGAGGCTTGCGGGAAGTGTTTCACGAATAAGACTAGCCTGCGACGACACCTGAAGATTCACACCGACGAAAGACGATTTTCTTGTGATTTCTGCAAGAAGAGGTTCCTCACGTTCCATGCCCGTCAGGTTCACCTTCGGGTTCATACCCGCGAAAGACCCTTCACGTGTGACGTCTGTCAAAAATCGTTCGGATACAATAATACCTTTCAAGACCACATGAAAACGCATTCGCAAAATAAGTTAAGCTGTGATTTGTGTAAGAGAATCTTTACTAGGAAGATCCATTGGTTAAATCATATCAAAAAGTGTTCTGAGTTGAATTCGCTACCTGATTGTCCGTAAGAAATCCCACCAGATATTAATAAAGTTATTTTGTTTTAAACCTACTGGTTCATTAGGAATCCCATTAAAGTGAAATGGTCTGAAGTCGGTTCATCTTTGTGCTCAATTTGATGATGCTAAACTTAATAATCTATCCTAAGTCATACAAAACGTGTCATGGTATGAATAAAATTGTGCTTTACAGTTTTTGCTTACTAAAATATAGGCTTTTAGTGATACTTGTCTATTATGACGGCGACCGAAAAGCGCCAAGAAAACATTTCACCAATTTGAGTATACTACTTTTCGTTTATAACGGCGATCAAAAAGCGCCAAGACAAACTTTCGCCAATTTGAGTATATTACAGTTGGAATATAGTAAAACCTGTAAAGTTGACCACTTTAGTCAGGAACGGAATTAGCCCTTCACCCTCTATAAGTTGACCACCTGTCTAAATTGACTACTTAAGTGCTGCACCGCAAGTCACAGGTTCCACTGTATTTTTATAATTTGGCGAAATTTTTTCTTGGCTCTTTTCGGTCGCCGTTATAGTAGACAAGTATCCTTTCAATTTAAGAATTCATTGTGTTCGAACTAATAAATGCTAATATCAACGTTGTTGCTTTCTGCATTCTGCATTGAGGAATTCCCTTCTTCAATACTTAATTCAGAAAGCAATAACGTAGTCACGAATCCTTGTGATCACGAAGCGTGTGTGCAATATCTTTCAAACTTTTTGCTTAAACAACATTTGCTTTTTCTTTTCTTTTTTTTTCTTCACCAAGGTAATCCTTTTAATTCTCATTACGTCAGTTCTGAGTCACCGAGAGCTTAACTGTTTGCATTGAAGGGGTGGGAATCTGATTATGTTGTATATTTAAAATGTACGTTTCAAATGTTAATGATGGTTCAATTGATGTAATTCCCGATTTCTGTTCTGCAAGTAATGAACAATGTACTGAATTTCCAAATTTAACATTTAGTAGTGATATGGTAAGTTCAAGTGAAAGTGAACACAGTGAACCTTTTAACGATAATTTGAATGCATTTCTCATTTCAGATCAGATTGCTAATTGGACCAAAAAGTGCAATGTTCCTTAACAATGCTACTACTGAACTTCTACATATTTTAAAGCCCCATCTACCTAGTTTACCTCTTAATGCTAGGACCCTTCGCAAAACTCCGCGCTCTTTAAGTTCAAAGCTGTTGGGATCATACATTAATTTTGGAGTAGAAAACAATATTAAAAAAAAAAAGCATCATCTGGTTTAATTTCAGGAGACTATCCAATAATAGAAGAACTAAAAGATCAGGTTACTCCAAATATTTTTACAATATCTGTTAATGTAGATGGCCTCCCAATAAATGGGAGCATTATAAAAACTTTTTGGCCTATTATAGGGATTTTAGATCAAGCTGTTGATAAAAATCCATTTGTAATAGGGCTTTTTCATGGAGAGTCAAAACTTCAGAATTCTAACAATTTTTTTGATAGTTTTGTAAAAGAATGCAGCATGTTAGAAGAAAGGGGTATAATTTTTAATGCGAAAAATTATTTATTCAGAATAAATTGCTTCATTGCTGATGCACCTGTTTGAGCTTTTCCCAAATGCATTGTACATTTTAATTCTTTGCATGGTTGTGAAAAGTGCACGCGCAAGAATTGATTTATTATGGAAGAACAACGTGACAATATGAGCCAAGATTAGCAGAAGGACTGATGAGGGTTTCCAAGATATGCTGTATACCGATCATCAACTGTGTCAAAGTGTAATTTCAAAATTAAATGTTGGTTTGGTTTTCCAAGGCTCATTAGATCCAATGCCAGTGGCGTACGAAAAGGTGGTTTATGGGTTTAACCCCCTCCCCCCCTTGAACTCTAGTCAAAATTGTCTAGCTGTCTAAATTAGGGAAATAATAGTGCTTTATTACATACTCGAATTTCTTTTAGTAGTTGCAGAAAATTATGACCCCCCCCCCCATTGAAAAAATTCTGCGTACGCCACTGTCCAATGCACTTGATATATCTTGGTATTGTTAAAAGGCTTATATATGTTTGGGTAAAAAAAGGTCTTAAAAATGGTAAGCTCAGTTCCATACAAGTAGCACAAATTTCTTCTAGGCTTAAAATAATTGCTCTGCACAGACCACATGAGTTTTCCAGGAAACCCAGGTAACTTAAGTATTTTAAATTTTTGGAAGGCAACTGAATTCCGTTCTTTTGTGTTATATTTTGGTCCAATAGTATTGAAAAATATTTTGCCTGATCATTTATATGAGCATTTTTTAATTTTACATACTGCTGTTTATGTACTGTAGTAACAAATTAAGTAACAATAGAGACCTTCAAACTTTTTCTAACCATTTATTTCACGCTTTTGTGAATTTTACTGCAACTTTCTATGTTCATGTGGTAAGTGATGTTGTCAATTTTGGTTCTTTGGATACATATTCCGCATTTCCTTTTGAGAGCTTTATGCATAGAATAAAGAAGATGGTACGTGGACCAAATAATCCTCTTCAGCAGGTTGCAAAGAGATTAGGAGAGAAAGAGCTTGAGAAATTCACTGTAGGTTCTGGGTACTCAAATTTCAGCATTGAAAATAAATTACACTACATTAAACGTGAAGGATATAAAATTAAAATTAATAGGCCCGATAACTGTTTTCTCTCAAAAGATGGTGAAGTTGTTTTAATAAAAAGTATTGAAGTGAATAAATTTAATGAATTTAATTTAAAGTGCAATATTTTTTATCAAAAGTGTAATTATTTTGAATCTCCTTTCAAAAGCTTCAAAATGGAAAATCAAAAATTCTGTTTTTTTTTTTTTTGCAGAAGGTTCCGCTGTTTCTGTTTTTGCAGAAGATTTTTTTTCCACTTTTACTAAAGAAAAAATCTACTATTTTACTAAAGAAAACATCCAAGAATGAGATCCTACCACTGGACCGCTAATACGAATTTCCGATTTCTTTTTTCTCTATTTTTTTACCGATTTTCGATATTGTCTCGCTATTTGGTTATTATTACTATTTTTTATTTTAATGTCGCAGACTTCAGTTAATTTCTTTTTGTCATTTATCGTTTCTATGTCTTTTGATCTAATTTTAATTTTATATTTTTCCTCGCTATTATCGATCATCAATTTTTCTTTTTTTTTTTTTTTCAGTTCTATTTGCAAAATTGTGTGTTAAAATGTGCAATTTTTTTTACATCCTTAACAGATATTGAAATTTTAGCTTTCAGATTCAGAGCGTTTTTCTTCAAAGTGTAAGAGATTTCAGTCTAACATTTTTGCTTAAAGCTTTTTCTTTTTTTTTAATTTTTCGGATGTCTGGAAGCAAATTATATAAGAGAAGTAAAATATATACTACTGCTATGCTTTGCAGTACTGGAATCCATGTGTCTTTAATATCACTTAATTTAAAGTAAAATTTTGATCTAACTAGGATTTTAAACATGTATTCCATACTGGAAGTAAAGAAACATTTAAAAATAAAACCGTCTGCTAAGAATTTGTTAATGGTTCAGAAATAAAATTTAAGTGAATCGAAGGGTACTTGCACGCATAGTTTGTAAGGAAAGCTGATGCTCACTATGAAAATTCAGTATGAAAAATGAAAGTGCTCTCTATCAGCTCCAGCTTTAAAGGTCCAATAATATACAAATCTTTTTGCCAATTTTGTCAGTGATATTGTTCCTAAATATAATTTGCATTCTTTGAAATAGAAGAAATGCAATAGTTTAACTTAATTTTCAATCAACTCTAGTTTACATTTGATGCCATAAATACTTCAACCTACATTCCTGGTACATTAAGTTAATTTTTTAAAAATAAAATTAGTAATTCATTTTTAAAAAATATTTTTATGAGCATCTATCTTATTTCGGGAAAATTTTAAGTTTTCCTTGAATATGTTTTATGCGTAGAGTTTGTATTTTTGTTTTTCTGCTTTTTTTTTTTTTTTGGTTTTTTACGAACTTATCCCTGTATTATACCTATCTGCAATGAAACTTTTTCTTTTAATTCTGTTCATTGGAATACTGGTTTCTGAAATGGAAAATGCGTTCAAATTTTCACTTGGTTTCCTTGTGATTTTGCATATATTTTATATGTATGTATTGTATATATTACTGCTTACTGTATGTATTGTATATATTACTGCTTACTGTATGTATTGTATATATTACTACTTACTGTATGTATTGTATGAATTTTATTTGCTTTTGTTTAATAAAGAACTCATAATTAGAACTGATTCCTTTTGTTGCATGGATTTATTTATATAAATTCTAATATTTCCAAAATATACATGCTTAACAAAAGTATGTTTGTTCCAGATGTATTGATGCACCTGAACCAAGTTAAGCTAATAAAATCAAAACTTAGTTTACAAATTTATTTGATTTCTCATGTTCGGATAATTACAACAAATTTTTAAAAAGAAACATGGATTTTTTAAATGAGTTATAATGTTGTATCCCGTACTTGCCAAAAAATTTTTTGTCTCTAATCATGAAATTATAAAGCGCTATGAAAAGAATAATTTCAGACGTATCGGAATTATTGAATAGAAGAACTTAATGTGAGTGGTGCAGTTAAATTTTAAATGAATTAAAAAATTTATTAACGGTTTAAAGAAATTTGCTAAAATTAAGTGCTTCATTTAATTTAGCTATATATGCGGTTATAAGTTAATCTATATTTGAGAAGTTCAATCGATCATCAGGCTTATTAATTTATATGTCAGGTGCTGGAACCAAGACTGCATTCGGCCGAGGACATACTGATGTAATTGGGAACCGTCTTTAACTACCGCAATATATCCACAAATCTGTTTGTTTGAAGGCCAAAAAAAAAGAAAAGAAAAAAGAGTCTACAAAAAATTGCATAAATGGCGATACATCTATTTCTTATGTATATGTCATGAGTTTCTTACATGAAAAAGGCAAAACTGGAGAGTTCAAATCAACATTAGTCGTAGACGCCCCATTTTCGAACTATGGCAAGTTTTTGAGAAAAAAAAAACAGCTTTCGCCATAGCAAATTTTGTTATTGGCTAACCAATAAAAAAAGTTCAGGAATCGGATAGGAAATTTGATTTAGAACAAAAAATTTCCAATCAACATTAGTCGTAGAACTAAAAATAAATATAGGTCTTCGACCTATGGCGACCTATGAGGTGTAGCTTTTTTGCTTGCAAATCGGCGGCACACTGTATCAAAAGGGAGTGGTCAATACCCCCTTCTGCCCCTCTAACTTTGACATTTTCAATTGAATAAATTATTATTTATAATGTAAAGAACGAATTCATTTCCATTTGTTCAGCTTTTTATTCCGAAACCTACATTTTCAGCATAATTCATCAAATCGCTTATTGACGTTACCCGTGCCACAGGAAAGTTACGCCAAATTATCTATTGACGTTACCCGTACCACAGGAAAGTTTCGCCAAATTATCTATTGACGTTACCCGTAAAACAGGAAAGTTTCGCCAAATTATCTATTGACGTTACCCGTAGTTAAAGGGTTAATCTATGCCATAATTGGATCGGCCGAGTCCTCGGCCGAACGCATAGTCTTGATCCAGCACTCGGTAGACCAGCTTAATCAATTATTACAGTGGATTCATTGGGCCAACGTTTGAAAAGCTAGTTGGGCGTTCGTTGGCAAACGGTTGAACCTACGTTTGAAAAATTAGTTGGGCTTTCGTTGGCAAATAGTTGGGCCTTCGTTGCAACAGATCGTCGGGCCATTATTGGAAAATAGTTGGTTGTGCCATCGTTCCAGCAGATCGTTGGGTCTTTATCGGCAATTGGTTAGTTGGGCAACAGACGTCAATGCGGACATTTTTAACCGTTGGCCAACTGTGAGATTCCACGGTTAGCCAACACTTTCCCAACCTTTTGTGCTACTTGGGTAGTATCATAAAAATGCTACAGATTATCAGAGACATAATTTGATGATGATTTGTCAATCTTTATGAGTCAAAAAAGGTAGTAGTAATTGTATCTTTCTGAAAAACATGTAAATTTCAATTTCGGGTAGAACTTGTTGGCTATATTTTAAAATGCAGCTCCATTCAATTGAATAAGTAGATAATGATTTTCCAGTAGATAGAAATTGCAATTTTCGAACCGGAAGTCGAGGTAGTTTTTCTACACTAACACATGTTTTATAAAAATCAGACAAACTCTTCTAAAGCAATCAAAATTTTAAGAAATATTTTGAGTTTAACAAATAAAATTTTTGAAAAAATTATTTGTACCAAATTATCTGTTTATTATGTATGTGTTTTCTTTGTACATGTGTAAATAATAAATTATATTTGGCTTTTTAGATGTTTTTTTATGTGATTCGAGTGGTTTATTGCCCCAAATGTTTGAGTTACTCCTGAACTGGTTTAAATTTTTTTTATTTATTTTACTTGAAAAGAGGATGAGTTTTATAACTCTCAGTTCCTACAGCAGAATATCCGACAGATGCTATCAGCTAATTTCTAACTTTTAAAATTTTGTCCCTGAAAAAAACAAAAAATACGGCAATGACAATGTATCGCTACCAATTTTTAACACCAAACATCAATGTTTAAGTAAAAATGACAAAACTGTATGAGCAGGGGTCGCGCCAGAGGTAATTCGGGTCCGCTTTCGGACCCTTCACCAAATTCTAATTTATCAAAATGGACCCTTCACCAAATTCTAATTTATCAAAATGGACCCTTTACCAAATTCTAATTTATCAAAATAGACCCTTCCCCAAATTCTAATTTATCAAAATGAAACCTTCACCCAATTCTAATTAATCAAAATGGACCTTTCACCAAATTCTAATTTATCACAATGGACCCTTCACCAAATTCCTTATTCAAAATGCACCCTTTCACAAAATTCAAATTAATCAAAATGGACCCTTCACAAAATTCAAATTAATCAAAATGGACCCTTCACAAAATTCGAATCAATCAAAACAGACCCTTCACAAAATTGCAAACTTCCAAATCGTACTCTTCACACCATTATTTAAAAAAACAAGAAGTTCCATCTAGAACTATACGAGCCTACTTTCCCGTATACACCAAATTCAAATTTATAATCTAGCCATCTCTTTCTCTCTCTTTCTCTTTCTCATTTAGCTTTAGTTCTAAAGTATTTCAAGTATACCTTTTTCAACGGATAATACATATTCATTCACTCACTCATTCATTCTTTCATTTATTCAGCCATTCATTTATTCATTTATTCGTTTACTTATTCATCTATTTATTTACTTATTTATTTATTTTTTAATTTATTCACTCATTTATTCATTCATTCATTATTTTCCTTATTCATTTATTTATTGATTCATTCTTTCACTCTTTCATTTATTCATTCATTCATTATTTCACTCATTAACAAATATCTTTAAAAATCCCGATAAAAAAAGTTCATAGAAAAATAGGCTCGTTAGTTCTTCATGAACTTTCCATTTGTACATGTTCTACGTTATAAGATTTTTCCGATAAAGTTTGTTTCAAGCAAATCCGTCCGTTAGATCAGGATTTATATAGGATTGAAATTTGCCCGCAAGCGCTATGTTAATTTTTCGAACTGTTCAAAAATGAACAAAAACTGTTCAAATTATTATTTCACGCCAAGAGCTTCCTCCAGAAAGCTTGTTCATTGGAACTTGGATCTTGTACCCAGAGTTTACATCATTTGCTTCATTATCGCCCATAAGCGCTAATGTTAAATTTTTTTGAACTGTTCAAAATTGAACGCAAAATTGTTCAAATCGTGTAAAATAAAATCATCTAATTGTACAATATGAAAATGAGATGTCCTCGCCGAGATCTTTCGATTGCAAAAAGAATTTTTCGAATCGGACAATTCGTTCAAAAGTTATTAGAGGGGGACAGACTGACAGACCGACAGACAGACCGGCAGACCGACCGACACACATTTTCCCCCTTCTCAAAACCATACTTTCAAATTTTTTATTTTTCAATCTTTATTTAATTACTTCACTTTTTTTTTGACTTTTCTTTATTTTTAACGATATTTTTACGATACATATTAAGCCTTCTTTCATGCTTTATTATTATTTTTAGCCTACTTTCCCGTAAAAATAAAAAAAAATAATAATAAAGCATGAAAGAAGCCTTAATGTATCGTGAAAATATCGTTAGAAATCAAGAAAAGTCAAAAATAAGTTAAGTAATTAAATAAAGATTGAAAAATAAAAAATTTGAAAGTAGGGTTTTGAGATGGGGAAAAAGTGTGTCGGTCGGTCTGTCGGTCTGTCTGTCTGTCTGTCTGTCGGTCTGTCCCCCCCTAATAACTTTTGAACGAATTATCCGATTGAAAAAATTCTTTTTGTATTCGGAAGATCTCGGCGAGGAGATCTCATTTTTATATTTTACTTTTTGATTTGAATAATTTTTTGTTCAATTTTGAACAGTTCAAAAAATTTTAACATTAGCGCCTATGGGTGAAAATGAAGCAAATTATGTAAACTCTGGGTACAAGATATGAGTCCCCATGAACAAGCTCACTGGAAGAAGTTCTTGATGTGAAATAATGATTTGAACAATTTTTGTTCATTTTTGAACAGTTCAAAAAAAATTAACATACCGCCTACGGAGAAATTTCAATCCTATATAATTCCTGATCTAACGACCGATTTGCTTGGAACAAACTTTATCGGAAAGCTCTTATGACGTAGAACAGGTACAAATAGAAAGTTAATCCAGAACTAACGAGCCTATTTTCCTATGAAATTTTTTGATCGGGATTTTCAAGAATATTTTTTAATTAATGAATGATTAAATGAATAAGCAAAAGAATGAATGAATCAATGAGTGAATAAATACATAAATGACTTAATAAATAATGATTGAATAAAATATGCGTTTAACCGTTGAAAAGGTATATTTGAAGCAATTAAGAACTAAAGCTAAACGAGAAAGACAGAGAGAGATATAGCTAGATTATAAATTTGAATTCGGTGTATACGGGAAAGTAGGCTCGTATAGTTCTAGACGGAACTTCTTGTTTTTACTTTTACTGGAAAGTGTAGGCTAAAAAGCGGCAAACAGGAATAAACAATTTTCATCACTATATGTTTAAATTTTCGATTTTCACAAAAATATCTTTAAAATTCACATAAAAGGAACCCTTTTTTAAAAAATTATGAATCGACCCTTGATAAGTCTCGTCTTTTAAAAAAAATTAGCTTTTAGATGCTATAAATTATGTAATTCTTGCGTAAATATTTTTCCTATGATTGGAGATTTTGATTCTACGACTCTTTCAATGTTAGAGTTGGCTTTGAATGTTCAGAGTTAAAACTGCGAGCGACAGGGAATTTTTTCAATTTCACCCTCTGAGTACTTGCCTTTTTTTTTAGCGAACACGCTTCAAAGTATGCATATTTTTTTTATTACTACATATTGGAAATCTACATATGTTTTGGAGTTTAAATCGGTAATATATTTTGCAACAAAGATGTTTTTAATTGTGATTTTGGATCATAGGAACAGATGTTCGGAGACATCAATTTTAAACTTGATGCAACTATCTCCATCTCTGAAACTAAACTTTAACTAAAGTCTAAATACTTCCGAAATTGAATTTCTGACCTTTAAACGGCGGAATAGTAGATTAAGGTTTTTTATTTGTTGGGAATTAGGTGGGAGTGTTGGATTACAGGTCGTAGACTCGAGAGAAGTGCTTGACTGTAGACTTTGATATGTTTTTCAGAACTTACTTCCTCGTTGTCTTTCAGTGCAGGGTTGCCAGGTGTGGCTAAAATTAGCCGTTATGGCTAATTTAAGGTGCTGCTGGCTAAAAGTATTTTCATTTACTAGCCACAAACAATTCTGGCTAATAAAGGCTAATTTTAAATTTAGTTTTCCATATTAAAGTTTATTGTTGGGCACTGGATATCCGGTATCCGAACTTTTTTTAATGTCCTGCGCCTGATCTAGTCACGCAACAATTCGCCACCGGATCTCAAAAATCCGGTGAGTAAAATTTGGTTTTTGAAATTAAATTAGCATGTTTTAAAAATTATGTGAGTGGAAAACTTGTACGTATTTGGAAACTGTGGAATGTTTAAAAATAGGTAAGGAATTTATAGTTTTCAAACACTAGAACTGGATATTCGATACAAATACGGCAGACAAGAGACATCGAATATCCGACAAAATGAATATCCGGTGTGGAGCTTGCGTATCTAATTGGCGTTATAGCAACAACAAAGCAATAACAACAACAACAAACGCAATAACAACAACAAATGCAATAACAACAACAACAACTGAGTTTAAACAACAATGGCTAATTTTGGCTAATTTTGCTCTCGCAACTGGCTAAAAGTCGTCTCGAAAATCTGGCAACATTGTTTCAGTGTTCGTTCGACTTTCAACTGTGTTACATCTATATTTGCTCCTGCTGTACCTTTATGTGTTTTGTGAAATTAAATATTGAATGTCTTTGCGGAAAGATGGCGTAATATATTATCTTCAACAAGAGGGCAAGTAAAACCTTTCTTAAACAGAAATGAAAAATTGAATGCAGTGAAACCTGTGTCAGTTGACCACTTGCGGTTCAGCACTTTTGTGGTCAACTTAGACAGGTGGTCAACTTATAAAGGGTGGATATTTTTTGTCATTTCGTACATTATGCGTTTATTCATTTGTGATTTATTAAAATATAACTTCATGCATTAACGTTACATTAAAATTAGGGATTAGCTATTTTTCACAATTATCTAAAATATCATTAGATAAATTTAATCTGAATGACGTACAATGTATCCTATACAACTTTAAAATTAAAGCACCTAGTTAAAATAAAGATAAGCATGTTATTTTACTTATTTGATGGTAAAGATTCCTTAAAAACACATAAGTTATCAAAATGGCTAGATCAATTAAAAGAAAAAGAAGAAACTTATTTAAAGAACAAAATAGTACTCATAGTAATTTTCCCATACGGTTAATTTACTAAGAGGTTTAGGCACCTTTATATTGATGTTTCATCCATCCAGACAAATACTGGTCTAACATTATAGCATAAAAAATATCCTGGAGAAGTTAAGTTTTTTTTTTTTTATTGCAAAAATAAATAAATAAATAAATATAATAATAATTAGGTGGTCAACTTACAAAGTTTTTTTTTTTATAATTCTCCCACCCAAATTTGGCTTACATAAGTGGTCCTTATAGACAGGTGGTCAACTTAGGTGGTCAAGTTACAAAGGTGGTCAACTTTACAGGTTTTACTGTATCTAAAAATATTAACGAAACAATTCAACGGACCGGTCACCCTCTCAAAATGGAGACATCGAATATCCGGAATACCCGGCTGTCCGGCATGACAAATTTCATTGAAATGTTTTGAAAATATGTGTGAATCACTAACGTATTTCGTCATTGGAAGCTATGGGATGTTTAAGAGCATGTATAGGATTTACAAGTCCCAAATGTCAGAGCCAGATAAGATAATCCTGTACGAATGTGTGAAAATGATATTAAAAAGTCGCAACATTTCACTTTAGAAAATCTGTAGACACTATGCTAATTGAATTCCTTGTTTCAAACAGGTACCATCTCCATTATTGCATAATTAATCAAAAATAATTTTAATTAAATACACTAATCTTGTTATTACCTACCAAAATAAAAATAGTAAAAGATCAGACACTTAACGTTTACCAAGTTTTCATAAGTCAGTTTTTATATCTCCTGAAAAAAAATAAGTGGTCTTTCAGGCTTAGATTATGAGGTAAGGCTTAAAAGGCTCAATATGTATAGCCTTGAGCAAATTAGAGGGGACATGATTCAGTTGTTTAAATTCATTAAAATGGGAAATGTTGATGGGCTACAGTTATGTGCTGAAAGTAGAACCAGAGGTCATTGTTTTAAGGTTTTCAAATCTCAGGCTAATCTTGAAATTAGGAAAAATTACTACTTCAATAGAGTTGTAAAGCAGTTGGAACAGTTTATCGGAAGTGACTCTTAATTGCAGTGGGGTAAATCTTTTAAGAAAGCTCTTGATGTTCATTGGGGACTGCTAAATCGACTAGGACCAGCCTAGATGGGCCCTGTGCCTGTTGCTGGTCGTTACTTTTGTATTTGTATTTGTATTTGTAAATTTTGTTTTTAGGAGTTGTTACGTTTTTGAAATGAACTGTGTTCAGTTACGGCAGCATCGATCCGCAATCCGCCTTTGTGCGCTACGAAGTCAAACGAACAAGCAATTTGCATTAATCACAGTTTTATTGACCACGGCTCACCACGATAAACTAATGCATTAAATACAGAAATCTGAATAATAATGGGCTTGATAAACTCAGTTTAGGAAATTTGCAGCTGAAGTTCAATTGTTTAATACAAACGACATTCGGAATCTCGCCAAGCTTCTAACACTGTAAAATCTATGCACATTTAGTTTCAAGATATATATTTTTGATTCCAAAGAGGTATGTGCAATATAGAAAGTTCTTTTTGAATTCTGACAGAGAATAGGAGAATAGATGCTTTCCATAAAGCTACTCTAAGATTGTTGAGTTTTTAATGAGCGAGCGAAGCAATTTTGAACTCGTGAAACGAACCCAAAAACTGCGTAATTGACCGTTCATAAATGATGTCACGCTTTTCTCCCAAATATTTAACCCTCCTCCCCCCTTCGTCACAAAATGTCACACTTAAACGGACCCCCACCCTTTGTCGCATGTCACGCGATGTTGCACAAGCAGAATGTCATACTTCTTGTTACCCCTCCCCTCCCCTTGTCACAATTCCCCCTCCCCCTTCGAAGCATTACATCATTTAGAAATGATCCCATATAATAGTAAAAGATACTAATTGTTCGAATTCTGATAAAAACACCCGCTTCTCTTAATTAAAAGTCTCTTAATTTTTTGAACCAGCTCCCAGATGAGAGACCGTCACCTGGGATTGGCACCCCCAGGGGTATCGTTTCACTTGGAGGACATTGAAGCCACGACCTATTTAACGTGCACCAGCTCCCTTTAGCGTACACGGCCCTACAGGAACCAGCCGCGAAAGGTTGTCACCCTCCCAAACACTGACCTAAGTCGATGTTGCTTCACTTTCGGTGTTCTTCGGGAACCGAGCTTCTACCGACTGGTCCCCTGCGGGACATCATGCTAAATAGTATCCTTTAATTGCTGAGGCATCTCACAAAATGAATAACACAAAAATCATATTGAATAAAAACAATATAGAATGCAGAATAGTTGGATGTCAGTAGGTGCTCTTTTATCCCCTTTCCAATTGAGTATGAACCCAGTATTAATAGAATAATCTCCAAGCTTATTTACATTTATATATTATACCTTTTTTTTAATTTTTCCTACCATAGAGAGCCCCAAAATAATGTTGTGCCTTGGGCCCCTGACTGTCTTAATCGGGCCTTGTGAACAATAGCAAAAGCATTTTTAAAAATTTCGAAAGAAACTTGGAAAACATATTCCAATTAATCCAGCAGTTCGGTCTTTTTACGAATCGAAATTGCCCCACGAAAGTCCATTTCATACTGTTTTAAGTAATTTGATCCAAAAAAGAGAGCTGATCAATTGGCTCAATCATTCAACTAGCTACCGGTCCCTCTCGCAAGATTGGCGAAGTTTGCGTTTGAGAGAACTGCGCCATGGCAACTCCAGTTCTGTTCCACAGAACTTTCATCTCGCTCACACAGCGCATGACAACCCTGTTCTGTGCGTTCTGGAACACCGGATACATTTTTTGATGTTTTTTGAGCCGGTAAACGTGTGTTCAGGGGGCCTCGGTGGCCGAGCGGCCTTAGTATCAGTTTCCGCCCGCTGCTTGCACGCAGTAACGAGGTCGTGGGTTCGATTCCCACCTTGCCCTGTGTGTATTTCTGTTATTTCCTCTCTCTGTGACGTAATAAAATCTTTGATGTGTTGTCTTGTGCTATCTCTCATATTGGACGACAGTTCATAAGCGAGCCCCGAGACTAAAGCACACGAACTGGAAAATAAATGCACTCCAATTCAAAGTGTGTTCAGTTTTTTGCCGTTAATTCGAAGTGCCGTTTAAAAATTCTTTTTCATTTGTGTAACTCGCGGGAATCCCCTCGTCTCAACGTTCGGTGAGTAACAAAGTGTTTGATTTATTCACCATCTTTTGTCTCTATTAATTCGTAATATATTAGAAGTTGAGCTTTTTTAAATCAAGCAATTTTTTGTGAATTTCCTTACATGTATATATATATATATTGCATATATTTTCCTGGTGTTTCAACGTTCAGTGAGTTGCCCAGTGTTTTATTGATTCAACATCTTTTGTGTATTAATTCGTAATATATTAGAAGTTGAGCTTTTCTTAATCAAACCATTTTTTTGTGAATTTCTTTGCATGTAACATATATTTTTTTGCATATTTCTTTCCTGGTATTTCAACACTCGATGAGCATCCCAGTGTTTGATACATTCAACATCTTTTGTGTATTAGGGACCGTTCATAAATGATGTCACGCTTTTTTCCCATGTATTTGACCTCCTTCCCCTTTTGTCACAATATGTCACACTTCAGCGGACCCCCTACCCCCTTTGTCACATGTCACGCTATGTTGCATAAAGCATGATGCTACACATCTTGTTACCCCCCCCCCCCTTGTCACAATTTCACGAATCCCCCTTCCCCCTCGAAGCGTGACATCATTTATGAATGATCCGGTAGTGTAATATATTAGAAGTTGGGCTTCTTTTAATCAAGCCATTTTTGTGAATTTCTTTACACTTATATTTGTTGCGTATCTCTCTCCTAATATCTGAATGTATGCTATGTTTTTTGTAAATATTTTTGTTCTGGTAGTTAATTTTGCATATTTATTATGATTTTTTTTCGTGAGGGGTTGGGCTGAAGTAAACCCTTTAAATGACTTGATTCAGGATTTATAAGCATATCAGCATCTATTTGTTATGTTGAGATCAGTTTTGGATAAGTTAGGTTTGGATAAGTAAGTTAGGCGTGGTTACCGAGCATATCACGATAATAGTGGTTAAAAATTTAAGAAAGCGTACTAAATTCAAAATTTGAATTTAATGCTTTTTCTCGCCGCAAACCTGGCATAAGAACAGTATACATGGTGAGTAGTGGTGTATAACTTGTTATATGGCGATAATGTCGCAATTTTAAATTTTTAAACTGGGATAAAATAATTGTAAACTTTCAGCATACGCAATTAATTTAGATCACAAAACCTAGCCAATAATCATAATGTATCATTTTTTTTAAAGTAGAGTAGGGATCATTCATAAATGATGTCACACTTCGAGGGGGAGGGGGTTCGTGAAATTGTGACAAAGTGTGACGAGGGAGGGGAGGGGGTAACAAGAAGTGTGACATCCCTGCTTATGCAACATAGCGTGACATGTGACAAAGGGGAGGAGGGGTCCATTGAAGTGTGACATTTTGTGACAAAGGAGGGGAGGGTGGTCAAATATGTGGGAAAAAAGCGTGACATCATTTTTTTTTACCAGTTACTAACAGCTATAGAAGGGGGTTCGCTATTTTCTTCCGGATCTTAGAAGTGGTTCGCAAGGAGAAAAGGTTGGGAGCCACTGCTTCAAAGCAATGCTCTGCGATTATATGCATATTCAGTCCCCTCCTTTAAAACGTTTCCTCGGGGGAGGGGAGGGCGGAACAGGTATATTATCAATGCACAGTTGTGGGTAAACAACAAAATACATAAAAACATGCATAAATTCAAGAAGTTTTTTTTAAGTTGGGGGTATACCGTTAATCACTCCCTCCCACACTGATCACCGGAAGAAGGGCCCGCGCATATTTTTCCTGTTCCCGAATAGTTCGTAGCTGGGAAAATCGAACTTCAAGTGTAGTTTGTACACCAAGCTTAATTGCAGTTAACTTTTATCTAATATGCTGAGGAACGGTAATGAATTTTTGCTAGTTAATCTGTCATATCTGTACTTTTTGCAGTGCTGGTTTTTTGTTCGAATTCGTAATTCCTTCTACTGATTTATTTTTGATTGTTGTAAATATTTCATTGTCATTACACATCAACGTTTTAACGCAGTGTGCATTTTTTTCCTCTTTTGCTGCTTATGTTAACAGCTTGGAAGTATGTTCAGTCAACGTCATTGTTTAATTTCATTACATCAACGTTTCACCGCAAACACTTACATCATTAATTATGAATAATATGTAAAATCCATCAATTTACGAGCGCTTAAGAGAAAACCGAGTGTTTACATCAATGATTGTTTTGGATCAGTCGCTTTGTCGTGTAAAAACGTTGTAGAGTAAAAAGGATTCCACCATTGCTTGGAAATTACGACGGTTAAGGAAATTAAACCATCGGATTTATAGAACTGTATTTTTTTTTTTTTTGAAAAATTTTCTCAGTGTAATTTTTAGTTTCTATTTTTTAGCCTACTTTCCCGTAAAAGTAAAAAGAAAAAAAAAAGAAAGCAGGCTTAATATATCGTAAAAATATCGTTAAAAATAAGCTAAATAATTAACTAAATATTAAGAGATAAAAAAATTGAATGTAGGGTTTTGAGATGGAGAGAAAATGCTGTCGGGCTGCTGTCCCTCCCCCCCCCCCCCCACAACAGTGTATTGCTGATGAAGGCCACCATCTTGATGAAATTGTATTCAAAACTTAATGTTAAAAAAAATGGGATTATAAACAGATCAAAATAAACAAAGGTTTGTCTCAAACTGTATTAGTTTTTTTTAAAAATATAACCCTTCAAAAACCGGGTCATTACTTCTGAGACCCACCCTGTATTATTTCTCTAGCTTGTTTTTCTGTCGCTCCGCAAGATTTGCTTCATTTGGATGTTTTGCATCTAGAAGCTCCCTGTCGCATTGAAAAAGGGATTCCAAGCAATCCCGAAACATATGTCTGCGTTTTAATGCTCATTTGTGCTTTAATTTAACGTGAAATTTTATTTCTATAACATATACATTTATTTTTAGTTTTTGGTTTGTTTGTATTTTGAAATTTGAAACAATCCAGCCCGGAAATATCACGGGAGTGAGAAATAGAGCGAAACCTCACCCCGTCATTTTCACGGGAGTTAGAAGGAAGGGGTTAAACTACTCTTTTGAGGCTTTGATTTTCTTTCCAACATTTGATCCTGCGTATGTTCAACCAAAAAAAAAAAAAAAAAAGAATGTAAGCACCATCTTTCGTCGTAAGCAACACTTTTGCACAGTTTTTTGGTGTATTCGTATTACCTACGCATTTGCCGTGTCTGACACGGGCGAAAGTGACCGGCAAATTTGCACATGCTCGTGTCTGACACGGGCGAAAGTGACCGGCAAATTTGCACAAGCCCGTGTCTCACACGGGCGAAAGTGACCGGCAAATTTGCACATGCCCGTGTCTCACACGGGCTAAAGTGATCGGCAAATTTGCACATGCCCGTGTCTCACACGGGCGAAAGTGACCGGCAAATTTGTACATGCCCGTGTCTCACACGGGCGAAAGTAACCGGCAAATTTGCACATGCCCGTGTCTCACACGGGCGATCTTGTACATCGCGTTATTTTAATTCTAATGCCCGTGTGAGATCCGTTTGCACTTAGTATAATAACATTTTTATATAACTTTTATTCCACCTCCCGCTCTCTAGTCTTTCCCTACGACTGAAATTGCCAAAATCAATTTATACTACACCTATGTATTCATTGTCTGTCAAAAGTCAAAAAAAAAAAAAAACCTCGATCATTTTTACCAGTTTTTTCGAAACCAAACCTCCTGTTTCAAGGGGCTAATGTGCGCTATTTTTTGGCTAAATGTTTTACAGTACATCTAGAGTTCCAATTACCCCAGAATTACAAGGGACCATCACTATCGTGGATATTTGAATTTCTCGGGATTTTTTGAACAAAAAAAACCTAAAAAACGTCATTTATCGCTATATTATCAATCTCAAATTACAATAATAAATAGTAGAGCATTTCAGAGGAAGAAGAAAACTGTAAAGAAATATTTATAAGTTTAAATGTAATATTTTACCTTTATTTATACAATCATTATTTGATTGCTATAGCGAAAAGCGCAAATCCTATGTACGATCTAATTTTATTCGTCAACTTCACTGCTCTTCAAAAGAAAGACGCTTTGAGAATTCTCAACATTCACACGGTATTACAATGAAACTGACAAGTATAGAAATGACATAGCAATCTAAAACTCTTTTCCTTAATAAAATGGATAAAAATCAAAGTTAAATTTTACTGATTTATTTGCTACTTTTGAGTCCCTCTCTCCCGGGAGGGTTTCAGTAACATAAACTGTTTAAAATCATGTTAAAATAAACCCCTATTAGAGTTGCTAGATTTCCAGTATTTTCACATTAAATCCACCATATTTTTCTAAAAAAAAAAATTGCTTACACAATATCCGCTATTATTTTGCAATTACATCTTACTTCCCCCCGCTTTTTCTACTATTTTTAGAATGACACCTGCAACCCCGAAGAACATACAGTGTCTCACAAAAGTGATGGGACACTTGTGCTTTACAAAAGGAAACTGTAATAAAATAAATAAATAAACATGTACAAATTCTTTGTGGGTGTATTTCATACTTAAATTTTGTAACATTTATTACATAACATACATTTTGTGAAAATATTAAAATATTAATTTAATAAAAATATAGTTGTTTAGAACGGAGCAAAAATTAGCTCACATAAGTGATGGGACACCATTAGATATGTAACAAAAATCGTCTGAAATGAGCAATAAAAATATTTTTTGGGGGTTTTATTTTTACTCAAAAGCAATTGGCAATAATTTATAAAATCGTCTGCAGTATTTCTCTCCAGATTGCTTTGGAATTTTTGTGTTTTTTAGCTCTGTGCAGCCATGAATGCTAAACGAAAAGAAACTTCGCTTGAAATTCGAAAATTAATTATTAATTTGCATATTGAACATGGAAAATCTATTAGAGAAACTGCTGAAACAGTTAACTTGAGTCATTCAACAGTTTTCAACATAATTAAACGATATAAAAAGAATCATATGATTCAGGATAAAAGAAGACCTGGCCGGCCATCAAAGCTATCTAATGGAATAAAGCGAATTATCGTTCGAATTATTAAAAAAAATCCAAGAATGAGGGCTCTTAAAGTTGCTGTTGATTTACAAGCATTATATGGAGTAATTGTTAATCCTGAGACTATTAGAAGAGTAATTCGATCTGCTGGATATCACGGTAGAGTAGCCAGGAAAAAATTACTCGTAAGTGAAAAGAATAGAAAACTCGGACTGGCATTCGCAAAATCCAACATAAATAAGAATTCTGATTTCTGGAATAAAGTTATATTTGCTGATGAGAGTAAATTTAATATATTTGGTTCTGACGGTAGAATGTTGGTGTGGAGAAAACCCAGGGAAGAATTTCGTAAAGAGAACTTGGTGCCAACAGTAAAACATGGTGGAGGAGGAGTTATGGTATGGGGGTGTATGTCGTCCGCTGGAGTCGGTAATCTTGTTTTTATTGACAGTATAATGGATCAGTACAAGTATATAGACATTTTAAAGCAAAATTTGAATTCTTCAGCATGAAAATTGAACCTTCATAACGATTTTAAATTCTACCAGGATAATGACCCCAAGCACACTGCTTTGAACGTTAGACTCTGGCTGCTGTATAACTGTCCTGAAATAATAAAAACACCACCACAATCTCCAGACTTAAATCCCATGGAGCATATTTGGCAAGAATTCGCAAACACACCATTTCTTCAAAACAACAATTAAAATCGGTGCTTCAAGAAGAATGGGGTAAAATCACTCCAGAATTCACAGAAAAATTAGTCAATTCCATCCCAAGAAGATTAAATCATGTTTTAAAAGTAAAAGGAAATCCAACAAAATATTAAAATCTTTAAATAAGTAAAATTTTTGGATAAATATTTGATGGAAAAGTAAGTGTCCCATCACTTATGTGAGCCATTTTTTGCTCCTTTCTAAACAACTGTATATTTATTAAATTAATATTTTAATATTTTGACAAAATGTATGTTATGTAATAAATGTTACAAAATTTAAGTATGAAATACACCCACAAAAAAATTTGTACATGTTTATTTATTTATTTTATTACAGTTTCCTTTTGTAAAGCACAAGTGTCCCATCACTTTTGTGAGACACTGTAGTTTTGTTAGCAAGAATAAAAAAGTAAATTTAGCTTGAAATTGCGATACATTAGTCTGGCTTTCATTGCAGAGTTGCCGCTGAAGCGCTATAGCGCACTGTATACCGCGAAATTGAAAAGGAGAATGCAGAAAATCTCAAGTCATGCGTCCCGTGGAAAGGGATCATCCATAAATTATGAAACGCTTCGAGGGGGGGAGGGGGGTTCGTGAAATTGTGACAAAGTGTGACAAGGGCAAGGGGTAACCAGAAGTGTGACATCATGCATTATACAACATAGCTTGACATGTGACAAAGGGGGGGGGGGCGAGGGGTCAAATATATGGGAAAAAAGCGTGACATCATTTATGAACAGCCCCAAAGTGTAATCACCTCATCAGATACGTTCCCCTCCAAGAAAAAAAAGGGAAAAGAAAAACAAAACCGCTTTTTCATCAACATTGAAACCCTGTATCATTCTGTATCATTACTGAACGCTGTGATTAACTTCCGAAAATGTTAACTTTTAAACTGACAAGAACCAACTGTTATACTGAAAATCACCGACATCGATATGTTATGATCTGAAATCTATTTTCCCACAGCCAGGGCCTTATTTACCATTAGGAACGGGCCTAGGGCCCCCACTTTGAGGGGGTCCCCTAATTTTGGTTATTATTATTATTATTTTTTTGCAACTTAAAATTTTTTAGAAAAATATTTAAAAATAGTTTTAAAAAAACGAACTGTTAGTGTTCTGTTGCTTCTGCTTCACAGAAAATTTGTATTGTTAAATTATTTTAGAACCACAAGGAATTTTCACTTTGGGGGCCCCCAAATTTTGGTCTGACAATTTGAAATTTGAGAAACAAAATCGATTTTGCACTTTTGGGGCCCCCAGATTTTATTCAAACATTTTGTAATTTAAAAACAAAATCATTTAGCACGTTAGGGGCTCCCAAAGTTAGTCCGACTCTTTGACATTTGAAAAACAAATTAGTTTTTGCGCTTTGGGGGTCCTTAAATTTTGGTGTGACTCTTTGAAATTTGAAAAACAAATTAGTTTTTGCGCTTCGGGGCCCCCAAAATTTTATGTTTAAAAAATTTTTGTTGCGTGAGTGGCTCCCAAACATGAGTTGTGCCTATAGTGATTTAAATTGTAAATCGGTCCCTGCCCACAGCTGAAACTTTTTCCTCAAATTAAAGAAATGAGGGCCAAATTCAACGTGAATATCCCATCGTATTTCTCAGTTCAAGTTCTCTTTTCAAGGTCGTTACAGTTTAGAATTCAGAGGGAACTAATTTATTTTTCGTCCGAGTGAAGAACATCTGATTGGAAAGACAGTTCCCCTCATTTGCATAAGATCGCCGCAACTTTTCAACCGCAGGATTTGATTGGTTGAGAAACGCAGAGGGAAAGCGAGATTATTATTTTTCTTTTTCGATCCCCACAAGTTGCATGATTCCGAGTGAGCGTGTGGGAAGGGAAAATTTTTTTTCATCTCAGCTGTTTGTGGATTTTTTTAAGAGTTAAAAATATCCGGCGCTTTGAATTGCGAGGACGTTGTTTTTCATCTTGTCCAAAATATATTTTGTGGTTCTTGGGCATAAATTTGCTTGCTGTCATTAAAGGTCGGACGGTAAGTTTCTTTCGCCATTTTTGATACGATGTTGCGTAATTACGATTGTGATGATTCATTATGATTATTTTTAATAGAGTCCCAGTTAATTTGTCCTAGCGGGCTGTAACCAACCATTTTGAAGAATTTTTTCGTTTCTGTAAGACAGTTGTTCATTTTTATCGTAGGCTTAAAGAAATTCGTATTTTATAGTGTTTCTTAAAATAAGTCACAATGGAAACAATTTGCGAGAGGAATCAGGGGATTTTTTTTTTCTTTAACTGGCCTCCCCGTTAGAAACATGTCTTGGTATTACTTTATATCTTGCTTTCATACATAGTGTAAATTATTTTTCTTGCTTACAGATATTTTATAAGTAATTAAATTGCTTATGCGTGGTTAATTTGTTTATTTATTTATGTGTGTTTTGCTTGATTTTTAACTTACATATGCATACTTTATAGATTTTTTGCTTGCTAATATCATTGTACCTGCTTTATTATTTTATGTTTATTCCTTTATTATTTTTTTAAAATGTTCTTTTTACTTGTAAAAATTGCGAAATAGTATGTCTACCTGATTAACGTAAATTTAATATTACGGACCGTTAATAAATGATGTCACGCTTTTATCCTATATATTTGACCCCAATCCCTCCTTTGTCACAGATCAACGGACCCCCTCCCCCCTTTGTCACATGTCACGCTTTGTTGTGTAAAGCAGGATGTCACACTTATTGGTACCCCCTCCCCTTGTCACATTTTGTCCCAATTTCACGAACCCCCGTCCCCCCTCGAAGCGTGACATCGTTAATGAATGACCCCTTATGGTATGGGTCATTCAATATCAAGTGATCCAAGGAATTTTACCTCACCCTTTTCGATTTCTTTCAAATTCGGCTCATTAACTGTACACCTCAAGGTAATTAAAAATCCAAATTTTTAGATTTTTATCTTGTTTAGTTTTTTAGTTATTAGGCTTTGATTTTGTAAAAAACTCACATTTTTACATGCATGCTTCAACACAAAACAGGCCATAACTTATCAACAAATAGAGATAAAACGTTCTAGTAGAGATAAAGCGTTTTGAAGCATATTAAATGCAATTTTATATGATATGCATCATGACAAATTTTATTAAAATTTTAAATTTTAAAAAATGACCTTAAAATTTAAATTTTAAATTTCTCAAAAAACGTATCATTAATTTTTTAAAAAAAATTCTCAAATATTTCTGTGCATTTTATCTTTATCTATGCAAAATTTCAGCTTGGGGGCTCAATAGGATCATATTTTCCCGAATTTTCAAAAATATTTGATTTACCAAAATATGAGCATTTTTGTAATTCAAGCTATTTTAAGATGATGGTTTCTTAAAGGAGATGATTTAATTAGCTTTCTAAACACATCTATGCATGAGTGAACAAGCATGGACATGTCTGTGCATGAAATGAACAAGTTCAAAATTTATTTGGGGGAGGGGGGCAACAAAAACATACACGTTTTTGTTTTATCATAGTTATTTTAAAGTATTGTTTTCAAATTATTCAATAGTTATTTTTAAATGAACAAATTGACTTATTTTATGCATTAATAATAATTTTTTCCTCATTAATTGTTTGATTTCAGACATATTTTAATGAGATATTAATGATATGAAGGGAAAAAAGTATTTAACTAAACACATCTGAAATTGTGATAGAAGGGGCCCAACTGCTAGAGTTTGCAGCTTTTGGTTGTTAGTCTTGATTTGCGCTTATGAGCTAATATTTGACGAAGCAAGAAATGAAAAAACTATGTAGCTTACCCCTCCCCCTGAATAGGCTGTGGGTTACAAATAAAGTTGAAAAAAAGGAAGCATTATAAGAAAAAACAAAGCTATTTATTTTATCTACCTGTATAACCTAGCATTTCCATACCTCACATCCAAAACATGAATAAAAAACAATATAAGAAGGAAGGAATTTTAAAGGAGCTGCAACACAGATATTGCAGCTGCTGTGGAATTTCATTTCTATGCTACTGATCATGGGAAAGGAGTATGTGTTGACTTGGGGCGGGACAGTGAAACGTCTTACTGCCAAATCTAGCCTTCAAAAACTGCATTCAGATCAAATTATGACAGCAGTTCAACTTTTCAATTGAAATGTTATGAACATTTCTTTAATACAGTTTTTTTATGTAACTGTTCAGGAATACTCAGAAGAAAGGGAGTTATTAAAAGATATTTTTAAGAGCACTATCAGTCGAAGGAACACAGAGGTTTCACAGATTTGTTAGATTCAGTGGACATGAAATTACTACAAAAGTGTGTTCACATAGTAATAACTTTCAGAAACAGAAATTCTTTGAAGAAAGCTCAAATGTATGACAAACCTGAAAGGGTACATTACATGTGAATATGATGAAAGGTGTTGACTGGCTGAAGTAATTTAAATAGACGTACTTTTCTTCCCCTCATATGATTAATATCTCAAAATATATCTGAAATCTGAGAATTAATCAGGAAAAATTATTTTTAATGCATAAAATAAATCAATTTGTTCATTTAAAAAAACTATTGGAAACAATACTTTGAAATAGCTATGATAAGACAAAAATACGAAAGTATTCGTTGCCCCCCTCCCCCAAATAAAATTTGAACATGCTCATTTCATGCACAGACATGTTCCTGCTTGTTCACTCATGCATAAATGTGTTTAGAAGGCTAATTAAATCATCTCCTTTAGGAAACCATCATCTTAAAATAGCTTGAATCACAAAAATGTTCATTTTTTGGTAAACCAAATATTTTTGAAAATTCGGGAAAATATGATCCCATTGAGTCCCCAAGCTGAAATTTTGTATAGACAAAGATAAAATGCATAGAAATATTTGAGAATTTTTTAAAAAAAATTAATGATACGTTTTTCGAGAAATTTAAAATTTAAATTTTAAGGTCATTTTTTAAAATTTAAAATTTTAATAAAATTTGTCATGATGCATATCATATGAAACTGCATTTAATATACTTCAAAATGCTTTTTACTAGAACTTTTTATCTCTATTTGTTGATGAGTTATGGTCTGTTTTGTGTTGAAGCATGCATGTAAAAATGGGAGTTTTTTACAAAATCAAAGCTTGATAACTAAAAACTAAACAAGATAAAAATCTAAAAATTTGGATTTTTAATTACCTTTAGGGGTGCAGTTGATAAGCCAAATTTGAAAAAAATCAAAGAAGGTGAGGTGAATTTTTTCTCAAATTTTGGATCACTTGACGTGGAATGACCCGTATGTTTTTTTTACTTTTGAAAAATACCAAATAGTATACGAACAAGTTAGTAGTATGTCTACCTGATTAAAGTAAATTTAATATTATTGTCTCTCTCAGTCATTTGTTATCAGTTTTGTAATATTAAGTGGGAAAAAAAATTGAATGCGTAAAGTTGTATATTACCAACTTACCAACTTAAAAGAAAATTGTAAAGATTTGTGAATTTTCGTCCTTTTAAAATGTATTTATCTGATGCGTTTTGATATATATGCTGTACAATGTATTTATACATGCATAAACAGCAAAATGCACGTATAAATACATTGTATTTCTGAAAGCCGGGGGGGGGGGAAGCAGCTGCCCCATTTGATTCCCCAATGTCGGGCCTGTTTTACTGCGTATTTTGTATTGTTTTACTTTTACGTGAAGAAAATGTGCTGCGGCTCGCATTTTGATTTTAAATGTTTATGTTGTATGTTTGAAAATGCGTAATTAGTTTGGTTAGTCAATATGTATGATAGTGAATGTAAACCTTAGCGCAAAAAATAAATAAATAAAAATCAGCGTAAAATGATGAACAAAATTTTGCAAAAATTGCAGACACGTGTTTCGAGGTTACGAGGAACGCCTTTTTCGATGCAAAAGAATGAACTTTTAGATAACAAACATCCAACTGAAAAGTGGATGTTTTAGGTGGATGCTTGTCATGTAGGAGCTCATTACTTTGCTTTGGAAAAGGGGTTCCTCGTAGCCTCGAAACGGGTCTACAATTTTTGCAAAATTTTGTGCTTCATTTTACGATGATTTTTAATTTTTATTTATGATAGTTTCATTTACAATCCCCACCCCCTTTCCCGTATGCTAGTTTAATTATGAACATTGTTTTGAATTTTGTTGAATTATATTTCCGTTAATGTACTTTTTAACTGACTTCATTTACTACGTTTGCAGGAGTTGAGAAAATGAAAACATTGATCTAGCAGAGAAGTTAATAACTGATGACTAATATGGGGGGAGGGGGTGTAAAGTTAGTATGTGGGAGGTGAGGTATGAGCAATTATGTAAAATTCATGCATACAGGCATTTTTTGCTTAAGTTCCTCCTCTTCCATCTTAAATGATTGTATTTTCTCCAAATGAAAATCATAGTTGGGGGAAGACTGTTAAGCGAATCTTAGCAAATCAGCGTTATGCTTTCTGACTGGCTCAATTTCTGTAAGCAATTTTTGCAGTGCGATATTCCTTAAGTTTAAATGTTTTAGCCAATAAATTCCTTCTGGTATCGATGATCCTTCGGTTTCAAGTCGACTTCCATTTCGTCTCATTACTGTTATTTTTGAAGATATACAGAAACAAATTAACTAATTAAAATAAAATAAGTAAATTGATATCAATAAATAAGAGAAATAAATAAAATAAATGATTTAAAAAATTAATTAAATAAATGACTAAACAAATTTAATTTAATTGAAAAAAAAAAAACAGGGTGTTCGCATTAAATCTTAGCAAAATGATTTTTCTAAAATAAATTTCTATACCCGGCTTATTTCTTAACTAGGATCCAATCTTTAACTCTGACAGTCTATTTCTACAAGAGAAATGAAAAGCGCACTTTTTTTCTCTCAGATATTTTCTGTTTGCTAAAAGAGCTTTATTTGAAGGATTTGCAGTAGGGGATTTGGAACGAAGCAACGAGATTTTGTTTGAAGCTGCAGCGGCGCCGGATTAAAATATATATATATATTTTGCTCCACTGCTCCTATTTTTTTTAATAAACTGAATTCACTTCATCGCATATTTGGACATGGCAGTACTTTAATCCCATTGTGGTCATTAGGGAACTGATCCTGGCTTATGAAAGAGGATTCGTGAAGAAACGGACGGACCCCTGATTTTGAAGGGAGTGACAAGAATAGGTCATAATGACCTGTAAATAATATAAGACTTTAAAGGGGAGGGTGGTTATAAATTAAAATAACTTAAAATAAATAAAAGTTATATCAAAGCAACTTTTGAATTTTTGGAAATATATTTTTTTGGTATTACTTGCAGTTTTATTAAAGCCTTATTTTCTAATTTCAAAAATACTGAGGTTTTAATTTTGAATCTACCCCAGTTACCGAAGTTACTACAAAAACTGACTTGAGTGAACCTTATCTGCATATAAATTAAAACAAAGTTCTATGAATATTGTGAGGTTGAATGCCTCATTATCAACAAAATAGAAAGGAAAAATTGTTTAATATGCTTGTTAACACGTTATGGAGCGGGCGACGTAGCACGCGCAACTATTTTGCTTAGCGGGCTAAGTTGACTAAGTTAGAAAATGTTCTAAAAAAATACACCAATTCATACATTATATGAAACATTATTTTTTCCCTTGTGTGACCTAAAAGGGGTGATTTTAAACGGGTACGAATACCAGCCCCGCTTTTGAACGATAATGAATGCAACGGGTACTAGCACCTGCCACCCAATGAACCTCCCATGCCCTGCTCTACCCGAAGGTTTCTCAGGGAACTAGCACGCTAGGGAGGTTCTGTTCCAACCATTTTCGAAGGCCAACCAACGATCCGGCTGTGTTCCTCGTTTTTTATTTTCATTTTTTACATTTAGTACGAATGTACCATTTCTTGATTAAAAAGACAAAATAGTAATAATAAAATATGTACAGTATCATTGCCAGCCGTGATGCTGGCAGCCCTCGGGTACACATAGGATAGAAATAAAATTTCACGTTAAATTAAAGCACAAATGAGCATTAAAACGCAGACATATGTTTCGGGATTGCTTGGAATCCCTTTTTGGACTTATTGGTGCCTTTCCTACTACCTCTCCACTTCACACTGCCTTTATTCTCATTGGTTTACAGTTAATTCTTAGGCTATATAAGCTTTGTTTTTGTTGTTCTGTCTGCTTCATTTGGATGTTTTGCATCTAGAAGCTCCCTGTCGCATTGAAAAAGGGATTCCAAGCAATCCCGAAACATATGTCTGCGTTTTAATGCTCATTTGTGCTTTAATTTAACGTGAAATTTTATTTCTATTACTTTGCACAAAGTTTAATCATTACTACACATAGGATATTTGGATCCCATTACAGTTAACGGCCCGGGTCCGTTTGTCGTTCTACAGTATCTTCTTTGTCACGTTCGGTAGTTAGTCCTGTCCGGTGATTAAAGCAGCCTTTACACACACGTTCTTAACCGCGGTCCGAACGGCGAGCCATTCAGATCCGCGGTCAAGAGCGTGCGTGTAAATGCAATTTGAGGACGCTCAAGAACGCGGTTAAGAATGACACTCAGATGCGCGCTCATGATCACGCTCCAAGAAATGATGCATTTTACGTACACGTTCTCAACCGCGCACCAAAGTCGGAGGATTGGACCATTCTGCAGGCTGTGGCTTCTGTAGGGGACTTCAATGGAACGCCCCGCATCTGAACGCGTTCTTGCGCGCGGATAAGAATGTGGTGCATTTTGCGACACATTCCTGAACGCCACGGTTTTACTCGCGTTCTTGACCGTGGCTGGATGCGCCACGTTCAGTCGCGCGGTTAAGAACGTATGTGTGAAGGGCGCTTAAGTCTCTTCTCGATGTTGGATTTCTTTGTGGTAGCCCGCTTTTATAGGTAACAATCCGCGAAACAGGTACAAATAGCCACGCCCGCTCATAATGTGTTAATAAATAAAATAAGTAAATACACAACTTTTATATGACTGGAAAGGATTTAAGCCCTTGAACTGAAATGACAAGTCCAGCTCGTCATGAACTTTCTTGAGCAAACTGACCATGACGAGCTGCACTCGCCAGAAATTGCTGAGGGTTGATGCTTTTTATGAGGGAACTATATGTAACCCATATTGAGTCATGACCTACTGTGCCCATTGCAGCTTTGGAGACTGAGGGCCCTGGGGTTCAGAAGCAGATGTTCCGGTCAAGTGGTCGGCTTGACGCGGAATCCCCAGTGTTCGTTCCCAAGCATCCTTGGTCCTCATTTCATCGATCCCTCTGAAGGGAGGGAAGGCTGAGTCAACTTTGCCAGCCCTGGACCTGTGGCATGGTAGCACGGAAGGCTACCACTTATCTACCAGTTCCTGAGCCCTTGTATAAATTGTCACAAGTAATCCGCCCTGGAGTATTAAACAGTATTCATTCTTCACATATTACAAACTTTTAGTTTTCTTTGAGATTAATGGATGCAATACAGTTGAAATTGGGGTTTACGTACCTTTTCGGGAAATTGCGAAAAAAAAAAAAGATATTTTGGCGCAATTGCAGATTATTGTCAGAATAAAACATTTTGGAATTTTCATATATAAATTATTTTACTTATTTTGCATAACTTTCGCTGAAATGTAGTTTCCCGCAGTTTTGCGCTCTCGATTTTAGTACTTATTTAAAAAGAAGTAAGGTCATTTTGCCTAAATCTAAAAAATAAAAAATGTCACTTTTTATTTTATTTATATTTATTTTTAGGTTTATTTATTTATGCATTTTTTTTACAATTAGCTGCTTTAGCGGTTCTAGTCGATGTTTTACGTTACTAGGGAATTGAAATAGGATCTGCAATCAAGGTATCAAGTCTCCTTTACTAGTTTTGTTTTATCATAAATTCATCTTTTTCAACACACAATGTTACTTTCAATACAACTCTATTTGATAATATGCAAACAAATTATAGTACCTACTTTTCGGTGATATTCGACTTTACAAACTCGTTTTGTGATCCAAAATAAAACTTTGCTTCATTTATAGCATTCTTATGAAAACCATAACTATTTAACATTCTACGTTTATTTTTGTCCCTAATTTAAAAAATAAATAACTCCCACAGATTAATTGAAGCCCAACTATCTGTTCGGTGAATAAACTCGCTACCATTTGGGTTTCTAAATTCGTCAAAGTGTTTGTTTACGAAAACCATGTCATTCCCTAGCGGATGAGTCTATTCCTTTATAGGGGAGGAACACTTTTGAAGTTATCCTTAAGGCACGCACTTGTTCGGATGTTGATATGGTAATACCTCAAAGTGGCGCATTAACCCTTTAACGATCGGGTAATTTTCCAAAAAACGGTCATAAAAGTGCCGATTTTTTTATCCCTGAAATATAAAATATG
The DNA here is from genome assembly GCA_038502835.1 of Octonoba sinensis. Lineage (NCBI taxonomy): Eukaryota > Metazoa > Arthropoda > Arachnida > Araneae > Uloboridae > Octonoba > Octonoba sinensis. Next base: position 29,511,769 of record CM076603.1, read on the forward strand.
TGTCTGAACAATATATCTATATAAATAAAAATGTAAGTGTTCGTTTGTGCGAGCCGCAAGTCTCCGAAAGTACTTGAGCGTCTGGTTTGAAATTTTGCCAGTAGACAGTGATTCAAGCGGATGGCTTATAGACCCGTTAGAAAAAAATCCGACAGGTAGTTCCTTTTTTATTCCCATTTAAGGCAAAATTTCTACATTAATTTCCTATTATGGGGGTGAAGAAAACCTTGCACATATTAATATAATATAGCGATCGAAAGCTCTGATTTTTCTGCATAAAATGAAATTTGTTCGAAGTTTCTAAGTCAAAACGAACGCCAGTTATAAGCTTTTTAGTTCGATTTCTTATGGCTTACCTTGATCCAAAAATAATAATTAGCAGTTTCCTCAACACCGGGTAATATAAGCTATATAAATAAAAATGTAAGTGTTTGTTTATACAAGGCTGAACGTGACCCAGTTTACGGTTACGATCAAGTTCAGCCTTGGTTCCTAACCTCAAATCTCCGTAAATACTTCGATTGCTTTGAAATTTTATTAGAACATGTGTTTTAATATATCGCTTTTAATTTATTTCAACTTTGATTTAAATATTTAGGTTTTTAATGTTTTATTAAGGAGAATGAGCCACTTCAACTATAGGCAGGGTACAGCTATTTTCATTTTGATTTAATAATTTTTTCTGTTTGTATTGAAGTATTTGTTAGTATTTTTGCACTCGAAGATTAAGGGGAACTTTAAAACAAAGACTACTTATTTTGACTACTTATTTTGAATAGCAACAGTTTAATTCAGCTATTTTCATTTTGATTTAAAATTTTTTTAACCGACTTCACAAAGGAAGGAGGTTATAGGGGAGAGTGTTGTACCTTGGGACACTTTTCACATTTTAATTTTTAACTTCAAAAATTAAAATTAGATTTAAAGTCTGAAGACACTATTTAAATACACCAACACTCTCCTCTATAATATATTTTTTCAAATTCAAGCAGTTTAAAAATAAAAAAATGCCAGCAATTTTAAGTAGTAACTGAAAACTGTCCCAAGGTACAGTTTTTACCTTGGGACATACTTCGTGATTCATGCAACAGTTATATACATACCAATTTTATACGAAAAATCAAAAACTTTATTTTTTTAAAGCACTAAATTAAGAAGATACATTACTATAATGTGTAATTTACACAAATAATAAATTTGAAAGTTCAAAACCTAATTTTAAATGCAGCATTTACAAATTAGATTCAAATTTCTGCATTTGATTAGAATATCTCTTTATACTAAAATATATCCAAATTATTAAGAACCATGCGTATGTTGTACCTTGAGACATGGCCCAAGGTGCAACACGGTTTACTGTCCCAAGGTACAATCATCACATGGTTTAATTAAAATCAAAATGGTGGTCAATCAAAATGCAGTATCATCACTTTCTCATAACCAAAACATTTAAAAATCTTCTTTTAAATATCCAATTAAAATTCAGTAGAATAGTTTTCCAAATGCTATTTCAGTAAATGAAATTAGAATGAGAAAGATATTTAGTTTTGAGTGATGAAATTTTCTTTCTCTCACCAATTCATCAATTCAGTGCTTCTAATGCTGCCTTTTACTGTGATGCTATCTGCTGGTTAAGGTCACAATTATAAATAAAAAAAAATTTAATGTTGCCAATAGGTTTTTAGAAATTGCCAATGTCCCAAGGTACAAGCGTCCCAAAGTACAACACTCTCCCCTACACTCATATTGTATGTATGTCGTTTTTTTTTTTTTTTTTTTTTTTTTTTTTTTTTTTTTTTTTTTTGTTCACTAATAACTTCTTACCGGATGAACCGATTTTCATGAATTTTTTTTAATCGATCGAGGGTGGTTTCCCATAGGTCCCATACCTTGGTTTGACCATATTCGATAATTAGAAAAAAAAGTAAGGGACTGAAATGTGGTAATTTTTTTGCTTTTTCATCCATAACTTTTGACTAAATGAACCGATTTTGATTATTTTTTCTTTAATCGATAGAGGGTCGTCTAACTCAAATATCGCACATTAGTTTGACTACATCTGTTTTTTTTAGAAAAAACGTTATGGGTGAAAAATATGTATTTTTTTCATTTTAATTGGAAAGACTAGGCTCGATTTGTCTTTGTTGGGAAAGTTGTTAATAAAAATGAAACTCATTGTTACATTAAAAGCAATTATAACAAGAAATAGACTGAAGGCTTCTCTGAAGAAGAAATTAAATCCAATCAGTTTGCTTGCTCCAGTGACCCTTTAAAATCGGTTTTAAAACGAAATTTATCTTACAAACGGTTAGTTTTTAGTGTCATTCCCTCAAATGTTTCCCCTTTGATATATATGTCTTAAAAATAGAGTATTTATATAAAAATGTATTTACACTAAAAATAATAAAATAATTTTTGGAAAAAATAGAACCGACTTCAAACTATAAATTGCGCTGAAAAGTAAAAAATAACATTATTCTTTTAAACAACTTCGACACGACTTTTAAATATAATTTTTGAAGTCGGTGCAAAATTATAATGGGGATGCATGATTCCTTTTGTAACTATGAAGCAATTACAAATATAAATAGCATAGAGTTTGCAACAGTTTCAGTGTAAAATAACGCATGGTGTAATTATAATTAGACTGTCATAATTTTGCACCGACTTCAAAAATTATATTTAAAAGTCGTATCGAAGTTGTTTAAAGAATAATGTTATTCTTTACTTTTCAGCGCAATTTATAGTTTGAAGTCGGTTCTATTTTTTCCAAAAATTATTTTATTGTTTTTTGCGTTGTATTGAAGTGTTTGTTAGTATTTTTGCACTCAAAGATTAAATGGAACTTTAAAACAAAGATTACTTATTTTGAATGTTAACAGTTTCATTTAGCTATTTTCATTCTGAGGTTAAAATTTTGAAGTATTTTTTAATTATTTTTGAACTTGACGATTAAGGGAACTTTAAAACACAGATTATTTATTTTGAACGGCAATTTTTTAATTTAGAATTTTTGTGTTTGTTTCTTCTGTTTGGATAAGGCTTATGTTGGAATTTTTCAATGTGCAGACAATATCAAAACTTTCACCGACAATGGAACCAAAAAAAAAATTGCCCGCAAGCATTGTGAAAAAAATAAAGCTCAAGACCAATCAATCAAATTGAGCAGTTTAGATTTTCTCATGTGTACAGTTATAAATTGCGTGTTCTAGAATGGGTAAACCAGACAATCTATATTTTCAGACAATGAAACAACAAGCATTGTCAAATGAAACATATATGTGCTTTTTCTTGCTTTTCCATAGAACTATACTGAGCCACAGCAACGCGTGGCCGGGTACAGCTAGTATATATATATATATATATTTAATTTTTGATTTGTTTTTATTTTGAAATTTAACATGACAAATAATTTATTTTGGCATTAACAATGGTGACGTCACATATATCGCCAAAACTGCTACTAGACTTAGATTATCAATTTTGGCATTTACATTTTGAGATTTATTGCCAGATCTGGTGAGGTATTTCCAAGTTGTTGCCTACTTACTTAACTAGAGAAATATAATATGCGATTCCTTCTAGAAAACAACTATTTTGACAGTACTTTTATTAGTTATTTTAAGAAGTCTGAATATATCTCGTATCATTGGGGTGAGAAAACACGACATTAAAATTTTCAATGATGAAGCGAGAAATAGAGAGCGAAACCTCCCCCCGTCATTTTCAAATCAAGGCGGATTGTCTCTTTGTAAGTTAGGAAGTAGTTCTCGGTAATTTTATCGGTTAAATGAGTATAACTAAATGACAAATAATGAGTATATGTTCTTGGATCCGGCTCGTCAGATTTCTCTCTTTTATATATGATGACCGTAAGAGTATAAATAAAAAAACCATTTCGCTCAGAAGTTGATTTTTCAGAGTACAACAAAATTTTCAAATTAAACACGTTATAAAATTAAACAACAACATTTGCAAATCAACATCATAAATTATCAAAAAAATGTCAAAGCGTAGTTAACAGCGTTCTTGAAGCTTTTAGAACAAACACGTTCATTCTGCATATCTTTTTTTCAAAATATTTACATAGTAATAGAGCCTGATTAAAACTTTTAAGATACAAACTTTGCAAAGCAAAAACAAAACGTGATTTCTCAAAGTACAGTTTTTACAACATATATAATCAATATACAAGCTTTCAAAATAAAGGCTTTGCAAATCTGTTTAACAAATTATAAATTTTCAGAGTATAATACAATTTGCAAATTAAACACATTATAAACTTAAACTACAGAATTTGTAAATCAAACACATTATAAACTTAAATTACAAAATTTGTAAATCAAACACATTATAAACTTAAATTACAAAATTTGTAAATCAAACAGGTTATAAACTTAAATTACAAAATTTGTAAATCAAACAGGTTATAAACTTAAATTACAAGATTTGTAAATCAAACAGGTTATAAACTTAAATTACGAAATTTGCAAATCAAAGATTATAAACATAAACTTCAAAATTTGCAAAGCAAAAACAAAACATGATTTCTCAGAGTACAGTTTCAAAATATAAATAATCAAAGTTCAAGCTTTAAAAAAAAAAAAAAAAAAAAACTTTGCAAAGCTATTTAACAAATTATAAATGTCCAGAGTATAATACAATTTGCAAATCAAACAAATTATAAATTTAAGCTACAGCATTTGCAAGTCAACGTCATAAATTATCCAAAAAATTGCAAAGCTTAGTTCACAGCATTCTTAAAGCTTTTATAACAAACACGTTCATTCTACATTTCTTTTTTACAGACGTCAAAATCCATGTCATAACATCGGCGTAAAATGAAGCACAAAATTTTGCAAAAATTCCAGACATGTGTTTCGAGGTTACGAGGAACGCCTTTTTCAATGCAAAAAAAAGGAGCTTTCAATGAACATTCAACTGAAGAGTGGATGTTTCAGTTGGATGTTTGTCATCTAGAAGCTCATTCTTTTGCTTTGGAAAAGGGGTTCCTCGTAGCCATGAAACGTGTCTACAATTTTTGCAAAATTTTGTGCTTCATTATACGTTGATTTTTAATTTTTATTTATGATAGTTTCATTTACAATCTCCGCCTCCTTTCCCTAATGCTTGTTTTATTATGAACATAGGGGCCGTTCATAAATGATGTCGGACGAAATATGAACTGCCAAAACATTTTAGTACATTTCTTCATATGGAATCACACTTCTATTAAATAAACGGTTTTTTATCCTGTAAGAAAAACAACTTTTAATTAAATTTACATATGTGCAACCGACAAAGCGTGCTAATATTAAGGCACTGGGTCGTTATAGTAAAAATTACTCTATTCACACCAACGTAGATATCGTTCTAATTGATGCAAGTCATTCAAACTTAATTGTTATGCCCATGAGGAAAACATAGCTGAAATTTTATGTGTAAGCGGCTTAAGTGTCTGTCGCCGATAACTTATTGGTTGCTTGCGTAACTGTAATGCAGTTGCCATTGTTGTAACACATGGTCAAATATTCTAATATAATCAAAACATTTCTCTGGCATTTTGAGTGAGGCATCGATCGCTAGATTTGCAATCTCCGTTAAAAATGAATGTAAATGCGAATTTAATTTGATCCTTCTTTCTTTGTTTTAATTTATTTATCATCTGCGCTTTTTATATATTTTAAAGTGGCAGAACTTTTTTCCCCAGTTTCGTTAAAACTATTTTTTGACGATGATTATGTTGGATATAAATAAACATTTTTCACAAACATTTTGATTATATAGTAAGTAATATTTTTATTTGACAGATTATTATAACTTGGATATTTTTTTTCGGTAAGAATATTTTTTCCCGAAATTATTATATGTTTATTATTTATTCATTAAACTTTATTGTTCTACCTGATAAATATCTCTTTGATTTGATGTGCATTTCCGGTTACTGGGAGAATTGTATATTTATAATATCTAGAGCAGCGGTCATTTCGTAGGACCAACGGGCTTACCAGTAATAAATAAGAGTTCAAATTTTTACTACCAGATGTGATAATGTGCCGAATGGATGAGAAACAAATTTAAAGCACTAAGACTGCATGTTATCACAGTTTGTTCATTCCTTGTCAAACTGGAATATTTTCATTATCGATTGCAGTAGCTTAGAGATGAAGTTTGGAATTGATACAGAAGCTAAAAGTTCATAAATTGGTGGTAAAAACTTTAACTACTTCCTCTTCTTGCAGATTTCAGTTCCCAATGGTTAATATGATGTATGTACCGAGTTTTAATGACATAGACATACGTCAAGTGAAACGAGATCTCATATGTCTGAAACGGATAACTTAAAGTGTTAACCAACGTATATTTAAAAGCAAACACGGAATTAGAATTACAAAACATGACGCTACTAATAGCTTTATAAAATGCTTTTTTGTACTCTTCAGAAGGCTTTAACAATGGTGTCGTCAGATATATTGCCAAAACTGCTACTAGACTTGGATCATCAATTTTGGCATTTAAATTTTGAGCTTTATTGCCAAATCTGGCGAGGTATTGCCAAGTTGTTGCCTACTTACTTAAGTAGGGAAACGTAATATGCGATTCCTCCTAGAAAATAACTATTTTGACAGTACTTTTATTAATTATTTTAAGAAGTCTGAATATACCTCATATCATTGGGGTGAGAAAACACGACATTAAAATTTTTTATGATGAAGCACATTTTGAAGGTGGTCCGAGATTTTATTTTTGGCTTCTCTGGGGAAGGGCAAAAGCCGAGATTTGCCTCAAGACAGAGAGGACTTCGTAACAAGAAGAAAAATTCGGACTCGTGTTTAAATTCAAATATTTATCATTTTTCTCAGTTATTTGGGAAATTCCCCTACTGATATTATTATGGCATAAACTTATTTTTTGAAGCTGGTTTCTGACTTGATGCAACGTATTCTTTGCGTGGGAAGAGATCAAATTATATTTTTAAAATAATAATAAAATATATTGAAGAATTTAGTTTTTATTTACTTAAATTCATTAAACTAATTGCGTCTATGATGAAGACATCGAGGAAAATAAATATTATTCTTATTTAACTAAAAAAAAAATCTGAAGAAAATTTGGAATAATTACCTCCGAAAAGTAAGGGAAATTCTCCTTTTCAGGGAAAGGTGCTTCGGTCGAATATCATCTTCATCATCATAAAAAGGATTCTGGGTGGAGGCTTGGCTGGTTTCAATATTACTTCCAAAGTCCTTATTCGGTTCAAAATTGGAGAAGTTTTTTTGTATCGCATTCTCTTCAATCCGATCTGTGATGGAAGCAGGGATATTTTCCACTATTTCTTGCTCTTCAATCCGAGCTGTGATGGAAGCAAGGATATTTCCCACTATTTCTTTCTCTTCACAAGGATGTTTTCCACTATTTCTTTCTCTTCAATCCGAGCTGTGATGGAAGCAAGGACATTTTCCACTATTTCTTTTTCTTCAACCTCGGCTGTCAAGATGTTAAGCAAACGGACGACTTCCTTTCTCTGCTGAACTCGGAGAGTATACAGAGTGTTTAGTCTTGAATAAAAGTTCCCCACCACTGCCGGAGTTCTCAAATGAACTATAAATTGTTGTTCTATCCTGAAAAGGCAAGAAACATATAGTCATTCATTGATAAAATTATGCAAAGCTAGTGTGTTATGAGCAGTCATTGTAAACGACCAAAAACTTGAAATATACGTCGTTGCACTCTATAAATACATCATGTGAGAGTGCTAATGATTACAACATATTTAGCTCATTCAATGCCCATGTTATGATTACAATATATTTAGCACAGTAATTTTTTTTTTAATCTAAAGTAGTGTTTTGGTAATAAATCTGTAAATTGGTTTCGGCACGTAGTCTCTTTCTCTTCAGGATACCACTTCAACGATCAGGTTAGGTAATTTTCAAGATCTATTCAAATGAACGCAATTTAAACAGTCTCATTTATTTGGAAATTTTAATTTTTCCGAAAAGTATTTATTGTCGTAAACTGATAGGGGGAGTTTTTTGTTAACAAAAATGTAGCTTTTTACCAAAATATTATTATAAAACTAAACTAAAAAAAGAAGAAACGGAAAGAAAAGAAACTCACATTACTAAGAAAGAAACAATATTTGTTATTGTTTAACTTTTTTTTCCTAACAATTATAATGCATATCTGAAATAAAACAATATTTATTATTTTAATTTGAAACCATTTCAGTTGATTTTAGACCATTAAACTACACGCCGGCACACATAGTACAAAATTAGAAATTAAAAATTTGTTCACATCTTTCTTACCCTGGATTGTTTTCCGGTGGATCCATAAGTTCGATTTCCCACTTGAAGACTGTATACTTTTTAGTAGAATCAATCACTGCTTTAGATCTAAGAAAAGAAAAACGAAACAGGTGTGGGAAAATCAAAGAGAAAAAATTCGAAAAAGAAAATACTCCTATAGCAGATACCAGAGAGAGAAAAATATTTGACCGTAAAACAGAGGTTTCTTTAGGCTCAATGCTTTGTTGGTGGGGATTTAAGAACCGTCCGCGTTTTAGAGGAGTTAATTAGGAGCAGATTTACTTGAAATTAATTTTTAGAAGTGTAACTTTTAATTACATCTATATATATATATCGATCGCACCTCTTTTTTTTTTAGTTGTTAAAAAAAGCCTTTTTTAGGGCTTATATTATTTATTTTTATTAATGATATTATTCAGAGTAAAGGGTTCAAAGGAGGGCTACTGTATTGGTAAATGGTCTTTCAGACTTAGATTATGAGGTTAGGCTTAAAAGGCTCGATATGTATAGTCTTGAGCAAATTAGAGTCAGAGGGGACATGATTCAGTTGTTTAAATTCATTAAAACGGGAAATGTTGATGGACTACAGCCATGTGCTGAAAGTAGAACCAGAGGTCATTGTTTTAAGGTGTTCAAATCTCATGCTAATCTTGAAATTAGGAAAATTTACTACTTCAATGGTGTTATACGCAGTTGGAATAGTTTACCAGAAGTGACTGTTAATTTCAGTGGGGAAAAACTTTTAAGAAAGCTCTTGATGTTCATTGGGGACTGCTAAATTGACTAGGACCAACCTAGCTGGGCCCTGAGCCTGTTGCTGGTCGTCACTTTTGTATTTGTATAAAAGTGTATCTTACTTAATAGGCATATAATGAAGTTATGTGGGCCCCACGTTAGATTTTTTGTTATTACTAATGAGTAAAAGAGCTGTGTCCGCGAAATATTGCTGTGTCAAGGACTACAACAGTTAGTTTTCTTCTTCATTTTTATTAGGGTCATACGGGATAGTTTCTGGTCAAAAAACAAAAAGATCAAAATATCGTCAGTACTTTAATAGAGATATTACTACTCAATTTGGCATGGAACAAGCTTACATAAGATGTGATCTATTGTTATATTCATTTAACTAATGATTAAAGTACAATTTGTTTAATTGTACTCATTATGTGGCCAATAATTACTCCGGCTTTGGGGTAAATATTGGTATCTCCCTGTTTTTATAGTTTAATTTAAACGTTGATAATGTGATACATCATCTTTCTTTAATATGTTTTGACTGCAAATATTTCAATAATAATTTTTCCCCCTCTTAATAATTGCTAAAAACTTAATAATGAAGAAAAGAACGCTATAATGCAGTACCTCCTCATACTTTTTTTTAAACTAAAAGTGAGTGCTTCAACTCTACAATTCTTGGCAGAATTTCTTATAACATTTGTAAGCATTATTAATGACATTTGTGCTCACAGCAAAATTGTTACTTCCCTTTAAAATTACTTCTCTAAATTACTTTCTTCTATTATCATGAATAATAAATATAATTTTTCAAAAAATAAATCACCTTTGAAAAATAAGTAGATCAATTGTATGTTAATAACTAGTATACACCTAACAACGGTGATCTAGCAATGTTTAGGATGACATAAATATGAGAAACTTCTGAATTTCTAGAGAATGTCAGTGACCAACAATTCCCCCGGTGACCCAGAATAACCCCGGCAAACTGGGGTATAAATGGATATACCTAAGAACCAATGTATTTAAAAATTGACAAAATATATGCACTGGATTCAAATGTTTAGACTATTTGTAATATAAAGCAGCATCAACGAGAATTTTATTGTTTTAAATATATAGCTCTGGTACGGATCTTTAACAAAAGTATAATTTTTGGAGACTATCTTATTTCAAGATGTTTTTGTAGTAGTAACATATTTTTTCCTTCAAACTTGTTGCAAATCTATGTAATTTTTACATCCTGCATAAGAAAATAGAACAGTTAAGGCGGGTTTGGCATGTTTCGGTTTTGTTACACCAATTCTTAAAACCGAAAAAAACGCGAATATTTTTTTTTACCCGGGAAAAAGTGTGTAGGGACCGTTCATAAATGATGTCACGCTTTTTTCCCACATTCCCCCCCCCCCATTGTCACAAAATGTCACACTTCAAAGTCCCCCTCCCCCCATTTGTCACATGTCACGCTATGTTGCATAAGCAGGGATGTCACACTTCTTGTTACCCCCTCCCCACCCCTTGTCACACTTTGTCACAATATTAAGAGCCCCCTCCCCCTCGAAGTGTGACATCATTTATGAATGATCCGTAATTACCCCGTATGATCCTATATAGTTTTCTTGGAGCCATAAGTAGCCTTAGCCGGTATTACGTACCGGCAAACACCGTAATCCGTAGGGTTCCCCGATACACTGTGAAGAGTTCCAGAAAGACTTGTGATTGTACTAGTTGTCTCTAAGGAATGAAGAGTCTATTGGAAATTCTGAAAACTGTTCTTCGAGAATTGAAAAAATAAATAAATGCATGTTGACAGTTTAAATTTTCGATACTAATATGACCCAATTTTTTAGTAGCATTCGTTATTTATATTACCCCTGAAGACATTCTGCAACTATTTATTATCATTTGATCAATTTTCAGTTTAGGGTTTCTTTGCAAGAAATAATAAAAATCAGACACTTTTTTCAATTTTCTACTATACCACCTTTAAGTCGTTTCATAAATAATAATAACAAATAATAAAATAAAATATAGAACTCATTCATTTTTATTTAATATAGAGTAGTTCGAGGGGAGTTCCTCAATATTTACTATACTATATAGGTGTCGGGAAATAAAAGTGAACTAAAAATTTATTTAAAAAATAATGAAATTAAGAACTATAACTTTTAACGTGTGATACACGCACACATTTTTTTAATTCTTAAAAAGGTATAGTATTATCTTTGGTGTAGTACAAGGAAGTTATGTGGTGCAGACATCATCTCGTTTTTTTCAAATGAAGCTACAACGAATGAAGAAGCCAGTTACTTCTACACTTCAGTGGTGATAACTAACAAAGCAATGTCCGTTCACAAAATGCTAGCGTGCGTGCAATAAGATTATCTAAAATGCTGTAAATAAAATCTTAATTTCACGAGCGAATTTAGCTTTTAATATATCTCCTACAGATGGCAATTGTGAATTTATTTATGTTTACATTTGGGGGGAAATTAACTTTTATAGAGGTAAGAAAACAAAAATGTCGTAAATATTACATCGGGTTTCCTTGTATTGATATAATTTCTGCTTATGTTTTTGAACATTCCATCATCTTGCTTATTAAGTTTTGTTTCCGCATCTAAGAAATTCAATACCATTTTAAGTTGATTCGCAATAAACGGCACTGTTTTATTTTCAGCCAACCGATTTTTTCTTGGCGACAATCCGGGATTAAACCTAAAGCAGCGGTCGGCAACCTAAATTGACTGAAGATCTACTTCCCAAGTTCGGCGAACACCAAGATCGACTCGAAGGACGGGGGGCGGGGGTTAATATACCCTATTAATAGGTCATGTCGGGATTGCGCCTGTCTTCAAATTGTAGGTTAATTCTTGTCAGAACAAGTTTTGATGCTTAAGAAATACCTACTTTAAATTTTCTGAAATAATGATTTGTTAACACCGTTAACTCGCATCGAAATTATACTAATATATTATTTCTTTTGAATTTGATTAAAAAAACTGTTAGTTTTTTTTTTTGTTTTGTTTTTGTTTTTTAACTAAAACACACATGTGGAATGCAGTTACATTCTTTAATTAACTCTCGCCGAGCGAATAATTATTGTGACAACTGACATTCCATATTATTGGAATTTTTTCTAGGTCCGGTGAATGGTCTGATAAACTAATAAACATTTTCTGAAGGGAAAATAAATTCGCCATCCGATTCAAAAGTTATTTTATTTATTTTTTTAAGCTATAACTGTCCAAAATGCTGTCGCGATCGACCGAAAATAAGCTCGCGATCGACGGGTTGCCGACCACTGATCTAAAGCATTTAATTTATTTTTCCCGTTCGACCGCTTCGCTTATGATTTACCTTTCTATTCATCTTAGCTGTATAAAATTTATAGTGCGAGAAAATTCAGGAGCAGATATTTTTCAATTTAGGTACATTATTGTATAAATTGACGCATTTCAAAATCTTCTGCACTTAAAGTTGCTATAATCCTTTCTTGTTTTAGCAGTGAAAATTTGTTTTTGAAATTTCCTAAGATGTAGAGATAAACGAAATAATAAGTTTAGTTGCAAAAGATTTAAACTAAATTTTTAGTAACGTTATATAATAGGCAATACTTTTATTTCGTACAAATGAGAATCTGCGTAGTGTAAGAGTGTCCTTTGATTTAACCTATAAATATAAAATTACACCGTACTGTCCCTAATATATTCAAAACTTCTACACAGGATATTTTTCAAACATGACAGTGGAAAGATTTCAACTTACCTATACGGAAATCGTTCACAAATATCAATAATTACTTCAAATATACGAATTATAAAATCACCGAGAACTAAACGTTGCTTTAAGCTTCGCAATTTTTCTCAAAATGACGCTTAAAACAGTAGAATGTTTTGTTGCATAATTCATTTTTTCATTGTTGCTACTAAACAATATATGCGATATTTTAAAAATATATTCAAACAATATATGTAACAGTATGTATAAGCATTCTTGAAGACATTTTGAATCTGATACTTTCTCTATGACCGTATGAACTAAATGAAACTTTCTTCGATTGCTGACATTTCTTCCAGCAAATACTACCTCACAACTTGTGCAAATCCTTTAACAAAAAAATTTGCACCCGCATTTGGTATTGCTGTTAAAAAACTTTAAATATGAGATAGAGATTCAAAATATTTTCACTTTTAGTCGAGCACGTGGTACAGGGCGAAATAAATGATCCGGTTTTGAAGGGGTATAAAAAAACTAATACAATTTGAAACTTAAAAATTTTTAAATGTTGATCTGTATATAATCCCATTTTTTTACCTTACGTTTTGAATGCCACTTCAACAAGATAGTGGCCTTCAGCGCCAATACACTGATGCAGTCTAGAGAGCCTTTATACTGGGAGAGAGACGTCAAGAGCCTCAGATGGGTGTCTGCGCATACTTTAGCGCAGCAAAAACCGTCCAACTCGCTTTGGCCACGTCATCCGCATTTGGCCCAAGTATCGCTCGCTTGGCGGGAACAGTTCAGTTAGGACCAGTTATAAAAAAGGAAGTCTCGTTAATGCTCACTTATGCTGCTTATGTATTATTTGGTTTTAATATAGTTTAGTATAGGATTTTTTAATTTTAAATCATACTTTTTTTCAATCTAAATATATTTAAGATAGTAGTATTTGATGCAAACATGTATGCAAACTTAACCTGCTTAAGTTATGGGTCCCAATCAAGTAATATATGCAAAATATATTTACACGTAATAAGAATACATATACTTTAAAAAAAGTATCATGTTAGAATAGTAGAAAGTATAATTATTTACAATAAAGTTTTCTTCTTGTTTTAAATTAACTTTTATATTAGCTATATCATAATTTAAAGAGTGGATACTGTTACTCTAGACATTTTACTCTTTAAACCAGCGCAGAATTATGTGTGTTTGCAGAAAGATGATGCAGGCTAAGAAATCACTATAGTTTTTATTTCTAATAAAAATTTTACAAATCATTTTTATGTAGGAACAGTATTAAGTAATTAATCAATGGAAACAAGCTTAACTGATTTTTAAGTAGCCCATATGCCTAGGAAAGTAACCGAAAACAATACAGACATGTGACTCATTGGGGGAAAATTACTCAAAAATCACGACATAATGTTATAAAAGTTTATTAAAATACCTTATATTACGAACATAAATTATTATGCATTAAATACTAAGCAAAGTCAAGTTATTACTTTAATATAATTCATTAATTAGAGCTTAATGTCTAACAAAAAAAAAGTGTGGAAGTCCTACATTGCATTCTTCAGAACTTATATTGATACAAAAAGTCTGAATGCAGAGCAATGTATAAAAATTCATTGCATTTTTTGAAGAAATAAACATGTGCCAGAGCATTAACTATTAATGAATAAGGTGTGAAAAAAAATATATATAAAAAAGCAATGTACCAAAGTATTATACGAAGAGCATAAAGGAGCAATATTTTAAGGAAAAAATAAGTTTGACACTGGATGAATAAAGAAATTAGAGAGAATTTAGAGAAGAACAAGATTAAGAATACACAGTGAACACACTTGTGATTTAAACACACAATGGTTGATTTTTTATTTGTATATATGCATATAATTTTGAACTACACTATAGACTTGTGAAACTCTAAAATTAAAAAGAGGCTTACAATTAAAAACGTTGGGTGAATTTTTTTTTGTCGATGTTAATGATTGTTTTATGGTATTTTAAAAACAATTCCTAATTTTTTCACATGTGTTTTAATTATATATTGAATGGAAATAGAAAGAACTGTTATTTATTTATTTTTCAACAATATACAATCATTACTTGAAAGGGAAAAAAAACCCTTAATGCTAAAAATGATCTAAAATTTTAAAACATTTTAAATTATTCATATGCAAAAAAAGGAAAAGAAATATTTTTAAAACAAGGTTATTAATGAGACTAATATTTAACAATAATAATCAAATCTAACTTAAGCTTCCGTCCCCCCCCCCCCCGAATTAAATCGCTTATAACATTTTTCGGTTTAGGGTGCAAAACGTCAAACTTTGTGTATGAGGGGGGTAAATCGGGTGCATAACGTGGGTCACGCCAAATTTTTTCTTACTTTAAAATTACCGCAGAGGGGGTTAGCTGCCGCGCTTCGAGTAACGCCCCCTTTTTAAATCGCTTATAACTCCTTTCGGTTTGTGGTGAAAAACGTGAAACTTTGTGTATGAAGAGTAAAAAACAGGTGCATAGCGAGGGTTGTTAAAAAAATTTCCGCAGTTCAAAATTTAGTGGGGAGGGGGCTAACTTAAGCTCCACCCCTCCCCCCGAATTAAATCGCTTATGACATTTTTCGGTTAAGAGTGCAAAACGTTAAACTTGGGTGCAAAGCGGGTGCATATTGTAGATACGAATTTGTTCCGTGGGGTGGGCCAACTCAATCGACTTCAAGCTTTTTAGCATTGAGTATAGTAACCTGTTTGGCGAGCGTTTAACATCAAATGTCGCCAAAGCATGCTTCTGTCATGTATCGGAGAATACAGCATCAAAAATAATATTAGCATACAAAAAACACACTGTATTTAAGGAAAAAAGTAAGTTATTATAATAATGCACATCCTAAAATCCATTGATTAACCAGTAAAGTCAAAAAAACATAGTTTAGGATCCAAAAAACGAGACACTGAACACAAGCCTAGTACATCAAAACGATCTTTCATAATTACTGTGGAAAATTTCATCTGTTTAAGGCGAGATGTGGTTAAAGAACACATCAAAGAATATAAAACTAAAAACCAAATTGTATGACTTCCCTTATTTTAAGAGGAATCCTTTGTTTTCTAAGACGATATTTTGCGCGCAATGTTATTCCTACGGAAAGAAGTCCAAGTTCTTCGTTTTCTGGACGGTTTTCTCCTTTGGCCAATCAGCGTGCGATACGGAGTTGGCGTCTCTCTCGTAGTATAAAGGCTCTCTAATGCAGTCTATTCTTCCACGCAAAGAGCTCGAGCTCTTCGTGTGCATTTCAATGTTCAGCGTAACGTTACGGTCTCTAGCGGAATTCATTTCTGTATTATTTAAAGAAGAAAGTTTGGGAATATCGCCCCCAGACTTTAGGAGAGCTGAAATACCGAAATATCGAGGGAATATCTGCCATACCCTTTGAAAAGTGCAGAATTTTCCAAAACTTCAGAAATAGACTGCATTAGTGTAGTGCTGTTGAAGGCCACCATCTTCCTGAAGTGATATTCAAAACTTAATATAAAAAAATACGATAAAATACAGATGAAAATAAAAAAAAGTTTTAAGTCTCAATGTGTATTAGCTTTTACCCCCTCAAAACCGGGTCATTACTACGCCCCCACCCTGCATACGTACCAGCTGTTTACAAGACACATCGTTAAAGCTCTCTAAACAGAAAAATAAAGCTTTTGCATAAAAAATTAATATTTGATGTGTCTCATATGCGTGATGTGTCTCATATGCGTATGCAGTCAATTTATTTGTGCCAAAAAAAAAAAACTTTTCTCCTTTTGCATAGTTTTGTATATCAATCACATAATTATTATTGCTGCCAAATGCGCCGTTTAACCTTATTGCGAAAAAACATTGTACATTAATTTCCTTTGAGCGTACGAGGAACGCTTTTTCTCAAATGAAACTTAGTGACCATCCGAAAACTAAAACAGCATTCACAGTCAACGAGATCCTTAACCGTAACGGATTCATAACAGTTCTTCGTAATCTCCTATAAATTTTTAAAGCATGGAATGGCACACGAAACAATGTGGAGCGCAGCGCGGAATTCCTCACGGACCGACGAGGGCTTTTTACTACATCAATCATGATATATTGCAGTTTAAGCAGCTGTAATTCACACACATATTAGACATAGTTTATTCAATTTGTATATAAAATAGCTCTAGTTCAAAGCAGGAAATTTATTTTTATTTAAGTCGTCTAGATTCAAAACCAGATACATCCACTTTTTTTAGATTTCAACTTTTTTACACTTTCTACTAGTTTAAAGTAATCTTCATATGATGTTAATTTTTTAAGTTTCTAACGCAGCTACATCCTGCTAAAAAGTGTGTTTGAAATGTGCCGGTTAGTTACAAAACCAGTTCTCCCCTATCGACCATGCTTGTCAACTCTTGTTTTTTTCCCTCCAAATATCTTCCAAGGAAAAATTATTTTTGTGTTAAAATTTCAGCAAGTTAAGTCTATCCCAATGCTCATAGCTAGAAATTCGAATTTCTTAGATATTAGTTTTTGAACAATTTTATTTTTTGGATGTAGTTGGTTTTGAAACTAGACGACCCATTTAAACTTTTTCGTTTTAGTTGATGCTGATAGAAAATCCCACACATTCAGCAGCAGTTTTGTCGCTATTTTTTTTGCAAACACAAACTGTTACAAAAAATGAACTAAGAACCATCGCTTTTTAAGCGAGGAAAAAAAACGTGATGCAACCGAGGTCATTAAAAACCAAAAAGACGATAACATCCATGTGTATGATAAATGTTTGTTTCCAATAAAAGGTATTGTACATTAATGTTAGCCTAAATTTTTAACAAAAGCAAAATTAAGGTCAACACGTATATCATGCATGCCAAATTGTTGAGGTAAGAATTGCTATATAAATACAGTTGAACTCGCTTTCTACGAAATGCCGAAAATTCTCGATTTTTTTCATATTAGCCGTTATTTGTAACAACCATGAATAAGTTAAATTGTTAAAAAAAAGTTTTAGAAATGCACGTTCATATTTTAAAAATAATTGTTACTATTTATAATAAAAGTAAAATAAATAGTGAAAACAAATTATTTATTTTTGCTAACACAGACTTTTAAATCGTACTAGTACATTGATAAAAAGTGAACTTACCTTTTAAAATTTAAGTTTTGGAAAAATCCTTAATGGTTAGTTGTTTTTTTTTTTTTCGGTACATTAAATTTTATCATACGCATATCTCGGCGCAAAATGCCTCGTGCCATTTACACTTGGTGGTTTACAATGACTCAAAATAACCAACAATTTCTAAAAAAAAAACATTAATTACCATATTCAATAGAGAATTTTCCGTGAATAGGTGGAAAATTTTGTTCGTCTTAGCCGAAATTTGTATTTTAGCCTTTGTAATATGCGTGAGATACTTAAACAGTATAATTAAACAGTAAACCAAACTTAATGAACAAAATGTTCGTTTTAGCCGTGATTTCGTATTAACAGTGTTCGTATTAAGAAAGTTCAACTGTATATATTTATTTCAGAAGAATTTCGAAAAAAAAAACGTAGAAGTATGAATTTTATTTTCTAACCCGAAAAAATCACAATTCATTAAATAAAGATTCAAAAAAAAAAAAAAAAAAAAAAAAAAAAAAAAAAACATGCACTTAAGGAAAACCAGTATTAATACTAATATATTACTTCTAATTCAGTATCGCAATCTAAATAACCCAATCACAATCTGTAAAATCTAAATCAGTAATCATGATCAATCAAGTCCCTTCAGTCATTCGAAACTGCTAAAATATTACTGAAATTGAGTAAAAATCAAACCGGTTTTTCTTTTTTAAATCCTTAAATTTCACTAAAAAAAAGACAAACTCTAAAATTGATTGTAAAAAAAAAAAAGGAAAAAATCGTAAAAAATGAATAGCAATAGTAAAATCATGAAATCTGACCCCTTTTCGTAAAAATTACAAAAAATCGTAATATTTGGCACATTTTGCTTCGAGAACAGCAATATACTGAAGAACGTATTTGAACCTTCTGGTGTCGTATCTTATTGTTGTTTTATCCTGCGTAAGCATGTTTACACAAGAAAACCCAATTTACAGTAAAGCCGCGTGATTGGAACACGTGTAGAGTAGGGCTTGCCGAAAATACGGAAATATTTGTCTTTAAAATCGTCATACCGCAGAATATTTTAAATTGAAGATGCTCTAAAGTTTGACAATCTAATAAAAAATTCGGGAGTTTTACGAAATTTTTTAACGTTTTTAAATTGCAATCTCCCCGAATGTACTAGCTCTAATTTTTATGTGTTAAAGCTACAAAATTTTATTTTTAAATATCATTTACATCCTTCAACATCTTCCGGTGGCACATTGCCACTAAATGTAATGTAATTTTAGGAAATAATTTCATAGAATGGTACTACTAGCTCGGCCGGAGCGAGGTGCCATAACTTTCCCGTTTTTCTTCTTTAATGATAGGGTGTCAATGTTCATTTAAAAAATATATATAATTAGTAATATTGAAAAACATATTAAGCAGATGTTTTTAAATGTTAGCAAACGAGCACACGTGCAGCGGGAAGATATAATCATGTTTTTTATTACTTTTTAAATCTGTTTTTTTCTAATCAAATTCGCAACGCTTCCGCGGCATTACGACTGGAAAAAATCTGTGGAGTTTTTTACTTAATATGTTCTTTTAATAACAGTACTACATGGTTTGTCTTTTTAATGCATTGTAATACTGTAATGTTTTTAATTATTTCAAAAACTATTATCCTTACCAAGTTGTGTAATAAAAATTTTCACGTTAAGCACAAATGAGCATTAAAATGCATTTTTATGCTCATTTGTGCTTTCTTAACGTGAAAATGTTGAGTACAGTTTATTTGCACAAAGTTAAGTTATTATCACTTTGTGTTTCTAATTTTATAAATTGTTTTTATTGCTCTATTTGATTATAATATTTGTTCCTTTATTTTACATTTGCACGTAACTTATTTGTATAGGTTTATTCAGTTTATGCGTTTCTTCTATACAGAGCTAAAAAATATGACAAAGAATTAATTGTTTCTGTACCCTTTTTTTTTTTCGAGAAATTCCCTATACTGGTATTAATACCGATAACCGGTACACCGTTTTAAAAATTATCGAATGCCGGGTTTGTAAGTTTGGCCTTGTAATGCAATTACTACGTTGAGGTTGAGACAAACCTGTTTTCCTCACCCTTTCTTTAACTAATGGAATTGCTTAAATCGGAGGTCTTTCTGTCAGAGCCAAATAATATCCTACCAGAACTTAGTAATGAGTTTTGTTTTTATTATTTTCTTTTAAAGAAAACCAATAATTTGTTTTTTGTTTCAGGTGCCACACAGTTTGCGGTCGATTTGAGGTCACGTAAGTGTTGGTTTTTGATAACATTTTATCACATGCTGTTTTACTTATCGTTTGTTCAGTGTCGATGGAGGCAATTCCCCGCTAGAGGGACTCGTGAGCGATCATCGTTGTCACGAGATATCCGCTCTTTGTTTACCAAGATTTTCAATTGAGTTCTACGTGGAGTTCACTAGGCAAGATTAGTTATCTTAACATTAATTTGGCTATTTTCACAGATTTTTCTAATTATAACCCAGTATTTACTTTTAGTTTGATCATTATAAAATAAATTTATTAATTATTATAGTAGTTCTAGTGTTTTATTTTGTGTTAATTTTATGTAATGTAGAAGAATTTTATTTAGGCCTAGTTTTTAATTAGATTTGTGGAACTCGAAGTAAAGCAATGCTACGGCTTCCTTTGTTTACATTGCTTTAATCGCTTCCACGTGACCAATGACTTTGCTTGAACTGCCTCCATTTATAATGAAGCAAAGTTGGCTGTGGCGGCTACATTTTAGCGGTGGCAAATTCTTATTTTTATGCATGTTTAAAAGTCTTATTTTACTTCGAAAAGTCAATTGGTAAAACTGCATTGAAAGAGTCCAACTCTTCTGTTAGTTAAATTACGCGATTCTTAATATTGTTTTATATATATATATATATACAGATATGTATTGTATTTTATATTACGTAAAAAGAATTAATGAAAAATGTCGGTGTCGGTCTTCAAAATTTCTTAGTTGGTTGCTTAACTGATTTCTTCAGCACCAGAAAGGTACTTGTTATGTGTCACGTTATTGTTAGTTTTTAAATAAAATATATTTGAGGGGGTTTTTTTTACAGTAAAATAATTTGAAGTCTGGAATTGAGGCTGAATTTCGCGGTTAGCAGTACATAATTTAAAAAATGATGACTGTTGTCAAAAATTTGAGTGGCTTTATATTTCGTACTTCGCGTTCATGTAAAATCAGTGGGCCCTGAAGTCCGAAGGACACCGGAGGAATTAGAAAATTTCCCTTCCCTTCAGTCTCAGATCCAAAACGGGAGATGGCGTAAGTGTGTTGGCGCCGTCTGGTGTCATCTGACTACAGCGTGTTAGGGTTAGGGTGACTCTTCACAAATGGTCAGTGCGTTATTCACATCGAAAGGGAAGGCTTTTATTTGATCTAGGAACCGGAAATACACAAGAATTGCCGACACGACAAGTGTTTACACATTGAGAAAGAAAAAGAAAATATTTCGTACCTTAGGCATCTGATGTCACCATACTTGCTGCCACGTGTTATTTGGTGTGGGAGGAGTTGAGTTGACCCTGGATTAGTGCAGGGTGGGAACAAGTTTTGCGTAGAAAATTGGCAAGGGTATTGACTTTCAATTATAATCGGTTATATAATTTATGTATTAAACTTTCAACTATGGTCGGTGAAAGAGCAGTACTCAACTATTCTCTCTCTCTTGCTGCATATACGTGACCAGTGGCGTACGCAAGGGGCGGGTTTTAGGGGTTTAAACCCCCCCCCCTTGAGCCCTAAATAATTCTGCTTTATTACATACTCGAATTTCTTTTAGTAGTTTCAGAACATTATGAACCCCCCCCCCCCTTGAAAAATTCTGCGTACGTCACTGTACGTGACAACTTATTTTACATGTGCCACAACATAAGAATACAACAATTAACCCTTTATCTACTGAATTATTTATGTCGAGCTCTATTTTTCATGTTTTTATTTATTTAATTTTTCTTTTAAATAACTACATCAAGAGTTAAGGGATTTACATAAATATAATACTCAGCTTATGTAAATTTAATTCCTTACAGCTAATAACTAGCGCAGAGTAATTTAACTGAAATCAACTCGCACTCTGTTCACTCAAAATATCTGGTCAAAGTGTTTTCTGAGTTTTAATTTAACGCATAAAAAACAATCAAGACCTAACTTTAAAATGTTACTCTTTTGCGGATCAAAAATTTAAACATTTGGCAATCTGAGCTATATGGCAGCAGCAAACGGTTTGGAAGCTGGGCCTCGTTCCTCGCTAAAATACTCTTTATACAACATAAGCTGGATTGTTTCCTGAAAAGGAGAATCAAAAGACTGTTCCTGTAAAGTAACGTCGAAATATTCCTAAAATGGTTCCTGGGGGGGAATCGTAAAGTAAGTGGTACTTTTAAGTGCTGTCAGTAGATAAAGGGTTAATGTACGTTTCACTGAGACTATATCCGAGTTAATCTGACAAAACCCCCTCTTCTGCGTCAAACTTAACGGCAGTCACTTAAGATAAAGAGGAAAAATTCCTTGTCCAGGTTGTATTTGAACAAAAATGTGCAGTTAACATAACTGCAAGATAAATTTAAACTTCATATCTACTTTGTGAAAATTCGAATTTTAAATTTAAACGTTCCTTTCTGAGAGAAATATATAATGAAATAAAAAGGTGTAGAAATAATTTACCACATAGTTTTCGGTTAGTACGAAATATGTTAACAATTAAATTTTTTATTACTTGAACATTGTCTTTCACTGTTAAATGTTTTAAAATGTATTTTATTTCACAAAGCATATGATAGGGAAAAATATTTTTAAATCTCGGCCCGCAGTTCTCAAAAGGAAAAAATTTGAAATGTCAGGATGGATAGAATTAAGTGCAATCTAGTGTAAGAAAAAATAAAAAGATGAATATTCAGTTTTAAAAGCATATATACACCTTCAGCAAAAAATTATTCAATCTCATTTCCTAGTTTCGGAAAACAGAATTGTGATAAAGAACCTAAATAAAAATTGTAAAATGTTTGCTGAAAAAAGTAAAGTTTAAAGCACTCGGATTATAAAAGCACTTTTTAAAACATTTTGTATGAATAATTTCATGGTGATGTATTTTATTAAATTTGAAATTACGGTCGAACAAACCTCTGTGAGACGATCATTGCAGCAACCATGGGTCGACCGATGTGAAAACCTTGAAATGCTAGACAATGACCCAAAAAGAGATTAATATTTTTTTATTTTATATTTAAAATATATACATTTCGCAAACTAAGGTAAGTAAGGAAAAAAAAGGTAAAATAAGCGCATAAAAAATTTTAAAAATGAGGAGCAGCGCGTGATCTTAATTAATTTCAAGATTAAAAAAAAAATGCAATTTTCATGACTTACTGTAAAAATGCTTTCAGAAATGTTTTATATAAGTTATTTTATTGTTATATGTGTAGCTCTATTAAAAATATAAATGACGGTCGAGCAACCCTCTGTGAGACGATTATTACAGTAAGCGTGGACAGAGGGTCGACCGATATGAAAACCATGCAATGGTAGATTACATACAGGCCTGAAAAAAAAAAGCATATTTTGTAAATTTATGCACATCTTCTAAAAAGATTTTTTAGCAAATTCCATGCCTATATTTAATAACCTATTGCTGACAGACATAATCAAAATTGCCCAGTTTGAAATTGTTAGATGTTTACTTTTCCAACTTTCTCGCTCTTGAGATAGGTTTAGAAAAACTGTTCTCAATTGCTCGAACACTGTGCTGTGATAAAACAGAAAACCATTTCGTTAGGGAACTTCCTTTTAAAGACTTGCTTCTCAAATGTATTCAATGAAAAGTCTGTCCTAAGGGGGCAAATAAATGGCTCCTCTAAAAAAAGTCATAAAAAATGACCGAAAAAAAAGAGGAGTCATAAATGGCTCATATAAAAAAAAAAGTGAAAAAAAAATATATATATATATCAAAATGAAAAAATAATAAGACATTTATAGAATAAAAAGAAAAGAATTAAATGAGGAGTCATATATAATCTTAATTTTGTTTTAAGCTTTAAAAATGTAAAATGTTTAGTACTTGTTTGTTTAAGTGCTTTTAGAAATGTTTTGTGAGGTACTTTATTGTGTTCATGATGCTTTTTCTAAATGTAAATGACGGTCGAGCAACCCTCTGTGAGACGATTATTGCAGTAACCGTGGAACAGAGGGTCGACCGATATGAAATCCTTGCAATAGTACATTACATACAGGCCTGAAAAAAAAGCATATTTTGTAAACTTATGCACATCTTCTAAAAAGATTTTTTGGCAAATTTCATGCCTTTAATGTTTAAAGACCTCTTGCTGACAGACGTAATCAAAATTGCTTAGTTTGAAATTGTTAGGTGTTTGCTTTCCCAGCTGTGTCACTCTTGAGATAGGATTTGAAAATCTGTTCTCAAATGCTTGAACGCTGTGCTGTGATATAACAGAAAACCATTTCGTTAGGGAACTTCCTTTTAAAGACTTGCTTCTCAAATGTATTCAATGAAAAGTCTGTCATAAGGAGGCAAAAAAAATTTCTTGTCTAAAAAAAAAAGTCATAAAAAATTGACAGAAAAAAAAGGAGGAATCATAAATGGCTCATATAAAAAAAGTGAAAAAAAAAGAGAAAATATATGAAAAATAAAAAAATAATAAGAAATTTATAGAAAAAAAAGAAAAGAAAAAAATTAAATGAGGAGTCATGAAATAACCTTAATTTTGTTTTAAACTTTAAAAATGTAAAATGTTTAGTCCTTGTTTGTTTAAGTGCTTTTAGAAATGTTTTGTGAGGTACTTTATTGTGTTCATGATGCTTTTTCTAAATGAAAATTGACGGTCGAGCAACCCTCTGTGAGACGATTATTGCAGTAACCGTGGAACAGAGGGTCGACCGATATGAAATCCATGCAATGGTACATTACATACAGGCCTGAAAAAAAGCATATTTTGTAAACTTATGCACATCTTCTAAAAAGATTTTTTGGCAAATTTCATGCCTTTAGTGTTTAAAGACCTCTTGCTGACAGACATAATCAAAATTGCTTAGTTTGAAATTGTTAGGTGTTTGCTTTTCCAGCTGTGTCACTCTTGAGATAGGATTTGAAAATCTGTTCTCAAATGCTTGAACGCTGTGCTGTGATGTAACAGAAAACCATTTCGTTAGGGAACTTCCTTTTAAAGACTTGCTTCTCAAATGTATTCAATGAAAAGTCTGTCATAAGGAGGCAAAAAAAATTTCTTGTCTAAAAAAAAAAGTCATAAAAAATTGACAGAAAAAAAAGGAGGAATCATAAATGGCTCATATAAAAAAAAGTGAAAAAAAAAAGAAAATATATGAAAAATAAAAATAATAAGAAATTTATAGAAAAAAAAGAAAAGAAAAAAATTAAATGAGGAGTCATGTATAACCTTAATTTTGTTTTAAACTTTAAAAATGTAAAATGTTTAGTACCTTGTTTGTTTAAGTGCTTTTAGAAATGTTTTGTGAGGTACTTTATTGTGTTCATGATGCTTTTTCTAAATGTAAATGACGGTCGAGCAACCCTCTGTGAGACGATTATTGCAGTAACCGTGGAACAGAGGGTCGACCGATATGAAATCCATGCAATGGTACATTACATACAGGCCTGAAAAAAAGCATATTTTGTAAACTTATGCACATCTTCTAAAAAGATTTTTTGGCAAATTTCATGCCTTTAATGTTTAAAAACCTCTTGCTGACAGACATAATCAAAATTGCCTAGTTTGAAATTGTTAGGTGTTTGCTTTCCCAGCTGTGTCACTCTTGAGATAGGTTTAGAAAAACTGATCTCAAATGCTTGAACGCGGGTGCTGTGTTAAAACAGAAAACCATTTCGTTAGGGAATTTCCCCTTTTAAAGACTTGCTTCTCAAATGTATTCAATGAAAAGTCTGTCATAAGGAGGCAAAAAAAATTTCTTGTCTAAAAAAAAAAGTCATAAAAAATTGACAGAAAAAAAAGGAGGAATCATAAATGGCTCATATAAAAAAAGTGAAAAAAAAAAAAAAAAAAAGAAAATATATGAAAAATAAAAAAATAATAAGAAATTTATAGAAAAAAAAAAAAGAAAAAAAAATTAAATGAGGAGTCATGTATAACCTTAATTTTGTTTTAAACTTTAAAAATGTAAAATGTTTAGTACTTGTTTGTTTAAGTGCTTTTAGAAATGTTTTGTGAGGTACTTTATTGTGTTCATGATGCTTTTTCTAAATGTAAATGACGGTCGAGCAACCCTCTGTGAGACGATTATTGCAGTAACCGTGGAACAGAGGGTCGACCGATATGAAAACCTTGAGATTGGTTTAGAAAAACTGTTCTCAAATGCTTGAACGCTGTGCTGTAATAAAACAGAAAACCATTTCGTTAGGGAACTTCCTTTTAAAGACTTGCTTCTCAAATGTATTCAATGAAAAGTCTGCCCTAAGGAAGCTAATATAATGTTAAAAAATATTAAATAAATAATGATAAAATATGAATCATAGAAAAATAAATAAAACACGATTATATATATATATAAATAAATAAAAAATGAATATATATATAAAAAAAATAAGGGGATCAATGAGATTATAACTAATTTTAAACTCAAAAAAGTAAAATTTTGAGCACGTAGATTTTAAGGGTGTTTTTAAAAATGTTTTATGTTAATCATTTTATTGTTTCATGTTATTATTTTGTGAGTGGTAACCGCAGTCGAGCAACCCTAAAAGTGAGACGATTGTTTGCAGTAACCGTTGATGAGAGGTTCGGATGATATGAAAGACGATGCAACGGTAGATACAAATCAGAGAGGATATTCTGATTTTATTTTCATTATATTGAAGAAATATATATTTTTCCAAACTCGTGCATCGTAGCTTTCAGGAGACATATTAAAAATTGTTAGTTTTTTTTTGTGTCGCTATTGATATAGGTTCTTTCTTTGTCCCTCTTCTTAAAATTTCTTTTCCAGTCGCAAAAGGGTTTTTGAGATAAGTAAAAATTGTTATTAGGAAGCTTTTTTTTAGCTTTTAAATTTTTAGGAGATTTATTCAGTCGACGATCTGTTTTTAAGAAAACAAAATATTTGCGCAAAAACAAAAGGATAATGTTATTGCTACTACTTTATTCACTTTTAAATTTTAAGTAAAGAATCTTTATAAAATGTAAAGTAAATTTTAAATTTTATCATAAAATAAAAAAGGGGAAAGAGAGAGGAAAGGAATCTTTGAGTAGCTACGACATGCGCAATTTAAGAACAATTGTTACTGTTACATGTGGTCACATGATGTGTGCTATTTTTTAAAATAACCCCTTTGACACCGACATTTTTGCAAGCTAGGGCACCCCCTCATATCACAAACGAATGAAAAATTGTTTTGAACAAAACTTTACAAAATAACTATTAAACCCCCTTTAAAGGTCGGGTAATTTTCAAGAAACGGTCATAAAAGTGCCTATTTTTTTTATCCCTGAAAATTATATGAAATAATGTGTATGAACGATATATATATTCATTTTTAATTATTGATTTGTTTTTATTTTGAAATTTTAAACACTCCATCCCGTCATTTTCACCGGAGAGAAAAATAGAAGGTGAAACCTCAGCCTGTCATTTTCACGGGAGCGAGTGGGAAGGGGTTAATAAGCTGTCAGTTCACTAATGAGTGTCCTTCCTCCCCTTGCTCCATGGATTTAACACCCATTGACTTTTGGGTTGGGTTTATACAACGTCCAGATTGTACAAACCTAAGGCACCTTTTTTAAAGACAGCTAAATGACTCGATACGACACAAAATATGTAGCATCTATGAGGTATATTAGCAGCTGCATTTTATTCCAATGTGATTCGTTTCGAAGCTCCCGAGAAAGGATTAAATTAATAATAATAAATAAAAATTTCACGCAGTTAAATTTGACAGAAGGGAGACATATAGTACAAATGCAAAGACATTTGCGAATAAAATATTTTTATTTTACATTAGTTTTTTGATTCAGTTAGTAGTTCGATTCGGTTTTTTGGAGGACAGTACGAGCACCACCATAGTAGGATCGGCAATATTGCTTAAAAGCGAGAGAACTAAGGGTTCGGGGGGAGGGGAGTGTTAGTCTTACTGTCAATCCTTTGACATCATTCAAATTAAAAAATATATTTGTATTGTATAATAATCTTTTTTTTGACTTAAAAATAATTTCAATAATCTTTATTCAAAAGGTTTTATTCCGCTTTATTTGATAGTAGATTAAAGTTATTTATTATATAAGAAACAAAGAAATAAAATAAATGTCACCAGAAATATTTTGTGTTCATTGTACGCCATTAATTATAAACTATGGCCAGGTATTTAAAGAATGTCGTAATTTCAATTGCTTTCCTGGTACAAAACAAAAATTTGTAACGAAAACTTCTTTTTCTTTTCATGTTTGTTCGATGTTCTTGCAAGTGGGATGGAGTTAACAGACCTCTCGTGAGTGAGACACCGGAGGTGATGCAGTTTGTTATCAATGCGCAAGGTATGCTCAATTATTTAACAATATGTTCATTGTTTTACTTAACACAAATATAAAACGGGGCTATCAGTTGCAGTCAAACTCACTCTATATTTCGGAATCTCCATTAGTGATAGCCAGCACGGTGGCGTTGTGGTAAGGCGCGGGACTAGTATGTCCCAGTTCATAGGATCGAGCCTGGCAACGTCGGAGAATTTTCCAGTTACAGAAAATTGTCTGCGTCCATGTGGTATGATTACGCGGCATGTGAAAGATCCCTTGAATGGACATTTGGCTTGGGCGCTCTCGGCTAAATTTAAATCCTAGTGAAATTTTGCATCAACAGAGTCCGGGTCCTCGCCTTACCAGGTGAAGAAACCTGGCATCAAATGGTGCCACACTCATTGCGGCAGGCCTGTAGCCAGACTCTGACTCCAGGGGGGGCAAACTTTTGGACAGGAGGGGCAGACTAGTTTTTCAATTTTTTTTCTAACATGTTATAATTATTTATGCTCCATTTTGGGCGTTTTCTTAAAATTTAAATTAATAATTTATGTAATAATTAATGCAATTATTTAATTTATTAATTAAACAATTAATTAATGAAACTAATACTAATTTAATTCAATAATGAAATTAATTGGATCAAATAATTTCAATCAAGAAATACTTGATTAAAACGTACAAAAGGCGGAATTGTTTAAAGCTTATTCTAAGAACTTCTTTTGGAAATTAATAAAATATATGAAATAACATTAAAAAGTGAACATTTTTTAAGGATAAGTTTTAATGTGAACGATCATTCAAACTAAGATATGCCATAGATTATTAAGGTCCAATTAATCACACTAGGACGGGCAAAAAGTTTTCCAGGTCGGGCATTGCCCGTCCTGGCCCCCACCTGGCTACGGGCATGCATTGCGGTGCCGCTGAAAGAGTTGGTACCAATTTCTGGGAACGCATTGGATCTTCAATGGTGAAGAACCAATATATACGCAATTGAATAGAAATAATATGCGTAAGTAATAGAAAAAAAGAAAGAAAGAAATACATACATATTGAATACTTTTTTAATTAGGGAACTATTCAGAGAGATGCATTTGATCATTTTTTCATTTTACTAACCGTGAAAGTAAAGCAAATGTTTACCGAATTTACTCTTCACTAGAATTTAACATTCCATTTCAAAAGCAAGTGTTTTTACTGACCGGCAAAACTTCTAAAAGGACGCAAGGGAAAATTCAAATACAGAATATACCAAACCATCCCATTTTATAAATTAAAATGTAATATTTTTGTAAAACACTTAATATAACCATAAAGTTTAATTTCCCAAGTTCGCCAAGCCACAATATAAAATCGGTTAAGGGATCATTCTTAAATGATGTCACGCTTAGAGGGGAGAGGGGGGGGGGGTCATGAAAGTGTGAAAGTTTATGACAAGGTGAGGCGAGGGGGTAACAAGAAGTGACATCGTGCATTTTGTTGTTGCTGTTGTTGTTGTCGTCGTGTCCTCGCGAGAGGCGAGGAAGAAATCGTGCATTTTGATTACTATAAAAATATTTAAAATCAGCAAATTAAATCTGTTTGATGCAAATGTAATATAGCGTGACATGTGGGTGACAAAGGGGGGAGGGGGTCAAATATATTGAAAAAAAGTGTGACATCATTTATGAACGGTACCTAAGAAACTTACCAACTTGTAAATTTTTAAGCACCACTGGATGCTTTTCTTGTGTTAGCGCCATTAGTCTTCATTACGATATTGACACATTTTATGATCCGAGGCTCAGTCGAACCTAGGTTATACACAATGACCTCAGTTCAAATGAGCTTTGGATTATAAAATGCGTCAATTGCAAATGTGTCTATCATACACTGGTGTGCAAAACTTAAGCAACAATGTACATTTTAAGCCGATAGCTATGAAATTGCAGAAAAAGAGTTCTTGCGATTAGTACAATGAACATGTAATTCAGTAGAAAGGTCATGCGGATGCAAATATCAGGAACAAAGCGTCAGAGGCAATGTGAGCGTATGCAAAACGCGTGCTGTTGGCGCGCGCACCTTAAGAGTACAATAAAAGGATGGGTGAAAATGCAATTAAAAACATTCGCTGCAGGTGCAAGTGAGTTTTTTCGTAAACTGAATCAGAATTGTTAAATTCCCAGTTTCCATTTTCTTGAACTCACTGCACGACTTTTTCTATCATATACAGCTACTTTCCCTTAGGCAGCTGCATATTATAGAACAAATCGTTTAGTAAGTTGAAGAAAAGTGGATACCAGGAATTTAACAATTTTAATTAACCCTCTGTCACTAAAGCAGCTCGGATTTAGTTAATCTTTTGGATGCGAGATAATAACAAATTAATAACTAAAAAATAAATAAATGAAACCGACTCCTTTCCGAACTTTAATTTGTAAAATCCGTGGATCCCGAAGTCCCAAGGCAGTTCCGAGGGCACCGAAGAGTGGAGAATTTCCCTTCCCGTCACTCTTACCTCAATAAAGGAAGGTGGCGTATTTGTGGTGGCGCCATCCAAATACATAATGAGCTAAATTGCACTTCCACCGTTGCGGTGCTCATCTGTAAACGGAAGACGCTGCTTACTGCCTTTTTTCCTGGTTGCTCTTCAAAGGGGAGCTTCGACACCCAAGTGGCATTAGAAATGAAAGCAACAATAGAAAGAGAAAGACAGAGACTATGAAGTGATGAAAGACGTGTCATTTTGTTGTGTGACGCATTTTGTCTGTATTTTTTAAATTGAAAAATTGATTCAGACATCTTGAAGTTTTTACAATAACATAAGTGAATCTTTTATAACAGTTGAATGAACATAAGTTTGTACAATTGATTTTTTTATTTTTGCAGCGTTTAAAAAAGTAACTCTTTGTTATACTTTTAGGATGTTCTGGCTTGGAGTCTGCTTTAGGGGGAGTCATGTGCGGAAGACACTACTCCAATTGTCTTCAAAAAACAGACTGGGCGTTGAAACAGCAGTGATGGTCATGGTAAGTGACTCTAAAAAGAAATATATAAAGTCTTTACATTAAAAAAAATTAAATTTGAATGAGAGAGAGAGAGAAAACAACACTTTGGCTAAAATTTCATGTGACACTGAAACGTGGCTACTGAATTATTTGATTTGTATGCGCATGGAACGGATTTAATTTGTTGTTATGTGTATCCCCACTTTTCTTCTCCATACCTCTCCCCTGTTAAAACGAGGCCTTAGGGGTGCCCCTAGCGGGGTTGTCGCAAGCATCAATGTCTGCTTCTTATGCCGACTCCAGACTCTCGTGGAGGATCTCCTAGCCAGGGGACTTAATTGAGGAGAGGAAAAAGACGAGGACTAGAGGCATCCAGACTCTCGCGGAAGGCCTCCTAGCCAACAGGCGGCTAAACATAGGGCATCCACTTTTACTCATCTGACATTTTATTGGCTAAGGAACATGACGTCATGTTAAGGGCGGTATTATACGTTTAAGTGAGCGCAAATTTTGTTCTGTTACAAAATCTGAGTATTTAAAAGGCAAATAATGGAAATGTAGTGGAGATTGCTTCTGCGCCCTTGTATGGATGATTCTGATTTGAAATTCTCCGAATTTTCTAAACATTTTTAAAAACCGAAAATTAAAAAAAAAGGAAAAAGTTTTCGAAAATTTTTTAATTTATAATTCTTGATATTTCTTTGACAAATAATGTATTATCTATATATATATGCTTTATTTCCTTCTGTCTTGCGAGATGCAGAATATTTTGCGTTTTGAAAAACTCAGAGCAATGTTTCTGGAAAAAATGGACTTCTATAGTAGTAATATAACTGTCTGGTCATCACATCAAATTGCATGTTGTTTGTTTTCATTTAATCACTTGTAAGATCTTTCGAGCTAATATATATATATATAGCACGTATGTATTATGTGTGTGTGTGGAGGATGTTCACCTAATTATATAATTTTCATTAATATATACTTTTTCAAAAAAATTGCGAAAATATCAGTTTTTTTTTAACTGAAAATTACCTTTGTATCTGATAAAACATGCCATGAAAAGCAATATTCAGATTTCACCGAGGCTAATGTATGTTTTTAATTCTTAAACTAATTAACGTATTATTCTTCATAAGGGTCTTTCGCTACGCCCTTATACAGGGATGAGTATCGACCAACATAAACACTCAATTTATCTATTACAGAAAAAAAAGCTGCCAACATGCAATTTGACAAAACTGATTGAAAATGTGAAAAAAGTGTAATTAACAAAATAAAACCCATTAAAAGCAAAAAAAAAAAAGAAAAAAAGCAATAGAAATTGCAGACACGTGTTTCCGGGGTACAAGGAACCCCTTTTTCAATTTTGACATATGTAATATCTTTTCATCTGCAACACATTTTTAGCCCTGAAAAAGTACTCCATATAAGCCCCGAAACACGTGTCTACCTTTTTTATTAGTACATTAGACCAGTGATCTCCAACCCGCGGATCGCTACCGGTCCGTGGATCAAATGGTACCGGGCCGCCCATTTCATTGAAACTGAATTTGAATTCCTAGGTTTATACCCCAAATTAAAAACATCTCCCAGATGGAACCGTCTCATTGCAAAGCATGGCTGCCTGCGATCATATAGCGGCTGTCCAAACGGGCGAAAAAGTGCGTGCAAGCAGAACTTACATGTTCTGCCACTTCAGTCAATTGGCGCTGTTAGCATGTACTTAAAAGCGATTATTTAAAGGTCTAACCATTGCAATATCATCGAGTTAAAGGCTTGAATTTCAAGAACGATAAGCATTTAAGTGTTGAGGGCAAAAATAACTATCAAAATACGTTGCAGGGTTATGTATTTGCCATTAAAACGTTTTTAATACAGAGGAAAAAATAAAACGATCGGTTTTTTTTGGTAGTAACACATGCAGACTTTGAAGCTGCTCGTTAAGATACAACTTTTCATACATACGTATACTTTTATATATAATGAACACAGAGAAAATTTTCTTCGCAATTGGCTGATCATATTATGCTTTCATATTAATTTTTATTTTGAACGACAATAATTGCGCATAATTTTCTGAAATACATTTATCCTTTCACATTGTGTAGCACAAATAAATTGGCTAGCAGGTTTTTGAAAGCCGTATTGAATAGTCTTTAAATGGTTATTAGTTACTTTATCATTAAGCAATTTTCAATACATTCATGTTAATACTATTAAATAACAGCAGTTAAAAGAAAAATGACGTAGATTATGATTAATAGAGTTATTTTTAATATTTGTGTTAATTGAATTATTTCAATTCCATGTATTGTAAATTTAATTATTACAGGAAAGTGGAACAGTTAGGTTGTGAAGTGACTTAACAAATAAAAATTAGTTGAACAATTATGTAATTCAGTAAATGATTAATGCAACACTTTTTTATTGTTATTGACAGACTAATAGCATAATACTAATAACTAATATTGCATTGTATAGTATAGCTGACTTCAGTTAACTTCAATAGATGGATTATCATATAAGAGAAGCGACTTTTTTTTTTTTTGCTGGTCTCATCTAAAGCAATTACACTAGTTAAATATTTAGAATAAAAGCCTAAAATATTAAGTAAGAAAGGTCAAAGATTAGGCCTTTGTAAAAGAAAACGATTCAATAAAATAAACAATGAAGGGGAAATATTTTCAAATATTACAATTAAGTACAATAACTGAGAAATTAAAAATAATTACTTAAAACGCTTCATTATATGCAATTCAGAGTTATCAAGATTATTTTTAAAACTTGTAACTGACAGTACATGGGTGCCAACCCTTTAAGCAAGATGGTGCATACTAATAGGTACGAAGTCCCCTAAAAAAGACAACCACCCAAAAGGGCTGAAACTCGTTGAAAGCATGCCCCCTGTCCAGGGGGTGTAAAAAATTTCATTAAAAAATTTAATGGCGCAGTCCGCGCCATGAACTTCCCTTGTGGACACCTCTGGATAAGAGCAATTTTTCTTTAAATATCCCTTTAAACATTTTTATTTAGATGACATACTTCTTGACAACAAAAAGCAATGAGTATTCTCAGTCGCGGGGGGGGGGGGGGGGGCAGGACCGACCGAAAACTTTTTTATTTTACACGATCGTCCCTCCACTTTTCAAAAGCCCCCTCCCCCACCACAATAACTTATGCAATTCATGTTCATTACAATAACTTATGCTCTTATCTGTAAGCCTACCCCCTCTCACCTCTTTTTTCTGGACTACACTGAATATTCTCAATTTTTAATACCAAGACTTTGCAACCGGCATTTCTTCGATGAAATCTACCAAAAGCTTTCGGATTCTCTGATTTTCTGTAACCTGATTTTCCTTAAATCCTTTCTTAAATTAATGTTTCCCCACTTTTAAATTAGAAATCAGAAATACGCTTTGGGGGCATTTATAAATGATGTCACGCTTCGAGGGGGGAGGGAGGTTCGTGAAATTGTGACAAAGTGTGATAAGGGGAGGGGTGGGGGTAACAAGAAGTGTGACATCAGGCTTATACAACATAGCGTGACATGTGACAAAGGTGGGAAGGGGGTTCGTTGAATTGTGACATTTTGTGACCAAAGGGGGGAGGGGTCAAATGTATCGGAAAAGAGCTTGACATCATAAATGAACGGTCCCTTAGATAGTTTATTTACTTTTCTATGTTTTAAGACTCTATGGTGTACAAAATGGGTGTACTCATGAACGCGTGGAGAATCAACAAGAAATCTTAGAGGGAAGTCTCCCTTCCTTTTAGGTATTTCAATTGTAACCCTTGTTCATGTGGCGCGAGTTTAATTTTAAAAAGGTATAATACTAGATTTATAATATAGATTCTCTCTCACTCATTCCACTTTTAACTTTATCATTATATACAAGCATAAGAAATTTAAACTTCTCAGAACAAAAAAAAAATATTTAAAAGCATAATCTAGACATAATATGAAGTTCAAAGTTTACTTTTGAGTGGTAAAAAATGAATGAGCGGACCAACGTTCTTATAGCGCAAGTTGCAAAAATTACTCCATACACATGTTTTGGAATTAAAAGGAACCCCTTTATCAATGCGTAAAGATTTGACCTAAAAAATGTAAATAATCCAAGTGAGTGTAAATCACTCGAATTACTTGCATTCAGATGCGTACAACTCTATTCATTGATAAAAGGATTCCTCTTGTCCCGAAATATGTTTTCTGAAATTTGGGCTATAATGTCGTTTGTTTTCTTATTAATAACCTGAAGTACAAATAAATAAAACCAATGCATAAATAAATAAAACCAGTAAAGTTCGAGACATAAGGGGAAAATGCAAATGTCAGCCCTCACTGGTTAAAAATATCATCTAAAGCATCAAACTCACGATTTCTATTTGCAGAATAATTGAATATTTGACATGGAGTGAAAAAACAAATAAAATATATGCATATAAACCAAACGGGAATTTAGTAAATCCCTAAAATTATAAAATGTATGCATTCACTAATTTAATGCTTAGAAAAAACACTCTACTGCTTTCTGTCGTTTTATTACATTTACGATGAAAAATTTCTTTAAAATAAATATATATAGGTTAGACACAATTAAACATCGGGAGACATATTTCCCATCAGTAATGCATGAACTAAAAGTTTACCAAAAAGAAATCTTCATGATGCATGCTGCAAACCCGGCGAAAACAATGCTTTCGTAATGTATTTCCATACAAAACTAGTACATGCTTGCAGCGCACCAGTGAGGAAAAAAATAACTATCGTTTGAACGCTTGTTCCTTTGTTCTGGCTCCGCGTCTGGACAGCCGCTGTATGATCGCAGGCAGCCATGTTGCAAAGAAACAAGCTCAGGGTTCTCATTGATTTAACGTTGTAGTAAGTGTTAAAGTAAAAAATAAAGAAATGTTAAATCACTTTATATATTTTGGTGTGGCATTTTTTTTATTTTGAAGGAATGTTTAAATAGAATTAAATAAAAATTAATAAATCAAAATAAACTAAAATATACACAATGAATGCCCCCCCCCCCCCAGTGGGCCGTGGTAACATTCTCAAGCGCTGACCGGTCCGCGATGATAAAAAGGTTGGGGAACACTGCATTAGACTACGCGTTGAACGCTGAAAATCTGTAGTGGTTGTTTTATGTGTGCCTAAAAGTTTTTGGAAACCAATAACGTTATTATTTCTCGAAATATTTTATTTTACTGAACACCCAAAAGCAATATAAAAAAAGGAAGAAATTTAAAAAAAAAAATAGGAGGAGGGGGGGGGGGGAGAAGGAAAAAATAACAAGAAGTGGGTCGCTCAAGCGCCGCGGAATAACAGACGCTAATTATATAGAAATAAAAGAAAGACATAAACACAATTAATTGTCTAACATTGAGTAAATAAATTAATTAATTAATTGAATAGAGTAAAAAGAGAGTAATAATAAAATTACTCTCTTGAGCAGTAAAAGATTGCACCATCTATGACTGAATTTATCTCATTTTTGGTGTTTGTTAAATGAAACTAAAAAAAAAAAGGTGTCATACGATTGCTTTGCTGGTTCATGAATCCATTTATCCTATCTAAAAGTACTGTTCCCATCCTCCACAGTAATTTAATCTTTCCTGTTAATTTGTTTAGTTGTAGAATTATATGCATTGTAAAAGTTTAAAATATCAATATGTATATAGCTAGCTACTTTCTCTTTAACTTCCATAATGACATATAATTATCCATTCAAATATAGAAGAGTCAAGTGTATTGAGAGATAGCAGTAAAAAAAGAAAAAGAAACTATTACCAGAAAAAAATTGCAGAATTACATACATTTCTAGGTCTTAAATAGTCCAATTTAAAAATCATGGGGGGGGGGGGGGGCAGAAAACGGCTCAAACATTTCAAATTGCGCAATTTTTTTTCAAAAAAAATTTAATAAAATAAACAATTAAAAAGTAATTAACATTCACTCGTTATTATTAATATTAATTACAAAAAATCACTAATAAATGAATACATTTATAGATCATTAAAGTAAATTCATAGTTTTCACAAAGTAACCGAAATCCTTTGCAGTATCGTTGATTTAACTATACATTTATTAAACGTGATTAATGTAAAACAAACAGTAGCACTTTTTTGTTTTTAATCTATCTGTTTATAAAAGGAAAATTACACAATTAAATATTTTTGTAGTCGGTAAATTTCTGTAGTTGAGGGTGGAAAAGGTAAGTGCATTTTCAAACACACTTCTTATGTATTTCAGAGTAATTTTTCATATTTAAAATATAATAAGACTTATAAGTTCTTAAATTTAAAATTTTAGTGCAAGAAGTCTTTAAATTTTGGTTTTTATTTTAAAATTTTCTCTTCAAAAGCAGTTTTTCTCATTTAGCATTGAAATAAAAAATTTCCTCATTTCTAATAGAGGGGCTAAAGCCCCTGATCCCCCCCCCCCCCTCCTTTCCTATGCACCTGCCAGTTTTAGTATCTTGCAACGAAAAACACGCTCATTCCGAAACTGTTTCGATTCTCTTCATTTGCGCTGACGTCATAAGATTTGTGACGTAGTAGAGCTTAACCAATGAAATGGCAGATGAGTAAAAGTGGATGCCCTATGTTTAGCCGCCTGTCCTAGACAGGGGACTTTATTAGAAGAGGAAAAAGACAAGGACTAGAGGCATCCACACTCTCGCGGAGGTCCTCCTAGCCAAGGGACTTTATTACGAGACGAAAAAGACGAGTGCTAGAGGCAACCACTTTCGCCAAACGTATGGCCACGAGGCATTAGTAGAAGAATCGGCGCATCCGCCATTTTGATTCATTCTGGACCACATCGCTCAGATAAAAAACGGATACATTTGTGTGTATTTTGGCTCAAATTTTATTTTAGAATTGGGCTCTGCCGCCATTCCCAGTCGAGAGTGTGGAGCCACAGTAACTGCGGTTCCACACTCTCGAGCCGCAATATTAATTCAGATAACGAGTCGGACTCGTCCACCGTAACTTCACCCAAGTAAGCAGATTAAAAAAGTTAACTTAAGCGAAAACAAAATAAATAATTTAAACAATGTCTTAAGTACTGAATTACAGGTAAAAGTGGCAAACACGTGTTTCGAAATTACAAGGGATTTCTTTTTCAACGCAAAAAGACGTGCAAAGATATCCCATGTCGTATGTCTTTGTCGGATGTGAACACATTTTCATCTTTTTTAAACATTTTAGGTGGCTGTGTGTATGCCATTTTTTCTTTGGACGCTCCACCACAACTCGGAAGGGACCGTTCATAAATGTCACACTTTTTGTCAATATATTTGAGCCACCTCTCCCATTTGTCACATTTCACGCAAAATATCATTAGCATAAAATAGGTTTAATTTGCTGATTTTAAACGTCTTTATAGAAATCAAAATGTACGATGTCACACTTCTTGTTACCCCCCCCCCCCGTCACAAAGTGTCACAATTTTTCGAACCCTTCCCTCCTCGAAAAGTGACATCATTTATGAATGACCCCAAACGTAATGCGTGGAATCGGACAAAATTTGTTACTCCCTGTTAGGAAGTGGCGTTAATTAGTTTTTGGGACGCCCCCCCCCCCCCCCACATTGTCGAAAAAGAGACCGCAATCGAACGTTTTTCGCATTTCGCGGGACTACTCTTTGTTCTCTCGGCAATTTATCTAACCTGTAGTAATATGTTTTGCTGGACAGTAAACAAATAGATTAAGAATTTTAATATTTTTATCCCTTTATTTTCTCATTGTTTTTTTTCGTACGCATCATATGCATCAATGTTTTGAATAGTTGTTTTAGGATGTGTCGATTTTCCTTTCTAACATTGATGATTCACATTCAGTAATTTACTACTCATTTGACAGGATATATATTTCATATCTTTTTGTAACATTGATAAAGTATTAATGCTGCCAATAAATTACAGCTATACTTGTCTGGTTGAAGTATAGAGACCGCTGCTGAAATCATTCGTTCTTTATTTCTGTTGTTAGTAGTGCCATCTGAAATAAAAAATCAACTCAATGCTTGTGCCACTAATAATCGGTTTTCAAAATAAAAGATCCGTTAGGTTTTGGGATGAGACGCAACTATTTCACACAATTAAAATCAGAAACTAACAAAATAGTAGAAAGCTGAGCTTGGTTGTATTGTGCAAAACCAATTTTCGTCTATTAATTCCTAGTTTCTATTTGTTTACCAGTGAGATTTATGAAATAATTATAATATACAGTGCGTATCGAAATAATAGGTCCACCCGCATTTTTCAATGTTTCGACTGTTAATTGA
The DNA here is from genome assembly GCA_038502835.1 of Octonoba sinensis. Taxonomy (NCBI): domain Eukaryota; kingdom Metazoa; phylum Arthropoda; class Arachnida; order Araneae; family Uloboridae; genus Octonoba; species Octonoba sinensis. The sequence goes on from CM076603.1 coordinate 29,551,509, forward strand.
TAATAATTCCTTTTTTTTTTTGGGTACAGATAATTCAGCAATAATCGTTATAATTACCTAGAAAGCATTTCGTTAAAAATAAATAATTCTTTTTTATTTTATGAAAATTTTTATTTTGAAGCCGTTTCAAAAAGATAGGTCCGCCTTTATAAATCCTTGTACCAAAACGTTTTTTTCCATTAAATTTGCATAATCATCATAGTTAAGTCTTACTGCGTGACTACGTGGGCTGCCGTGGAAGTATTTAAATGGAGTTGAACACCACATTGCAATCAAACGAAATGGGTCGTCGTTGCAATCTTTCGCTGGTTGAACAGGGGAAAATTGCCGCATTTAAGAAGTGTGGAAAATCGAATGGAGAAATAGCTAAACTTTTAAACAGATCTCATAATGTCGTAAACAATTTTTTGAGACTTAGAAGTGCTTATGGTAAGAAAAAATCATCTGTCTGGCTGTGAAAAGGGACACCCCGACAAAGAAAGACTGTTGTAAAGGAGTTAAAATCAGGAAATACGAGCTTATCCACTTTGGCCAGAAAACAAATTTCTCAAAATCAAAAGTCCATAGAATGATAAAGAAGTTCGGCAGTTTAGTTTACAGGAAGAGGAAAGCGGCTCCGAAATTGTCTAAAAATCACAAAGAAAAGCGATAGAAATTCGCACAGGAAGTGATGTGCTGGAAAGAAAACTGGCATCGAGTGATATTCAGTGATGAAAAAAAATTCAATCTGGAAGGTCCAGATGGCTGGCAATATTACTGGCATGATCTGCGTAACGATGGAGAGATATTCTCGAAGAGGCAAGCTGGTGGTGGTTCCGTTAGGGTGTGGGCCGGCTTCGGACGCGCAGGAAAAACTGATATAACATTTGTATACAATCGCTTGAATGCTGCAGGCTAACAACAGCTGCTCGAACAAAATTTTCTTCCACAAGCAGAGCACATTGGAGGGCCGTTCTACATGTTCCAACAGGACAGTGCTCCTGTGCATACTGCAAAGTCCACTTTTGAGTGGTTCCTGGATAATGATGTGCATATTATCGATTGGCCACCTTGCAACCCGGACCTGAATACGGTAGAAAACATGTAGGCATACTCGCAAGAGCAGTATATGCAGGTGGAAAGCGGTACAACTGTACTACAGACTTAAAAAGATCTATTTCCTCCGAATGGGCAAAAATCGAGACCAGCTGTTTGCAAAAACTTGTAGAAACCATGCCGAATAGGATTTATGAGCTCATTTTGAAAAAAGGTGGAAAAATTTCTTATTAATTGATTATTAATTTAATGTTTGGTTTAGTGGACCTATCTTTTTGAAACGGCAATTTCACAAATTTTTTGTTTCGTTTATCATTCCTATGATTTGTATATCATTTAAGCATTATTTTTTCATTGGTTGAACTAGAGTATATTATAAAATAGTACTTAATGCATAATAAAAATTTTTTCCTAACATGAATTACCTTTTTACTGATGGACCTATCATTTCGATACGCACTGTATATAAAACTGCGTCAATCATTGTTCACATGTTGACCATCGTAATAGGGAATTCAAGTCTGCCCTTCTTGAAATGTTCTTGAAGGGCTAGAATAGAATGTAGCGAATTCCAATACAGTAAAACCCCGTTAAAACGCGGGTGTTGGGGGACATGTTTGGCACCCGCGTTATAACATAACCACGGTATAGTGAAACTACCGCAGAACCATATTCACGAAATATACTCGCTCCTGCTGCACCCCTTTTAACTTTATCAGTTACTCTTAACTTTCCTTCTGTTGTTTAATTGTTTCTTTTCTTGTTTGCTGACATTTTATTTGCTGCAATTGCTGTGCAAGGGGCACACTTCTCAACTGAGCGGTTAGCCAGTCCATCGAGTGATAGGTTATATATTCTCCAGTTGGAAGAAGTTCTATGCTCAGGGGGAACATGTTGGTTATAAACATGGCCTTCGCCTATAATTCTCGCTTATCCGAAAATTTCTATGGTACCTCGATTAATCGGTCCCATGTTTTTCGGATAATCGAGGTTCTACTGTATTACAATAGCGTCACTACGGGGGACGGATTAGTGGTCCGCCCTGAGGGACACCCTTTTGGGAGGAGGAGTAATGGTAGGGGCCTCCTCGTGGTGTGGACTGGGTCACGCTAAATCTCTACCAATAAGCTCCCGGTGAATGTAAGGCCCTCTTTGTAGAAGGTCTGCGGCCATGGGCAACTCTCGCCAGTCCGGTCCCTATGGCCGGTGAGGACCACAACCCTCCAAATGATACTCTTCTAGCATAGCGGTACCCAATGCTGACTACGGCCATACAGCCTATACCTTTTCGGTTTCGCAGACTACCCCAATACTAGGGGTGTGGCGCGCAGCGCTGTCCTCCTTGAACTTCCCACAAACTCTCTAGACGCTTGACAACCAGCACCAGCCATAAAGGGCTGGACTAGCAGAGCGTTGCCCACCTGCTTTACCGACCCGAGGCCACTGTCCAACTACAAAGTTGGCCTTACGTCACCCGGATCGGATAGTGCTGTTTTAGTCGCCTCTTACGACACGCATTATTACGCTGGGGCTATTCTATCTTCCCCGGCCATCATTCGGGGGTCTAGCATAGGGGTATCAAGGAGGGCCATGTTCACGCAACAAGAGGTGGTTAGGCTGGGCTTGTGCCCAGCAAACCTATCTCGGAGTGGTTATGAGCGTTCGACCGACTTCACTTTCCCACGCACAAACTGGGGAGGGGGATAGTGTAGAAAGGTCCCTATGGTATCTGCATCCGTGCCCTATGGGGTATCCCGGTGAGGCCTAGAGGCTACAGACGGTAGGACGTAGTTTGAATGATGTTCCCTTTTGAGAGGTGTTGAGTTGGGACAACCATAGTGAGAGAAAAATGCTTTGAAAAATTCATATACTCATATCCGTGTTTAAGGTGTTGTGCGCCGCCGGGCCCCCAGCAAATTGCAGTCCCCATCAGCACAAACAGGAAAACAAGAACTGATTTTCCGGACTAATATGCTCCAGTTGAGTACATATAACATAAAGCGGAAAATTGCATTGCAACAGTACATGCATTTCTTTCTCTGTCACCTTTAGTTCTACACCCCCTCCCCGCCCCCGCCTCATTTTACAAATTCATATTTGTATTCATGATACAATAAATTAACCCTGTATCACTCAAGAGCTCGGATTTATTTGATATTTTCCATTTGAAATAATAAGAAAAATATTTAAAAGTTCATTTTTTTTCAGGAAAATGTTCTATTATTAACAAAGAAAGTTGCAAAATAGCCATCGAACGGCGCAGTTCGACCACGGAATTTTAATAGTTGGACGCTTCTGCGCATGGCAGGAAAGGACGAAGCCATTCGAGTTTTAGGGAAGTAATGTCGCTTTGAAGATGCGTTTTTTTAGTGCGCGAATCAGACTGTTTGCTTCTCTGTTTGTCGAAAGCGACTAAATTTATAAACTGGCACATAGCATCAGTTCGGAAGAAATAAAGTATGCTGAATGTACTAAAACGAGAGTAGAAACGGCACATTCCTTATACCAGGAGTTCCTCCCTTGAACATGAATGGGTTCTTCATGGTACTCTGCCAAGCAGATTGCTTTGGTTAATCGTAGAACTGCACTATACATTAATTTAACTTTTAGTGATGAAATAAGGAGCCTCCTCAACAACTTTGGAATGATAAATCCAGTTCGTTCAAAAGATGTCGACGAAGGTATCGGCTGTAAACTGTGCCGGCACGTTCGTTGTACCGGCACAGTTTCTTCCTTGTGAATCGATTCTTCTTAGCACTCTGTATGTATGTCTGTTTGTTTGTTTGTTCACGTATAAGTTATCACCGAATGAACCGATTTTCACGATTTTTTTAATCGATCGAGGGTGCTATCCTGTAGGTCCCGTACCTTCGTTTGACCACATTAGAAAAAAAGTTATGGGCAGAAAGTTAGTCATTTCTTTGTTCTTTCATCCATAACTTTTGACTAAATGAACCGATTTTCACGATTTTTTTTATCAATAGAGGGTGGTATCCCATAGGTCCCGTACCTTCGTTTGACCACATTAGAAAAAAAGTTATGGGCAGAAAGTTAGTCATTTCTTTGTTCTTTCATCCATAACTTTTGACTAAATGAACCGATTTTCACGATTTTTTTTATCAATAGAGGGTGGTATCCCATAGGTCCCGTACCTTCGTTTGACCACATTAGAAAAAAAGTTATGGGCAGAAAGTTAGTCATTTCTTTGTTCTTTCATCCATAACTTTTGACTAAATGAACCGATTTTCACGATTTTTTTTATCAATAGAGGGTGGTATCCCATAGGTCCCGTATCTTCGTTTGACCACATTAGAAAAAAAGTTATGGGCAGAAAGTTAGTCATTTCTTTGTTCTTTCATCCATAACTTTTGACTAAATGAACCGATTTTCACGATTTTTTTTATCAATAGAGGGTGGTATCCCATAGGTCCCGTACCTTCGTTTGACCACATTAGAAAAAAAGTTATGGGCAGAAAGTTAGTCATTTCTTTGTTCTTTCATCCATAACTTTTGACTAAATGAACCGATTTTCACGATTTTTTTTAATCGATAGAGGGTGGTATCCCATAGGTCCCGTACCTTCGTTTGACCACATTAGAAAAAAGTTATGGGCAGAAAGTTAAGTCATTTCTTTCTTCTTTCATCCATAACTTTTGACTAAATGAATCGATTTTGATGATTTTTTTTCTTTATTCGATAGAGGTTCTTGTAACTCAAATATCGCACATCAATTTGACTACATTTGTTTTTTAGGAAAAACGTTACGGGTAAGAAATAAGTTTCTTTAAATTTTAATTGGAAAGGCTTGGTTTGATTTGTCTTTGGTGGGAAACTATTAATAAATATAAAAGACATTCTTGAAAAAGAGTTTGTTGCCATTGAGCTGTAATATTAAAAGCCATTATAAGCATGAGTTTGAAGACTTCTCTGCGGCAAAAATTAAATCCTATCAGTTTGTTTGGTAAAATCGACTTCAAAACGTAATTTGTCTTACAAATGATTAGTTTTTAGTGCCATTCATTCAAAGAAGAATGGCACTAAACACCCAAATCCCCCTTTGATATGGATTTTTAAATATAGAGTATTTATGTAAAAAATGTATTTACATTAAAAAGAATAAAATAATTTTTGGCAAAAAATAGAACCGACTTCAAATTATAAATTGCGCTAAAAAGTGAAAAATAAATGAATTCATTAAACAACATCGATGTGACTTATAAACATAGTTTTAGAAGTCGGTGCAATTAGAGTCTAATTACCATTACCTTGGAACTGTTGCTAATTCTGGGCCATTTATATTTGTAATTGATTCGTGATTACGAAACATTTTATCTATCCTAATTTTCACCGACTTCTAACACTATGTTTAAAAGTCACATCGATGTTGTTTAATGAATTCATTTATTTTTCACTTTTCAGGACAATTTATAATCTGAAGTCGGTTCTATTCCCCCCCCCCCCCTTTTTTTTTTTTTTTTTTTTTTTAATGGTAGAATAGCATTATTTCAGTGCAGACATTTTTCGGTCGCATATTCAAAAAATGACCCGGGAATCATGAACGCAGCTATTCGCGCTAAATTTAGACTCTTGCACGCGTCTTCTGGTGTTCTCCCGCAAGTCTGACTTACCATAAACTAGTAAAATTTGGATAGAGTTTGCAGATATACTTTCGTAGCGATTTCGTCCGATTAATTTTTTCTTTTGGTCCTATGAGAGATGGAAGCTATACCATTTAGTTAGCTTTTGCAATGCACTACTTCGTCAGATAATCTTCCACAGGAAAGAAAAGAGAGAGGATTTTGTTGTTTTAGTTTTACTCCGGTATCAAGCGTCGCATTAGGACAATGGGCCGTGGTAGCCTAGTGGTTAGGATGTCCAACCGGAAGATTGGGGGTTCCTTACCCGACCCGCTGAAGACCGACCATGTACACTTGGGTATACGTGCATGTAAAATCCGTAGACCCTGAAATCCTGAGGCAGTTCCGAGGGTGCCGGAGGTCGGAGGATTTCCATTTAATTCACTCTTATATCAAAAACGTGAGGTGACGTATTTGTGGTGGCGACATCTGGTGTCGCCTAAATATGTAATGACCCAAGTCGCACTTCTACCGTAGTGGTGCTCACCTATAAACGGAAGGCGCTCCTCATTCCTGGTCGCTGTAAGAACTTCCTCTTTTTCGTGAGCAAGGATTCAACAACGAATCTTTATGCATAGAGCTACCGGAGCGAGAAGTAAGTATTCCGGTAGCTCTTTACTTCCATAGCGGATTGGTTGAAAAGGAAGGGTCCTTGTCACGTGAGCTGGCCACTTGCGGAACGAAAAGGAAATGGCGGCTACATCACTGTGTCTTGAGGTGACTGGTCAAGGTAAACGACCAAGAAATCGGACCCAAGAAATCCACTTTAACGTTTTCCTCAGAAGCGAATATTATTTTTGATTCCGATGCGTGCTCTAGTTGGAGTATGACGCCATGATTACAATGGAGGCAATTCACCGCTAGAGGGACTCATGAGCGATCACCGTTGTCACGTGATATCCGCTCTTTGTTTAGTAAGATTTTCAATCGAGTGCTACGTGGAGTTCACTAGGAAAAATTAGTCATCTTAAAATTAATTGGACTGTTTTCACAGCTTTGTCTGATTATAACCCAGTCTTTACATTTCATTTAATCATTATAAATAAATTTATTAATTATTACAAATATTATAGTGTTTTATTTAGTGTTCATTTTATGTAATGTAGAAGAACTTTATTTAGGCCTAGTTTTTAATTAGGTTTGTCGAACTCGAAGTAAAGCGATGCTTCCTTGTTTACATTGCTTTCATCGCTGCCACGTGACCAATGACGTTGCTCGAATTGCCTCCATTGATATAATCAGTCTTCGGCGTCATTTTCTGCACTGTAAAAATTTTGCGTTTAGTTGCGACCATTCTTGGTGTTACTGAACACGATTTTTGGTGTTCAATCGGTGTAAAGTTGAAAATTGTTCATTTTGGCTGCACTTTAGCATTTTTTATGTCTGTCTAAAAAATATAGACTGTATAACGTCTCTTAGCGCATGAAATTTTCTAACTCCGTGACGCATCGAAATTTTATTGCGATTGCTCATTTCTATGAAAATATTATAAATGAGCCATCATAATGAATTTTTGACGCTTAGATGAGGTAACGAACATCATATGATAAAAAAAAACATTCTGTTGTCTGTATTTTTTTAAGGCAGACACTTAAAAAAATTAAAATACATCGAAAAATGAACAATTTTCAAATTTGCACCAACTGAACAGATGTTCAGTAACACCAACATGTTTTATAGTGCACCTAAACAGGTACTTCCGCATTTTTGCAGTTTATAAACAAATCATTAGTCCCGCAGTGGACCAGTCGGTAGAAGCTATGTTCCCGCAGAACACCGAAAGTGAAGCAACATCGACTGAGGTCAGTGTTTGGGAGGGTAACAACCTCTCGCGGCTGGTTCCTGTAGCGCCGTGCACGCTAAAGGGAGCTGGTGCACGTTAAATAGGTCGTGGTTCCAATGTCCTCCAGGTGAAACGATACCTCTGGTGGTGTCAATCCCAGGTGACGATCTCTCATCTGGAAGCTCGTTCAAAAATTAAGAGACTTTACAGAGGGGCGGAAATCGGACTCCTGTCTATAAGGGCCCCGTTAGACTCAGGAGCAGCGTGCCCATTCTTCCTATCCACGCGCGAGGACACGACGACAACAACATAAACAAATCATTGACTTTTAACAGCTGATACAAACGTTAGCTATTTTTTTTTTCCAATGGGGTTGCGGTCTTGGTCCTCAACCATTGCAGACCTAGTGCGTTCCCCAGTAATTGGTACCATCTCTTTCAGCGACACCACAATGAGTGTGGTACCTTCGCCGCATGAGAATTTTGACGTTCAGTTACCCCTAGATGGCGGTACCTGAGCTCTCATTGATGCAATATGCACTAGGAATTTAATTTAGCCGAGAGCACCCAAATGCCAAATGTCTACTCAAGGGATCTTTTACATGCTGCATATACGACATGGGCGCAGACGATTTTCTGCATCTTGAAAATCCACCGACTTGGGCCAGGTTTGAGTCCGCGATCTTGGGCGTACGAGGCCTGCTGCCTTACCACTACGCCACCCTGTCGACACACTAGCTATCAAGCCAAGGATTTAAAAAATGGTGTAGTCTTATTTTGAATACTCTCAACTCTTTTTTTGTAAGAATCTTTAAGAGAAGTGCAAAAATTAAAACTTGTCACCCCGTAAATTTGAGACCATATAATTGAAAAAGGAGATTTTTAAATCGAAGAAACATAACATTTATAAAATTTAATTCGTGGTTTTTAAATGTATTGCAAATTTGAAGCTATCGTTAACCTTTTAACTGTTTAGTTATTTTGATGACTTGGGTACATAAATTGTCATTTTTTTATTGCAAAAATCAAATGTTTAGTAGAAAATAAAATGAACTTAGCAGTTAAAAATTTTCTTTCTTTCTTTTTAATGGGGCTGCGTAGGTCATTAACCTTTGCAGACCCCGGTAACCGGCATCCATTTTTTTCAAGTAGCACCACAGTTGGCGGATGCCATTGCTACTGAGAATTTGGACGCTCAGTTTCTCCTAAATGGGGACACCTGAGCTCTCATTTGATGCAATCTGCACTAGGTATTTAATTTAGCCTTTGAGTATCCGAGCCAAACGGATACTGAAGGAATCTTTAACATTACGCACAATCATGCGACACGGGCGCAAACGATTTTCTGCATTGTGAAAATCCACCGACTTAGACCAGATTCGAACCTGCGATCTTGGGCGCACGAGACCTGCGTCTTACCACTACGCCAACCTGTCGACGAGTTGTTAGTCCACAATCAGTACGCCGGAATCGAGTTTCCTTCCTTACCTTTTTTCCATTTGCATCCTTTGTTGATCAGAAAATTTTGCAGTCTTGTAGGCTCAATGCAGCAAAAATTAACGTTTCCTGAGAGAGATGAAGCCGAAATAAACGTTTCCTGACATATATTCGGGTATAACTATACGATGCACTCAAAAAAAAAATAACCCGAGTAATACTCGGGCGTAGCATTTTGGAAGACCAGTACTGTGCCCGAGATAATCTCGGTTATGACAGTTAAAAGGTTAAAGCGAGTATAGGTTGACTGGAAGTTAGAAAATGACTGCCAACAGTGACGTAACACAGTTTAGCGTTACTCTATATAACCGATAAAACTAGCATTGTTAAAGCGAACATTTGCAAAAATACTGTACACTCAAATTTTCTACGTTCTGTTAATGCAGCTACCGGCGCTATTTTTGGCTGACGTTGAAGCAGTTCCACGAATATCCCTTTTTGCATATTGAAATACAGGCAGGTAGGTTGGCGTAATGATAAGGCGCTGGCCTCGTTCGCCCAAGTTCGCAGGCTCAAACCCGGCGGATTTTCAAGATACAGAAAATCGTCAGCGTCCATGTCGTATGATTATGCGGCATGTTAAAGATCCCTTGAGCATCGGTTTTGATTGAAAAAAAATGCCTTGAGGAAAGTCTCAGAACAATATGGGCTGTAATACCGATGATTTAGAGGATGATTTATTTATACTACGTGGACGTTAAACATGTGAAACATTTTACACTTTATATTAAAAATTAATTAAAAAATTCTACTCTAAGGGATATTTAATAAATGTCACGTTCTTCCATATATTTGACCCCCCTCCCCCCATTGTCACAATATGTCACACTACAGCGGACCCCCCCCCCCCTTTGTCACATGTCGCGCTATGTTGCATAATGCATGATATCACACTTTGTCACAATTTCACGAACCCCCCTCCCCCACGAAGCGTGACATCATTTATGAATGATCCCTAATGAGCATTGCATATAATGTAATAGATAACATATTATAATGTAATATTCATAAGAAGCAAACCAACCATGTTTGACTTTTGCAGACCAAGCCACTTATGTCGGGAAGAAGAAAGGGTTAGAAAGAAGCAACATTTTGAAAACATTTTTTGGTAAGTTTAAAGTTTTTCTTTCCAGATAGACGTTATTATTAATTAATTAATTTAGTTATTTATTTATGTACTTGCAGATTGCAGAATCTGGTGTTTCACAACGTATGACGTTTAAACTCGTAGATCCAAAAACGACGCTTTCGGTAGAAGCTCGGTTCCCGCAGGACACCGAAAGTGGAGCAACATCGACTTAGGTCAGCGTTTGGGAGGGTGACAACCTCTCGCGGCTTGTTTCTGTGGGCCGTGTAAGCTAAAAGGGAGCTGGTGCACATTAAATAGGTCATAGCTCCAAAGTCCTCCAAGTGAAACGATACCTCTGGGGGTGCCATCCCAGGTGACGGCCTCTCATCTGGGATCTGGTTCAAAAATAAGAAACCACAAAATTTGAGGTCAAGTCAGTGTTCAGCCCTCATGGTTCCTCGCTCTAAAATGAAGCTGCATATCACCCTAAGGCAATGGATTATTGATCTAGTTGGCTTTCCTATGCCGGGGGATTAGTTACAACACTAACAGATCCGAAAACATAGGAGCAGGTTTTATTCTATCGAATCCTTGGCAAAGAAGGTGAAAGACACGAAGAAACGTTGGGTCGCGGTGGCCAAGTGTTAGGATGTCGGACACCGGACCGAAGGGTTTGAGGTCGATACTCGATTCGCTAAACACCCATCATAAGGGTACGTGGATGTAAAATCCATGAAGTCCGAGGCAGTTCCGAGGGCTGGAGAATAAGGCTCGACAGATGCATCGGCGCCGATTGTTCAACAAAGTTGCCATCGGCCATCGGCATCGACGGCCGATGTTAACATTGGAAAAACATCGGCCCATCGGCCTTAAAAAACATCTAAAAGCCGATGCAAGGCCGATGTTTTTCGCAGTGACAACTTTCGAGAAAACATTCTGCCTTTAACTTTCATTTTCCTTCATAGCTAGATTTTTATTTCCATTACAATAACAGGCAACCCAGCAATTAAAGAGCACAGAAATAATGTCATTCTACAAAGTATTCAATAAAAAATTCGGAAAATTATAAGCGATCGCTGCCCGAAAACCTTCATTATTAAAATTATTTCTTTTTGAACAGAATGCACGCTAAATAGAATATCTTAAAGTAAAAGTAATAGAGGCGTCTTATGAGTGCTATTTGTTTTTCGCACTTGGTTAGTTGACTCATTTTTGGCAGTTTTTCGTTTAATAATGACTTAGTGCATTAGATGTCATTGTGCAATATTCTTAAACCACCTTGGTTTGTCATGTTTCTTATGATTCCGAAATTGTAAACAGTACAAAGTCAACTCAATCAAAGTACGATAATAATTTTAATTTTTACCCGCGTAAACTTTTTTCTCACAGCGTTTTTTTGCTTCTATGTCACGTTTTACAGATTTTTGCAATTGTGCAGCAATTTCGTTGCATCTGCTTTCAGTTTAGAATATTTCTTGTTATTTTATTATTAGTTTACAACGTAGAACAAATTGATAACAAAATATGAATCAGTTTTTCAGTATAAATTTTTATTGATTGAAATTTTATGTGTCCAAAATCGACTTGCAATTTTCAAAAATTTAACTCTTAAAAAACGAGTTTGCGCGACAGCGTGGAATAATATCCAAATAAAAATGCTACAATATCTTTATTTTCAAAAATTGACAATGTATACAGTATGGTACCCCAAATTCGGAATCCCGAAATCTGGAATTTTTTCGAAAAAAAATCGACAGTTGAAAAAAAAAAAAACAGCTATTGTTTTTTGAAAAAAAAAAATCGGGAAATGTTTGCACCGTTTGTTTGAAAATAGGCGTTTAAAAAGAAGAAAAATAAAATGTGATGCAGATGTAGATTGGAAATGTGCTGTTTTTGAAAAATTTATTTCGCGATTTTCTGAAAAGGGTTCGTTTTTGCAATAAGAGTTTTCATTACTTGTAGCTTTAATTCTGAGTTAACATCATTAAATTTTACTTTTTTAAAAATTTCTTGTAGTTTTGTTATATTAATTTTTTAAAATGACCTCTAGTTTTCGCGCGATACAGAACATTCGCGAAATTGAAAATCAGCGGTTCTCGTATTTTCCCGATAGTCTTATCTTTAACTGCAGTTTAGTGGCTAGAGAATATAAAATCACATCAGAATTTGACGGAACTCTTTTCTTTTATTGTTTAATTAAAAAAAAAAACGACATACATACAATATGAATGTATAACCTAATTCCTTTGTGAAGTCGGTTAAAAAGGCTAAAACAATATCGGGAAAAGTATGTGTTTCGATGTTTTGCCACGAATGCAAGCCTAGTCCAACTTTGTGTTTTGTGCTAAATTTCGTGACTTATAGGCGACTATATACGATAATAAAAATGCTATAAATGAGCAAAATGCTGATAAAATCTTCCAGAGCAAAATTTTTTGAATGAGGACCCAAAATTCTGAGAATTCCGAAATCCGGAAAGATCGCGGCCCCGAGCGCTCTGGACTTGAGGTCCCATACTGTTTTTTTTTTTCTTTTTCAAAATTCATCTTAGTTTTTATAATCGATGACGTGTTTTCAGATTAATTGTTAACAGAAAACGTCTGGTGCTCAAAATCTTTTTCCCGTTTACAAAATATTGGTTTATTTCGATGACCTTACATTGTGCTCATAAAACTATAAAGAATATGTCAAGTATTTCAGTGCAATTTTCGATTCACAAGAAAAAAAGCTAATAAGATTGGTTCTTAAGACCCGCCCCTATTATTCATTCGTAATGACAAAAAAATGTCACGTCTATGTTTGCAAAGCAATATTCGGTACTTCTTCGTTATGAAGAGGGAGGGCTATGCGTTACTGCGAGCGAAACTTTTTAACATTTTATTTTTATTTTATAAAAAGAGCTATTTTTAGTTAAATAACTTTTATATATAAAAAAAAAACAGAAACTTTTCCGCTTTTCTTTTAAAAACGGGGGAATATCCTAGGAGGGGGGTTGACAATTTTTTTACAATTACCAACCCACATTATTCGTTAGTCTGTATTATAAAATCAGCATTTCTCTATATGAAAACAATAAGAAAATAAAGGCAGCTGCACATGGCATTTGCAGTGCAGGTGTTATAAAGAGAAAATATTGAAGGAAAGGGAAGGAGACTCGATGCAATCCAACAGTTGTTGAGTTTTTTTTTTGCAAAGACAAGAAAAAAGAAATAAAAATCCTGTGATACGGCTTTTTTTAACCGCCAAATAGTTTAATTACTTTACGAGAATCGCGATTGATTCTTTTAGTTTTAATTATTATGTAAACTTCCCCCAAACAGTCTTTTGCGGTGTTTGAATAATCCATTTATAGGTTTTTATGAACATAAAAATAAATATATGATTTAAATGACATTTTTGACAAGCCTTCTACAAGTTTAACTGGTTTAAAGCGAATTTTTTCCATCGGCCATCAGCCGATGGAAGAGGAAAATAATCGGCCATCGACCGTCCTCGAAACAATCGGCATCGGCCCATCGGGCCAAAAAATGCCATCGGTCGAGGCCTACTAGAGAATTGAAACCGGAGGGCCAGAATATTTCCATCTCTTTTAGTCTTAGGCCTGAAAAGGAGGTGGCGTGCTTGTGGTAGCGCCATCTGGTGTCATCCGAGTGCGCTTTTTGTGTTTAAGCCATCCCTTGTGGTGCTCACTGAAAATGGAAAGGCACTCCTTTGTTTTAAAATCGAGTGGTCTTTACAACCGTTGTCATTGAGAAGCTACAACAGATGAATCTTGGCATCAGTAACAACAGCAAAAGAAGCTTTTATGCCTGAATTTCATGATTTTTTACTTGATTAAGACAGGGTTCGCACGCCCTTAAAACACTACTCATTTTGCGGGGACTTTAACCACCAGTATAAAAGAAAGTCTTTTCTTTATTAATAAATTCAGTTTTTTAATAAAGTATCTAATTTCATGCGATTACTGGTTTAAAAGTCCTTTTTAAATGAAGCGTAGTTGAAGAGTGCTTGAACTCTGTCGTGGGATTTTTTTTTTTTTTAAGTTGAGTTTATAATAAATTTATGTAAAATTTTATTACATGTTTCAGGAAAAACACTAGCGTCTAGAGTGCAAGAAAGCGTTGGATATCACGGACCGAAATGTAAACAATTTTTCGGCACTTCCGCGCGCTGCAACGAGATTACCGTGTTTGAGCATGCGCGAAAATTTTTTACTCAGCAGCCGTTTTATTTGTTATATTCTACTACGTCACAAATCTTACGACGTCAGCGCAAATGAATAGAATCGAAAGTTGTACAGTTTTAGAATGAGCGTGTTTTACGTTGCAAGATACTAAAAAGTAATAATACAAATTTTAAAACACCATTTTGTTTTGAAATCAATCATACGTGAAGGGGACAAATGAAAGACAAATATAAGTCTAAAAAAAAATTCGGAAAAGAGCATTTAACTTTAAAAATGATGAATTTTTGTTGAAAATAAATGGATCTGAGATTTTGATTTTAAAATGTTGGTTGATATGACTGAATGGGAAAATTCAAGTGTTGGCAAAAATATTTTCTTTGCGCGTTGTTGTACATTTTAACTATTTAAGACCTAGAATGTTTGTAATTGTGCATTTTATCATGGTAATAGTTTTTGTGATAGCTGCTATTCAATGCAGTTGACTCTTCTATACTTGACTGGATAATTATATGTCATGTTGTAAGTTTTAGAGAACGTAGCAATACTAAAAATACATATTGATTTTTTGAACTCTTTTACAATGCATATAATTCTACAACTAAACAAAATTAATAGGAAAAACTAAATTACTGTGGAAGTTGGGGCCAGTCGTTTTAAATAGAATAAATGGATTAAGGAAAATGAAAATTACTCGTATGACGCCAATTTATTTCTAGTTTCTATCAACAAACACTAAAAATGAGATAAATTCAGTCATACATGGTGAATTTTTTTTACTGCTCAAGAGAGTAATTTTATTATTACTTTTTTTATTTTATTCAACTAATTAATTTATTTATTTTGCTCAATCTCGGACAACTAATTGTGTTTATTTATTTATTTCTTTTATTTCCATATGATTAGCAGACCCACTTCTCTTTCTTTTCCTTTCTCCCCCCCCCCCCTCTTTTTTTTTTTTTTTTTAAATTTCTTTTAGGTGTTTAGCTTTTAGGCACAAATAAAACAAACACTACAGATTTTCAGCATTCAACGTGTAGGACAATGTGCTGATAAAAGTGGTAGACACGTGTTTCGGAGCTTATATGGGTCCTTTTCAATGCTAAATACGTGAACTTGTAGTTGAAAAGACATCAGTCAAAATTGAAACAGAGGTTCCTTGTTTTTTTATTGCTTTTTTTTCGCTTAATGCTTCTTATTCTGTTAATTAAATATTTTCATGTTCTAAACCAGTTTTGTTAAATTGCATGTTGGCTTTTTTTTTTGTAATAGATAAACTGAGTGTTTATGTTGGTCGGTACCTCTCCCTGCATAAAGGCGTAGCGAAAGGGGATAGGCGATGTTATAACACCCAGACAAATTAATACGTTAATTAGAATATCAAGAATTAAAAATATGCATTAGCCTAGGGGAAATCTGTACATTGCTTTTCATAGACTGCGTTGTCACATACACGAGCACATGGGTAATTTTCAATTTTAAAAAAAGCTGTTCTAATGTGAAATTTTCTAATGTAAATTATTTAATTAGGTGAACACCCCCCCCCCCCCCACACACACATAATATATACGGCCTACATATACATTAGCTCAAAAAAATCCTACAAATGATTCAATGAAACCGGCCAACATACAATTTGATGATAACAACCAGACTGTTACATCACTGTCAGAAGTTCATTTTTTCCAGAAACATTGCTGTATTTTTTTCAAAGTGCCAAATATTTTGCTTGTCGCAAGACAGGAAAGAAGAAGCACACACATGTGTGTGTGTGTGTTATTTTTCAAAGAAATACCAAGAATTATAAATTAAAAAGTTTTTAAACAAACTTTTTTCCATTTTTTTACTTTTTGAGTTTTTAAAATGCTCAAAATTTCGCAGCATTTTGGATCTGACTAACTATTGAGTGAATTTCAGTGCTTGATTTTTTTTTAATAAAAGAATTGATATTTGAAAATTATTGATCTATAAAATTTTGAATTATCAATTATTTTTTAAGTATTTTTATTGTACTGCATAATGAGATTGAAAATTAAATCCTGAAGTAGTTTAAAATTTATAAATGAATGGATAAAAGTCTTTTTTTTTTTTTCATTTAAAAAATATTTTAGGTGCAGCACAATAATATTCAAAACTGTACTTTTGATTAATAATTAAAAAGTGTGTACGCAAAAATGATTTAGAGAAAATTTGAGCCAAAATAAATTTAATCTGATGTATTTAAAACTTAAATAACTTCTGCGCGTGTCTATAAATATATATATTAGGAAGCATCACTGGATGTCTGTATAAAATAAATGGATCATTAATGAAAAAAAAGATCTTCGATAAAATGGGGAAAAAACGTTATTTTCAAAGGCAGATGGTCTTGAATGCGAAAGAAAAAAAAATAT
Organism: Octonoba sinensis; assembly: GCA_038502835.1. NCBI lineage: Eukaryota > Metazoa > Arthropoda > Arachnida > Araneae > Uloboridae > Octonoba > Octonoba sinensis. The sequence goes on from CM076603.1 coordinate 29,568,105, forward strand.
AGCATGAATGAATTTCTACATGCGAAGGGAAACAGGTCGCGCATGCGCCGATAATGCGGTTTGTTTACATTTTGCTTCGTGAGATTCAACGCATTCCTGCGTTTTAGACGCTAGTGGAAAAACCTTTGTCAGATTCACATTGTATTGTTTATGTTCTTCCTTTATTGTTCATAACGAATATTTCTATCGACGTTATTTTTATTTTGTTAGAGAATGAAGATCAAAGCCGGTTGCGCTGTTTCAAAATCATAAATGTAAGGGTATGTTTGCTGGTGTTTTGACCAGCTTGCTGGTGCCAGGCTGGCTTATGATCGGAAGCAATAGGAAGGAAACTTCTGTCGCGCAGTTTTTGTGCATGTGCAGTGTGTGCAAAGATGAAATAGTGAGAGCTGTTGGCAAGCGCAAGACATGTACGATGAAGTTTGGTTGCTATTGCCCATCAGCGTAAAAGGAAATTTAATAATGGTGTTTATTTGTTAGTTACTTATTAGATTACAGTGGAACCTCGCTCTTCGTACACAATTCGTTCCAGGTGGCAACCAACGATGGGAGGTATTGAAGCCAATGTGGAAGATCATTCATTGAAGATAATTCTTAGCTACATTGGCAATGTAGAACAATTGGACAAGAAAAAGTACCCGCTACATTTGTGAAGAATGGTAAAGTACACAACAGCCTTCAACATCCTTGTAGCTCAGTTGACAGAGTACTGGGACAGTGTACAGCCCGAAAGCACGAGTTCCAATCACACCTGCTCAGATACCGTCAAGTGCGGTAACTTTGTGCGAGCAAGTCAGCTTTGTGCCACAGTATCTTTTTAGACATTAGGGCTAACAACTGGATGCCGAGGTGTAAATAGAGCTTCGTAACTTTTTTTACAACGCTTCGAAACTTTTTTTTACAACTCGTAAAATTTTTTCGAAGCTCTAGTTACACCTCCACAGCCGTTAGGCAGTCCTAGTGTCTAAAAGGACGTTGTGGCACAAAGTTGGCGCACTTGACGGTATTTTCTTTTTTTTTTTTCATTAAAATGGTAATTTGTAAAATTAACAATAAAGAAGTAAACTACATTTCTCAACCGCCTTAAAGCTCAGTTAGCCGAGTAATGGGATAGTCTCGCGGAAGGTCCTTCCTAGTTCAAAGCCCGCCCGTTGATAGACTGGCTTCCTTCTTCGAAGTTACATAATTTAAAATTAATAACGAAGTAGGCTCCACACCTCAGCGTCTTTATAGCTCAGTTGGTAGAGTACTGGGACAGTGAGGCCGAAGGCGCGAGTTCAAAACCCGCCCACTCAGGTAGTGGTTCTCTTCCTCAAAGTGATAAATTGTAAAATTACTAATACTGTAGAACCTCCCACTAAGGGGACTGGAGATTTTGTCCCTTAAATAGAGGTGTCCCTTCCTCGGAGGTTCATAAATTGATGCACAAACATATAGTGTATCAATTTAATTTAATATGTAACCTTGTGTTAACATTTGAGCTTAAATACTAAAATGTTTTATGTCATTTATGCATGCAACATGAAAGTCGAAATTATTGAAATTTTTAATATTTCATTGGAAAAACTAAAATTGTATTGAGAAAAATGTCGCATTGGCAAAGTTTTGTAACTTTCAGAAATTTATTTGAAGTAATCTATTAGATGGGTTTGTTTCGCCGTATGCAACCACAGTATAAATTACATTTAGTGTACATTATTCAACCTGGGACTACGCTCTAAGCCAAAGCGATTACCAATGAGAGTGAACTAACATTTGAGCAGTCTTGATAATGCGCGAGTAATTACCCAAAAAACCGGGTATTTTGGAGAGTATTTATAAATTGAGGGTATTCCAGGGTATTGTAAAAATTTAACAAAAAACGTTTGTGAGAAAAAGATTTTTGTTCTAATTAACGACAACGGACACTTGATGCGTCCGATGCATCAAACAATGCAAAAAGGAAAAGCCGACAAGCATTTGTGTCACCCGCAGAGCCAGACCAGGGCCAGACACCCTTGACTACCCTATTGACCACTATGCTACAGCCAACGGCATCGAACGATAAAAATTCAAAGACTGGATATTCTATAACCTAGATCAGAAGTAGTAGAATAAATAAAAACCATTTCCAGAAAAACAAAAAAAGAACCGCGTTTACAACATACTTAAGAAGAGAAAACCGAGCTGCTTTTATAGAATTGCGAGCTGCACTGAATTAAGAGTAAATATTTAATTCCTTCTTTAATCAACATGAATGACACCTCGTTGCCATGTAATGCTTTTTTTTTTTGTTGTTATAACAGTTGGGATCCGCGAAAATGTTAGCGGGAAATGAATAAATGTGGCAAAAACAAAGTGCGTTATCGAAAGCAAACTATAACAGAATTCACATGAATCATGTGAAAGAATCATGTGACATGATTCTCACGAGCGATCAAGTACCCTCGAGCTAATTGCCTAAAAGTTCTAACAATCGGAAAACTTGACCTATTAGCAGTGTCATTGTCAAATGCTTAAAGTTCTATGCCATTTATGATATTGTCGGTATGTTTGTAGCATTTAATCAATCATCACACCGGTGACTATTAGAAATGCATTTTTACGGATCCCAACCGTGTTCATGTGTACCATTCATGTATAAATAAATAAAGGAAAAAAAAAGAAACCAACTTTCCTTTTGCTGCGAGTTATTTTCATAAACGCACGCCAAAAAAATTGTAGATCCCAATTGTTATAACAAGTTATTGAAAGAAAAAAATAATTCCACATATGCGAGAACGAGAATGACAAATAACAACAATCATAATAATGAAACTGTTTTTCATTATTAATCTTCTTCCGGCACTGGTTTATCAAGATCAACTTACATAACGCATGTGTATTTCGCTCTCTTTTTCTTGAACAAATTGCTATAACGGTTGGGATCCGCAGATTTGCAAAAGAAGCATGATCGTTCATGGGTGGTACCGTACTCTGGTACCGTAAAGCTCTTAAAATTTGAAGAAAAAGAAAATATTTCCAAAATATTGCAAAAAATTGAACTAGTTTTGTGTTTGAAAATAGCATTATAAAGGTAGACATAATTTCAGGCACTTAGAAGCAATGGGGTGTAAGTGATCAAAACGAAAATTTTGAGATAGCTAGCGCAAATGATAAATTAAACACCCTTTTGTTTGGTGGGAAGGAGATTTTAGTGGTAGCTTTGACAGATACTGCAAAAAAGCGTGGTTTAAAAAAAATTACTAAATAAAAGCTGCATTTCGTTTGGTAGCAAAAGGAATGCAAATGCACTTACATCCGTTTGCCTCTTAAAAAATTATTTGGTTTCTCTGCTAGTTTAAATACGCAATGCAGACTATCTATTTTCGAAATTTAAAGCAGAGAAGAAGAAGAAAAAATAGGAAAAGAATTCCGAATTGCTGAATAAAAATAATAAAAACAACGCATAAATCGTCTGCAAATTTTAATTTTGTCTTGTTTTGTTTTCGGCAATTTGTCTAATGGCAATGGTTTTTAGTTTGTTGGTAAATATAATTATTCCAAATTTATATTATGCAGTTTTTAATAAAGTTTATATCACTAACAGACTACCTTTATGACTGTGTAAATTAGCAAAATGAACAAGACACGTTTTTCATTTAGTGGCAAAGGGGTGTAAGTTAACTCGTTGGAAGCAAAAGGGTGTAAGTAAAAATAAGCTATTTTTAAAAAAAAATCCTACATAAAGTCTAATTATCAGAAACACTTTGCACTTCATACTTAAACTAACATATACATATAGGGCTCAAAAATAATTAAAATATTTATATGAAGAACCTCTACAATTTAATATAGAAATTAAACTTCGAACGAGTTTTACTCAAAATGCTACTTTTGTCACTTTCCTCCCTTTGCTTCTCACCGCCTCATTTAAGAAAATTTGCACCTCAGGAATTTTGAACAGTTACTATATTTTTCTCACATAAAAAAATTTGTCGGGTATTTTGAATCGGGTTGGAGGGTAAAATGTTGATTTTGGTACGCGTACGCACCCCAGGCTACCGCAATTTGCGAATGTGACGAGCGTCAACTTTCCGTTGGGCAATGAAGGGCCTCTGCTCGGGGCAGCCTCCTCGTCGATCAAGGCATCCCTAGTTCCATTCATTGAACCAGGTTACACGACTCAAGAACGTTCAAAAATATATATTACATTACGTGTTAAAAATAATGAATCTCTCTCGCTTTCCCTTAAAGCATTTTCAATGACGGAAATTGCAATGTGCTGCCCTCAAAAAAAGCTATGTGCTTTGAGTAAAGTATTTTTGTGTCTTCAGATTTTTCCATTTTTTTTAAAAATTAAACAATCGCGTTTTACCCAGTTCTTCAACTGATAAGCGCAAATTCTCCAGTCTGCACCCTCGTATTTTCTTTTTCTACAAATTCCAATTTTAAAAGTTATCTTGAATCCTCTCTACTCCGTGCGATCTGTTGGCCTTCTACAGGAAGAATTCCACTCTGTACAATAATTTACGTCACCCTCTATGAATCGTAGAATCTAAAGAAAAAATTCATAGCCCATAACGCAATTTAGTTATTCGGAAAAAATCAGCTTTTGAAGCACAATGAATGCATAAACATTTGCATGTTGCATACTTTTCATAGAACCCCTTCAAAAAAATACTAGTAAATAAATAAACAAATATAAAATGAGAGATAAATTAATGTTGTTGATTAAGTTTCAAATAAAATGAAGCCCATGTTAAGTAAGGCGTACGTCCATTTTGAAAGCAGATTTCAAGCACTGACATTTTAAAATCAAACCATACAAAGAATTTTTAATTTTGTGCAGGAAATGGTGCAAATGATAATACCATACTTCAGTATTGTCATTTACAAATTCTTTCTCTTTTTAATTCCTTCATAAATCTCTTATTTAAATGTAATAATGAAATATTCAACGCTTATAGAAATGAACAGTGTCATATCCGGAAAAAATCGTCATTTGGTTTTGATGTCAAAATGTTCAGATTTTTGCGCTCTTAATATTGGGAATATACTATGAGAAAATGTTCAAAAATTAAGGCTAGAGGGCAACTTCAATTTTTTTTTTTGGTGTAATACTGTAAGAACTACTTTTTAGAGTTATTTTTAAATTTTTTGACACATCATTAACATTCATCATGTGAGAAAAAACTAGAACAATAGCTATTTTCTGAACAAAATTGGCTATTATAGTCATTGAAACAAATAAGACAAATAAAAGAAATTGTAAAAGTTCAAACGCCTCTTTCTAGATATGACACTGTTCATTTCTATAAGCGATATATTGTAATATAACGTAGGGTTCAAAGCATTTTCAAAACTAGAGTTTAAAAATTATTAATTAGTCGACCAATAAAAATGTTTTACACGCATAATTTTTAAAAAGCTCCAAGAATTTATCAAGCCTAAGATTGGGAATTACTGCAATAATTTTTATGTTCCCAACTAGTTAAAATAAGGGACCGTTCATAAATGATGTCACGTTTTTTTCCAGACATATTTGACCCCCTCTCCGCCTTTGTCACAAAATGTCACACTTCAACGGACCCCCTCCCTCCCTTTGCCACTTGTCACGCTGTTGCATAAGCAGGGATGTCACACTTGTTACCTCCTTCCCTCCCCTTGTCACAATTTCACGAACCCCCTCCCCCCTCGAAGCGTGACATCATTTATGAATGATCCCTAATGGACAATCGCTAGCTTTTTCGTTTTAAAAAATCTTTTTCTCTTTAGCATTAAAAAATTTTAGGTTAAGGTATGAAAAAAAAAAAAAAACACCTGTGACATGGTTCATCGCCGAGACAGTGGGGGTATTGCGATTTTTCCTTTAAATATTGCCGCAGTTACCCTCACTAAAAAATTCAACTGAAAATAACGGAAAAAAAAAGTACTGCAGCAGAGTTGCCGGAAACATTCCGTTTCTGATAATAATTTCCTGTGACTTGACAGAAGTTCCATTTCTTTTTTCTCCGTTGATCCTTTTAAATACAGGTGAAACGGGTACCGTAAAACGGGAAAGTCCCATTCTCGAACTTTCAGGAACGTGATATTTCTGTTTTTGGAGGGAAAAACCATGTTTTGAAGCACTACGAAAATTTTCCCTTAAAATCAGTCGAAAAAAAACTGAAAATTCACTGCTTCTTTAACAATGCTATTAAACTTAATGGTAAATTAGACTTTAACCTTAAACGGAGTTACAGTGATCCCTCGTTTTTCGCGGTTAATGGGGACCAGAACCTTCCGCGAAACTGAAAAACCGCGAAGTAGGATTTGCCCCTACGAATTTTCGTGTATGCGGGTACACGAATGTTTTAAATATGTAAACAGTATTTATACTTCACACATTTAACACAAAAATTACATTATTATACGTAATTACTTACGGTTCTAATAAATAAGGTTAATTACAAAACGTTAGTACAGTAATAAACATGAATCAACATTGATTTTTGAGAGAGTCGAAGAGTCTTGTGTTGGTGGGAGCTTTTGAGAGCACGTGGCATGTACTCTGAGTCAACTCATCTCTTTGTTTGACATGCTGAGATCCTTCTCTCTCGCGCATCAACATGAAACTACACTTCTTTCCGCAACTTTGGCTGCCGACATGGTTGTATTTTTTCGTTTTTATTTTTTGATGAATATTTTGGAAAAGCCCGCGAAGCACTGAAGCCGCGAACATGAAGCGCGTAGTGGCGAGGGAACACTGTATATCCCGGTTGGCAGAACAATGGGCAAGGTGATGCGATTGTTGCGCGTTCGAAGTTCCACTTGCGGTTTGCTGGCTTCTCAAGCTGCGTGACCGCTAATACAAGGCGTTTTTTTTCCTTCAAAATGTCAAACTGCATATTATAATCGTTAAGTTAAAATCACCAAATTTGTGGCTTATAGTGGCCCTACCTATGTATATCAATAATCTTAAGGAATGCTAGGGACCTAATGGATACTTATACATTGTTATTAAGGCTCGACCGATGCATCGGCCTCGCCGATGCATCGGCGCCGATGGTTCAACAAAGTTGCCATCGGCCATCGGCATCGGCAGCCGATGTTAACTTTAGGAAAACATCGGCCCATCGGCCTTGAAAAACATCTAAAAGCCGATGCAAGGCCGATGTTTTTTGCAGGTACAACTTTCCAGAAAACATTCTGTCTTTAACTTTCTTTTTTCTCCATAGCTAGATTTCTATTTCCATACAATAACAGGCAGCGTCAGCACATCAGTTAAAAAAAGCACAAAAATAATATCATTCTACAAAGTATTTGATAAAAAATTCGGAAAAATAGTTTAAGCGACCGCTGCCCGAAAACCGTCATTATTAAAATTATTTCTCTTTGAGCAGGATGCTCGCGAAATAGGATATGTTAAAGTAAAAGTAATAGAGGCGTCTTATGAGTGCTATTTGTTTTTCGAACTAGGTTAGTTGCCTCATTTTTGTCCGTTTTTCGTTTAATAATGACTTAGTGCATTAGATGTCATTGTGCAATAATATTATATTATCTGCTTTTAGTTTGTCATGTTTCTTATTATTCGAAAACTGTAAACAATACAAAGTCAACTCAATCAAAGTACGATAGTAATTTTAATTTTTACCAGTGCAAACTTTTTATTTTTAGCTTTTTTTTTTTTTTTTTGCTTCTTCGATTCCACGTGTTACAGTTTTACTGCAATTGTGCAGCAATCTCGTTTCATCTGCTGTTAGTGTGCGGTTATTCTCATTATTTCATTTTTAGTTTACAACAAAAGATTGGTCAAAAATAAGAAAACATTTCCCAGTCTAAATGTTTATTGATCGAAATTATATGTGTCCAAGTTTCGACTTGCAATTTTTAAAAATTGAGTTCACGCGAGAGGATTTAATATCTTAATAAAAATGCTAAAATTTGTTTATTTTCAAAGATTGATCAATTCATTTTTTTTTTTTTTTTTCAAAATACATCTTAACTTTTTTTATACGATAATTATTTTAATTTTTCCCCGTTTATACTTCGTTTTTTTTAGCACATTTTTTTTTTTGGCTTCTTTCATGCCACGTGTTAGACAGTTGACAGTTTTTCTGCTACTGTACAACAATATGTTGCATCTTCTTTCAGTTTAGAATATTTCTTGTTCTCTTATTGTTAGTTTACAACATAGAATGGGCGTTACTGCGAGCGAAATATTTTAACATTTTCTTTTTATTTTAGAAAAAGAGCTATTTTTAGTTAAATAGTTAAAAACGTCGGTAATGAAAAATAAACACATAGTCGTTTCCGCTTTTCTTTAAAAAACGAACGGGGGGGGGGGGGTAAGAATTATGACAAAAATCTGAGAGGAGGGGGTTGACAATTTCGTTAAAGATACAAACCCACATTATTTGTTAGTCTTTATTATAACACCTGCATTCCTCTCCATGAAAAAAATAGGAAAAGAAAGGCACATGCACTTGGCATTTGCAGTGTAGGTGTTATAAAGAGAAAATGTTAAAGGAAAGGGAATTAGACCCGATCCGATCCACTAGTTATTGAGTTTTTTTTTTTTGCAAAGATAAGAAAAAAGAAGTCCTCTCATATAGCATTTTTAATTTTTATTTTTTTTTGATATCCAAATAGTTTAATTACTTTACTAGAATCACGAGTGATTCTTTTTATTTTAATTATTATGTAAACTTCCCCCAAACAATTTTACGGTGCTTGAATAATGCATTTTCGTTTTTATAAACATAAAAATAAATAAATGATTTAAATGACATTTTTGACAAGCCTTCTACACGTTTTAATGGTTTAAAGCGACTTTTTCTTCCATCGGCCATCGGCATCGGCCATCGGCCGATGGAAGAGGAGAATAATCGGCAATCGGCCATCGGCCGATCTCGGAACAATCGGCCAACAATCGGCATCGGCCCATCGGCCAAAAAATGCCATCGGTCGAGCCCTAATTGTTATATCAATATGTTATCAGTTATCACCATATTGATAGATTTAAAGACTGCTAGGTACCTCTTGGACGTATAAATATATTTGTATCGATATAAATATATTGTAACTGCCATATCTAAAGTCTCGAGGAATGCCTCAAAGGAGTATCGATATGAATATGTTATAATCGCCATATCTAGTCTTAATGTATCATCATTTTAAGGAAATAAAAACCTTACTCACAACGAGTGGAATTCGAACTGGCGCCAGCGCCGCAATGTGCCAATGCTCTGCCAACGAAACTAAGGATAAACGTTGAAGGCCAGATCATATTTCACTATCCATATATATATATATATTTCATTTAACGTGGATCAGTTACGATTAAATTTTGCGGTTCTATGCGATACTGAAATCATGCAAAAAAATAAACTATGGTAACACGATATTCGAAAATTGGTTTAATGATGAGCACAAAAAAGTAACATAATACTGTATTTATTATCTCAACTTACGGAATTAAATTTATTTCTATTTCTTAAAAAGTATTTCCATTCATAATTCAATTTTTAATTTCCGATTCTTTGAATTGGCAACACCTTAGTTTGTTTACATCAAGAGATTACTTTCATGTTCATATCTAGCGATCTTTTCTGAAGCCTTTCAAATTTTAAGGCGTTTTTTTATGATTTTAAAAAGCAGTAGCGTACATAGACTTAAGTGCGCCTTCCCGCAAGTTTTAGAAATGCGCCCTATCTTTGGTTATTACAAGAGATTGAAACAAAAACACTACGGTGAAGGTATATTCGAGTATTTATAACCATGAATTTTATTTTAAGATAATTAAAATCATTTTTATCATTAAAAGGCGGATTTTCGAAAAAGTAATGAATTGAAACTAGGAATGTACCGAGTAGCACTTTGGCCGAGTACCGAGTGCCGAGTAGTTGTGAATAAAAAAAGAGTATTAATGTGCACATGAAGAATTTTGTATATATTGAAATGAAAACATACGTTTTAACTACATAATATATATAAACTAATAAGTAAACTAATGAAAGAAATTGAATGTAAGAATTCCAAAATAGAATTCTTTAAACCATTATAACTCTTTATAAAAATCAGTTTATCAAAAATGATTATTGGTTGCGGTAAAAATTCATTCAATAATGTAAAATGCCTCATAATCTTCTCCTCCCCCCCTCCCTCCCGGCACCCAAGGAAAAAAGTCTATATTGACACTGTATATTTTTATTTACTTTCTTTTCATTTTTTAATTTTTTCTAGTTAATAATAAAGTGATATTTTTTATATGTAATTCTATTTTTAAAACATAAGATACAAAATTATTATGGTGTATTTTTACACCATAATTTACGACATATTGAATTTGATATTAATTATCAAAATATTTGTATTTGATAGAATTTTCTGTATTTCCTTTTTCTTGCTGATAATTTCCTTGCTTAAGAGTCGTTTTTTTTTTTCCACTTTTACAATTGGAGCTTTTATGTAGCTAGATTTTTATTTTCATTTAGAATTGTATATATATGTGTAATATATTCAGTTACCCAAAGAGAAATCGTATTTAATGCAAATAAGTTACCACAAATTAATCCATTTAAAAGGTTTAGATGAAAAGACAATCTTTTCTTCATCTGGCATCCAAAAAGATTGCCAGGGCATAACATACGAGTTTCTGACATGTTTCACAGATTTGTTGAATCAAACATGTTGGACGCTACTCGTACAGCTTAAAAATACCAATAAATAATTACCAATATATAGGCTGTGTAAAAATTTTATATACTTCATAATTTTTTAAAATTATTGCATATTATTGTATTAATCAGTTACAAATTTATCTACTATTAGTAAACTTTCAAAAAATGACGAAATTTTTACAACTACTCGGTAATGTCCGAGAACTCGGCTGGAATTTTGCCGAGTACCGAGTACTCGGCAAATTGGCCGAGTACTCGGAACACCGAGTATATACCGAGTACTTGGTACATCCCTAATTGAAACATTGCATGCACTTACCAGTTTGAAATGAGATTTATCTTAATAATACGAGAAAATAACACACTATCTTAAAGTACTAATATTTAAAAGTTCGTTAAGGAGTCTTATTTATTTATGAGGTGTATTAAGTAACAGTAATGATACAAGGGAAACTATTTGTTCTCAAAATTAGACACTAATTGGGCAAGAAAATTAATGTTATATTAATCTGTGCTAATAGATTTCCCTCTTCGTTTTTTACAATAAAGAAATTTTTAAACAAATTCGTCGATGTTTAAATTATGAATCCTGGTGTTTTTTGTGCTTAAAACAGCAAGACCGCCCGATCTTTCTTCTGTCATCGTACTTCTGAGGTGAAATTCGATTGGTTTCTGTTAGCATAATGATCTATCTGATGATGCTGATGGTTACTGGTAAAGTAAGAAAGATATAAAAGGCAATGCGAGACTTGTCTGGGAGATTTGGATGATAAAACATTGTTCTCGATCATTACTAAATGAGCAACTTCAGCTATATTTATTTGTCAAGTTTTTTCTCTCCTATTTCACTTTTCAAAATGTTTCGCAAAATAATTTGTGATGCAATTGAGATTGCTTCATCGTTTTCGTTCTTCTCGCAAAATTTAGTCACTGATTCCACAAGTTCTTTATATGTGCACTCGAAAGCGTTAATAGATCCGTTTTAATGCTTTGGGAGTTAAAATATTGAACATATTGTTAATTGAGGACATGCTCTCAAACCTTTGATGAATTTGGTTTACCATTATGCCCAACAGCAGCATAGAAAACTTTCTTTGAAACAGTAATATGGGGCCCTAAACTGAGAAAAGATTTAAAACAAACTTTTTGTCTAAAAGATCAATTAATACTTTTTCGCAGCAAATAATGCTATCGTAGCATTATAATTTTAAATCCGAGTTTATTTGCATTTGGGGAAACTCGACTCCTGCACTGTTAAACTTGCAGGTGAAACTATATGCACCGTTACGGCTTTCGGGTGACCGCTCCGTTAAATTCGTAGGTAAGTTTCTGCACGCGGTTGTAACCACGTAGATAAAAGTTCAGTCAAAATAAAGTTGCATAAGCCGCATAAATGGGTATGATTTTGAATATAACTCAGCTGAAGTTCTAGTTTGGAACTGTTGCTATTGCATCTGTAATGTTAGTGTACAGACAAGTGTAGCATTACCGCAGTTAAAGTTACCGTTACAACTGATCTTTATTATTATAGCACCTAGTGGAAGAGTACCTCTATTTATTCAAAGGTCAAAAATATTAGTTGAATGGAAAACTGAGTAAAAGTGTGTTGCGCGTGATCGAAGCCAAATAGGTGTAGGACGGCATATTAAGAGTAATTTTCATGATTTTTTTAAACATATAAAGAATGAATATATATTTTGTTGAGGTTTCGAGGTTATTTTATAGATACATTGAAGAACATTTACTGAAATTTTCAAACATTTTTCTTGAAAGTACCCGAGATATCAGCTGCTGCACATTGTAAGTCGCCTGACCCAGATCGCAGTTTGCGTACGTCCTGGAGGTCGCAATTTTTACCTGAAATCGATTTTTTTTAACTACTTTTTTTTTTTATAAGGGTCTCTTCTATTTAAACCACAATTATCACAAAATAATCGACAGTTGCTATTTTTTTTAGAATGTGGCAATTAAGTACGATTTTTTTTTTTGTAATAAAAAAAAAAGTAAAAATAAAGATTACTTTGGTTGAAGTTAAAATAGAGCGTATAGATAAAGAAAATGCGTGCTAAATTTGATGACGATTGACCAAAAACTCTGCGAGCTAGAGTGTACGCAAATTTGAAAAAAGTAGTTTCGAGAAAAACACGTTTGAAAAAAATAGTGATAGTGAAGGTAAATTTAAGGCAGTAGTGAATCAATTTAAGACTGATTTTAAAATGTGAACGTCATCACAGGGTCATTAAGACATATATAAATTTCTACCCGAGGTCTCCATTGTTAAAAGAAACGAAAGGACATCTGCTAACTAGGGCTGGGCATTATATATAAAAAAGCAATATATCGATTTAAAACTAACATCGGCAATTCAATTTATAAGTAACTTTCAACGATATTTCGAAATTTCGATCTTAATTAAAAATCCGCAGCAAATTTCATTCAGTGCACCTCCATGATAATCAAAACAAGAAAGTAACATTGGCAATCATATTTCAACTGTGACCCCTAATGCAGTGGTCTTCAAACTGTTTCGCGTCGGAAAACAGTCCCCCCCCCCCCCCCGCTCTTTTTTTTTTTTACAACAATTAAGCAATAAACGATCACATACGTCCACACAAATACACAAGCAAAACCAGAATTCATAAATACCGATGGCATTCAACTTTGAACTCTCCTAAACACGAAAAGGATTCAACTATGACTAATAAATATATTTCATTAAAGTCATGATTACAAAAATATCTATAATTTACCGAAAATTTCACCTTCAAAACACCAATATTTTTTCTCCAAAAAATGTGTTTGCGCTATGTGTGTTTATTTGAAACTTTTTAGAAAAAGACAAATTCATCTTTCGGATTTTCGCTGCCTCTGCCAGAAGTAGAATTTTGCATAACCATTTTTTTTTTCGATATCTAATATCGTACGTATTGGGCTGGCAGCTTGCTTTCGCCTCTCTTTTTCGACTGTCATGTGTGGAACCCGATTTATTCGTGTTTATCAGAGTGCAATTCATTCACTTGTTTTACCCCCTTTTCCTTTTCGCGTGAATTCGTAGTTATTGTTTTATTATTTTTTCCGTACGTTTTATTTTAGCCTGACTCGGCAGCCTTTTTTCTTTGTGCTTTATTAAAAAATTATATTTTTTATCATTTTTATTCTCACTTAATTTTGGGCACACAATAATAAAATGAAGCAGAAAGGTTTATTATTTTAATGAAATAGAATAGTTTATGTACTTAATATGTTTTTGATTTGATTTTTTTCTGACAAGAACTTTTGTAATCTTAACGCCATTTTCTGTTACATTTGTAAATTTTAACAATAAATTAAATATTTGATTTAGAAAATAAGACCTCTCCCCCTTCTTTTTGTTTGTGTGCGTTAGTTTATAATATCAAGTACCGAATAATTGCTTAGCAAATAACCTTATTTCAATCATTTGTAATTTTTACTTAGATAAATGCTATAAAATTTTCAAATTAAGTTTAAGTCGGAACAATGATTTATTAGTGTTACCATCGTAATTATAAGATGGTAAACATATGGATTTAATTGGAGCAGGCCCGATTTCAAAAATTTCCAATGGGGTTAGAGGGGAAATTGTTTCTCCCCCTCCCCCAATCGCACAAAAGGACAAGCCTACATTGCAGGACATCCAAAGACAGGCTTCATGGTGTCGATAATAACCTAAAAAGAGTGGGTTTCATGTTTTAAAAGTGAAATCAGTGTTAAATCGATTTATCACTATATCGCGATATTAGACAGCTGATAAATTGATTTTAAAATTTTCAACATCGCCCAGGCGTACTGCTAAGGTTCTTTTGTCTTTCTAATACACTTCAGGTCATTCATGTCCTGACAACCTGCTCCACCGCTCCGAAAGGACGCTCGCTCAAATACTTATAACTTTTAACCAGCTTGGAATTTTACTTTGAAATTTTCGGGATATATTATTGAATAATAGAATCGATTTATGAAAAAAAAAATTTCTATTTTTTGAGACCTCTACACCTATTTTCCCCTTAAGTCTATATAAGCAATCCTTTCCTGTATCATCTGATATTATTATTATGAACGGTGTGACTTGGCTTAGTAGCCTCTATAAATGAATTATTATACAAAAGACTCATTCAAATGATTGATTACAAACTAATAAAAAGTTCTCGTTTAAATCAATTAGCTGTAAAGTCAGCTGTAATTCACATCTTACGACACAAATTATTTTGAAAAGATTGACTAATTTGCATTTACAACCTTAGTCCTTTGAGTACAGAGTTATTTGAAGCTTTTTATGCCCATGGGACGGATTTAATTTGTAGCTATTGATCCCCAATTTTCTCCTCCAACATCCTTCCCTGTTAGCGCTAGGCCTTAGGGATGCCCCTCCCCGGGCGCAAGGTAAGGGAGGTAGTGGGGTCCACGGATTTTACATGCACGTATCTCCAAGTGTACATGGGTGGGGTCTTCAGTGGGTCGGGTATCGAACCCCCGAGCTTCCGGTTGGAAGTCCGACATCCTAACCACTAGGCTACCACGGCCCCGTATGGATCCCCACTTTTTCCCTCCAACCTCCTTCCCTATTAACACTAGGCCTTAGGGACACCCTCCACCGGGCGCGAGGGAATGGGGGTGGGTAGTGGGGTACGAGGATTTTACATGTACGTATTCCCAATTGTACATGGTGGGTTCCGCAAAAATCAAAGCTTGATACTTAAATTCAGATGACGAGTCAGACTCGTCCACCGTAACTTCGCCCAAGCAGATGACGAGTCTCACTCGTCAAATGTGCCCAAAGTGTTAAAGGGGATCGAAAATTCTTAAAGCGAAAGCTTAAAATATAATTTTAATTTTTAAAAACTGCTTGAAAATCCTAATAATTTGCTGGTTTAGTCCCAGGAATAAGCCCGGTTTTTCCACCCTTTGCAACACTCATTTTGATCACCTAAATTGCATCTTTGATAGACAAAATTGTATAATCGAGATCTAACTGAAATACATTATGAACGAAGTTAGACATTTATTTTCCAACATATTTTAATTCATCTCAAGATCAGGAAGTAGTTTTAAATGGCAAGATACTCTTTCGTAAACGGAATCAGGATATCTTTCAGCGTAGTCTTTATCAACCTCTGCAGAACTTCTCCAGCTATCGTCCTCTCCAGACCGCTATTCCTAAGTCCATTGAAAAGAGTGCTGAAAAGCCGCAGGCTCCTGAATCTTGATCGGGTGTTTATTTCTGGGTTGGAACTCAAAGGTTTACTCTCCTCTTTGATTAAATCTTCAACGTTTCCTCCTCCAGACTGGAGGATCTGGAGCTGTTCTTGGATGAAGGGTGGGAGCTCGCCGATAGCTTGTGGAAGCACTCCTGGTGGAAACATGGACGGATCAAAGCCTGGTATGTCCTCCCAGTGGATTTGCTGAGAAGCAGCGGGAACAGAATTCTCGAGCACGATGAAGAAGCACGTAGTTGCAAGCAACCAGGCTGTTGCAGAAGCATTCAGGAAGCAGCGGCTTCTTTGATTCATCTTCACAAGATTTCTGAAAATTTAAAAATGATTTCAGTCTTCAGATAAAAATTTTCCCACATATCAACTTCCAATCAATCTCTTGTACACGGACAGCGAACCTTTCCTTGCAATGCCGCCAATTAATTACAAATCATAATTTTCAAGTGTCCAGTGTGAGTGAAGAGTAGAGTCGGGTAATTTTTTTTCCAATACCAAAAATAATGTAATAGCGATTAAAAACTATGCTTCATCTATCTTCTATATAAATAAAACCCGAAAGTTTGTGTATGTGTCTGTCGGTCGCCTCCTGTCAAGATGGAACGGTCTAGAAATACGAAATTTTGGTTACAGGTACATTGGGTCAGGTCCTGGTGCACCCCCAAGAGTTTTTCCCCAAATCCGAATTTGTTCTTTTCTATTCCAATTGTAAGCAACTACATGAATTTGCTGATTTTAAAATTTAGTTAATTTATGTCATTCGAAAGAGTGGAATTTTCTGCATTTTATGAACTTTATTCCATGCTTCTAAGTTTATTAGGGCAGAAGTTAACTGATTTAGAACAGTGCAGACGATTGAAAAAAGCCTTTTTTAGCCTACTTTCCCGTAAAAGTAAAAAAAAATAATAAAGCATGAAAGAAGGCTTAATGTATCGTGAAAATATCGTTAAAAATCAAGAAAAGTCAAAAATAAGTGAAGTAATTAAATAAAGATTGTAAAATAAAAAATTTGAAAGTAGGGTATTGAGATGGGGAAAAAAGTGTCTGTCGGTCTGTCCCCCCCCCCCCCTAATAACTTCTGAACGAATTGTCCGATTGGAAAAATTCTTTTTGCATTCGAAAGATCTCGGCGAGGACATCTCATTTCTATATTTTACTTTTTGATTTGAACAATTTTTTGTTCAATTTTGAACAGTTCAAAAAATTTTAACATTAGCGCCTATGGACAAAATTGAAGCAAATTCTGTAAACTCTGGGCACAAGAGCCAAGTTCCTATTGCAAGCTTATTGAAAGGAGTTCTCGGCGTGAAATATTGATTTGAACAGTTTTTGTTCATTTTTGAACAGTTCAAAAAATTAACACAGGGCTTACGGGGAAATTTCAACCTTATATAAATCCTGATCTAACGGACCGATTTGCTTGGAACAAACTTTATCGGAAAGCTCTTATAACGTAGAACATTTAGAAATAGAAAGTTTATCCAGAACTTACGAGCCTATTTTGCTATGAAATTTTTTGATCGGGATTTTCAAGGATATTTCTCAGTGACTCAATGAGTGAAATAATGAATGAATGAATAAATGAAAGAGTGAAAGAATAAATCAATGAATAACTGAATGAGGAAAAGAATGAATGAATAAATTATTGAACAAATGAAAATATAAATAAATGAGTGAATAAATACATGAATGCGTAAATGAATGAATAAACACTTGAATGAGGTAACGAATGAATGAATAAATGCATGGCTGAATAAATGAAAGAATGAATGAGTGAGTGAATGAATATGTATTATCCGTTGAAAAAGGTATATTTTCAATAATTAGAACTAAAGATAAATAAGAAAGAGAGAGAGAAAGAGATAGCTAGATTATAAATTTGAATTTGGTGTATACGGGAAAGTAGGCTCGTATAGTTCTAGACGGAACTTCTTGTTAATCTTTATTCATGCCTTTTATTAGCGAAACAAATTCTAAAAATTCATTTCGGTTTAATGCATATTTTGTGGACTGTTTTATTAACTGCTGACGATTTTCAATTACTTTATCCTGAGTTTGATTCTTCATACTTTTCGTGCTCGGGCATGACTTATGCAGTATTCGGGATAACCCGTGCAAGGCCGGGCACGTCAGATAGTATTGAAAAGATAAAAGATTTTCGGAATGGTCCGTTTAAAGCCCGTTTGATCTTCCGGAGAACCAAAGCATCATAAAAACACACCTTTGATTCTAAACACATTTTATGTGCACTGTTCTACACACCATTTATACGATACACAGATCAGAGGGACATTCAATAAGCATGTTTCGCACGTAGAGCATGGAACGCGTTGTTCGATGGATGAAAGTTTTAGCTTGTCTGACTAAAGTTTGTTGCTGTCGTATGAAAGCTCTCAAATGGCGTTTGCCACAGTCCGCATTTGGAGCAGGCCTGTCATTACAGTTTCGGGGGGGGGGGGCGCAAAGAGTATAAACTCAATGTGTAATGCATTAAAACTCAACAAAATACAAGTACATACCTATAAATACATTTTATGGAGAGTTCAAAATACAAGTGAACCAAGTCCACTTTTTGTCCTTTTCGCGATATCAGCGCAATAACATGCACTATGTAAAATTTCAGTGCGATAATGAATCAAGCCTCTCTTTGAACTTTTAAAACTTAATTTATAATTAAGAAAACTTTAAGAGGTAATTTTGTTATAAAGCTTTAACTTTAAACCTCTGTAGCACAAAGAAACTTTTTATGGGCGGTTCGGTTAAGAACGTGTATGTAAAATGCATCGCGGATCTAAATGGCTCGCCGTCCGGACCGCGGTTAAGAACGTGTGTGTAAAGGCTGCTTAACTCTGCGCAACCATCGCACTTAAGTTAAAATTTAAACTATACTTTTGGCATGCATCAATAACGTTTTGCGTAAATAAAATAACGACGATAAAGAACTAATTTTAGATTGATGAGATATTTTACTGGTGGCAAACAAGCTCTCATCTTTCAAATACCATTATCATATCTAAATACCTAATTTAGAAAGAGAAACGGTGACTATCTCTATGATCGGTCATCGTCCAGTGTACTTGCTGACTGACCCTGTCTGAAGTAACTTAGTTTCACTTCGCAAGTGATGACGGATTGGTTTGCTGTTTTAGATTGATAAATCTCTTGTCTCGCATTTCAGAATCGTTCCAAGCTAATGAAGAAAAATCCACGCTTCTAGTTAAAGTAAGAACTTTTTGTTAGTACGAAGGTAAGTGATTTTTTTGCAAAAATTGGTGAAGTCAGGAGTCGTCGCGCCAGAGGAAATTCAGGTCTGTTTGGCCCCTTCACAAAATTCCAACCAATCGAAACTGATATTTCACAAAATTCCGAGCTACCAAATGGTACTGTGACAGAATTATTAAATAAGCAGCAAATAATAATTACAAAAATTTCATCACTGTTTGTTTGAATTTTAACTTTCACAAAAGCATCTTTAAAATTCACAGAAAACGGACCCTGTTAAAAATGCTGAATCTACTCATGGAAGTGCAAAACTTGCAAGATGACTATGGAAAACTAATTTTAAATAATCACTACTGTAAAGATTTTTTTTTTTTTTTTTGAAGCTTTAATGTATATAATACTAAAATTTCAGAGTTAGTAAGCACCAAATTTTACGCCTCCACGAAACTTTGAAAATACAGAAAATTTTTATTTATTCTTTAAAACATGAATATGTGTGGCTACGTTTTAGCAGCAAAACTATGTAATGTTTTATAGAGAATTATTTCACGTACAACCTGCTATGTTATGCCGAAAAGATAAAACGCAAAATGACAATGCAAGTCCAATATGCATTGCAGTAACTAAAAAACTTAACTTTTAATCAACGTTGCTGCTATTAACAAAGAGTTCGCGTATTTTTTAGATTTGATAATTTTTAAAATTTCATATCAGCTACAGTTTTTCATTTTTTTAGTCCCTTTGATGTTTGTATCTCTTACACACATGTTAGAGTGCTCAAAGCATTCTTTACACCAGTGATTTCAAAAGTGGCTTATATAAATCCCCACACAGGGATATATTCTAACCTGCAAGAAGTCTGTGTCAACGAATGCAAAATTTGGGTATGCGTGAGGTGCGGGTCTACGAAGTTGGAAGCCATATTGCCAATCTTAGTATGGTCACATAAGGCATTATCACCAATCCTAGTACAGGAGTCGATCCAGCATTTTTAACAGGGTCCGTTTTTTTGTGAATTTTAAAATTTTTTTTGTAAAACACCAAATATTTTGTGAAAAATCAAATAATATCGTAAAAGTTCAAAATTTAAGCATATAGTGATATATTTTTTTTTAATTGTTTTTCGCCGCTTATTTAATAACTAATCTACATTTAAAAAGGTCGGAATTATTTTACCATTTCTTTGCATTTAGGGATGTTAAGTGTTCATAAATGTTACAATTTTTGCACTTAAAGAGAATACAAATATATTCAGGTATAGTTTCTCTTGCTTATGGGAAAATGCGACTTTTTTCAAAACTGAAACTCCTGGAAAGGAGTCTCGTTACACGGACACTACCAGTTTTTTTTATAAGATACACATAGATATGATATGGAATAGAGAAATATGACGTGCTGTCGATAGTTGTTTCGTAGGTCACGCTACTAAAACGCTACCGCTTTAGAAAGGTTGCCTGACCATCGAGAATTACTCCAGGATTTCTATCCTGGTATTGCAAATCTCGATCGATTAATGAAACACGGTCAAGAATCGCGTGGAGGAATGGGTATGGTTCTTGATCAAGCCCTCCTTCCTCCGCCGAACCCTTGGATTTAAACAATATTGCCCGCTCAGTACGGAAACATTTCTGCAGGTAATCAATCAGTAGCGTAAGCAAGGGGTGGTCCCCGGGTCTGAATCGTTCCTTTGAAACTGAAAATAAAATTCCAATAATCAGTGCTAGAAGTGGAGGTAGACGCGGGGTGACGCATGGCCCTCAACCCTCTATTTCCTCTAAAACCATCCCCCCAACTAATAAGGATCACCCTCGAGATTGAATTTAATTTTTTATGACATTAATATTAGAATTTAAAAACATACTTTTGTCATACTGTGTTATACAAATTTACATTTTATAATGATAAAAATGCTTTCGATACTTTTATATACTTGGTTCACTTCAAACGTTGAAGTCTAAACTTAAATTTCTATTATTGTTTCAGATGCACATACTTCCAATTATTAATGATTTCTTATATATTATAAAAGTTTCCTTTAAATTTACATGAAAATGTAAAAGTAAAACTACATTTTAAATTTTATTTCGAAGGATTAGAATTTGCATTAAAGTACAATATTGCTAGCGAATTATAAATCAACACAAACAGTTATGTATGTAATGTTGACTTATTACTTTACATGAAGTAAACTGTTTCTGCCAAGTCAGAAACGAAGATGCCGATTATTCATTAAAATATAAATTTAAAATGTTAGAGCCTTGTCTAATGTTTGGGAAATAAAAATTGCTACTATGAAAACAATTAAATATCGTTGTTAAATTTTAAAAAAGACACGTCAACCGACCGTTTTTTTTTCTTTTGGTCAAATTGTAAAAACTTTCATTGTGGAAAAGGGGGAAACGCTCTATCAACGTCTTGGTCACCTCCACTTCTACCACTGGCAATAATGAAAATCAAAGCTACTTTTTTACGTTAAAAAGCTGCTTTCCTCTCCAGCAATTTTTTGAATTTGTATGCATGGCTGCCAATGTAAAATTAAAATTCTCAAGCATTCACTATTCTTCGCTTGGACATCCTCCTTGGGGAATTTCTTCCAACGACACTGCATGTAATGCAAAATCAGTTATTCAAGAATCAAAATTCCTAGCATTTATAAAACACTTTCTAGCGCTATCTATTAAACAAATTTCTAACTATGAAGCATGAATGCATAAGTTTTGCGGTAACGTCACTGCGACAATGCAAATCAAGTATATAACTTAAGAAAAACAACGCTAACCATTGCAATTACTTATGTTTAAATAACAGAAAACATGTTTTCTTCTTCGTAAGGTACGCCAGACAGCAATACGGTATGAGAGAGAACATGTTACATTGATGCTCTTGCAAACAAGAGATTATTTAAATGCCCATATGTAAAAAACTCAAAAATATAAATTTCTAACAGCAACTATGTTGCGTAGCGGGCTAAGTTGATTACGTTAAATGTTCAAAAAATACACCAATTCATACATTATATGAAACATTTTTTCCCTTGTGTGACTTAAAAGTAGTGATTTTAAACGGGTGCAAATACCAGCCCCTCTCTTAAACCTTTATCTACCGCATTATGATCTGCCGTAATTTTTTTTACAGAAATAGTTTGTCTAGGTATTTACAATGAAAATTAAGGGATTTACATAAATAAAATGCTCAGTCTGTAAGTATTTATTTCTTTACAGCTAATAAGTGCCACAGAATATTTACCTTGTGAAATTAATTACGTACCCTTTATAATCAAAATATTTCGTCAAATAGTTTTCTAAGTTCTTAACTAACAATTAAAAAAATCAGTGACTTGATTCTTGAATTTTACTGCTTTTCTGGAGCGAAACTCTAAGGGAGCAATCTGAACAAATGGAAGTTCAAAGCACAGCATCGGTTTCAAGACTATCTATGTTCCTTTCCTCGCTAAAATACTCTTTATAGAACCCTTGCTGATATGTATCCCGAGAAAGGGGAATGTAAAGACTGTCCCGGCAAAGTACCATCAGAATATTGGTAAAAATGGTTGCTGGGATGGTGTTTATGGAGAATGGTACTTATAAGTACCGTCGATAGATAAAGGGGGTAAACGGCAATGCACGAAACGGGTACTAGTACCGGCCGCCATCTCCTAGTGTTAAAAAAAGTTTTGATTCAATAACGCATGGGTAGTACGTCTCTGGAATCATTTCTCGAAAACAATGCTTTTTAGAATGAGAATTGAAGAAAAAAGAAAAATGAATCAACGATATTTTGTTCGAAACTGGATGAATTTTTTTGCTGGAAGATTTTTTTTTACTGTTCCGTCATTTTTTTTCCGGGGAGGGGAGGGGAAGGGTACGTTTGGGCATTTTTGTGGAATAGAATGCATATTATATATTTATTGTTGAATAAATAATCTATGCGCAAGTTTTAAGAATTTGTTATCACATATATACATGAGCCGGAGCAAAGTACTTAAAAGTAGGAGTGGAGCTGGTTCGGAATAATTCCAAGTGCCTGCCCCAGGTCCCTGTTTTTAGTACATAGGAATTTCAATAGGGAAGTTACCTCTTAAAAATTCATATTTTGACAACTAACTATGGTTAAGACAATAAAAAAAACTCTAAAATTCAAAAGCATGAGACTCAGAAAGCCAATTGTCAATTAACTTTTAAATATCCCACGCACAAAAAAACGGGGTGGAGCTTAACGCGTCAGCACCTGACGTCGCACTTTATGCTTTACTGTAGACTTTACGTTGCTCTTAACTAAATTTCTTTCTTCTCATCGTTATTTTATTGTTACAATGAAATTATTACTTCATTTGGAGTCCGGATTTGCAAGTTTTCCCCCTAAGGGGTAACGCACATGCGCAGAAAATTGTTTTTGCATCGCTTACTGCGCTTGAACTTTAAATATTTAAAAAATAAACACTTGTCACAGAACAATTTTTTTTTCCAGAGATGACAGTTTATAGACTTCCATCAAATAAAAATAAAACCTAAAAGTCGTTAACTTCCCTACTTAACGCTAGAATATCCGCTGGTCATTTTGAATTTCGAAACTTTCAGTTTAGGGACCGCTCATAGATGTCACTTTTTTTCAATCCATTTGACCCCCTCCCCTAACTGTCACACTTCTGCATACCCCTACCCCTTTTGTCACATGTCACGCTATATTACGTTAGCACAAAATAGGTTTAATTTGCTGATTTTAAACGTTTTTATAGAAATCAAAATGTACGATGTCACACTTCTTGTTAAACCCTCCCCGTGTCACAAACTCATACTTTCTTGAACCCCTTCCCCCTTGAACGTGACATCATTTATGAATGACGCCTTACATCATGTTATTACTAGTTGCAGCACAACTTTCAGTTGCATCGACTTTTCTTAAGTTCAATAAGTTACAAAAATCAATACCGCTGAAATTTGTATTATATTTAGCAATAACTTGGGACAAGCTGAAAGTTTTGAAATGATTAAGATGACCGCTTCGGCGGTTCTAGTTTAAAAAAATAGTGCCGAAGTTTAAGCTACCATATTCTAACATTTGTACTGATCAACACTTTTATAATTTAACCATACCTGCGAACTTTAACCCTCCAATGCCCAAGTTTTGCTATCGTCGTCCGCCTTGAGGAGGAGTTGGTAATTAGAGGGTTAATGTAATGATTAAGAATTTTTGCAAAAATTCAGAATTAAAAGAAAATAGCGGAGAATGGTGAACGTTATTTTCTAACAAGAAAAAAATATAATAATCATGTATTATATACATACACATAAAAGCATTTACTTCTTATTCACCATTGAAATTTACCCCTCTAATGCGCAAGTTTTGTTATCGTCGTCCGCCTTGAGGCGGAGTTGGAAGTTAGAGGGTTAAACAACCCAACGATTAATGCCTAAATAAGCCTATTATTATCATTAAAAATTGGTGAAACGTAAGTATAAATCTATCCAGTTTTTCTTTAAATCCCTAAAATTAACTGAAAATCTACAAAACCTAAAAAGTTTAATAAAACTGAAAAAGCGTAAAAAATAGACTACGAGCGTAAAATTTCCAACACTGACCCCTTTTCGTAAAAATTACGAAAAACTGTAAAAGTTGACAAGTATGCTTTAACTTTCAAAATCTTGAACTAAATATCATTCCCTATTTCAGGAAGCTGAACTCGCCTGAGAAGTACTCGACAAGAGTTGCAAATTTTGGAATATCCGAGAATTATGGAACCTCTAACGGCGATGTTCCTGCTGTTCTCTCTAGTCACTGTTGGAATGAATGTTGCCAATGCTCCACCTGAGGATCAAGGGAGCGAATTCGCTAAAGGAATCACCATGACAACCGTGTCCGCTGCCGCGTCTGCCCTATTGCCGCCGCCTCTGGGACTTGTAGTTGAAGGGGCTCAGTTCGTGAAGAATGCGCATGATTGGCTGACTTAAACTCGCATGGATATCCAATCAAGTTCGACTTCCAAAATGAAGTCATTTTAGAAATTTTCGGTGTCAAAATGCAATGTTTTTCTTAACTGATATTTGAGCAGCAAAAAGTGTACATTAAGGTATCTGAATGTAATCCTTTATCATTAATTTGTATTTATGGATGAAATAAATTCAAGCAATTGGCCAGTATATTATTCTTATACATAGCAAAAATCCAACCGTTTTAAAGCACAAATTGAAAAAATACTAAACAAATGAACTGAGATTTTGACAGTAGGTCAGCTGATAGAAATCCAACATTGAAAGCAAAAGAATTTTCAATAGGAGCGAAATTTCTTTATATTTTATTTTTAAATAAAAAGTCAACGTTTAATTTTTACGCCTTTTCAATAGAATTATTAAGAAACTTTTACATTTCAAATAATGTCTAAAGCATTAACAATTGACTGAATTTATATAATTCTAGTTTACGGATTCCAATTTATTTGTGGTTATTACATCATAATAGCAGATTTTCGTAATATCAAGTGCGGCGAAAGTGCGTTTAATTACGGAAAATCGAATTTTTTTTTTTACAAACTTTGCTTTATTTTGTTTGAAACTTAAATAATCCATGGGCAAAATTATATTTGCTTTATTCTGCTCCTAATTAATAAAGATTTTTCAAGCCTTTCATTTTTATTGTTGCCCTAAGTCAGAAAAAATATATTACTTTCATTAAAATAGATTTTCTTCAAATGAATTTCATAATTCCAAAGACAGTTTTCTGTACCAATAATCATTCGAAAATCTAACAACTACTTTTTCCCTGCCCACGGCAGCAAATTTTCAGAAGCCTTTATTATTACACGTGTTTTGTCCAAAACACGAGAAAAAACTATTGGCGGAAAAAACTCTCATTTAACGAACGCAACATAACAACGCTAGTTGAAGTCCCTATAACCCAAAAAAAAAAAAAAACCAATACTAAAGTTCACTTAGAAGTTCAGAAAATAAAAGATTTAAAATGAAACTCAAACAAGGCAAACGTCTAATTTAAAGAATTTCACTGTCGTTGTGGGCAAAAAAAAATATCCTTCCCTTCTTATCTGGATTGTTACAAAGTAGGAGAGCTCATGTAAATTCAAAAGTTTAGTGTGGGAAACTGCATTAAAAACTTCTAAATAAGAATCGTCCGAAACTTCAATGGAAGTGTAAAAATCCTCCCAAACTTACTCAAGATTCTATTGTTCGTAAGTTTTGAACAAATTGAGTCGACGAAAGGATATGTTCAATTTATCAGTCCAAACATTAAATAAATTCTTTAATTGGTTTAAATAGCAAATCCGTTATTTTTCTATTGACTAATTATATCAAATAAATATTTTTGTTCTTTCGAAAGAGTACCAGGGGTCACGCAGAGGAATTTCAGGTCAGTTTTCGGACCCTTCATAAAATTCCAATCAATCAAAATGGATCCTTCACAAAATTCCAAGCAATCTAAATGAATCCCTCACAAAATTCCAAGCTAGCAAATTGTATTTTTCACAAAATTATTTGTTAAATAAACGACAAAAAAAAAAAAATTATCACTAAAAAAAAGCCCTGTTAACGCTGGATCGACCAATTAGTGCATGAAGAACTCTTAAAGAAGAAATTGTATAGTTTAACATTCCGTACTTTAACCCCTCCCTCTCGCTCCCGTGATATTTCCGGGCTGGAGGGTTAAAACTTCAAGCTAAAAACAAATTAAAAATTAATATAGATATTGTTCATACACATTTTTAAATAATTTTCAGGGATAAAAAAATAGGCACTTTTATGACAGTTTTCGTGAAAATTACCCGACCGTTAAGGGGTTACGGAACAGAATTTTACGTGATATGGCTGGAGTTTTTAAAAACCTTTATGTGGGGGATACAGTTCTATCATCAGCCAAAGCAAGCTGCCTGGCAGAGGGCCAAGCAGAATCCCTTCATGGTCAAGTGAAGAACTGCTGATATATGAAGTGTGCCGTGTTTGTTCGGTTCTTACTGTATCACATGACATTTAAAACCATTTTAGAAACTCATGCAGAACACCTAAAAATCACAACGCATCGTGTAGTTAACGCAATTAATGTAACTTAAAGCTTTTTGGAAATACATAGTCTAAAAATCCCAAATGATGCGTATTTATAGGCTAGTACTATGAACTTTACAAAGCAGGCAAATCAACAGCAACAACTATAGGCAATTACTGATTTTCTTAGTAGAATTTGAATCAGAGAACATAATTTAATGATAGTTTTGGAATATATCGGCTGTTCGGAATTCTCGAATATAGTTCGGGAAGTTTTTATTCCGACAAACACCCTAAAACTTTTATTTAACCTCGCACATTAAACACCTTCAAGCAAGAAGACAATTTAATATTTAATATAAAAACTTTTTTCTCGGATTTAAGCAGTATAGAAAACTGAAAAATACACTTACTTTTCTAGCAATGAACACGGCACACACCACTTCCAAATCTTGACTTTTCTAGCAATGAACACGGCACACGCCGCTTCCAAATCGAGACTTTTTTAGCAATGAATACGCCACACGCCACTTCCAAATCGAGACTAACTCCAAAGATGGACGTCGCAGTTTTGAACTTAGAACCACAGTGTGTTGATGCCAAAAAAGGATGTGGCCGATGAAAACTTTTGATTGAAAAATAATTGCATTCGAATTAATAAGTACTTTTAAGTTTCTCGTAAAAAATGTCTTCGATTGTGCCTTAATTGTAAATCAGAAATAATATTGAAAGACAACTTATTTAGATTTTTTACTTCCACGTTACTTCTCAATTTTTTCATTTGTTCAACTTTTTTCGTATGTAAAGTTAAGATCGCATTTATGGAACAATCTGGACTATTTAACAACACTAATTTCAGGGCCTCAGTGGCTGAGCGGTCTAATCCACTGGTTCCGGTACCTGCCTGCGCGCAGTGAAGAGGCGTCGGTTCGATTCCGACTTCCCCCTGGGTGTATTTCCTTCTTTTGTATAGCAAATTTGTGTTGTACTGTCTTGTTCTATCTGTAACATTAAACGAGAGTTTGAGGCCCATCCTTGAGAATAACAAATAAACTCGAATATTTAAGTGAACACGAATTTCATCAATGAAATTTTCATAACTTATTTTCCGTATTAACAATAAATTTCTGACATTTTCACTTAAACAGCAACATTATAAAACTAATAATTTTTCCTTTCCGTGAAATATTAAAACTCAAAAACCAGGTTAAATACATAAATAGCAGTATAAGTATAACTCACACACGTGTTTCGGGGTTAGAAGGAGTCATTTTTTCACTCATAAGCTCCCTTTTTTGGTACTGGAAAAAAGAATTTCTTGTTACTCCGATACACGTGTCTGTGCGCTTTTTTATCCATAAGTTCACTTTTTTTTAAAAATTTAAACACAAAACAAGTGACTGCAATTCGGCTTTCAACGTCGTTTTTCAATTTTAACAGTAATAATAATGTGAGTTAATGCTTCACTTAGATTTTTGGAGCTACGATTTTTATAAGTAAACATTTTTATTTAGGTTAATATTTCTCTTCAAATATCAATATACAGCAGTTTAGTACTTGTGATTTCAAAAGATAATATTTATTCCACGGTAGTAAAGCACCGTTTATACGTCTGTAATTTGTACTTCGTTTAGACGAGTATTAATGCATCTTTTCATCACAGTCCCAATTCGTTCCTGACCACTGAAATGTTAAAGCATTTCTTTTATTTTATGCGACACAAATTTCGTTTTTTCTAGGTCTTTCTGAAATTCCCAAATTTTATCCCTCAGTCATTTCGTTTTTCCCTCACTAAGACGTTGATTGCCACACGAATGTATAAGGAAATTCCAGGCAGGCTACGCTTTTGCTGTTGTTGTTGCAAATGCCCACTTGGATATCCAAACTGCCCCTCGCAGAGCGACCAGGGATTGAGGCAGTAAGGTAGCGCCTTCCGTTTTCAATGAGCACCACAAGGATGGAAGTACGACTTGGCTCCAGCAGGGCCTTATTTACCATTAGGCCCGGGGCTAAGGCCCCCACATTGAGGGGGGCCCCTAATTTTGGTTATTATTATTTTTTTTTCTAATTAAAAATTTTTTAGAAAAATATTTAAAAATAGCATCTTTCAAAAGCAAACTGTTAGTGAAATCTAAAGATAGTAAAGTACCCTCTTCGAAAAAGTAAATTTCACAATTAAAAAAACACATTTCATAATTTGCTAAACGCTATTTAGTTACATGCGAGCAGCCATGTTGTTTATATCACGTGATTTCCCTCTTCCGCCTTGGCTAAATGTTATGTTTTTAAAATTTTTGCTCCGTGAGGGGCCCCCAAACATGAGTAGTGCCTATAGGTATTCAAAATGTAAATCGGGCCCTGGCCTCAAGTACATATTATGTATTCGGATGACATCAGACAGCGCCACTTTCTTGTATTGACCTAAGAATGAAGGGAAGGGAAATTCTTCAGCTTCCGGCCCCCTTGGAACAGCGTCGGGAGTTCAGAATATCCCCAAGTGTCTTCAGCGGGTCGGCTATCGAACACTCAACACTCCGTTTGGAAATCCGACATTCTAACCACTTGGCTACCACGGGATTAGTGTCAGAAAGCAGAAACCCGGACAGTTCAGTGTCACGTACCGGTGACTGTCCTGGCAGTGGCACTCAACCTGTTTCAGATATATAATCCTGGAATAACTACAAATTAATTTAATTTTAACCCTCTCATGCATGCAGTCATTTATTTGTGTTATATAAAGAAAATTCATCTGCTACAAACCAATTTCGTATCTCAGGATTGTAGTGTACTAATTCATTTTGGAAATTTTTGTCCTGTAAAGTCAAAAATTTGTGTCCTTGTATGAAGACGTTTTATGCTTTTTTGTCAAATTTATTCAGTATAATAATAAACACTAGTGTGATTCCCCGCAGAACATCTGCGAGCTATTTGCCATTTTAAAAAAAAGCTTTAAAATTTAAAGGCTTAAGAAAAATCGCTAAATGTAAACAAACTAAAGTGTTGCCATTCCAAAGAATCTAAAATTAAAAGTTGAGTTATGAATGAAAATACTTTTTAACAAATAGAAACAAATGTGTTAAAGTCCGTTAGTTACGACAATGAAAACAAATATGTTATTTTTCTATGCTAATCATTAAACAAATTTTAAAATATCGTTTTACCATAGTTTGTTTTTTGCATGACGTCAGTATCGTATCGCACCGCAAAATTTAATCGTAATTGACCCACGTTAAGAGAAATATATATATAAATGGTAAAACTGAATATTCAAACTGAATTTATAAGGAATAAGAAGCTATAAAATAATACCAAACTTCCTGGAAATGTAATACACGCTTAAAAATAAATAAACAGAATTTGATTGAAAACCGAGATTTTCTCATCTTTCTTGAACTCCACGGACTTCTTAAGAAATCTTAATCTTTTGGCTATCTTGAATACCCTATGGTACTTTTTGTGGCTTCCAAGAACTGTTTGGAGTCTTCAGATGAGGATGACATGAAAATTACAGCACAAAAGCGAATCTGCACAAAAATTTTAGGCAAAAATTTATGTCACCTCATATGAGGTTTACAGGGAGGGTTGAGAGGGTTAAATAAACTTCCAGTTTTAGTCTTATATCATATTGTACGCTGTCCAGCCACTGTGGAAGACGGCACTCAACGTGTTAACGCCCGAATTACTCCTGCTGAATATGTTTTGACATTTTTTTCAAAATACAGTTTCTTGTGGCATTCTAAAGGCAATAAATGCAAAATTAAAGTGTTTCTTGTGTTAGTTTTGAAATTTTAGCCCTTCCTATTTCTTACTAACAAAATGTAATGTGTTTTTATAATGAATTCTTAGCCGACCTCAAATGAGGGCACTAAGCGCTAATGGGTTTTAATCTGGAGATACAGTTCGACCACGAATTTCTGACACTTGGACGCTTCTGCGCATGGCAGAAAAGAACGAATCCATTCAATAATACATAATAATACATAAAACAAATACTGCAGACGATAAATAAAATAATTAATCTCAAAAAAAAACATAGGTAACTGATAACTGGAAATTCAGTGCATGTAGTATTTATAAATACATGTGTGAGTGCACGATTTTTGAGCACCAATAATAAGAAGGAAGTTCCGTTCGATCATATAATTATAAGCCTAGATTCCACATAGCTAATTTTTAACATTAAGGACTTTCGAATATAAAATAAAATGGCGGGGAATTTTTTAATTAAAACCAAGGTTGATAATATTTTATACAACAATTGGAAATTGATATAGATCTTTAAAAGCACTGATTCTTTTTGAATTTATAAATATCATTTTTATTAAAATGTTATAGCAGAAACATCTCTGTGCTTGTCCAAAATTAAATTTTTTACATTTTTAACTAAGCCATCTTTAAATCAGAAATATAACAGAAATGTTTGCATTGTTCTTTTTCGACTTCCTACCGATTCCAAATAACTCTGATAAGCTCTGATTCGATAAAACATCAACAGCATTTATAAATAACACATAGAATGTAAAAACGGAAAAGAACGTTCCAAAATGACGTAATAACGAAGCAGAAGACCAATCTTCACATTGAAGTTTCATCACAAATGTCAAAGTGCAGTAACATAGGCCACCAGCTAGCACAGATAGTTGAAAATTGTACGATTCCTTCTGTTCCATCAAAGAACCTTTTTTTTCTGCTTTGCTATTCATTGCCTACAAAATTACGAAAAGTAATTTTTATAACACTTCCAAAATTTGAAATTAAAAGCATAGCTACCAACTTTTACGATTTGTTTTCGATATTTTTACAAAGATTAAACAGTTTTTACGAATTAGGGGTCGTAATACACTTTTTATAATTTCCTTCTATTTTCTAAAATATTGGCAATTTTCAAAAAGATGCTAACGATTTATCACAAAACTGAATCAACATCCACCAAAGTTTAACATTTTCCAAGTTCTGCTTGATGACTTTAAAATTTTTAAAGACTGGATTGAATATGCAGACTTTAATGATACTGATTGGCTTACATAGATCATAAGAATAATGACTGAATTATTCAGACTTCAATGATTAAACGGAACTGGGTATTGAAACTTCAATGACTAATAGAAGGAAGTACATATTTTTCTCCATACGTATTTAATAAATAGTGATGATCTTATTTCAGGACAAAAACCATTTTCTTATTTTTCTGAATTTTCGGGAAAAATCTTCCGCATTCTTATTTTTGTAGGCTGGCAGGTATGCCAAAGGTAAAACAATCTTAGGGAACACTGAAATTCTCTCAGTAGTCGAGATCGCAGTTCTGTATTGAAATGAAAATTAATAAATTACAAGTTTCAGGTTAGTTCACAAGTTGTAACTAATCATCTCCTTACCCACATACAGTATTTAAAAGTTAAAGGTTAAAGAGTTCCACTAGTACATTTAAATGTTGCAACTCACTTTAAGAAATTTAATCTCCTTAATGTTTTTGCTTTTGCTTACTTTATATTCATTTGAACATTACATATTAAACATTTTTCCCAAAAGAACAGCACATATTCTTGCTGGAAGAGGTGTTTTTGGTTAAAAAGGAAGCTTTTAGGAAAATAGGTTGAGCGGTTGAGTACCGCTGTATTAACCGCTCTAATTGCCGCGGGTGTATTTATACGCCTCGCTATGGCGATGCGTTTACTGCCCCGGGCGTATATATACGCCTTCCCAAAGTTCGATTTCCAAAGCCTCGACTGTAATTATACAGATAACAACACAAGGCAAAGAATCGCACTTCGGGAAGGCGTGTATATGCGTCCGGGGCAGTTAACGCATCGCCATAGCGAGGCGTATATATACGCCCACGGCAGTTAAGGGGTTAAAGAAAACTATTCTTTTCAGAGATCTGGATCCCCCACTTTTTAAAGTACACTGCAACCCCTCTCCGTGATCTGAATAATTTTAATAGATTATAACCGGCACTTAGAAGCAAAGGGGTGTAAATGACAAAAATGAAATGATTTTGAGATAGCTGGTGCTAATGATAAATTAAACACCCTTCTGTTTTGTGGGAAAGAGATTTTAGTGGTAGCTTTGACAGATACTGCAAAAGAGCGTGGTTTAAAAAATTGCTAAATAAAAGCTGCACTCCGTTGGTGGTGGCAAAGGGATGCAAGTGCACTTACATCCGTTTACCTCTAAATAAAATTATTTGATTTTTCAGTTAGTTTAAATACGCAATGAAGACGACCTATTCACGAAACTTAAAGCGGAGAAGAAGAAAACAAATAGGAAAAGAATTCTGAATAGTTGAATAATAATAGTAATAATAAAAGTTAAATCGTCTGCAGATTTTTTTTTGGCTTGTTTTGTTTTCGGCCATTTGTCTAATGGCAATGATTTTTAGTTTGTTGATAAACATAATTATTCGAAATTTATATTATGCAGTTGTTAATAAAGTTTATATCACTAACAAACTATCTTTACTACTGTGTGAATAAGACACGTTTTTCATTTAGTGGCAAAGGGGTGTAAGTTAACTAGTTGGAAGCAAAGGGGTGTAAGTAAAAATGAGCTATTTTTTCAAAAAATCCTATGCCAAATTTAATCATCAGAAACACTTCACACTTCATACTCAAACTAACACATACACATAGGACTCGAAAATAAAAAAAATATTTACACGAAGAACCGCTAGAATTTAGTATAGGAATTAAACTTCAAACGAGTTTTACTCAAAATGATACTTTAGTCACTTACATCCCTTTGCTTCTCACCGCCTCATATTGTTTGTCTCTTTTTTTTAGTCCATTGAATTTTTTATATAATAAAAAAAATTTAAAAGGATTAAAAAGAATCGGAGCAGCGGAACACAGCGAATTTCGTTGCTCGTGCTCCGCTCCTGTTTCGAACAAAATCTGGTTGATCCGCCCCAGATCCCTCATTCTTCCGAAACAGAAATCATAATATCGTACTACGGTATTTAAAATCTGATAATTAATCTTCATAATTAAATTAACACAACTTAATTACACGTAGAAAATGTAAGAATACAAAGTTTTATTTCGGCCAATCAAGCTACCTTGGAGCATTTTACATGGGATGCAAAAGATATACATGGGTCATAGAATAATATGTACGTATTATAAGCTAACATACATGAATTTAACATCACACAGTTTTGGAAAGAAATTTGCAGCGAAGTACAAAATAACACAAAAGAAAAAAGCAGAGAAAGCAAGAGTTTTCTGTCATTTTTATGGTCAAAATATTTAGAAAACCATATAACGATTGAATAAGCGAGTGTTGCCAGCCCAAGGAATGTGCAGCACTCTTTTTCAACTGTCTCCATTCTCTTTCTAATGGCAGAATGTTAGCACTCCTCCTGATTAACAAGAAACTAACAACACGTTCTAAAACCAAATTCCTGAAAAAAGAAAAAAGGATGTACGCAATTTGTTTGAAAGAAAAACCCAACTTATAGTCAGGGGCAGGCCCTGACTATCGCACGGGCACCCGGGGCCTGTGCCCTGGGCAGGAACTTTCTAAGGGGCAGGAATTCTTTTCATAATATCATTTAAATTTCTTTTTAAGAAATTGTAGCATAAAATAATCAGTTTTATTAATAATATCCGCTGATATTTTTTCAAAAAAAGAGGTTATACTTAATAATGACCAATTTCTCGTTGACCATTGTACACGCACACATGCATACATATAAGTGAATCATTCAAAGGGGGCAGGAAAAATTGACCGTGCCCTGGGCAGGAAAACTTGTAAGTCGGGCCCTGGTCAGGGGTGCACACGAACATGAGGAGAGGGGGGGCGCAGGGTGCTTCATCGAAATTTGTAATGGGCGGG
This sequence comes from Octonoba sinensis, assembly GCA_038502835.1. NCBI lineage: Eukaryota > Metazoa > Arthropoda > Arachnida > Araneae > Uloboridae > Octonoba > Octonoba sinensis. The sequence goes on from CM076603.1 coordinate 29,602,995, forward strand.
GAGTTTATGGGATAGGGGCCATCGCGCATGGGGAACACTTCTATAATAGTTAAGAACATGGATCACTTTCAATCAAGTTCCGTACTTTTTTTTTTTTAAAATTGTCGAACTTGTCTTAAAAATAATTAACCCTTTATCTACTGACACAACTTATAAGTACCATTCCCCATAAATTCCATCCCAGCAACCATTTTTACCAATATTCTGATGGTACTTTGCCGGGACAGTCTTCAAATTTCCCCTTTTTCAGGATACTTATCAGCAAGGGTTCTATGAAGTATTTTAGCGAGGAAAGGAACATAGATAGTTTTGAAACCGATGCTGTGTTTTGAACTTCCATTTTGTTCAGATTGCTCCCTTAGATTTTCGCTGCAGAAAAGTAGTAAAATTCAAGGATCAAGTCACTGATTTTTTTAATGTGTTAGCTAAGAACTTAGAAAACTATTTGACGAAATATTTTGATTAAAAAGGGTTATGTAATGAATTTCACAGGGTAAATACTCTGTGGCACTTATTAGCTGTGAATAAATAAATACTGTTCGTAATTTTTTGGTAGAGCCATGAAAGAATTTGCGCATGCGTCAGGTCTGCTTCGATTTATCGAAATAGGGGTCATAGGTTGATATGAGACATTACGATGAGTGTTTTGTTTTTTTCCTTTTCTTTTTTTCTCCTATATTAATTCAGCCTATCGCGCGTGGGTTTGTGCGAATGTTTTTTTTTTCATTGGTTTATTTTTTTTATTTCCCTTTCTAAGCGGATCTTGGAAAACTATATAAAACTTTTCAGCAATGCTGCCGGGATGCATTTTCTTAATAAATAATTTCAACTTGAACTTCAAATATTTATTATCTTTTTAATGGTACGAACTGAAACCCCGGAAATTTTACTGACCTGTTTTGGATGAGTTACCGGAGCAGTGGCGTACGCAGAATTTTTTCAAGGGGGGAGGAGGTTCATAATGTTCTGAAACTACTAAAAGAAATTCGAGTATATAATAAAGCACTATTATTTAGGGCTCAAGGGGAGGGGGTTTGGGTTAAAACCCTAAACCCTCCCCTTGCGTTCGCCACTGTACCGGAGTATCAGTGGCTCAACCAGAAAGAGGCATAAGGGGGGCCCGTGCCCCTCGCTCTCACAATGATGATTTTAAATCTTTTCAAAACTATTCTTATTTACTCAAGAGCGGATCAGTGGATCAACGAGATTTTGCTTGGAATCTGAAATGGAGCAGGAGCAAAGAAGTTTATTGTGCTCCACTGATCGATTTTTTAAAAAAATATTTAAATTTTTTATTAGACAATAAAATTAATTAACTTAAAAAAGGAGTTTAATAATACAATCTGTTTAATTTGTTTGGCGCACGGCGCAGCGCAGCCCTTGGAGTGGTGCCGGATCAAATATTTATAAGTTGGAACGGAGTGACTCAAAAAAGTGGGCTGCTCCAGATGCCTGATCAGCGGTCCCCCGCCTCCCAAGGTCGTATCCAGAGGGGGGGGGAGGGCACGCCCCCCCCCCCCCGAAATCCAACATTTTTTGGCAATTTAGCATATATTCCTCCCTGAAACTTTCCTCAACAAAAGTGTTTCAAAGCCTGGCTACGGCCTTGTGCTCCTCCTAATCGAGTTCAATGACTTTCCGTGTACTGTATTCTCAATTTTTGAAGCCTGTAAATTCTGTACATATTTTTAATACCAAAACCGCACAGCCCATAACTTGCAAATACGTAGTAAGTTCGTAATTTAGATACGTTTTCCAAATCATGCTAGTTAACTAAATTTTAATAATCAAATTTCACATGCCGGATTGCCGGATATTTCGTGCAATGGCAGAATCAGATTCCAGTTATTTAAACATTTGTCGACTACCAGGAATCCGGTTAACACAGCAAATAATTATCTTCCGAAAAAAAAAATTTCCTCAAAAATTCTGATGGCGCAGCTTGCACTATGACCTCCCCCCCCCCCCCCCCCCGCGGGCACTACTGTCCCTGCTCAAGAGAAGTTATGGAAGCGTGTTGGTAAAAACAAAGTTATTTTATTCAATAAAGCATTAAATTACAGGCAAGGGAAGGGGGAGAATTTTAAAGGGGTTGCAGATTATTACTCTCAGAAATTTAGGTTATTTTCCCTTCTTTTTCGCCTTTCCCCAACTACAATAAAAACTTTCATATGGGGAAAAATAGGTAAAATTCTCCCCCCCCCCCCAAAAAAAAAAAAAACAGGGATCTGGGGCGGAGCGTAGAGCAGGAGCACGGAGCAGCGAAGTTACAAAATTTTGCTCCAACTTGGAACGCAGCCGGAGCAAAGAAATTTGTTGCGCTCCAGTACTCCATTTTTTTTTCCACTTTTTACTTTTTTATCACATTAAAAAAATTATTAAAAATATTATCTATTAAAATTACTCGAAGCATGAAGCAAAGAAACTCAAAATCCCTGCTAAAACTTTTTTTTTGGTAGCGGCAGGCATTTGGACTCGCATCAAACCAAACAGACTAAACAGAAAAAAAAAAGGAAATTAAAGTAACATCGAGGAAGAAAAAGAAAAAAAAACTATGAGATAAGAAGTGCACGCTTGTGCCCATCCACGTACCTATCACCCCTTTCTGAAGTGGAACCGCGCGACCTTTCTAGGTCTGCGAAACGAAAATGAACTATACTTATATATTGATCATTTTATTTAGGTAAATCCCTTAATTTTCGGTGCAAATACCTAATGAGACTAGGGATGTAACGAATAGTGATTTGACCGAATACCGAATATTCGGCCACTGCTTGCAGGAAGAAGCCGAATATTCGGCCAATGTCTTAGGCCGAATACCGAATATTCGGCGGCCGAATATTAAAATTTATAGAAAATCGTTGTAATAGAAAGAATTTGTCAAATTTAAAAATAATTCACAAAGTCAAACACCATTTACACACAATCTATGATGAACGATTTAATTATGTTAGTGAAGAATTTAAAACTATTTAAAATTAATCAATTTTCTCTATTGTTTTGTATGTAATAAAACTAAGAATTTCACTTAAAATTGGAATAAAAATGACAGGTTTTATGGTAGTAAACATTAGCGTTATTTTACTAATCATTTCATTCAAATGAAAGAACTACTCTTGCTTAGTGAACTTTTACCTTGTTCAAAACTGTTTTATGAAGATATTTTAAAAGTTATAAAAATATTTTTATTTTATGGGGATTTTTACATAGCTATTTTTAAAAGATCTATTAAAATTTAATACACTTACTGGAATATATTTTTATTTTCAAAAACCCCAATAACTTACGCTATCTGAATATTCATGATATATTCTAGGGCTTTTCATATTTCTCTCTTGCCCAATATTCACAATAAATCAGTCTACCCAAAAAAAGTCTGACTTCCACTTTGTTAATAATAATAAAATAAATTTCTCATATATATAATAATTAACTATTGCCAGCTTTTGGGAACAAATGCTAATTATAAAATACAATATTACAACTTTAAAACCTGTTTTTGCTCGGTCTACACTAAAACAAGTTTAAAAAAAGTTGTTTTTTTCCAAATTATTTTAATTTTAATAAATTAAAATAATTAGTTATATAGTTTTAATATACTAATGTAGTCTTCTGGAATATTTATAATACAATTTTAAATGTTTAAAATCTACTAATTTCTTTATTTTTTTACATTTCTACTGCGGCAGAACTATTCGGCCGAATAGTCCATCAATATTCGGCTACAGTGGCTAGAATACCTAGTGTGCCGTTCGGCGCGAAAATGTTGAAAACGAAACTAAGCCACCAGTAGGTGGCGCTAGCATCGACAGCGAGGTAACTGATTAGCATGGCGAACGTTAAAGAATCATTTACTCGCCTTAGTTTTCGCACTTTTTTCAGTACTAAAAAAAGGAGGTGCAAAAAATATGTGATTTTTTTAAAAATATTCAATCATCTGTTCTAGAGAAGAATTTGGAGCAATAAATAGACGGCTGTCGTTTAGGTGAACACAAGGATGAAAAATATTTTTATTTAGTTTTCGGATGCAGTCTTAGATGAAAACCATGTATTTTGTTAAGAGAATATTGTTATACTTTTTAAAGACAACGGTTTTTTAGTCCAATAGAGTGGGAATGAGCTGTTGAAGATAATTGCATTATAATGCTCATATTACCTAAAAAAAAAAGGCTATATGTCTATGTACTATATTTTAACACAAATAAATAAATAAAAATTAACAATAATTACTATCACATAAGTTTTTTACAAAACACATTGCAATCTGATGTATATTTTTTTAAAAAATAAACACTTGCAATGTCATTTTTTAAATGAACTGTATGCTTAAAATTTTGTGTTAATTTTTTTTTAAAATATAGATTTAATTTTTTTTTTAATTTACATTTATTTTAAAACACATTATAATGCATAAAGTTTTGGTCAAGTTTCAATTACATACAAAACCAAAATAAAAACAAATAATTAAAAAAATCTTGAACCAAAGCAAAAAGCTTAGCTTTAAATTTATTTTGTTGTTATGACAAGAACAATTTCATTTTGATATAACATTTCTTCTTCTTTAACGTCAATATTGTTTCATATATAAAATTTAATTTTTGAGTCACATCTTTTAAAACTTTTTGTAGTTCCAGACAAATGTATAATTTTGTTAAAAAAACTGAACCCCCCCCCCCCCAAATTTCCCCGCCCCCTCTGGTGGGTACCTTTGTCACATTATGATACACAAAATGTTGGTCAAGTTTCAGTTACATACAAAACCAAAATAGAAAAAAATAATAAAAAAAAATCTTGAACCAAAGCAAAAAGCTTAGCTTTAAATTTATTTTGTTCTTATGACAAGCACAATTTCATTTTAATATTACATTTCTTCATTAACGTCAATATTGTTTCATATACAAAATCTAATTTTTGATTCACATCTTTTAAATCTTTTTAGAGTTCCAGACAAATGTTAGACTTTTTTTAAAAAACTGAACCCCCTCCCCCCCGAATCCCCCCGCCCCCTCTGGTGGGTACCTTTGTCACATTATGATACACAAATTTTTGGTCAAGTTTCAATTGTATACTAAACCAAACTAGAAACAAATAATAAACAAAATCTTGAGCCAAAGCAAAAAGTTTAGCTTAAAATTTATTTTGTTGTTATGACAAGCACAATTTCATTTTAATATTACATTTCTTCTTCATTAACGTCAATATTGTTTCATATGTAAAATTTAATTTTTGAGTCACATCTTTTAAAACTTTTTATAGTTCCAGGCAAAGGCAGAATTTTATTCGAAAACTGAACCCCCCCCCCCCCCCCGACCACGCTCGTGGGTACCTTTGTCACACTATGATACACAAATTTTTGGTCAAGTTTCAATTACATACTAAACCAAAATAGAAACAAATAATAAACAAAATCTTGAGCCAAAGCAAAAAGCTTAGCTTAAAATTTATTTCGTTGTTATGACAAGCACAATTTTATTTTAATATTACATTTCTTCATTAACGTCAATATTGTTTCATATACAAAATCTAATTTTTGATTCACATCTTGAGTTCCAGACAAATGTAGAATTTTATTAAAAAACTGAACCCCCCCCCCCCCCGAATCCCCCCGCCTCCTCTGGTGGGTACCTTTGTCACATTATGATACACAAAATTTTGGTCAAGTTTCAATTACATACTAAACCAAAATAGAAACAAATCATTAACAAAATCTTGAACAAAAGCAAAAATCTTAGCTTTAAATTTATTTTGTTGTTACGACAAGTACAATTTCATTTTAATGTTATATTTACATTAATGAAGAAGAAATGTAACATTAAAATCATTGTTTTCTTTCATTTGTTTCAATCATTTTTCATTGTTTTCTTTGAGGTGGTCAGAATTAAACCGATTTATCACGCATAAATTTACAAAGACCAAAAATGGGCATATGTTCCTCTTCATTTATTTATTTTATAGAATAAAAAAATGAAAGTTGTTCGTATACTATATCAAAGTACGAATGAGGGAGATATTTATTTCATTTCCTGCTTCCTTAGGGGAAAAGCTAATCCGAAAGTAGTTAACAGCAATCAATTCATGTTAGTGCTTCAGTGTCACTTGTAACTTTCTAAATGACAATCGGCTAATCGAAAGACTTTTGGTACACAGGGCCTTTAATCGCAGCAGCTGGCCCCAAAGCCGTCTTTCGACGGGCTCGAACTTACCTCGCTGTCGGATATAGCGCCACCTAGTGGAGGCTTACTTTCGGGTTCTCCACTGCTACTAGTGTTCTTTTTATCCTTTTAAACTTCCCATCATATCAACAGAAAAAGAATAACAATAGTAATAATTAACTTAAGAAAAGCAGATAAATAATATAATCTAATAAAATTTTTCAGAGCACGGAGCGGATTAACGCAAAAAAGTAGTTCTGCTTCAGATCATTATACAGAAGTTTGGTAAGACCTCATTTGGAGTATGCTGTTCAGTTTTGGTCTCCGTACCTAAAAAAGGATTACCATATTAGAAAGGGTTCAAAGGAGAACTACTAAGTTGGTAAGTGGTCTTTCAGACTTAGATTATGAGGTTAGGCTTAAAAATCTCAATATGTGTAGTCTTGAGCAAAGGAGAGTTAGAGGGGACATGATTTAGTTGTTTAAATTCATTAAAATGTGGAATGTTGATGGGCTAGTTATGTGCTGAAAGTAGAATCAGAGGTTAGTGTTTTAAGCTTTTCAAATCTCAGTGTAATCTTGAAATTAGGAAAAATTGTTACTTGCAGCGGGGTAAAAACTTTTAAGAAAGCTCTTGATTTTCATTGGGGACTGTTAAATTGACTAGGACCAGCCTAGCTGGGCCGTGTGCCTGTTGCTACTTTTTAAATATATCACTTTTACTAGTTTTTATTTTATTTCATAAATCTAATGTTAAAAATTCCTTGATGCACTGTGTATAGCATCCAAAGTAATTTCCATGCATACATTTGTTTCATTATTTCGAGATGTTTAAAATTTAGCAACCTTGTACGTTGTTAGGGCTAATGCGACCAGGTTTGATTCAGTACGTTTTTTTGTCGCTGTTTTCAATATATTTGCCCCACCCCTCTCTTTGTCACGCTCCATTTATTAAATAAACATTTTCAGTTCAGAAGCAAAGCACCACTACATATAGATCAAATTTCCGATTTTATTCTTGAACTTCGAATGACATTTGTGAGCATAACAATAGCAATTACTATGCGTACCTAATTTGTATAAAATGAGATTAAGATTTACAATACAAAACATAATTAGTACATAATAGTAAAAAATATTAATTGTTAGAATTCTGTAAAAATTAACCACGCTATTTCTTCTTAAACGTATTAATGCTCGATATTTCCTTTTAAACTTAAACTTGTAACAAGAAAGTAATTCATAAACCTTAATCAGCATTAATGTTTTCGATACAGAATGAAATCAATAAGAACACAAAAGAAAAACAAAAAAATAAATAAAAACAAGTCTACTAAAACTATTTAATTTGGTGATTTTTAAATGCTTTTAACCAAAATGTGTGATGTCACAAACGTTGCAAATATCCCTTTGTCTCAAAATGTCCCAATTACTCGAACTCCCTTCCCCCACTCGAAACGTGACATCATTTGTAAATGGCCGGTATAAAATTTTGGTGAGGAGCAAACCACGCCAATTGAGCCAAATCTGCTTGCGATAATACGCGAAATTATTTTGTTCAAAATGTTTACAAATGAAATCAATCTTTCAGACTTTCATATCAATAAGTGAGGTCAATGATACACGACTGTCGCAATACATGCCATGGATATGATACCGACGATTATAGACTTTTACATGTCACAGCGCAATCAGCAAGTCATAGCCCTGTGGGTGAGCTTTTTTAACTTTCTCATGCAGCATTTATTTATTTGTGTTATATAAAGAAAATTCATATGCTACAAACCAATTTAGTATGTCAGCATTGTAGTAGAAATAAAATTTCACGTTAAATTAAAGCACAAATGAACATTAAAACGCAGACATACGTTTCGGGATTGCTTGGAATCCCTTTTTCAATGCGACAGGGAGCTTCTAGATGCAAAACATCCAAATGAAGCAGACAAAACAACAAAAACAAAGCTTATATAGCCTAAGAATTAACTGTAAACCAATGAGAATAAAGGCAGTGTGAAGTGGAAGTAGAAGTAGTAGGAAAGGCACCAATAAGAGAGCAACAAACGAATGCAGTTGGAAGTACAGGAAGTAAAAAGGAATATCACTAAAAACAAAGCAAAAAAGACAACAGCATGCATAAAAATGTGAAAATACATGAAAATTGCAAAATAATAAAATAAAATACAAAGAATAAAATGGAAATAAAATTACAGAAAAAACCAAAACAAAAAGCAAAACAAAGTACACATGTAAAAGAGGGGGAGGGGGGGGGGAGAGAGAAAAAAAAAAGGAAAACTAACAAGAAAACCAAGAAAGAACAACAAATTAAAGGAACTTATGCCAGACCTGTGAAAAATAAGGAGTTGAGGTAGAATCATTAACCAAATTAGAACTATTCCTGTTAATATGATAAGCTTCCCAAAAGTCAAGCTCTAATGGGGAAGAACATTTTTTAATAATTTTCCCAGAATTGAATTCAAAAGAGTGGTTGGAATTCCAACAATGTTGAGCAATGCTAGACTTATTTAGCTCTTGCTTTCGTACATAACCTTTATGCTCATTTAACCGAATTTTCAGAGCACGTTTTGTCTGTCCAATGTAAGAAAGGCCGCAACGGCAACTAATTTGGTAAATACCCCAAGTATTAAGTTGATCAACAGGATCTTTAAGAAGAGAAGGAAAGTTTGTTGCTAGGAGCAAAAACAACTTGAAATTGAAACCTTTTTAGGATTTTAGCAATACGAAAACTGACAGAATGAAAGAATGGTAACACAACCAAATTCTTTCTAGAAACCACATGATTGGGACCAGAAGTTTTTTTAGAAAGTTTGTTATGAATAGAATCAATTAAAGAGTGAGAAAATCCTCTATCAACAGCTACAGCTTTCAGATAGTTGAGTTCAATCTTGAGAAGCTCAGGAGAAGAGCAAATATTAATAGCACGATGGACAAGAGCATTAAAAGCTGAATATTTTTGGTTGGGAGGATGAGACGATAGTCTGTGAGGAGGTAAAGAAACAGCAAAAGGTTTACGATAGACAGAAGTAGTGAAACCAGACTCACTCCTAGAAATCAAAACATCAAGAAACGCGAGGCTACTATTAAGTTCTTTCTCACAAGAAAACTGGATATTAGGATCAATGGAGTTCATAACCGTTGCCGTTGTTTTTTTTAGTGATATTCCTTTTTACTTCCTGTACTTCCAACTGCATTCGTTTGTTGCTCTCTTATTGGTGCCTTTCCTACTACTTCTACTTCCACTTCACACTGCCTTTATTCTCATTGGTTTACAGTTAATTCTTAGGCTATATAAGCTTTGTTTTTGTTGTTTTGTCTGCTTCATTTGGATGTTTTGCATCTAGAAGCTCCCTGTCGCATTGAAAAAGGGATTCCAAGCAATCCCGAAACATATGTCTGCGTTTTAATGCTCATTTGTGCTTTAATTTAACGTGAAATTTTATTTCTATTACTTTGCACAAAGTTAAATTATTATTATTAGCATTGTAGTGTACTAATTTATTTTGGAAATTTTTGTTCTGTATAGTCAAAAATTTGAGTCCTTGTATGAAGACGTTTTATGCTTTTTTGTCATACTTATTCAAAATAAACATGGCAAGACTGAATATTCAAACTTAATTTATAAGGGATAAGAAGCTTTAAAATGATACCAAACTTCCCAGTAATGTAATACACGCTTCAAGATAAATAAACAGAATTTGATTGAAAACTGAGATTTTCTCATCTTTCTTGAATCCTCCATGGACTCCTAAAGATATCTTAATCTTTTGAATATCCTATGGAACGCTTTGTGATTTCCAAGAACTTTTCTCCCCTAGACCCCTACCTGTTAGCCGAGGCCTTAGGATTGCTTGTGCGCGGGGCGAGGTGGTGGGGTCTACGGATTTTACATGCACGTATCCCCAAGTGTACATGGTGGGTCTTCAGCGGGTAGCGAATGCGCGACCTTCCAGGTAGAAGTCCGACGCTCTGACCACTAGGCTACCACGGCCTATGATTTCCAAGTTGGAATCTCCAGATGAGGACGACATGGAAATTCGCAGCACGAAAACGAATCTGCATAAAAATTTGAAGCAAAAAATTTTATGTCACTTCATACGAGGTTTACATGCACGAGAGGGTTAATGACTGAATAGAGGACAACTAGTCATAAATACGGGAGAGTGTTTATTAAATTATGTAGAAACAGTGAGGTGCGCTGAAAGTCTGCGACAGATTCAACTGTTGCCGCTGTCGACGCGAAATCAAAACGCGCGTATTTTACGGGAACGCCACACCCCCGGCCACCCCGTACCTACCGCACAGGCGGTTTATCGGTGACAGGAACGCCACGCAGGACCTCAATAAAATGAATCGTGAAATAAAATGTGACATCTGCTCGTCCTGACGTCACATGCGCATTCTAGAATATCACTACGATTCCTTGAGCATGCGCACTAGAGAGCATATGAAATCTAGCAGATTCAGTGGGACACAAGCTTAAAATTCGAGATTTAAGACTAACTACACGAAGAATTCAAAAGTATTTTATCACACCTCGGTTAATTTTTAAATCCTTCGCAACACCATTTCTGAGTAAAATAATTTTTATAAATTAAATGTGCATGAATAAAAAATGGTTGAAAAAAATTGTATGAACATGCATGTTATTTAGAAAAGTTTACCAGTAACAAAATACTTATTTAACTTACTTTGTCAGCCATCTCCTCTTTAAAGTGAAATCTTTTTAGTAGTTTATCCGCTAGATTTTCAGTTATATTGAAACATTTCATTTTCATTTATTTGCAGTTTTATTTAAAAAATTCGTGAGTCATACAAATTTCTTACTGACGAAAGACATTTCCTTTTTAAATCCGAGGTGATTCCCAGACACAACAGACTACCCAAGATTAGAGAACGATAAAAAAAGAAGGGAAAAATGTTTTTGCTTATTCAAGTGGTTTTCTGCAAATAATTTCAGAACACTAAGCAACAAGTGGCGAATCTCCTACTATCAGTGAGATAGATTTGAGACAGTTGCCACCTTATAAAGTAGAAAAAAGGGGGGTGGAAAATGACGCTTTAGAAACTTATACTTTCAAGTCGGATAATGTTTAATCATGTAGATGTGAGTAATAACACGTAGGGAAATATAAAAAACTGTATTTCAAAGGAATTTTCAAAAATATCAATTATTCTTCTTTTAACTTATCACAATTGCAAGAGGTTTTTTTCGTTGTTTTTTTTAAAATGAAAATTGAAGTTTGTTCATTAAAGAAGTAGTGAATAATTATCATAGTCCTCAGGCATACCTAAGTTCAGAGCCATACTTAAATGCTTTGACAAACCGCTACAATTTTATTATATTCATTTAATATTATTGCTTCTGCTTGCAATAAACGTCCCTTCTACTTCCAACAAACATTACTTCTACTACTACTTTTTGCCCAGAATTTTTTTTTTCTGACGCAAAAATAATTTGGAACTAAAATATTTAAAAGCTGAATTTCAATTGATGTGATTATCCCAGTAGCAGAATTTGCTGTATCTACCTGCAGCACGAGTTTCAGAAGTCAAAATTTATCTGCGGCACCAAATGATGTGGAACCAAATTTACAATCATAAAAAATAGCAAACTATGCACTTTAAAATAGTTGACATATAACAGTAATGCATGCAAACAATAACTAAATATTATTATTATTCAATTTATAAATAAATTAATAAAATCTAAAATTGAACATGCAATTAATGCAAACTGAGAGAAATTGATGTAAAGAGAATAAATACAGCAGTTTAATATTGGAAAATTACTTATTATATAACTTAGTGAAAACAGGGTAAACATTTATCCGAGTCGTATTGATAACCCTACTCAACTATGGGTCGTAGTGGTAAAAAACTAACTAGTAGTAAAAATTTTTTTGTAAGGTGGCTTATTAATCTGCAAGCTTTAAGATAAATCTGCAGCGCAATTTCTGCTACCGGGGTGATTATATATATATATATATATATATATATATAGTAAAGCATGAAATTGCTTCAATCGGATATTTTCAGCAAGTATCAAAAGGACTTGGATGATTTCCTGAAAAGTAACATTGAGAAACACTATACTACATAATCAGAACCGAAACCCTTCCCATTGACAATCATACGAAGAAGCATATCGATAAACGTTTTATTAAAGATTATTATCGCCTGCTATTCTTTCGAAAGATTTCATAAGTACATCAACCAGATAAAAACTTAGAAATTCGTTCCATTTTTAGCGACCCGCCAAAGTTACTAATTAACAATGCACCACACAGAGTACTCTTCAGTTTTCGTCTTTCAAGATCATTTCAAGAAAGACTCGCTTAAATAAGTTTTTAAAAATGAATCCCACTATCTGCACGTACTTATACTACATATATATCTACCACAAATCATAAATTTGACTGGAAGCAATTGAAAACCGGACACTGTTAGATTAAAAATGATTCAATACGTATTACAATTCCTTGGGTTTCAATTATATCGCAACATTCTTTTTTTAAGGATGAAATAATAGTTAATCCACGAAAACCTATTTAGATTGTTTTCTACAAAACACGTTATTAGAAGCATTAGTATTGAAGACAACTATCTAGAAATTTGACTCAATTATTACTACATAGATGGAGCTAAGAACCAGTGGTGCAGTCCTAAAAATAAAGTTGGGGGGACGCTTATACATACGATGATAAGTAATTGAAATAAAAAGTGGGGGGACGCTTATGCAGGTGATGGAACAGAAGGAACTTGGTTTTGGAGCAGCAAAAACATCATTTTGGAGCAGCAAAATATCCATTTTGGAGCAGCAGAAACCCATTTTGGAGCAGCAAAATATCAGTTTCAGAGTGAAAAAAAAAAAGACATTTTGGAGCAGCAAAACATCAAATTTGTCTCACACAATTTTTGGGACAGTAAAGGACAAGTTTTGCAGCAAGTAAAAAAAAAAACTGCAACAACTTTACTTCGTAGGAGAAAAGAGAGTAGTCTTGGAGCACACGTCTCTAAAATAGTAAACCCTTTGCAAATATGTGCATTAAAATGTTTTTAAGAACTCATACGATGCCAACAGTAAATTTTTGTATATGAACTGCAACATACATACGATATATACACAAAAAAAATTCAGTAACTTCTGCTAAATTTCAGACTTGTTTCCTAAGCTTTTAAAAATATAACCTTAATTTAAATATCTGAAACAAAAATGAAATTGAGCCTGCAATGAAGAATTAAGTTTTGAATTTCTATTCGGAATGAACATGGGGGGGCGGGGGATTCAATTCAAAAATTTTTAAATAAAGAATTTAAAAAAAAAAAAAAGAAATTTTATTTATTTACCATTTAAGAAGTTTTATAAGCAAAAAAAAAAAAAAAAGCCAAAAACAATCAAACTTCCCTAGAATATGCAAAATGATCGTATTTTTTTCAAAATTAAAGCATCAAATTATAAAAACCGCAAATAATAGTTCCTTTTAGTAAATAATTTCAGAATTACATTTTAAGATATACACGATAATTAATATCAATAATTACCGACAAGATTGGTGATTTTTTTAAGCTATGTTAAAACAATGCCTAAGAAAATACCTTAAAAAAAGAAGGTGGAATAAATGAATTGATGTGGGAAATCAAAATTTAACTAAGCTCGACGAAAGAAAATTACAAAAAATAAAAAAAAAAATCCTTGAAACATTAATGAAACTGCTACGTTCAAAATTAAATTTAATGGAGTACAACTCTTATCTGAATTTGCCATGGCTGTTTCCACTTTTCTTGCCAATGTAGTACTTTAACCAGAGGCTGGAAAGTAAAAAAGGGTACAAAGTTGTCCTCACGTTCATGGAGCCTGGCCAATGCAATACTGGGGTAATTGTACGTTCAAGGAAAAATACCTGAAATTTTTAAGAGTAATATGAAGGGGCAGCGGGGTCTTGCCACTTTCATTGCTTTTAATAAACTGATTTATATTTCCCAACCCTTAATATAGCCTTAAAAACCCTGTATTTTTAATAATAACAGGCATCAAGTTCCAAAATCTGATTTAAATAATTTTGAAAAAAGACCTTTGTTCTCAAAAATTGCACGTTTTGAAATTAATGAAAACCGCATTTGCTACTAAATATGAAAGAGAACTTAATATGATGCACTAAGGAAATGTCCTAAACTATACAATGAGAACCGATTTTAGGATTTTCTTTTTAATAAAGATATGCGTTACATAAAATCCTTTTTGTTTTGACGAGTTTAAGATCATTATTTTTACTCTTAATGATCTATTCATAAATTGTCATGAATATATGCTTTTTAAAAAATATTTGGAAAAAAACTGCTATTATAAAATTGCCACATGAGCGAGTCGCCCATTTTTGTTCTCAGATTTTTGAAATGCTGTTTAATTTTTTTCAGTTTTATTTCTAAATTTATTTATTTTAATTTTTTGAACCATTGAAGATATTGTATGTATCTTTCAAAAGTTTAAATAATTGACCCAAATATAAAAATTAATCTAAATTCAGCAGTTAACTTTTTGACATTTGAGAAATCACACTCCTAACAAGTACAGAATTTCGTTTAAAAATTTTCAAATCAAGATTTTACTGAAAATAAAAGCGAATTGTATTTATTTGCCTTTCAATAAAGCTTAATAAACATCAGTAGTGAAAAAATTCCGATTCTAACAGCGGATGCAAAAGGATTGTATCTTTTTAAAATAATTTCTGTGAGTAGAATAATCTTACTATTGCATTTTAGTAGGATTATAATGATCAAGAGTAAAAATTAACGCCATTATCGTCGGAAATTTAGAGTAAATTAAAAATTAATGAAAAAAAAAATTGCCGATATTTTCGGTAATTCAAAATTTTTTAAATTGAGAAAATATCGAATTTTCAGACTCCCTGAAGCTTACAAAAAGGTTATATATTGGTCTCCACAGCTCGTACAGTTCGCTTTTCAATCCACCTCCGCCTCCGTTCTTCGGGCGACTCGTCTCCCTCTAGGGTTGTCAGCTTTTTAGAAAAGACGACGGTACAACACTAATGAAAGGATCTTGGGCAGTCCAGTTTTTTACTGTAACATACCGATACATGTTTTATGCTTCAATATCTTACTTTGAATGATCGTTCACATTAAAATTATCTTTAAAAAATGTTCACTTTTTTATGTTATTTCATATATTTTATTAATTTACAAAAGGCATTCTTAGAATAAGCTTTAAAAATTCAATTCTGCCTTTTGTAAGTTTTAATCAAGTATTTCTTTTAAGATCAAATAATTTCAGTATTGAATTAAATTAGTATTAGTTTCATTAATTAATTTTTTAATTAATCAATTAATAAATTAAATAATTGCATTAATTATTAAATAAATTATTAATTTAAATTTTAAGAAAAGACCCAAAATGGAGCATAAATTCTAACATGATAGAAAAAAATTTAAAAAACTAGTCTGCCCCTCCTGTCCAAAAGTTTGCCCCCCCCCCCCCCTGGAGTCGGAGTCTGGCTACAGGCCTGCGGTGAGCTTCATCTAAGATTTTTGTGGCTTCTTTTGGTGATTTCGTACTGACATCAATTTCGATGGGCTGGTACGGGCCCGTAACGTTTTCGGTTAATCGAGATACCAAAGAAGTTTTTGGATAAGCGAGAATTATAAGCAAAGTCCATGTTTATTACCAACATGTTCCCCTTGCGCATGAACAGAGCTTAACTGATGAAGAAACTATAGCGGCAGTTAACAATGCCCAGGGCTCCCACCGCCTTAACAAAATTTGTAGCAGCTTTCGGAGCAGGTAAAATGTCCTTTTTGTATCAGTTTGGAGCAGAAGAATTGTAATTTTTTTATCAGTTTGGAGCAGAGGAAATCAACTTTTGTATCAGTTTAGGAGCCGAAAATATCAACTTTGTACCATTTGGAGGATTTTTTTTCTCTATTTTTTGAATATTGGCTGTTTTAAAGCAATGTCATTTTCATACATCAAGGGTAAGAGCAGTTTCAAGTCTTACAAAATGATAGGAAATGTAAACTCCAGTCATCCTTCAATAACTGGATTATTTTTATATTTCTTAAGAAAGTATTTATAACCTATTCAAAAAGTAAGGGTCCCATGTATTTGACCCCATGTATTGTCATAATGTATCACACTTCAGCGGACCCTCCCTCCCCCCTTTGTCACATGTCACGCTATGTTGCATACTGCATGATGTCACCGTTCTTATTACCCCCTCCCCCCTCGAAGCATGACATCATTTATGAATGATCCCTTTTCTCAAGAAACAGATTATTTTTAAAAATGTTTTGTTGTTTTTTTCTTCTTTTAATGGTTAAGAACAGTTGGAAGAAAGCTTAAAATTTTCTTCTTTTAAAAAATCATTGCATTCTCTCTTTTTTGTTTAATAGCTAAAACACTATTCTTTCAAGAAAATAAGCAAAAAGTAATATGAAAGGTTCAACTATTTTAAACTATTTATCATTAATTAAACTTTGTTTTTTAAATGGCACTTATTTAAGTATAATCATTGTGATTATAGTAACAGTAAAATTTTGAATGAATTAAATATAATTTCATATTTTATCAAAAAATATATTTGAAGTCGCTCCTATTTTCTACCTGCAGTGATATTTAATATTTTTCTGATTAAGAAATATTCCTTTAAATTTCGATCCTGAATGCTCACTTAGATGCTTTGGAAGTAATTAATGCCACTAAAAGTAAATTGCTGAGTTTCACAATTTTGCAGCAAGAAAATTCAAGAACCAAATTATATTTTTAAGTTCAATAATAGAAATTCAAAATGTATTTCTTATTACATGTTGATAATTTAATGTCTATTTTTTTTTTCTAACAATTTATCCTTACATCTTCCAAAAATTGTGTAATAGTTACAATTAAATTTTAAGAGTCCTAGGTAGGGTTACAGCAATTGGAGGCAGAAAGAAGAGGAAATGCGTGATAATTTCATAATTTTCAAATCTAGTTAAAAAATTGAAAATTTAAGCAAGAGTACTTTTATGAGGTCGTTCATCCACAACAAAATTTCTATTTCTTCTAATAATATTGCTTAACATATTTGCTAAAGATCATCAATTCATTGATATTTACGCTTTTTTTAATGATTTTCTAACTTGACTAACTTTTTTACTTATTTTGTTCTTTATATTTATGTTTTTTAATTGCTTGTGTTATATGATATAGATTACAGAGCTTAAAGAGTAATGAGAAAAGAAAAAAAGCTGAAAATCAATGTTTAATTTTACAGCGTTTGAAAGTCTACCTCTAAACATTTTCGGGAACAAATATATATTTTCAAACAATGTTTTTATTTAAAATAAATATACATTTTATTTATTTACTTTGAGAAGAAACATTATAAATAGTTGAAATGAAAAATATCCGATTTTTGTTGCGGATGCAAAAAGATTGTAGAACGTATGCGCTCCTTTGCTTGCACGTGGAAAGTAGGCTTAAGGAATTTGAAAAAATTGGTATAATGGAGCAGCAATCTTTTTAACATCTGTTCTGTTATTGATTTTTCACATTGATTAGTATTTCCTAAACATTAGAAAACTGCACTGAG
This sequence comes from Octonoba sinensis, assembly GCA_038502835.1. Classification (NCBI taxonomy): domain Eukaryota; kingdom Metazoa; phylum Arthropoda; class Arachnida; order Araneae; family Uloboridae; genus Octonoba; species Octonoba sinensis. The sequence continues at coordinate 29,620,747 of CM076603.1, forward strand.
GAAAAACGCTAAGTTTATTTTTTTCAAGTTCCATGAAATTAAAATTTTTATCTATTTCAAGAAAAACTTACCAAATAAAATGTTCAGCAGAAATAATGATAAGGGAATGATTTTTCTCTCTATAATACTACAAAATATTAGAAATAGTATCACTACTTCTTCTACAAGCGTGTGATACATCACTCATTCTGCTCAAGTTTCTCATACATATTTGATGTTCTTACGAGAGGGTAGAGCTAATATTCATTAATAAACTGCTTCAAAGGTAAAAAATTAGTTGACTAAAGGAAAAATGTATCGAATGACATCGATTTTAAGGTTAAAAAAATATAATATCTAAAATTTTTTCGATTTTTTTCCCGAAAATCGCTATTTGGCGCAAATTTTACGGAAAAACACATTTTGTAGCAGCATGTAGCAGAAAAATCGTGTTGGCGCAGTTTTGCGCAATTGGCGCAGCCGTGGGAGCCCTGAATGCCGAAGCTGAGACCGATACCGAAGACCAGCCCAACAGAAACGGATGCCGGTATTTCTCATACGGAAGCCACAAAAATCTTGGATGAAGCTCTTCGATACATTGAAGCACAAGGTGATGCCACGATTGCAGATGTTTTATTGTGTAAAAGGTGGCGCGACAAGTCCGCATTCAAACGAACAAAAATCGAACAACAAAAGAAAATTACTTCTTATTTTGTTAAACCGATTGTTCTATAAGTAAAACTTTAAAGTAACATAGTTGTTGCAATAAATTCTATACAAAATTTTAATATTGAACGTTTATGTCATTTAGTATAATACATTTTATCGTGTACTGACCATTTTTTCGATAGTTATGGAAAAACGGGCCATTTGCCCGTTATAAGAAAATAATTTAAAAACAAAACTGAGCATTTTCCCGTCATGGAAAAAAACGACCGATTTGCCTTTTCGGATAAACGGGATTCCGATAACCGGGGTCCTACTGTATCTAAATTTTTCGATTTGGGGCCCCCTCAAATGTGGGGGCCCGGGGCAGCCGCCCCACCCTAATCAGGCGCTGGTTCTTTTAATAACGAATGTATTTAATAGTTTAAGCAAGGGGGAAGGAATCTTAATTCCTTTAAAATGTCAGAATTTTTAAGTGGGTTGCAGATTTTTATTACCCACCCAGAAAATACGTTATTTCACCTGTTTTCTTTCACCCCCCCCCCCCACAAGAGGAATTCCTACATAAAAAAAAATAAATACATTGCGATCTCCCCCCCCCCTCCAAAAAAAAAAAAAAGAGAAAAAACAAAGGTCTGCAGCGACTGTAGACGAGGCGCCCGCAGCAGTGGAACAACGAGACTTTGCTTGAAGCTGAAGCAGAGACGATGCAAAAAAAAAAAAATTGATGGGCTCCCCTGTCCATTTTTTTTTTTCTTTTGTTTGATTTTTCAAATTTTTATCACATAAAAAAATAAACTTAAAAAAATGTGATGAATAAAATGCGCTTCGAGGGCGGAGGGAAGTTCCAGAAATTGTGAGTTTGAGACAAGAGGAGGGATTAAGTGCGAAATTACACATTTTAATTTCATAAAAACAATTAAAATCAGCAAATTAAATTTATTTTCAAAGTCATTTTGATTTTCATAATTTAATTTTAAAGTTTCATTGATCATTTTATATCAAGCACCGATGCTTATTAAAGTTAAAATTTGCTTTTTAAAAGTTTAAAAGAAAATTTTCTTTGGAATTTACACTTTTAAGATAAAATTGCGTGGGTCATTTTTTCAGAATTCGAACAATTAATATGTTTTACTGTTCTATACTAATTATCTTTTATGTTGTTAACCTTAACCTCATTTTATTAAAATTAAGTACACATGAAATCATTATTATTCTCACAAACGGTCATTAAAAGTTCGAAAATAAAATTAGAAACGTGTGCGCAATCACTAACGCAGTGCTTTGTTTCTGAACTGCAAGCATAAATGCTTGCAGACTAAGAACTTGCCCCTTTGTCACTGTAATCTAGCGTGACATGTGACAAAGGGGCCGGGTATGGGGTATGATGAAGTGTGACATTTTGTGACAAAAGGGAAGGATGGGGGATCAAATATGTTGAAAAAAGTGTGACATCGGTTATGAAGGATCCCTTCTTTTTTTTTGCAACTTTCACTGATAACATACACTCTATAATAAACAGTAGTGCGGCAATTATATACAGAATTTTTTTTTCTTTCCAATTCATTTGTTTTGTACATGATATAATTATTAATTTTATTTAGTTTAAAATAGTTTTTTTAATTAAAAATGCTTAATTTTGTGCCAGGAATTGATTTGAAACAACGAATACATTATTATCTGACTGAGCAGGGTCTGAGTCCTATATCCGCTCATGAAAATACTTGACCAAAAGTCAGTGGTGTAGTCCTGAAAAAAAAGTTGGGGAGACGCTTATGCATAGAAAGATAAGCAATTGAAATCAAAAGTGGGGGGACGCTTATGTTAAAATGCAAAAAATTTGGGGGGACGCTTGTATTACAATAAAAAGGTAGGGGGACGCCGTCCTCCTGCGTCCCCCCTCGACTACACCACTGCCAAAAGTTAAAAAGTACTTACTAATTCTTCAGTCGTCAATAAAAGTTCAGAATTCTGCTAAGATATGCACATGATTGTGAACCAAAACAGCTGGCACGTGTGTTTGTATAACAGCAGGCTTTACAAGTCTTTAAAACAGTTCAATAGCAAATTTAAATGGAAAATAATTTATTAACACGACTTCTCACGAACGATATTTTAAATTAGGGTCGACTGCTTCTGAATTTATGGCAGATTTTACTTTGTTAGAAAATATTTTTTTGGAAGGATTTTAAATTTATTCTCAAAGCAGTCATAACTATTTTTTTATTCATTTATTTTTTGATTTACTCAAAAAAGAGATAAAAAGAGGAAAGAGAAAAAACATTGTCTGAGCTTTTCTCAAAATGGCGTTTCAGAACCGTAAGTATGTTCAGACACAGGTGCGCAGTACGCACGCATAACACCTTTTCGTAGCAGGTCTTTAAATTACAGGCGAATGTAAAATTTAGATGGAATTTATTTATTGTAACAAATTTTTGCTTTTCTGAAAGTGATAAAAGATTTAAGAGTCGTGAATGTTTAAACTTTAAAAAACGAAAACAAAAAATAATTTAATTTGTGCAGCCTATCTGTGGCTATTTTAATATTCTTCGGAATCTGAAATATCCTTTCATTTTTTTTAAATTCTCGAAGAGCCAAAGAGTTTAGAAGAAAGTCGGATTTGTGAAAGTTTCAATTCCTGAATTCTGACGAATTTAAACTTAAGGTGCGCTAAACACTGTTTTACTAAATTTTTGGAAAATGTTTGTCTGTGTATGGGTGAAGCTTTACATTCTTTCAACACAAGTGAGTCACTCTTGTGTAAGTACTTGCGGAATGGTAGTTCCCCCTCAGAACATATTATACTCAATGAGTGAAGTTTGGCGCATGATGGTTTTGCATTATTAAAATCCAATCAGTACAAACTAACCAACAACAAATTAAAAAATAAATAAATAAATAAACAGTACTATGAGTAATTTATTTGAATAAATCGCAGAACCTGGGGTGGGGGGGGGGGGGGGAAAGCAAAAACATTTATTAGTACATTTGCAGTAAAAAATAAAAGTATTTTATGACTAGGTTTGGTTTTAAAATCCGAGATTATCTGAATAAAGCCAATATTTATTATTAAATTCAAACAATTTGCTATATTCGCATTTGAGTGACAAATTGTACAAAAGTCTGCCTTTTCCATCTTTCTGTTAATTTCAGGATATTTATCTAATTTTCCAAACTTTATATAGCTTTATTTTCAATATTCCTGTTTCTAGTTTTCGCCCAGACAAGCATAAACGGAATGCTCCGCCCCCACATCGATACTCCAATAGAATGTGCCTATCACATATTCAACTTAGATGTTTTTTCTGTCCATCAGGAAAAAATACATCCCCCAATAAAAAATCGACTTTCCCTTAACAAACATCTTATTCTTGTTTGTTTTTCTCAACTACACAACATAGTATATTTTTTTAATGTTGCACAAAAACACACAGTAAAATGCATTTTTTCTTTCGATCATCTTATGTGCATACATGAGTAAGGACTAATAAATTCATTCCATGTATTAAAAACTTTTTCAGGGTTTCCACTCTTTCTTCCACGCACAAATTAAGGACTTATAAGGATTAATTAAAAAGAATTCAGGACTTGAAAAATACAGTAAAAGATATATTAATGCTCACCTAAGGCCAGATTGTTAATTTGTTTCACCCTCTGAAACTGGGTTGAATGTAGGGATGTAACGAATATTCGGCCACTATTCGGTATTCGGCCTGGCCGAATAATGGTTAAGGTAAAATTCGGCCTGGCCTTGCTGTAGAAATGTAAAAAAATTAAGAAATTCGTAGATTTTAAACATTTAAAATTGTATAATAATTATTGCAAAAGAGTCCATTAGTTTATAGATATAATAAATAAAAATAATTTAGGAAAAAACTACATTTTTAAAACCTTGTTTTAGGCTTGACTGAGCAAAAACAGATTTTAAAGTTGTAATATTTAATTTTATATTTCGCATTTACTCCCAAAGCTGACATAGTTAATTATGATGTATGAGAAATTAATTTTGTTATTATTAACAAAGTGGAAGCCAGACTTTGTTTGGGTTGACTGATTTATTGTGAATATTGGGTAAGAGAGAAATGTGAAAAGCCTAGAACATATCATGGATATTTAGATAGCATAAGTTATTGGGGTTTTTGAAAATAAAAATATATTCCAGTTAATTGTATTAAATTTTAATAGATCTTTTAAAAATAGGTATGTAAAAAACCCCATAAAATAAAAATATTAACTTTTATAACTTCTAAAATATCTCCATAAAACAGTTTTAAGCAAGGTAAAAGTTCACTAATAGTAGTTCTTTAATTTGAATTAAATAATTAGTAAAATAATGCTAATGCTTACTACCATAAAACCTGTCATTTCGATTCCGCTTGTGGGTGAAATTCTTAATTTTATTATATTCAAAACAATAGAGAAAATAGATTAATTTTCAATTGTTTTAAATTCTTTAACAAACAAAATTAAATCATACATCATAGATTGTGTGCAATTGGTGTTTGACTTTGTCAATAATTTTAAATTTGTCAAATACTGTCTACTACAACGATTTTCTAGAAATTTAATATTCGGCCTAAGACATTGGCCGAATATTCGGTTTCGGCCTATTCGGCCTAGAAGAAATAGCCGAATATTCGGCTTCGACCTGGAAGAAGTGGCCGAATATTCGGTATTCGGCCAAATCACTATTCATTACATCCCTAGTTGAATGTAGGTTGTTTTAGAGAATCCCAGCAATTCATGTTCATAACATTATTTTGCTGTTGTTGTCAATTGAATCCAATGTTGACAGACACAGTTCTCTGCAAAAATAAAACGTCTGACCCAAAAAGAGTGCCAAGAAGAATCCATTCATATTCAAGGGAAATTTGGCTGCTTTCAGCAAACAGAGAAGCAAACATTCTGATTCACATGCTAATAAACCAGGAGTGCCACTTTTTAGAAATCACAAGACTGAACGTTTTTCATAAAGTCGACGTAGAGTAATAGTTTGCATCAATAGGGAAAAACTCGATATATTAGCATAAAAGTTTTTCTTTAAATAGAGGGGTTTTTTTTTAGATACATCATACACATTTTCAAATTTAAGAATTTATATGTAAGAAAATTGATTTTTATCTCTGAAACACCGGTGGTATACATAGAATTTCGCTTGTTTGTTTTTATTTTTTGAGAACTAAAAAAAATATACTTACATATAAAAAAAAAACATAATTTTAAAATAAAAAGCCCCAAAAATTTAAAAACAATGCTAAATTTGCATCACTATTTATAAAGATAAAATTTTAATTCCTTAATTCATTATAATTAAATATCAAATCATTAGACTAATTTTTATCATTTTTAATAAGTTTTTTAAATTATTTTTTTTGTAAGTGTTCCATCTAAAAATAAAATAGTAAATCATAGAATTAAATGCTTGTTATACTTAGAACTGCAGTACTTCCCCCCGCTCAGGAAAAGGGTAACTACAAATAATTTATTAATAATTAAATTCACGTTCACGTTGTAACACATACAGAAAAGAAAGTAAATTAATAAAATAAAAAATGAAATAAGTCATTATGAACTATGCGATGTTAAAAAAATTCCAACTTTCACAATAATTGAAATATTTGCAAGATGCAAAAAGATGAAATCGGTCACAAGAAGCGATTTTCAGCAAAACACGTGTCCAACGTAGGCATGTTTCCAAAAAATAAGTTTCTCGCTATAAGAAGTAGAAATCACTGAAGTTCAATTAAAATACTTGAAATATAATTGAAAAATTGTGTATTATCTGTAAATATATACGTATGTTACATAATTTCGGCATTGTCGCTAAAAGACGGAATTCCGTCCCCAGGACGAAAGAGTGGTTTAGGGCCCTGTAATAAACGTACCTGCAAAACAAACTTCCCTAAAACTCGAACGGATTAGTCCTTTTCTGCCATGTGCAGAAGCGTCCAAGTGTCAAGAACTTCGTGGTCAAACTGTAGCAACAAGTCCTATGCGCCATTGAGTATATGACCATTTTTAATACAAGCAAGAATTCCAAATCAAACACTGGACAGTTAATTATCAGTTTTACTTATAAGACTCACATGAATTTTGCAGGCAATTTCTCAAAGAAATAAGTACCTCTTATAGAACGCAAAATGCGGTATTTTTTAAATATTTTAATGTAAGTTTCATTTTTTCGTGTAGAAAGTGTTATCATTACAATAGGTCCGTTTTATGATTTCAGTTTTATTTAGGATTTATTCTTAACCCCCAACCAACAAGCTGCTATAGGATATAAGACGTATGCAGTAGCGAAACAAGGATTTTGTTCGGGGGGAGCAAGGTCAGGATTCGGGATACACAAAATACCAATTTTGCTGGATATCTGAATTTTTTCCCTTTTGCCTGACATTTTAACCTCCTCCCTACTGCTAGGATGACATACATCTTTAAGAAAAGAAAACTTCATTCAAACACAGGGCTGGGAAGAATATGTCCCAGCAATTTTTCCCCCTTTCCCAAGGTCCAAACAAATGTGAAACTCGTTAAGAGGTGATCAACTCCCCAGCTTCAACATACACCTAAAGGTAAACAATAAAAGCGTCTTCATACCCCTCAAGTTTTTGCAGCCCAAATGCACATTAAAAATTAAAGGGGGGGGAGTTTCAGGAACAAACCCCCGCATTCTGAAATGTGGGTGTCCGAAATTTTTTTTTGGAAAAACTTTTAACTCCCCCCTTTACGCTTTAAAGTTAAAAATTTTTAAAAATAAAATTTAATTTTTTAAACGTACCCAATTTTTTTAACTAAAAAAACACCGCTCATATGGCCATAAAAAAGGGGGGAAAAAAAAAAAGACAATTAGCAAAGACTTTGGGCTCGTAATTACTTTGGTTTTTTACCCGGTTAAATTTTTGAAGAAAAAAGCCCGAAAAATTAAAAAGGCAAAATTGGCAAAAATGCAGAAGAGAAAACAAAAAAAAATAAAAGTAATAAAATCTAAAGCACAATTGCAAAAGAAATTAAACTTCTGAAAACAAAAGACATTTAAATTTAAAATTTTTATAAAATCGTTACAACTTTATGCAAAGTTTAAAAAATTTAAATTTAAAAATTTCAAAAAATAATGGTATGCATGAATTAATAAAAGTTTTTAATTTTTTTTTAAAAAAGGACATTTAGCATAATAGCGCTAAATTTTCGGAACTAAAAAACATCAAATTGCCACTTTGGAAGGTCGTTAAAACTTTTTTCTTAATTTCCAAAATTGAATTGCCCTCCTTCAACGTGTAACTCATTTGGGGGGGTGCAAAATCAAAGGGTTATTGTTAAAAATGGAAGACCATAACTTCGTTAAAAAGATTTAAATATTTGTATTGATTAGGATCAAAAACTTCTTCTAACATGAATTTTGATTACTATAACTACTTTTATCGTTATTTTTCTATTGATGAAATTTTTCTAAATTTTAGGGAAATATGTTATACATTTTAAAACTTCAGAACAGTATAAATTGCCATTAAAATGTAAGTAAAAAACAAAAAAAAAAAGTCTTACATTTTAAACAATTTTCGCACAAATCGTGGAATTTTTTAAAAATCACGGATTTTAAGAAACAGCTTCAAAAATAGAGGGAATTCGCGGAGCGAAAAACATGCAGCCGTATTCGTACCACTTTCCAAGGGGTTTCTCCCCTAAATACCTCCACCACTAACCCCTATTATACACTAGAGACGAGTTTGGGCTCACTTTTGTAAGTCCGAGCCCGAGTGATACTGTTCGGCGTCAAGGACCGAGCCCTCCCGTCCCCGAAATTATTTTATAAAGTGTTGTTAATAGATGTGGTGCTACATCGATTAAATGTAGGTTTTTGTTGCTATCGCAATTGGTTCTAGTGATTTTTCTTTTAATTTCAAATAAAGAATACAATATATTTTTTAACTATCATCAAATGCTCCAGTTGAGAATAAATTCTGGTGAGCCAAAATGAATGAAAAATGATGTTGGAAAATCTTCGATTTGGCAGCATTTTCGAAAAGTTTTTGATTCGCAGTCAAACAAAACTGGAATATGTTCAGTGCAACTCTTGCAGTTAGGAGACCTATTAATAAGAAGACCTACTAAATAAGATGGGTCTCTATAGTCTGGAGCAAATTGAAAATGAAAGTGGACACAGGACTAGCAAAAAACCCTTATTAGAATAAAAAAAAGGAGGCTGGAAATAGCTTTCAAATGCAACCAAGCCGTACTTTTAACGATAAATTTATCTAAACTAGAATCTTTCCCATGACTGTTCACAATGCTCCTTTCAAAGCTTCTGTTTAACAATTTTATCAGCAGTCCCTCACTACGTTTCATGCCCAAAGCGGAAGAAAGTCCGTTTTATGACTTCTCCCTTTTAGAAGGTGCTTTCAAGCACCACGGGGGTTTGCGTTAATTGCTCTCCACTTTCAACTTAACCCCATTCTCTACTGACCATTCAATAATAACGCCTCAACCGAACAGATATCGTTTACTTTACAGATGCACTGAACACGAAGATAGGAGATAGTGAGAGTAAAGTGATGAATGTCATTCTCAATTTCTCCTCTCCCTAACAAATATCACTGCAGCCATAAAAAAAAATTCTCACGTTCTTTAAGCATCAACTATTCTTATTTAAATGGGTTTTTCCGCCAATGGTTGTTTACTTTGCCTATAGGTTAATGTATGAATATTTTACCATGAGCAGAGACCTCCCACTTTCCTCTCGTGCGTGCACCCCTTATGCATTGGTGGGTCAGTCTGTACTGATCAGGTTTTGCGCATTTTTTTCAAACCCAATTTATTTAGGGAAGTGCATTGAATGAGAGGCAATAATGAAGTGAGCAAAACCTATTACAAGCATTTTTAAGCCGAAAGAGAAAATTGATGATAATTGTAATAAAAAGAGAAAGTTGATGCCCTCTGAGGAGTAGGAAGAAGTACAATCTCCAGAATCAGAGCTAGTTTCACTAGACACTTCTGAAGGTAATATTTTATTTTTGCCGCTTTTACTTGCATTATCTGACAAGAAGTTCCGTCTACAACTATATGAGCTTACTTTCTCGTATACACCAACTTCAAACTTATAATCCAGCTATCTCTCCTTCTCATTTAGCTTTAATTCTTAATTACTTCAAATACCTTTTTCAACGGTTAATACGTATTCCTTCAATCACTCATTCATTCTTTCATTTATTCAGTCATTCATTTACTCATTGTATTTATTCACGCATTTAGTTGTTTTCCAATTCATTCACTTGTTTATTTATTTTATCATTTATTCATTCAAAAATATCCTCAAAAATCCCGACGAAAAAATTTCATATGAAAATAGGCTCCCTTAGTTCTGATTGAACTTCGTAACTGTACATGTTCTACGTCATAACATCTTTCCGATGAAGCTTGTTCCAAGCAAATCCGTCTGTTAGATCATCATTTATATAAGATTGAAAAATCCCCGTAGGCGTTATGTTAATTTTTTTTGAGCTGTTAAAAAGTGAATAAAAAGTGTTCAAATCAAAACATTTTTCACGCTGAGAGATTCTTCCAATAAGCTTGTTCATCGGAACTTGGATCGGATAGAGTTTACTTAATTTGCCCATAGGCGCTATTGTTAAGATTTTTTGAACTATTCAAAAGTAAGCGAAAAATTGTTCAAATCAAAAAGTCAAATATAGAAATGAAATGTCCACGCCGAGATCTTTTGATGCAAAAAAAAATTCGGATTGGACAATTCCTTCAAAAGTTAACAGCAGTCAGACCGATAGACACAAGTTTTTCCCACCTCAAAAGACTACTTTCAAATTTTTTATTTTTCAATCTTTATTTAATTACTTCACTTTGTTTTGACTTTTCTTTATTTTTAACGATATCTTCACGACACATTTAGCCTTCTTTCATGCTTTATTATTATTATTTTTCTTTTACGGGAAAGTAGGCTAAAAATGATAATGGAAAAAAAAGTTATTAGTTGAAAGTTCTATGTTCTCTGTGACAAAAAAAAATATTCCTGTAAATTCGTCAAGTTAGGTACGTTTTTTTTATTATTATTATTTGAATGCAGTTAGGGGAACGGAAATGTACATAGTCTATACAACGCAACATTGTCATATTAAATACTTTCCCTACAATAAGAGACGAGTGCAAACAAAAAAAACAAAATCACGTAAAAATTAAAACTTTTAAAAGAGAAAAGTGTAGATTTTTCCTTTTGGAAAGCAATTTGTCTTTATTATTAACCGACTTTCCAAAAGGAGAACGGTTATTAATTCATATCTATGCATGTTTTTGTTTGATTGTTTGTTTGTAAATCGATAACTTCTCATTTCATAAACCGATTTTAATCATTCTTTTTTTTTAATCTATCGAGGATAGTCTTCCATAGATCCCATACTTTCGTTTTGCAATAAACCGTATACGATAATTAAAAGAAAAAAAGTTTTGAGAGGAAATTTACTAATTTTTGTGCTTTTTCAACCATAAAGTTGGACTAAATGAACTGATTTCAACAATTTTTTAATTCATAGGGAGGGAGGGGGGGGGGGCGGGTTCGCCTGACTTAAATCTCGTACATTGGTTTGACTACAAGTGTTCTGTAGAGGAATCGAACTTCCTCCAGAAGAAACCCCCCCCCCCCCGAAATTGGGGTCTAGCTACGCCACTGTTTGCAGCCGTTAGCAAGTGCATCACTTATTACACCAAAACTTAATAGGAACCCTTCAGACATTGTGGGGAGTCTATCAGGAACATTAACAGCATTCTGTCATGTGGGATAGCACTCGGTGATTTTTTTCCCTTATGGAAAGGCTTTTTCAGTATCTACCTACCCCATTTGAAAACGGTTAAAGATTCACAAAAGTTTTAAATCAAACACTGGAAATTTCAATTCTGTTTTGAGCATACGTCCCACCCGAATTTTAGTTAATTTCTCAAAGAAGAAAAGTGCGCATACGGCCAGTAAGAAATGGCGGTACAAAAAATGACTAACAAGACAATAAAAATATGATTCCAAGACTTCTAGGTGCCCGATAGTTATTAGTTTGTCACTGGTAAATTCTGAAGAACACTTTAAATTGAAAATTGAGGAACAGAGGAAGAAAATTGGAAACAAAAATGCAGAAGAGAAAACAAAAATCACAACATAAATGCATTATACATTTTATTTCATTAACTAAATGCACAAGTTGACAGAATGAACATTAATCTTCTGAAAACAACCAATGAGATTAATTGAAAATTACTTGGTCACGTAAAGAGTCAAAAGTTACAAGTTAGTGACAAAGTTGAAACCTAACACAGACGTTAGTACATTTAAAATTACAAGCAACATGAATGCTGTATGCATGAATAAATGCATATAACAGAATATTTGAAAACTAATTTTGTTTAAAAAAAGTTCAATAAATAAATAAATAAATAATAATAATAATTTTTGAGAAAGACAACAAAAACTATAAAAATAATTTAACTTTGTGCAAGTAAACAATAATAATAAAATTACACGTTAATTTAAAGCACAAATGAGCAATAAAATGCAGACATATGTTTCAGGATTGCTTGGAATACCTTTTTCAATGCGACAAGGAGCTTCTAGATGCAAAACATCCAAATGAAGCGAGGCTTATTTGATGTTTTGCATTGTTTGAATAGGCTTCATTTGGATGTTTTGCATCCAGAAGCTCCTTGTCGCATTGAAAAAGGGATTCCAAGCAATCCCGAAACATATGTCTGCATTTTATTGCTCATTTGTGCTTTAAATTAACGTGTAATTTTATTATTAACAAAAACTATAGTCAAATACAGAAAGCAACTGAAAGAAACAGTTAAGTTTATGTATATATATATATATACATAATTTTAGTGATCCATAGTTTCTGAACACTGAGATCTGAAAAATATGTTTATGAACACTTTCTAAAATTAATTTATTTCTCTTTCAGATTGAATCATATTTATATCTTTATAGCTAAGTTTGTAAGTACACTTATAAAACTTTTTTGAACGTTCAGTTTTATATTACAATCAAAACTACAACAATAATGGACGTTTACATGAAGAATAGCTCAAATTATGTCGAAAATGCAAAAGAATATAACACAGGAAGTACTATGAGCTATAGTTTTATACTTCTGGAGAACTTTTGGAATAAATAATAAGAATATAGCTTAGTTTTAACAAAATTGTACTTTAAGTTGGACGAATGAAACTGGTAGTTAAAAGATTTCATAAAAGTATAACATATAAGAAATTTATTTTTTTAATTAAAAAAAAATCCGTGCTAATTTATAATATTTTTCTTAGCAAAATGTTAGCTGCAACAGCAGCCTATAATGTTCTATATAATATCTGGAGCGACTTCTGCCATAGAGTTCGCATGATAACCTGTGCTGTCCAAGCAGAAGAATACAATATTCTCTCAACCCAAAAATAAATGCAGAGAGAGAGAGAGAAAAGAGAGAGAGAAACAAATGGCAATCCTTGATAGGCTACAATGGTAGTAAGAAAGTTTATTTTCATATTATTTTTTATCAGTAAGAGTATTTTAATACCCAAAATAAAGTGTAAAAGAAGATAATTAGTGAGGACTCTATACTGTTAGTGGAGTTTCTTTCTTCTCCTCACTGTTGAAGTATTATCTGGTTCTAGCAGTCTACGTTCAAAAACAAACTGCTCAGATGTCACCTTTCATCACAGAACTCAACGCATCTTAACGAATAACCACTTGCACACGAAAGAAACTAGTTGATCAAGGGGCTCTAATCTTGAGAACAAAACTGATGCATAAACATCATTACTTAGTTTTCCTAAACTTATAAATATTACAACTGCTTACTCGGAAATTAAAGATTTGGATCATTTACATAAGAAAGGAATCAGTTCAACAATGGTCATTTATTTTGAATAATTAGTCAAAAAGTAAACTTAGCATTACTACTTATTGCATTAAATTTTTGAATATTACATATACTTGTTCATTAGGTAAATAAATCAAACTACTAAGTATTATAAAGAATGAGTAAAAGAAAAACGTTAAAGGGTGCAGATAAAAGGTTAAAAATGGTCGACTGGTTTCCAGGACCTCTTCGTCAGTATACTAAGAGTAGTTTTTTCTACTCTCCTGCAAAAACTACAATTGAAAAATGTTTTAAAACTAATCCTATTTTTAAATTTAAAGCATAAATAAGATATACTAATAAAATAAACAAGAATGCAATATCCAGCTACATTTAAGATAATTAATAAATTTGAATATGATTGTACAAGACACTTTAAAAAGTACAAATAATGAATTTGCCTAGGACCTACAGAAGTCATCCATAATCATCCTATGTAAGTTTAGTTGAAAGTATTAATTTAGAAAAAAAATTCTGTCCTCTATATTAATTACATGATGAATTATTCATAAATGTTCAGTTATTTACAATAAAGTAATTAATTCAATTTTCAGACAAACACCACACAAATTATTTGCTTTATTAGTATTTTTTCTATACTGGTACAACTTTGGATTGTCTAATTTCAATATCACTCACAATTTAAAAACTTTAGATGTCACCCAACAATTCTTTTACATAAATATATATTATGCTAAAATTGATAAACAGCAACATTATACTATTAATTTTCCATAAAGCATTTAAATTTCCTATGCAGGAACTCATGACATTCAATTGTAAGCAAATGAAAGAAATTTCATCGACTTATTCAATTGAATGCTACTACATACATGTAAATAGGCTAAACTGGGCGCATTTCTTTTTAAATATAAATTCTGTAACCAGAAAAAATACTTTGCCTGATTTTATACGATGATGATGCATGAATAAACATTTCAACTAAATTCTCATATATTAGGTCATATTCAATCATTTTAAGAATTGATTTCCTATGAACAACAGATTCTTGTAAAGAAATAATGCTATAGGGGAGTGGTTCCCAACCTTTTTTCCCTTGCAAACCCCTTCAGATCAGAAAGAAAATGGCGAACTCCCTTCTGCAGTCATTAAAAAGGGTAATAAAACTATAAATTTCATAGCACATTTATTACTCATGTCCCACAATAGTTAATGAAAATATAATTGGGAAACATAAAAGTTTAAATAAAAATAAAATTACTTTGTAATGTTTTTTTTTTTAAATTATAAATAGAGCAGTAAATGTGTATACGTAAAAAATATCTTCAAAAATTATTTTCCCGATAATGCGGGATTACATTGTCATCTTTCATTGTCATACATTGTCAACACAAAATCACGGTAAAATTATTTGCAACTTGAAATACTTCTAAAATAAGTTTGCCTTCAATGTGTGTTTTTTTTTTTTTTTTTGAAAGTTGTTCAATCTACAAGTATTTACAAACTACAAAAGTAAATACAAGAGAAAATAATTACAAAAAAATGCTTCACATAATAAGAGTTAGTAGTCAAACAAAGCGATTTCAGAAATTTCCAAATCATTTCTCTCCCTATTCCTAAGAAACTAACTCTTTAAAAGTTCTCTGAGGCAGAGCTATCAGATAAGGGGTGTTGCACTCTCAAAATTTTTCTTATTAAAACTCTTCTTTGTGCACAAAAACTCAACTTTTTGCATGCCCCTTTCAAAAAACAAGTTGATTTCAATTCAACTTCTGACTTAATGTTACTTTTTATGCAGCCACTATTCAAGAAATTACCTCCTATTCCAAGTCTAAAGAGAAATTCCCTTTCTAAAAAAATTTAATTTTTAATACATGATTTAAGTTGAACTATTACGTTGGAAAGAATTAATTATGGTCATTTTATCATTAGTTAATTTTTTAGTAATATATTATTTTAGATGCACATTTTTGGAAAACATTTCATTTGATAATATGCAATCAGTTTTGCAAAATTATCAAAAAAAGAAAGAAAAAAAAACATGCCATGCAATAGAGATTCTCACCACCCCTATAATAAGTCTACATTTGGAAATACTTTCCTTTCAACTTCTATGCATCATATATAATCTAGGTGAAACAGATTGATGTTTGGCTCCGGTAAGAAGAGTCCTGACCCTGAGAGAGCTCACCTTCAAAAGAAAAAATGAACTCTCTCAGGGGCAACCAGTGGCGGATCCAGAGGGGGGACACGGGGGTCCGTGCCCCCTCCAGACGCTTTAGGTAAGGACTAGAAAGAATTGACTTTCTTTTCTTCCTTTACGCTAAAAAGGAGGAAAAAGAAACTATTTTGCAGATGGAGCGATAAAACTTCTATTCTATGTGACTTCTATTCTTTCAATTCTATGTGACAAACTGAGATAACCGGGTAATTGCTAAGACAGAAAGAAGCACACACCTGCAAAATCACTTAGACAGTTGATTTATGCTCACGTTAAATCTTCCTTAATTTGACCACCCCTCCCCCCCCCCCCCCTAAATTTTCGCGAAAAAGAAGTTATTGGTGATTTTGCGAGCTGAAAATTTCGCGAATTATATATGAACAAAACCAAAAGTTAAAAAAAAGTGCTCAAGAAAATAAGTGCTTTCACAGTATATATTCCTTTATTATATATATCCAGTTTTTAAAAAAAAATGTGTTTTTTTTTTTCGTATTTAATTAGGGAATAATTAATTAAAATGTTATTGATAAATTAAATTTAATAAATCAATTAAGTTTAATTAAATAATTGATTAAATTATATTTGGAAATTAAAACGGATCACAGTTTCTGGAGTTGTGTCCCCCCCACCCCCTCTATTTTGTTTTTAAGCTGAAACCACGCACATCAGCCACATTGTGCCCCAACCCAGAATTTTTTTCTGGATCCGCCACTGGGGGCAACTTGTTTCCCAAGGTCTCATGAGCTAAAATTTTGTTTCATACCATTTTATGTTTACTCTCAAATTAGTTCTTTTCTACACCTTACTACAGATTTCAACTAATTTGCATGTGTTATAATACTTATTTTTATATTTTCCACAAAAAATCAGTTCTGAAATATTTTATTTTTTGCCATAACCTAATTTATTATAAAAACATTTCAGCCAAAATCTTAATGATGGTAGAAAATGCATAAAAGTGAAAATTTTTAAAATTTAGAAAAAGCACCGATATGCTAATTTTTTTTTCAAAAAGCACTTTATGCTTCAATGAATAAAAAAAAGAGGTAAGGAAAAAAAAGCTTCACACAATTGATCTAATGAAACAGAATAGATTCCTTAAAAACTCTAAAACATACTCTATGTTCAAAAAATAGGTTATATATTTCAATACCTAGACTATATAATTTTAAAAACAAATTAATAAAAGTTTCAAAATAAATAAACAAAAAAATCCAATTAAAAATCAGTGTTATTTATTTTTTTAATTTCAATCATTTTGAACAAAGGAAAAAAAAATTAAAAGAAAAACATCAGTTAAAAATACATTCCTCACTAAAAACAGTATTATTTTTTAAATTAAAAATAAAAAAACACACCAAGTTGGTTTTAAATTCCAAAGGAGAATATCAGTCAATGAACAGAAAATTGCATCTGGATTAACAATTAAATGAAATAAAGTTAACAGCACAAATAACATTAAAATGCATTAACATATGTAACAACTTAAGTATGGCGAAGTACTGGAACTGCTTCACAATATTAAAGTCATGCCACATTAATTATAAAATCACAAAGCATGTAAGCTAATTTGAAAAACAGTATAAATCCCAAATCAATGGGCCTACCATATGAATACCTAGATGACTGAAACTTTTATTCAAATGCAAACAAATTGGGATCTGTTGACTGTGATTTCATGTTTTTGCTTGGACTACTTTCATTGACTGAAAAAAAGAAAAAAATAAATAAAAAAGTAGAATACAAAAATACAACAGTTAAAAAAAATAACAATATTAAATACACATAGGAAATTCAATTGCTAATTTTTAGATTTAGCTGACGGTTTTATGCTTTGCCTAATACAGCACATGATGAGAATCAGGAATAAAAATGAAATTTTTCAATTTTTTTTTCCTTAACGCTAATGATATTGATTTATAGTAATTTCTCGCAGAAGGGGTCAATCTCTATATTCAATTATGTGAATAATTCATAGGTTACTTTTTAATGTAAGGAATCAAAACAAAAAACATTGAAAACTTAGTTCCTTATTATACAAAGTTGAAAAAGAAATAATTATTTATAAAATAATAAATAAAATTTTAAAAATTTCATAATTTAATAACAAAATATATAATCTATACATATTATTTCTCTAGTCAGTTTTTTTGTCGGTCCGTGAGACCTTTCTTATTCCTCCATGATTTACCCCTCATTAAAAGGTTATAGCGCCGGCTAATGACGAAAAATAGACACACAGTCTAAAAATGTGCCACTCCTCTTAAATTTGAGATTTAAAATCATCCAAGAGGTCCTTTCTGAATGCCAAATTGGTGTTGTCTCTGCTGGTGCCAGTTTTTATTAAGTAAACAAACAAGAAACTATGTTTTTGTTGCGTAGCAAATTGGACAGTTTTAGCTGTGTCTGTGTGTTAAACTTATTCAATTGTTAGGCTCTACACATTTGTTCATATTATGAATGTGTTGAGCCTAACCAACCAACAATAACGATATTTTAAGTAATGAAACTGTTTCGTTATTGCATTTTATTAATATGTATACTAATAATGAAAAAATTATCATTATTATTGTGATTATTGTTTTGAATATCTAAATAATAGTGAAAAAAATTTTAACAGCTTGACGTGCGAGGAGGATTTGTACTAATGTGTTCAATTACATGTTTTCTTTTGTACCAACACCCATTTACTTATTTCTATTCTTCTTCATAATGTCTTTTCTCGCATATTTTTAAAAAATGGAATGCCGCACGGGTCAACTAGGAGTATATATAATAAATAAATAAAAAAATTAAAATTAAGTATGAAAAAATAATTTAATAACAAACATTATATGAAATAAAAACTGAGAAATATACACTGAAAGGAATATGACAAAAAAGAAGCCACAAAAATAAAAATAGTTAAACCTCTTTCTTTTCGGTTTTGAGAACTCAGTTTGCGGATTAAAAAAACGGGAATCCAGGAAGAAAGTTACTCGCCAGGGAAAAATCCACCACCAAGACTCCAAGAAAGAGAAGTCCACTTCCTTTTTTTTTTAAGTTAAAAAATTTTCAAGTATGAAAATTAACTTTTAAATTCTAAAATATTTTCCCTCATGTTACATTGAGATTAATCTCTCCATATTTTTCCTTACATTTTTGAAGAATTCTATTTCTCTTCCCTCTTTTAGACTTAGGGCAAGCCAAAACAATAAACCCTATAAGGAGACAAAATATGCAAAAATATACTAATTAGGCAATAATGCAGAAGCACATCTTACATTAGAAATACTGACTCCAGTGAGTTTTGTTACTACATGTGGTACTTTTGCAATGATATCTAAAACCTCTCCAGTAAGTTTGGAGGCTCCAACATCTCCTTTTCCATCCGACACCATGACTACTTTGTTGCACTGGGTAAGAGGTGCAGCAATTTCAGCAGCAAGCTAAAAGGTGAGGGAAAAAAACAAATAAAGAAAACAAATTAATTGATAAGGTTTATAACAAAAAACTCATTAACTTCCAGAATGATGAACAAGCATATTAAAAAGACTATACAGTAAAACCTTGTTATACCGCGCCTCAGTATACCACGTAATTGGATACACCACGATGGCTATCATGTCCCTCGACGTGTAAACTGAATGTCAGACAGGAGGTCCAAAACCAGGGCTGGCAAGTTTTTGCCTGGATGGTTAAAACCAGTGGTTATAACCGGTTTAAACTGGCATGGCAGAAGCTAGTTTCTGCCAGTAAGTGGCAAAAACTGGCAGAAACTAAGAAATAATGCTAATAAGAACTTTAATCTACAATAATTCATAATGCACACATGTATTTGATGTGTAAACAATTAGGTTAAAAATTAAAACTAAAGATAATAAATGTTATTCAAAATTGCAAAAAGTTTCAAAATAATCATATAAATATACTTTGTTTGTATAATATTAATTTTCTTTCACTTGAAAAAAAAATTCATAATGGTACTCTGATGCTGTACAAGTTTAACTATTAATATTATTTTTACAGTTGAATTTCTATTTAAAGGTAAAAAAATTCTATATTTTGACAAATAACGTTTCAGAGTGTTTTTAAATAAATAATACAATACAATGCAATGGCCATAACTTTAAGGTTATCTATTATATATAAATAGCAATTGTTCTTGAGAAAAATATATAAGTAAATAATTTAAGCACAAAAAATATCAGAATTTTTTTTCAAATGAAATATCTTTTACAATTATTTTACAAAATTACCACTCAAACTCAAATATATTATCATTTTTTATACAGAGCATTTCATAGCATACGACGAATTTTGCTAGCTTTTCTGAACCCAGACTGTTTCTTAATTTGTTGTGAATGAAAGAAAAGCTTGAAAATATTCTTTCATGACCAGCATTTCCTGTTGGCAATGTCATTATTGTGGATGCAAAAGTTACAAAATTTGAAAAATCTTCATTTTTACCAGCATTTGTTTTTAAAGACGACATTACTCATTTTTCTAATACAAATTTATTTTTAAATTAAAACTATCCACAATATTTTTTATTTGTTGTTTATTCTGAATAAAATCTACTTCGGGAAATTAACACAACTAAAAAATTCTCAGATAATGTCAGAAAATGTGCTTAAGCTAGTTATTGCCAGTTTCTGCTGGCCAGCACTGTCCAAAACCAAAAACTCCACGGACATAAATCCAGCTTAATTTCAAAATCGGGTGCCATCGCACCAACTTGTTTCTCTTGACATTGGCGAAGCTCAATCTGTCAGGGACTGTTCAATGCTTAACTATCCCATTTTCATAAGTCTAGCTATGCGTGTGTAACTTCTTTCATTGCTCTATCCAAGGCCGTAGCCAGAAATTTTTTTCCGGGGGGTGCGGCTTGACTTTGAAACACTTATGTTGAGGAAAGTTTCAGAGAGGAATATATGCAGCATTGCGAAAAATTTCGGGGAGGGGGAGGGGCGTGCCCCCCCTCCCCTGGATACTGCCTTGGCTCTATCAACCTTTGTATTCCAGATTCTTTAGCATTCTTGAAAAGTAAACATTCCCCAGTGAGAAGTGCATTCCTCCCCTTCCAAATATATTTTTTTCTTAATATTTTCTTATTCCTTTCACAATCCCATGTTGATAACAAAAAGAGATTTTTAAGCACCTTTTTTCTCAGAACACAGTTGGTTTATACCCCTATCGCTCGATAGACTGATTGCACGAGATGTGTGCTTTTATTTAAGCACAGCAATTACAGTGAATAAAATGGCAGCAAAGAAGAAAAGAAAAAAATATACTATAGGGAGAAGAAAAGTTATAAGTAACTGATAAAGTTAAGAATGATGCAACAAAAGCAAGTATGTTCACGAAATCATGAATATGTTCCGTGGTATAATTTCACTATACCACGGTTATGTCATAATGCGGGTGCTAGACATGTCCCCTGACACCCACGTTTTAACGGGTTTTTACTGTACTTATATCCTAGTGGTAAATTATCTCAACTGGAAATCTACATTAAAGCAATTTATACTTTGTTTATACAAACCTTTTATAATTTAGACTGGTAAAAGAAAATTAAAATCACACCTGATAAAAATAACTAAAATTTCACTATATAAAACTCTCATTCAACGAGTATTAACTTATGCATCTGAAACATGGACACTAACAGCAGAAGAAATGCTGGTAATCTTTGAGAGATAAGTGCTACAAACTATTTTTGGTGGTATCAATAACTGGAAATTGACGGAGAAGATACAACTTTGAACTTAACAAACTCTTCAGTGATGTTGACATTTTGAAATTTATTAAACTGAACAGAACGAAATGTGCTGGCCATCTCATGAGAATGAAAAGTGACAGAACTGCACTGAAGGTTTCGAATGCAGTCCCTTTCGGACAACGACCAAGAGGTAGACCGAAATGGAGATGGGTCGAATGTTTAGATGCCAGTTTTAGTGTTATTAAGATCAAAAACTGGATATCCACGGCAAAGAAGAGAAAAGTCTGGTTGGATCTTCTGAGGAAGACCAAGGCCCACAATGGGCTGTCAATCCAGTTATGATGATAAAATGTAAATTGGTAAAATAAGAATTTATATTTTACAGTTAAAATAAAACGTATGAGCCTACACTACCAATATACAATACAGTGAAAATAAATTTTTTATGCCATAAAATTTAATATTTCTTTCCACTTTTCTGTTGACACTGATGCATTTTCATGCAAAAGGCTTTTTTTCAATAAGTCAAATTGCTTAAAACAAGAAACAAGCAACAATGTGAGGGATCATTCATCAATGATGTCACGCTTCGAGGGGGGAGGGGTGTTCGTGAAATTGTGACAAAGTGTGACAGGGGGTGGGGAGGGAGTAACAAGAAGTGTGACATCCTGCATTATGCAACATAGCATGACGCGTGACAAAAGGGGGGAGGGGGTCCGCTGAAGTGTGACATATTGTGACAAAGGGGGGAGGGGGGTCAAATATATGGGAAAAAAGCGTGACGTCTTTTATGAACGGCCCCTGAGATGAATTTTTCCCCAAAAATAGGTGCAATCAAAGTTATAATGCTTTTACTTAAGGAACAGAGTTTTTAATAAACTCTTCTAATTATCTTTGAAGAGGTCTAAGTTGCAACTATGTTTTTGATATATTATTACAATAGTTTTATAATTACAAGTTAGGCAATGGAATTTTTGTTTTTGTCTCTGCATTGAATCAATATCCTATTGATATGCAGATGAACGTCCTAGTTTCTTCAGTTTCATCATATTTATACATTTTTTTCCTTTCACATGTTAAGATACATTCATGCAATAAGAACAAAAAGCAATTCAAGTTTTAGGCACAATAATAATGATAAATATATTTTAGAATTACCAGAAATATATTTATAAATTGTGTGTGAATAATTCACAAGAAAATTCTAATTGACCCTAAATTTAGCATACATGACCAGGTTCCAAAAGTTTTGTCTGTGGAGTGGTTCACAAATTTTGGGAGGAAAAAAAAAAGACAATAACTGTCTTCACTATTTAAACCTTGTGTGCACTACCACATTCAAAAGGTTTGTATTAAATGTCTTCTTTCTATTCCCCACCTTTACATAAATTCTCAAGAGTTTCTCATTTTTATGCCACTAGTACACAAGTATTGCAAAATTTATTAAATTTGGAGGCATGAATCAAGGAATATTGGCATCACCACTTGAGTGATGCTATGTACTCACATTAAATTATCTACGGGCAGGAGTCTCTCGCCAAATTTTTTTCAAGGAGGGGATCTAAGGGATTTTGGAGAGCTTCACGCCATCCATCCCTTAATTTTAGAACCTGATTAACAGTTTCAAATTTCCAACAATTGATGAATTTAACTTTTAAAATTAAACACATCACCTTTGGTAACGTTTCTAAAACCATGTCCATCATTGCAGCATTTTTATACTCTTTAAAAGCATCTGCTTTTTTCGCCATTTGTTCTGCTTCTGCTTTTGCTTTGGCTTCTACTGCAAAAGCTTCAGCCTCACCCTTTAACTAAATAATGAAAAACATTAGGAGGAAAAAATAAGCAATTGAGATTGGTTTCATTAAATACAGCATTATAAATTATGTTCCCCCCCCCCATTCTTAAAATTAATTTATTAAAACCCAAAGACCTTTGGAATTTAATTTTCAACAAATATTCTAGAAATTAGAATGATTTTCAATCATCGAAAATTTCTTTGGAAAATATTTGTATGCTTTTATCACTTTGAAATCAAAAACTTAAAGACAAATTTGCTAATCTCATCAAAATAAATAAATAAATAAAAATCAATAGTATCATATAATAGATATTATTGTTTTTCTTTTTGTATTTTATAAAACATGAGCAGTTAAAAAATTTCAAAATTTTCCTGCAATTTAAAATTACAAAATATTCTGCGAACAAAATTGGCAGTTTTAATTTTGAATGTTCATTGAAAATAAATGCCTAAAAAAGTAAAGATTTCCTGAAACTTTTCAAAGATCCTATAACTTTCACTATGAAGAAAAATTTCAAACAAACATTAAGTACAAAATACTTCTAGTACAGCATTTGTACCAGAAGTATCTAGTCTAGAGAATGGGTCAAAACTTTGAACCTTGTTGATTTTTAGGCAAAAAATAAAACTGGTATCCGGAATTTCAAGAACAAAATGCTTCTGGTGCAAATGCTGTACCACACTCCAGACATTAAGATAAAATAAACCCTCAAGTAAAAAATAAAATGCTTTTCAAGAAAATTACATAAGTCAAAAAAATTAGTGAAAACTTCGGGAGAACAGTGGTAAAACGCTTGAACGAAGAAATATTTCTGAAAATAGTTTTTGAGAAATGCTCTGTGAAATAAAACCCAAGGAGATATAGTGTGAATTGAATACACAGCTGGAATTACAAAATAGAGTTAAACTCTATTTCCCTAAAAGGGAATAAAAGTTACCATGCGGCTTTGAAAAGAATTTTCATCTAATGATGATTGATATCTTGTTTTCATCAGTATTTACACCATTTAATTAACATACAAGTATTTATTATTTGTCTCCTAATTTTATACATGATTTTAATAAAATATTATATTTCAAAAGAATTTCCTCCATTTCCCTGGCTAGGCATTATTATATAACTAGCATTCATTTTTAACTGTCTGAGACGTTTTCTTTACATGCTTCCTTCCTTGGAAACTTCTAACCATTGTTGTGCAAGCAGATCTTTTACCAGGATAAAGTTTTGAGAAAAACATGCACTTTAGATGATGGCTGATAATGGTTTGGTAATGTATTGCAATCATGCTTTGTAGTAAGTCATGTGACTTGGGAACCGTTGCCCAAAAGCTTACAAAGCACTGCATTCACTTTTTCTAGAGGGTAATTTGTGCAATCTCTTTATTAAAAAATACCAACAAATTAAAGTGGACAATTATCAAAATTTAACTATCTGATGCTACCTGTCTTTAGCCGTTATAGGCCAGGTATGTTATACAAAGAAACTTTAAACTATTTAAAACACAGTGAGTGAATAGTTTCAATATGTTTTGATTGGAATCAGTAAAATAATAGCATTCTATCTTATGGAGTTTGATTGTTATGCTGCAAGATAATATTTGTACTCCTCATCTTTTTCTTGATTCTAATAAAACAAGTCAGAAGAAAGAAATGCTATATTCTTTTCACATTTAACATATACATGATAAACACTAATATATTACAACTTCTTTCCGTCACAAAAGCAAAAATAAAAATGTTAAACTGTGACACAATTTTATTCTTTTTCCCTCGCATTACCACTCAAAAAATGGCATAGACATAGACATAATTAAAAATGATTTTTTTTTTAAATCTGCCTCTGGATAATTTGTGCTCTATATTCACAAGATGACACAACTCTTAATTATGAAATATATTTTTAAAAATTACATCAAAAGTGGAAAGATTTTATCTGCTCCATATGACAATCAGTTTTAAAGTACATTCTGCTTTAAAAAACATGAAATCTCGTAAGTAAAATGATTTGTTTTGCGCAATTTATTCCTTCAATGCAGCCCAATTTAAGTTTCTCAATGCATGCTATTTTTTTCTCAGTGACATTATTCCGAAGAATATTCCTCAAGTTTTGTACACAAATATAACAACACGTGTTTTAAAAATCATGGTTTATTTTTGCATAAAAACTTGGAATTATAATTTTTGATAGCCAAAGTAGAAACACTTACCCTAATTGCTTCTGCTTCAGCTTCTGCTTCCATTATAACTCTATTTCTGGAGAACAAAAAAGAAAATATATTAAAAAAATTTAAAATACTGACATTTAGTTAAATAATAGGTATATTTTAATTTCTGGTTTACTTAATTATATGAGCTAAATTATAAAACTGGGCACATCAGAGATAAACATCAAAACTAGCAAACATTCTAATAATTTAATTTAAAAAAAATATCGTGATTAGCATTTGTAGATTAAAAAAAGAGTTTCAAAGCAGAATCTGGCTACAGTTTGCAATTCAAGATTGTTATTAACTGAAGTGGTAGGAAATATTTAGAGTTCTACAAAATGTATTTAAAAAGGGGAAGAAAAATATTTTTTTTTTATCTAAAGATTTTTCATGGTAAAAGTGGCATTAAGAGCTAAAGAAAACCTTCTTATTGAATAATAACTATAAATCCTAGGAAATATCAGTAGTTATAAACATGAAAAGTATAATAATTTGATTTTAGATGTTTTGATAGAATATTTGATCGGGTTTTAGAAAAATTCTCTTTGCTCTTTCTTTCTATAAAAAAGAAAAAATTTCCACTCATCAAAAGAGTAGTAAATACACAAAAGATGAGTACAGAAAGGAGGGGGGCAGGGGTGATCACAATACAGCAGCAATAGAACTTTGTTAGAAATAACTGTTTTCTTCAAAATGTAAAGGAAAAAAAGTTGACTTTCTATAAAAATTACATTTTACTTAGATACTTCATAGAAGGTAACATGATTCATTCACAAAAGTTTTCAAAACCAATTATAAAACAATGAGATTACTTTGGAAGAAATATGTAACAGGTTTTTAGTAATCAGATCCTTGTGCAAAAAATTTTGCAAGGTTCCTTTTTTTTTTTTTTTTTTTTTGTGCATGTGAATTTTTGTTTATTATTGTGGGGAAAATACGATTGTTTAAGTCAAAATGCTAATAATTTTTCAAAATTTACTGTAGTTTCACTGAAATATGATGTTAAATGATTAATGTAAAGAAAGTGTTTGACAAAAGATTGAAAAAAGACTGTTAGGCACTTTTGGAGCTATTTTAATGCAAAGGAATGTTAATAACATACCCTTTTCGGGTGCATGATTTTTGATAAGAGCACATTTTTGCCACTTTGAATGTTTTTTGCAGGGTAGATTTTTGCAATTACAAAGTTTATGAAAGGTATGTGATTCCCGACAAACACTTAGAAGAAGAAAGAAAGAACAAATTCAAACACATTATTACACACAAACAATTAATGAGTCTGGTTTACCTATTTGCTTCTGAGAGTTTTTCCAAACGATATTTCTCTGCCTCTGCTGGCCTCCGTACAGTAGCTTCTAATTCTCTCTCCTTCCTTAAGATCTCCTGTTCTTGGACTTGAATTTCTTGAGCTCTTTCAATCACTTTGACTTGCATCTGCTCCTCTTTAATTTTTTGCCTTGTTTTGGCAGCTTGCAGATTAAAAGCCAAATCCGACTCTGCTCTCTGAAATAAATAATATTCAAGAATAAAGTACATGAAAGAGTCTGAATAATATTGTAATACTGCTTAAAATTACATCACATCATTGCTAAAAAATAAAGAAAATTTTATAAGAGATGCAGTTGAAAAATAAGTTCGAAAAGATTGTTAATCAATAGTATGATAGAGGTTATAAGTAGAGAAGTTTGAAAAATGGAACATTTGTGAATTTAAGTGAATGCAATTTCAATAAATTTTGTATCATTAACAATTATCTGATAAAACCAAGTTTAAGTCTTAGATTAATAGCTTTATTTTTGGGATTTCATTGATAATTTTAATAAACATCACAAGAATATTTTTGGATTCTTTCAGTCTTGAAAATTGATTTTAAAAGATTTTCCATACATCATTTAAAAATGAAGATTGTTTTTGATCTATAAATAAATTTTTAGGTGATTATCATGATATGGCAAAACTTTTCAGGAGTTCCTATCATATAAATGTAGTGCTTTATTACATGGGCCGTGGTAGCCTAGTGGTTAGCACGCCGGACTTCCACCTGGAAGGTCGCGCGTTCGATACCCACTGAAGACCACCATGTATACTTGGGGATATGTGCATGTAAAATCCGTAGACCCCACTACCTCTCCCCGTGCGTAAGCAATCCTAAGGTCTCGGCTAACAGGTAGGGGTATGGTGGAGAAAAGTGCTTTATTACACAAAGCATTTAAAACAAATTATGCAACATAAAGAGAGTTCACTAGAAAAGAACGAGGGCAAGGATAAAGAAAAAAGTCGATTTTTCTTCAAAAAGAGGGTTTTTAGAAGAAAAAAAAAGAATTCGTTTAACAATAACTCAGTTGTTTTTCTGTCTTTTATTCAGTTAAATGCATTTTTATTTTAAGAAAAACAAAACTTGAAAGTTGAAAAAATTTTCCTTTTTTTTTCCACTCCTTCATTTTTGAGGTAAACACAAAAACAAAAATGTAAACTATGAGCTTTCCAAACAGGCAAAGAGGGAACATTTATCAAGTAAGGATATAGGAAGTACGTGCACCGCTCTGCCAAAAAAATATAAGTTCCTCAAATATGATATGAAACCTCCCTTTTTTTGACTAAATTTTAATTATTGATATTTCTTTTTCTTTTTTTTTTTAAAATAAATGGATGCATTAAGTTAATAAACAGCCTTAAGTCATTTTCAAAATGCAGAAAAAGGGAAAAAGAAGTGGAAAAATTAATTTTTATCTGTAATGCTACATGTTTTTAATAACAAAAATAAGATTTCATAACATACCTTAGTATTCACTTCCATATCATATGCAGCTTTCTTCAATTCAAAATCTCTTTGAGCTTTAGCAATCTCTGTATCATTAACATAACGAGCAGCCATTCGTTCTTCCTCAGCCAAAGCTTCCTACATATCAAATAAATTATGTGATTCTATTTTTTTCTACACTTGATGTCTTAAAAGACTTTTTAATATTATATAATGATGAAGTGAAACATCTTAAGTATAATTTAACCAAAACTATATAAACAAACTAGAATGTTTATGTTGTAAATTAGTGAAATAAAATATGAATTAATATTGGTAAGATTATACTCAAACTTTTATTACAGCATTAATTTTTCTTAGTACATTCTAAATTGTTTTGATACATTTCTCATAAAGATCTGATAAGCAACTATGTTTTAATGACTTAATAAAATGTGTTCGTTTATTTGTTTTTGTTCTTGTTCCTTTTGCCTCGTGGTGCAGAGGTCTTTTGTAACCTTGCCATTAGAAATGAAAAAAAATAAAATGTGTTCTACAGTTGTTCCTATATTTTAGTTTGTGTTTAAGAAATGTCACACAGCTTTTTGGTTCCACTAAATATGGGTCTTTGCTTTTAAATTTCCTCTTTCTTAACTGGCTATTATTCACAGGGACGTGAGGGGCACAACAAGAGGGGCACCAGATTAATTTAGGGGCGGTAAATTGACTAATGTGTGTTTACCTAAGACATATACATAATACATAACTTTTTTGTGTATATAAGGAGGGAGGAGGCACTAAATCCTGGTCTTGCTCCAGTTAGAAAATGACCTAGTAACTAGTCCCTAGTGTTCGGCAATTACTCATCAAAAAGTAGTTAACTACCATTTACTCTAAACAAAACTAGTTGCAACTAGTAGTTAACTACTTTTTTCTGAGAGTAGTTGTAACAAGTAGTTAACTGCTCTCCAAAAGTAGCTAACTACTTTTAAGTATTATTCATTTGAATTTCCATTTTTAAGCTTGCTTTTAAATATTTAATCCTAATAATTCATCTCAATATTATTTTTAATCATTAAAACAATTTTAAAGAAATTCTTGTAAAACATTCAAAGATTGAATATTTCCGAATAACGCTGAACAATTAATATATAAGCGAGAATATGAATAAAGACAAAACCTTTTTCTCTACATTTAAATTTTTATTTTAATATATATTTGTTTAATAAAGTTAAGAATTTATATTTTTAAGGAATAACAATTTTTCAGCCCTTGTAAAATGAAGGGGCTTAACCTTAATATCAATTTAAAATTCTCCCTCTGCCCAACCCCCATTCATTAACAAAATATCTTTGAAACACTCCTGCTTTAGAATTTAGATTATATTATTTTAAATTGTGTTGAAGGCATGGTTCGGATTTTTTTTAATTAAAAAAAAATTAAAAATAGTACTTTTTTATTTAAATCGGATTTTTTATATTTTTTTAAAGCAAAATATGTATGCACACACAAATACAGTAACAAATTCAGTTAATTATTTATGTCTTCAAGAATTTTAAGATATTTCAGTTGAAATAATTATTTATTACTAGTTCAAAATTAATTATTAATTAATTATCTATATATATAAAAATGAATGTATGTGTGTTTGTGTGTTATGCATTACTACACCATTCATCCGATCGCCTTTAAACTTTGGGAAGTTGTTGAGTACACTCCTGCAAATGTTTCTGAAAAAAAATCCTACAGATAGTTCTTTTTTTATTCCAATTTTAATCAATTGTCCACATAAATTCCCAATATGGGAGTGAAAAAAACCTTGCACATATTAATGTACTATATCAATCGAAAGCGCTAATTTTTCTGCACAAGATGATATTTGTTCTAGGTTTCTAAGTCAATAAGAACCCCTAGTTATAAGCTTTTTAGTGCGATTTCTTAAGGCTTACCTTGGTCCAAAAATAATAATTAGCAGTTTCCTCAACTCCGGGTAATAGTGTTAGCTTAATTTCAATATAAAACTTATTTTTCAAAATAGAGAGACATCAGTTTAGTTTTCAACGGAAAAACAATAATAAAGCATACCTTCGATTTAACGTTTTTCTCAAATTAGCAATAGGTTTTTAATTCGAGATTGAACTTGATAAAAGTATTGTTTCCCCGATGTAACGATTCCCTTGATTTAACAATAGCATTTAAATATCGCCAGAATAGGAATACGTTTGATTTATACTAGATTTCAAATAACATGGCGAATATGACACGCTACAATTTGACTTTTTAATTAATCATTGGCGATAAATCGGAACACACTAATGAAATTGTGCTTACGTTTCTTAGGTACGGTTAAAATTCAGCACGAGCAGCCCCGTGCGGGAACCGCTAGGTTTCAATATGAAACTTATTTTTCAGAATAGTTCAGTTTAATAAAGATAAAACAATAATAATGCATATTTTCAATTTAATGTTTTTCTCAAATTAGCAATAATTTTTAAACTCGAGATTGAACTTGATAAAAGTTCAGTCTCCCCGATTTTACGATTTCCTTGATTTAGCAATAGCATTTAAATAAATATCGCCTTGAAAATTTTACGGACGTATAGTTTATTCTAGACTTCAAATGACGTGCGAATGACGACACACTTTAATTTGACTTTTTTAATTAGGCGTTGGTGATAAACCGGCGATAAAGAATACTAACAAAACTTTTGCATACGTTTTTTAGGTAAGGTTTACAGTATCATTTAACTATTAAAAATTATCACCTACTATTTCATCTCTATGGTACCGCTAGCAAAGCTTCATTTCAATATAAAAGTTATCTTTCAGTTAGCAAGATAACAGTTCACCATGGCTGGGAAATAAAATAAATATGATACTTTCAATTTCATTCTTACAATCAATCTAAGATCATCGCCAAGACTAAGACTCATTCCAGATGAAAAGTAACGCAACAAATGACGCCGTGCTACAATTTGGCAGTTTTAAATACCCTCTGGTGACAAAACTGACCCTACTGATGGAATTGTTCCCAAGTTTTCTTAATTGATCCTTCTACATGTTATATTACTTTTTCAAGCATTGACAATGTCTAATGTGTTTTTTTTTTTTTTTTTTGACAAATAGGCACACTATGTTTTTCAAACAATGCAGGCTTTATGCAGCAGGCCATTTTTTTTATACTCTTAGCAAGGACAGCGGCGTAGGCGACGTTTTTAAAATTCAGCCGGGGCAACGCCGTGCGTGCACCGCTAGTATTATATAAAAAATGTATTCTTAATATGCAGAGAACAACAAGAAACAGAAAAGAAAGCTCATATTTCTGGACTAAATATATTATAATTTCTTGAATATATACAAATAAGTTGACTGGACTATTATATTTTTTTGAGTATAACAAATTTCTTGAATATATAAACAGAGATGGCAAAAACTCACATAAAATGTTTACTACAGTTTAATCATTTTTACTCTTTAGATGTTTCATCAAGAATACCAGTTTTGATGCCTTATCAACCCCCAATCTGTTTCTTAATTTTGAGTGCACTATTCCAAATGTAGAAAAAATCCTTTCAAAAGATGCTGTTGATGATTTTGCTGTAGTCAGCATGTCCAAAAACTTAATGTTCTCTGATAAAATGTTATTCTTTGACACCTTAACGATGCTATTCCACCTTTCCCTAGAGGACCAGATGTATTAAGGCTAATTAAAATCCTAATTACTTGAACACAGAACATATTAAAATTTATAATGAAAAATATCTGTATTTTAATAATTTAGAAGCTGATATAAATATTTTCTTTAAATCATAAAAATCAATATCTTGTCTAAAACTGAATGTTGGAATTCAATACTTATTTCACTCTTTTTATTCATTGCATAATGCGCTTGTCTGTAATTCATATTTTCCTCCCAGAAGCCTTTGCGCTGTTGTCAAGTGCCAATCACTGGAGAGATGCAACTGCGATGTAGTATAAATGTGTTATTGTAGCTTTGTCCGTTATGGTAGTTTCATTAATAAACGTGTTTCTATAAAAGACTAGCCTTTACTCTGCCAACACTGAATCATAAACATCAGTTTGTTTCTAAAAAAAAATCTGTCTAAAAAAAACGGATTTGGTCTTTAAATGAAACTTCATTGTGCATGTGCTGGTGCAGGTGCTATTTATTAACTATTACTAGAAAGCTTTTTCTTTGCATAAATACTGCAATAAATATTTGATTTTTTATGAGTACTTTTTCATTATGAAAAATTCATTTGTGTGAGTAATATTCATAAGCTAAAAATTTAAATAATTTAATGCTTAATAAGTTAAGATTTTGATTTTTTCCCCCGAAAGTAGTTGGAATTTTGAAAGTAGTTGTAATTAGTAGTTGGGATAAAAGTAGTTTAACTAGTAGTTAACTAGTCCAAAACAAAAGTAGTTACAACTAGTAGTTAACTACTAGTTAACTGGTAGTTGCCACTAGTAGTTAACTACTTCTAGTTAACTACTGCTGAACACTACTAGTCCCTGACTATTCACTTCTAATTCTTTCTTGCTGAATTTATTTTAATTTGATTTTCATGCATTGCATTACATAAGGTTAAAGGACATAGCTAAAATTTAAGTTTCGATTCACAAATCTCACTTTTATTTGCGAATCCCTACGAGCTTCAGCTTCACCGATGCGAGCATCACGCTTTACTTGAGCAGTTCGAGCCATGCCAAGTGATTTCAGATATCCCTAAAAAAAAAATTTTAAATAATAAGAAGAATGAATTCATTAAATTAAAAAAATCAGCACCCGAGTTCACGATTCAAATCATATACTGAATTTACCTGCTCATCATTGATATCTTTGATTGTATAAGAAACAACTGTTATTCCCATATTGATCAAGTCCGAAGAAGCCACTTCAAAAACTTGCTTAGAAAACTTCTTACGATCTTTATATATTTCCTGGAAGATTACATACAAAAATTAGTCAACTTGGCAGAAAGAAAAAAAAACATGTAAACATGTTTTTGAAACTAAAGATGAATACACAGTAAGGAACAGTAAAACCTGTAAAGTTGACCCCCTGTCTAAGTTTACTGCTTTTGTCAGGAACAGAAATTAGCCCTATATTATAAAATGTAGGGAAACCTTTGTAACTTGACTACCTGTCTATATTGACCACTTATGTACACCAAATTTGGGTGGGAGTATTATAAAAGACCCTTAGTAAGTTGATCACCTAATTATTTCTATATTTATTTGTGTATCTATTTTCGTAAAGATAAAAAATAATAACTTTTCCAGGATATTTTTTATGCTGTAATGTTCGACCAGTATTTGTCTGGGATGGATGAAACATCAATATAAAGTTTGCTAAACTTCTTTGTAAGTTAACCATATGGGAAAACTACTATGAACATTCTTTTATTTTTTAAATAAGTTCCTTCTTTTTTCTTCTATCTGATGAGCCATTTTGAAAAATTATGCAATTTTAGAAAACTTTTACTATTATATAAGTAGCTTACATAATTGATAAGATATAAACTATGTAAGTTACATTAAATACATTAGCACATTAAATACATTATTTTATGTAAAATACATTAAATAATGTCCATGACAAGTTTTGTAAGGTTTCATATAACAGCCTGCAAGCTATTACAAATCAGATCTAGAAAATAGATGCCCATTTAGCAGTGCATTAAAATTAAAAGATTATACATTCCTACATACTTTAAAAGTGCAAATGTCTCCCAAGTTTTAATTCTATTTTTATCAGAAATAGAATAGGGTCCCCCCCCCCCCACCACCACCACACGCTAGGAGTGATTTGATACAGTGCCCCAGACAATGAACTTTGGATAGGGTCTTTATAACTGAAGTTGACTGTAATTTTGGGATTTTTCTTTTCTGTTGAAAACCTTTAAAAATTCTCTACATTTTCCATTGTTGTATCTCTGTGCTTTATTCATTCTTCAGATAATATTGGCATATACAAATCATTTCTGCGGGTCAACATATGGTTAAAACCTATAATTCTAAAAATTCTTGCTCACCTTTAATTTAGACATTCAATTTAGACATTTTCAGACAAAGTTCTGTGCAACATACATTATTTTCCTACAAATCTCTCTGAAGAAAATAAATCAACAGCCTATGTATCTTGAATTAAAAGCTAGTATATCAAAGACATTCTATTGAGAAAGAATTAAAGAAAATACCTTGTTCAGCAAGAGACTAAGACAGAATGATGAGTAATCATAGTTTTATTACTATGTATCAATCACGTTTGACAGCTTTGTTAAACATTCAGTACAATTTTAAAAACTAAAACGTTTGGTGGAAAAGGCTAGAATATAATGTGATGGAAGTTCTATGATTTTAAATCACCATGGAAGGCACCAAGAGTGTAATACAAAATGGTGGTGAGGAAGATTTAGCCTGATTCTAAATTAAAAAAATTATTATTATTATTTTACTCATAGAAAGGGAATTCCTGTAATCATATATAGTTTCAAAATGTTGATTCACTAGATGAATAGCCTCGGCCAAAATAAGTGCCCTGCCTATATACGCTAAAACTATTAAAATAGTACCTCAACAGACATGGTGCACATGATTGCCCTTTGATGGCCTTCTAAAGTTTCCTTAGCAATGTTCATAATTTGCTTGCAAGATTTTCCCAGAAACTGCTCACACGCAGCACGCAACATTTCCATATTTTGACCTTGAATTTTTACCTAAGAAGCAAGGAAAATGCAGCCAATAAACACAAATAAGTACTTTAACACTTCTCTAATCTAGAGATCTTGTAACTTTAGGTATTCAAAAGAAAGTTTACAATGAAATAATTAAAATAGCAATTTACAAAAATTAAGTTTATCAAAATCATTAGCCCTTAATTAAATGAGGGGACACCTCTGTACCGTCAGCTTTTTTCTTAAAACTACGATATTATTTTTAACATTTACAAACACAGCAGGACTTTGAAGTTTAGTTCTATGCAGTACATTCTTTATTAGCCGAATGGCAGTACAAAGTGACTTATTTCTCTTTGGAAGTCTGCTAATAATCTGGTAGCACAACACCATGGTTCATGCCTCTTGACAGAGGAAATTCAAGTCCATTTTTGGACACTTGGTACCAAATCATACTTTACAGAATTATTTATTGAAAAAAATAATAAACAAATTTTATCACTGTATGCTTTAATCTTGAATTTCCACAAAACTATTTGATTTTTCACAAAAATCTTTTTAAAATTCCCTAAAACCAGACCGTATTAGTAATACCCTGAATAGTAAACCCTCAATTAAGTTCTGCACCCCAATTCATAAAGCTACTTATTTGGGGAAAAAGTGCAGGTGGTATTCGGGATTACATGATATCAGCATTTTTAGCAGGTTCCATTTTTTGTGAATTTTAAAAACTTTTTGTTAAAAAGCAAATATTTCGATGAAAATTCAAAATTTAAACATAGTTATAAATTAAATTTATTATTTTTTGCTGCTTATTTCATAAATTATCCCCTAAAAAGTACGATTCGGTTGATCAGAATTTTGTGAAGGGTCCATTTTGATTGATTGAAATTTTGTGAAGGGTCCAAAAACAGACTTGAATTTCCTCGGCAGGACCGCTGGATATATGTATGATGATGACAATAAAAATGAGGAGAACTGAATAAGTTTCCAGATGCTGCTGTTATTATCAATTTCTTGTCTTATTTACCTCCTGTACGACCAGGAGCTTAACCAAAAGGGAGATTTGACAGATATTGCTTAGTGGTTTTTGGCTTTAAGAGAATCAAAATATGATCTTGTTGCCCATGTTGCTATGGCTTTACACAAATAACTCTCCTATTTCCTTCTAAATGACACTGGAATCAAGAAATTAATAAGTAATGGATAAATTACATAAAACCAATGACCTGACCAGAAAGGCTGGCAATGATTTCATTGTGGTTGTAATGGCTATGAAACCGGAAAAGATGCAGCATTCAAAAATGATAGTTTATGATGTATTGTGCTAATAATTTATTTAATTTTCAAGTTTGTTGTCACTTTGGCATTTAATTGAAAAGAAATCAGAGTTGCTTTAAATTTCGTTTTCATGCTGTTCTTGATACAGTGCCCCCTTTAAGTTTTTTGTGATCAAATTTTACTCTGAGCCAAATTTTTAGGACCTTTCACCTATTTTAATGTTAAAATAATAATAATAATAACACTAAAACCTCATCATTCTGATCAGAAATATCTACCACAAAAAGCTCAGTAAATTCAACAACACAATATAATATGCAGTAAAATGCAGTAGAAGCCTGAAATAACGAGGTCCGACATACCGCAAATTCCGATTTATGGTGGGGAAAAGTATGTACCCCTCCCCCTCCCCCCTCCAAAAAAAAAAAAAAAAGATCAACTTTTAGGATAAATTTTACGCTTAAAGTTTCAGTGAAACATAATATTCTTCATAAAGTGTTTTTTCGCACATTTTATCTCCTGATAGTCAGGCCGGGATAGAATAGCCCCAACATAGTCATGCTTGTCATAAGAGGCGACAAAAATAGCACATCCGTTCAGGGTGACGCAGGGTTCGTGATTTTTTTTATTTTTTTTAAAAAATCAAAAAAAATCGGATTTTTTTGATTTTTTTAAAAAAGACCTTAAATATTTTGGATATTTATTATGTTACATTCATAGAAACAATATGGCATGTTAATCAATAAGCAAAAACACACTTTAAGCTATTTGCATAGCAATCAATATGTTTTAATAATAATAATGATAAACAAATTTTAATGCAAAGACTCAGATGAAACTTAACCCTACCACGAATAATAGTACACTCATAAGTACAGAGAAAATGAACAAATTTAATCCGAATTATTTTGCTGTTGAAAGCTAAAAAAAAAGTAGCAATTGTGTGTATTTAATTTTTAGTCATAAACTGTACATTAATCATTTTTCTATTTTATTAATGAAAAAGCCTGAAATATTTTTACCCATCAGGTAAAATCATATGCTCACACCATTACTAAAAATTGAAACAGTTTGTTTTAATCAAACATCTTCATTGAAAACTTCTATGATAAAAAAATATTTTAGAAGGAAAAAAACCTTAAGCTCTAACGATTGTTTCAAACGCTATCATTCTGAATTATTTATTGTGTGGCATTTATTAAATTGATCTAAAATACTATTTTTAAAGTAAAAAAACAGAGAATGGTTCATGATTATTATGAATTCAAATTTGGATGATTGAATGAATTATGCTTTGCTGTTAAGATGCTTGAAGAATAAGAGTAATATTGTAAAATTAAAACAATAGTAATTAGTTCTAAACTTATGAAATATGTTATGCACACAGACAGATGGACCTAGAAAGTTTTGTGTGAAACAGTGGTTGTAATTGCAACATATTTCATTTTTACAACACTTTCTAACATTGTAAAAACAATGATTTTTTCGAAAAAAAAATCATTGATTTAAATCAATGATTTTTTTAAAAAAATCACTTGATTTAAATCGTGATTTAAATCAAGCTGATTTAAATCAACGAACCCTGGGGTGACGTAAGGCTTACTTTATAGTAGACTGTGGCCCCGGGATGATAAAGCAGGTCAGCAACGCTCTGCCAGCCCAGCCCTTATGGCTGGTGCTGGTTGTCAAGTGTCAAAGAGTTTGTGGGAAGTTCGAGGAGGACAGCACTGCATACCGCACCCCTCGTATTGGGGTAGTCTGTGAAAATAAAAACGGTATATACAGTATGGCCGTAGTTAGCATTCATTACCCCACGGCCCTCAGTGCTGCTGTACAATGCTGTGTTGCTACTGTGAAACAATGTGCCGAAAAGAAACAAAACGCCTGTTTGCCAAACAATTTTCGACTTTGTAAAGATAGTGTAAGACTAAGTCCGTGTTAAATGAATGATAAAGTTCATTACATATCACAAAGTGGGTAAGCATTTTTATCATTTTGTATCACTGTCGGTCACTGCTTTGACACCATTCTGATATACTGTGGTTAAAATATAACGTAGGTATGAAACATGCCTCCCAACAATCGTGTTATATCGAGCTTCTACTGTATTAAATAATTGTTAGTGCATTTCATATAATTGAAGGAAAAAATCATAAAACTTTAGTAATGATTCAAAATGAAAATAACTAAAAGTATTTACTTACATACTGCAAAAATCAAAAACCAAAGAGTGCAAAAATAAGAAAATCCTTCAAATGAAACAATTATTCCATTAAGGCTTGCGTTTTGAAACATACAAAATGGCTACATCTTTTAACTGAGAAAACAAAGGGAAAAAATCAATAAAACAATAATATTGTTGATATTAAAACAAAAAAAGTAAAAAATAAAGAAATAAAATGTAATATCTTAACTGCATTAAAGATGGATGTAGCATACACAAACTATACTGATACCTTTTTAAACAAAAGTTTAGAACTGTCAAAATAGCCAAAAAATTTCAGGGACCAATATTATAAGTAAATTACTTATCATCCACGACTGAAAATTAATTCAGGCATTACAAATGTTGCCCAAACTGGATTTGGGCGACACAGATATAGAGATTTTGCATTGAATTTGAATGTATACGACTATTTGAACGCGGAACTACATAAATCCACAGTTAAACAAATGTTTTGCAAAAGTGTTAATTTCATAAGTCTCCAAAAAGTTTTGATGAAAATTACTGTAGTGATTATAGGTCATTATTTCAGCCAAAAAAATTTTAATCAAAGTTATAGGTTAGAAACAACAAAGTAAACTAGACATCACAAACGTTATTAATGTATCTAATCACAAGTAAATATTTTTAAAAATAGTATTTATGTATTATATATGAAGTCCCAACGAAAACAAAAATGTGAAAAAAGGGCTAAGTTCGATAGAACAAACAACCTTCAGAGTAGTCGGTGTCAGTGATAAAAGAATTGATATCTAATGGGTGCCAAGTTCCATAGCAGATCCTTTAAGCATAGCTGTCAGAGTGAACAAGATTCCCTAATTTATTTTAAAACAATTCTTTTTTAAACATCAGATTTCTAACTTGGCAAGTTATAATTACAGTCAATTACATTCCAAAATTTAACTCATCCAAATGGAAATTTATAACAGTAAGGAAAACATGTGGCAAGATATAATAGTTAATTTCTAATTGTCTTCTTGAACGTAATTTCTATTAATTAAAACTTGCTAAATTAGAAATCCTATGTTTAAAAAAAAAAAAACATTTTAAAATAAATTAGGGAACATTGTACATTCTTACAGCTATAATTAAAGGATCTGCTATGGAACTTGGCCCCCGTTAGATATCAATTTTTTTATCTCTGACACCAACTACTCCAACTAATATACACATTGACCCGGTGTCGCAGTTTCTGAACATGGCCGACACACTGCTGTGTGTATGGATATAATTCATATTTTGCTACCAAATTTTAAATTCCCTTTTTTTCCCTTTTTTTAAAAAAATTTTTTTTTCAAAAAACCTTTTTTAAAATTTCCCGGGCCCCTTTTTCTCCCCAATCTTTGAAAAAAAAAAAAAAAGGGGTTTTTTTAAACAATGTATTATATTGTGTTCTAAATTCATTATTACTGTTTAATGTATTTTTTTTTAATTTACACACAGCAGATTTATTAAAATGGTCCCTAAATTTTTCCTTTTGATGCTTAGAAAACATACCAGGTGCAGTACTTGTGCATTTTAACAAATACATCATAATTTTATATATTAAACCATATATGTAATAGATATATGCATACAAACACACAATCAATTTGCTTTGTTAGTACATGATATTATAACATAGAAAGTAGGGATGTACGGAGTACACGGCCAATTTGTCGAGTACTTGGTATGATAGAATTTTACTACCAGTCAAAATTCTAGCCGAGTACTCGCCCATTACTGAGTAGTTGTAAAAATTTCGTAATTTTTTTAAAAAGATTACTAATAATAGATAAATTTTTTACTGATTAGTACAATAATATGAAAATATAAATAATGGGATAAAACACAAGTTTTTGTACATTTTCTGGAGACAGGCAATTTTTTTTTTCATTATAAATGTCTTTTAATATCTTTTTTTATTCACAATATTACTCGGTTTTGGTACTCCATACTCAGCCGAGTAGTAAATTGCTGAGTACTCTGCTACTAGGTACATCCCTAATAGAAAGTACATAATACATTTAATAAATAATTCCCCTTAAAAACAGCTTGACATCTTAAATGAAACTCGTACCTGTGCTATTCCAGTAACAGAGATAGGGACACCTTGCTGCGTATATACCTTCGGACTCTCTATGGTCAAAGTCATCGTATTCAGTGCAATTCTGAAATAACAAAATAAAAACACTTTAAAAATTGGCTGTATAAAAAAGCTTTAAAAGCTTTTGATTAAGCTATGTTATGATGGAAAAAGTTAACCTTTGCAAGTTTCAATGATCAGAAAATTGGATTATCTTTGAAAGATGTTTAAGAATCAGCAGTCTAACTCTTTGACCAGCACAGTCATATCGAGATCTCTGAGGTTAAAGTTTGAAACTTGGTAGCTGGTATTTGGAATGAGGGATTTCCAGAATCTTTTATATGATATAAATTCCTTTATCTAATAATTAACAAAAGGATATGCATATTTTCCCCAACATTGCTAAGAAAAATTAATGGAGCTGCATTAACATGATGTTTTATAAAATTCCTTTTCAGAAATAGCTAGTCAGTCAGAGTAACTTTGAACCAGGTTATATCTTTTAGTACATTTGACTAATAAAAAGAAACTAAAAGGTTACACTCAGCTAAATAGGTTATAAAATCAGTTTGCTACTCTCATTTTTTTAAATTAAGTCAAATATACTAATAAATATCTGGAAGACATGTCAGGAATAAAAAACAAAAAGCTTGCACAAGCTGAACAATTTTAACAAAAATCAACGTTTCTGAATCAACTCTTTTCTGATTAGAATATAAGGACTATTCTTGCAAGTCTACATTCTTAAAATAAACACAATTAAAAGATCTAATTTGCTGCATTTTTTTAAATACAATTATTGAATTTTTATGGATTTACTTTTTGAAACTTGACATTCACAAACGTGTTTGCACCACATAAAATTATTTCCTGCAACATTTGCAGTTCCTTTATGGGTAACTATTCTGATCTAAGAAATCAATGAGAAAAATCATACCACGCTTCAAATTACTAATTTCTGCCTAAAACTGCAAGTGAAAGATGAAGCTAAAAGTAAATTAAAGCTGAAGACAAAATACCATTACATATTACGGATTGCTCTGATTTGCAATTTTAGAGATTCATTATTGACAAAAGAGAAAAATTAAGACCGTTAAGAGAAAAGAATTAATCATATTTTTAAATTAAAAATGAACATTTTTAAACACTCAAATATTATGTCTAATAATTCATTTAAAAAAACTCATATTTCAAATGCTTTATTTACATATTACATGTTTACATTTTTGGAATGATGTACTTTAAAAGTTAGGATATGCATAATTATTGCTAGATAACCTATAAAATAGGGATGCAACTGGAATCAAATTGACCAATTACTCATATAACCAATTAATCTGCATAAGACAATTAGTCACAGTTTAGTTATAATGATAGTTATTTTTACTATTACCATTTCTCCATATAACTGCCCTGAATTTTAATTACCAATAATCGACAAGGTGGCTAATTACTGATTATGCTGATTAAACTTTGCATCCCATAATTACTATAAAACATTTCCAAGCTAAAATTATATTGAATACAGAAATACAGACAAATAAAATTATTAAAAAAAATAAATAAAAAAAAACAATTTTTACTTTTGAGCCTTTTGACAAAATGGCCACACAAACACTCGCCCTCCAGGAACAATCGTTGGATTTTGTAAGCAACATCCTGAAAAATTAATAGCTACATGAACAAAAATATTAATCCAATTATTAAAAATCAAAACAATGTCAATGTCAAACAACTGTCTACAAACTTAAGCATCTCTCATAATTGCATTTCAGTCATAAATCAATATTTTTTTGAAAAAATTGACTTATATTTTTCATTTTTTGGAACTGAGTAAAGCTTCGACTTTCAAATTTCAAAGAATATGTTTACACTAAGAAATTGCTTTGCATGCTCACACATAAGCCCTATATAGAATGCTTTAAACAACATTTGTTAATGTAGTGTTTAGGAACTGATATGGATTTACAGAAAATCTTTTTTTTTTTTTTCTCAAATATAAACAAAATTCAACGACGTTAGTTATTTTTTCAAAAGGCTTTGTACTCCGTAAAAACTAGGCTTGCAGATCACCAGTTGGAAATCCCTAGTCTAGAGCAAGCACTGAACTAAGTCTGACAGATCCTTAAATTTTAAGCAGGTTTTTTCTTTCTTTTTTGGGTCAATTTGTTAATGAAACATGAAATGTTCTTAAGAATAATTTATTGATAGAACAAAGTTAATTTATGTGGTAGTTGATTGTATACTTTATTTTAACATACAATATTATGCCCTTTCAGTTACTTTTATTGAATAAACAATTTACACTTCAACCTTCACTGCATGTTTGCCTCTTCATTTTCAGTTATAAATCTTTATAACCCGGATGTTGAAGAAAGAGCTCTTAAATTATAAAGTGAATCACTTGATTGATAGATAAAACTTAATGAAAGTTTCCTCCTTTTTTTCTTTCGTGCATTGCTCATATTAATTAATTTTCTGGTTAAAGTGAAAATTATAAAACATAATATTTCTGCATATCTACAGGGACATACTGAGACAAAATGAAATCGACCAAAATAGTCTATGAATAAAGCACTATTATTTTGTGCAGCTTTACTCCTAAACTAGAGTATTAGTCCACATAAACAGCAAAAATTTTTTACTGACTGACTTTCCGGAAGAGTTTCCAAGAATTCAGCCGAAATAAGCAAAGAATTTTCAAGTACTAATCAGATATGTAACAATTGTAACATTGATAATGTTCCTACAGAGAGCTTCAAAGAAATCAGCTGAAATAAGCATAAAAAATCATTAGCAAATCAAAAATGATTAAAAATGCAACATTACTGAATCGTTTAAAAAAAAAAAAAACATTCAGTCTGTGACAAGAGGAAAAAAAATATTTGCATACAACAGGCAAAACACTTCAAGACGACGAATATTTGAAATATCATACATGTGAAGCAAAAGAAGAACAACTATTCTTTAAAAGATAGAATGGGATAATTTACTACCTGACACTACTAAAGCTTCGTTTGGTCCACAAGTTACAAATCCCGGCATATTGTGTTCTTGTTCATGTTAGAAGAAAAGAAAAATTAATAATCAAATTCAATGCTACTTCCGGTTCCGTTTTCTGAATATTACGGTCATAGGTAAGATATCTATCCGGAAAGCCTGCAAACATGTTTCTATTCTTTTAAATGTTTAGAAAACAAAAGTATTTATATTTCACTCTAAATTTAGCTCCACCAAGTTATTAACTCTTACTTTCAATTATTAGATGCTCAGAACTATTTTTTAAAAACTGGTTGGCTTTGACTCCTCGATGTAGAATCCATTGTTTGACTGATAACGAATGGCAACAGACACTCCGTTGTTGGGAAAACGTGTTTTGTATTTTTGTATACAACTAATTTAAAAGTGTGTTTAGATCCAAGAATAATCTTTGAATTGAAGTGTTTCATTTATTATGATCAGTTTAAGTTTTATATTTATTTAGGACAATTCTTTAATATTAATAAAATTTGGTGTTAATTTATAGAAAGGTATGGATTTTGGCTCTTGAAATACTTCAAATTATTTTCGCAGCGTGTGGAATAGTGACTTATTTTGAAACATAAATCAACTGAATTTTAAAAAGTATTTATGAAATCATACGACAGTGTACCAATCCTAATTATTTTTTGAATCATTTTTTAGGATTTTATTTTCGGTGACGATCTTGAATATTTTATGTAAATAGAAAGGATTTTTTTTGCAGATTTGTGTGTGTGATACATCTAAGTCGTGTGGTAGTTTTGCTTACTGTTTCATAAGTTTTAGTTTTTAACGAAATAAATACATATAAGCAACAATATTTTAAATTGATTTAAGTTCATCAAGATATAATCTAATATTTTATAATTAAAGCGACTAATGTACGAGTAGATGTTTTGAGAAAAGAAAAATAACTATATTGCTTGTGGGCATGGTGTATTTGATTAAAATCAGATGTGTTTTGTTTTTTTTAATCATTAGTTTTAATCTTTTTACAAGTTGAGTTTTTAAAAAAATATTATTTGAGTTATCACGCAAGTTGTGAGATATGGTGATAATAAAAGCCTACTAAATTCAAAACAAAACAGAAATTTATTTAATATTTAGTTTTTCATGATAGTAACGGGATGGATTTCTACTTACCATCAGAAATATAGTGGAAATTATTATGATTCCCTAAAAAGTTGCGTAAGAAATTGGCAAATTTTTGAAGATAAATAGAAATTCAATAGGCAAACAGGGATCAAAATTTTTCAAATGGCACTGGAATAGAATGTAGAGGATCTACTTAATCATTTCAAATTAATATCCAATGCCTTAAATAATTTGTAGGCAGATAATTATAAAAACAGTTGAAGCGGTTACAATTAATTATATTCAGAAAGCATTTCTTAAACTCTCACCAAGGTACGGCGTGTAGCCGATACATACTGTTTAGATTTAGTCTAGTATACCATTCCCTTTTTTCTGTTTTAGTATTACAAAATCAATAAGATGATTACTTTTACTTCTAGATGTCA
Organism: Octonoba sinensis; assembly: GCA_038502835.1. Taxonomy (NCBI): domain Eukaryota; kingdom Metazoa; phylum Arthropoda; class Arachnida; order Araneae; family Uloboridae; genus Octonoba; species Octonoba sinensis. Next base: position 29,665,716 of record CM076603.1, read on the forward strand.
AGGTACTATAGTGTAACAGAATCTAAGACGAGTGCTGATGTTGAGAAAGAAATTAAACGAAAAGAGAACAAAAAAGAAAAGACAAAGCATAAAAAGGCTAAATTTAAAGAGGAAACGGAAAAACCTTTTTATGAGGAGGAGGATGATTTTGACCCTTATCATGGTCCTGTTCCAGTCCCGAATGACGTTCTCAAAAAATATCAAAGAGGAAAAAGACTTGATGTTGTGAGTGATCATTTTATTTCTTTCAATCTTATTAATACATTGTGGTTTTTATATTTTTATTTGCTTGTATTAATGATTTCTATTTTACAATAATTTACAATTTCTTTTTGTACGTTTGTAGAGAAATCTGAGATCCAAATCCCATAAGGCTGGTTTGATTCAAGCCGATAAAAAAATCAGGCAGTCTGTTCAGTTAGCAGCAAGAAGTGAATTGTTGCTGCAAGAAGAAGCAGGGTAAGATGTTATAGAATTATTTAGAATAAGATGTAAAGCAGGGGTCGCGCCAGAGGAAATTCAAGTCCGTTTGTGGACATTTCACAAAATTCCAATCAATCAAAGCGGACCCTTTACAAAATTTCAATCAATCAAAAAGGACCTTTCACAAAATTCAAATCAATCAAAATGGACCCTTTACAAAATTCCAATTAATCAAAATGGACTTTTTACAAAACTCCAATTAATCAAAGCAGACCCTTTACAAAATTCCAATTAATCAAAGCAGACCCTTTACAAAATTCCAATTAATCAAAACGGACTTTTTATAAAACTCCAATTAATCAAAGCAGACCCTTTACAAAATTCCAATTAATCAAAATTGACCCTTTACAAAATTCCAATCATTAAAACACGACCCTTCTCAAAATTCCGAGCTATCAAATCATACTTTTTTACAGAAGTATTTATTAAATAAGTGCAAAAAATATTTTTTTTTATCACTGTTTAAATTCTGAATTTTCACAAAAATAATTGATTTTTTGCAAAAATGTTTTCTAAATTCACAAAAAAAAAATTCAGACCCTGTTAAAAATAATGGATTGACCCTTGAATATGTAAAATTATAATTTTTTCTAAAATTATCTTAACAACTTCATTGGCTCATTTTTGCTGATTGAGAGGTTATATTTGTCTACTTGTAAAGTATTTTCCAATTTTTGACCTTTTCTGATCAAAAGTTAACTTTGTGTGTTCTTTTTTTATTAATGTTGATGTTTTTCTTTTGTTTGTCTTAGTACTGAGAAATAATTTCAATTTTCATATTTTTTATTATTACAAGTGAAAAGCATCTTATTTTCCGTGGCAAAGCATGTCTTAAATGTATTTTAACCCATGAATTTTTGTTCTTAATTGCAAATTTTCTCTGCTCCTTTCAGCATGTAATTATTTTCTTATTAATATTTTTCATGTTTTTATGAGCTCAAAAATGAAGTATATTTTAGACAAAGTTTAAACTGCAAAAAGAGTTTCAAATAAAAATTGCAAGTCATTTCACAAAATTTCCATTCCATAATTTAGGTGTATTTTGCGTGGCAAAGCATGTCTCAGACCTTCCCGCAGGATTGAAAAAGGGCAGGGTGCTACTGTAAAAAAAAGGGCACTTTTCCAAATTTAGGGCATCTTACCGAAATAAAGGGCACATGTAATTTGAAGTAGGGGCCCTTCATAAATGTCATAGTTTTTTCCATATTGCTTTGTCTCATGTTACGATATTTTGCACAAGCAGAATGTCACACTTCGTCACAATTGCATGAAACCCCCCTTCCCCCTAGAAGCGTGATATCATTTATGAATCATCCCGTAGTAATACTTTATTACTGCCATAATTTAACATTTTAGTCTAACATCAACATCATCACAGTGAATCTGAACATTGAAAAAATATATAAACTAATTTGACAATATTCATTTTCAAGATCGTATTCAATGTTTGAAGTAAAGCATGAAAAAATTCTGCATGGCAACATCAACCAATAATGATTTTAAATTCAATAAAATATCTAGCAAGGACTTTCTGAGTTATACATTTTTACTAATATATGAGAGCGTTTCTGTTCATTCTAGTACTTCTGAAGATCTGATCACCTCTGAGGAATAATAAGAAAACAAGAATATATCTTTTCTTAATACAATAAAGCTTCAGTAATAATAATTAGAGCCCGGATTTTTATGACCTAAACAATTACTGAAAACGCCCTTTAAAATCTTTAACATGTCCTAAAAACAGTACAATTTCAAAAAATGCCATTTTAATTAATCAAGAATACCAATTGAAAGCAATGGTTTAGCTTAAAATAACAATAGTGTTTTTTAAAAAAATTTAAAAGAAGCAAAATTAATACAATACATTTTCGTTAAAGATTGAAATGAATCTTGATTAAAATAAGGGGAGAAAAAGAAAATGTCTAATATATGGATTCCTCACATGTTGCCATCTTTTTCCCCGCAAGATTTAATACATTTTTAAACTGTACTTTCTTAAAGTTACTAGCAAGCAAAGTTTTAATACATTTTAAAACTTTTCTTTCTTGAAGTAATTAGAAAGCACCATTAAATTGAGATTATTAAATGCTTTTTCATCTTTTGAATAGTAAATAGTTTCTTGTTTGAAAGAGCAGTCTTATATTTTGGTTAGTTTTTTCAATGTCTACAGATGGAATAAATACATATTTGACCCAAATAGGTCGATCCTTTATAAAGATGAAAAAAAGAATTTTTTCTTAGTAGTCTTTGGGAACCTACTGTTCTGAATTTTATGAGATAGAGAGTTTTTAAGAGTTGCAATATAATCAAGCACAGAATCATTGGAAGTGTTTCAGGCTACACACAAAAAGTTACCCAAAGCCAAAAAAGAGCCATAAAATGATGTAAAAAAAGAATCCCCAAAATCTCAAAAAGTGCTCGAAAAACTCGCTTGTCGGCCCTAAAAGAGAAAAAGTCCCAAAATTATAAAGGCTATAAAAATCTAGGTTTTAATGAAATTGATAATATTAATAAATTGCATTATTTACATATATTTTACACATCAAATATTTTTTAAAATATATTCTTCTACATTTTAAAACCTTCCATTTTTTAATTGCATCAATTGGGTTTAAGTTTCCATTCAATTTTAGAAGCATTAGCTGACTGACATGTTCCATTTTCAAACTGGATCTTTTATCAGTTAAAATCAATTTAATTTGAAAAAATCCTCTCCACCTCTGCATTTGATATTAGTAATAAACATGCAACAGCTAAGGGTATTTTTAAGCAGGAAAATATTTCCCCATTCACTTTCTCAGTTTTCAGAATTGCTGAAAATTTTTTTTGTGTGGATGGCTTCTGTCGGTTGAGTTCCCAGAGTTCACCACTAACAAAAGGGCAAGAAGGTATTCCTCAAAACTCCAATTCTTGATTGGTTGCCAATTTTTTTTAAAGTTTGGCTACCATTTTTTGAAATTTGGCTACCATTTTGTAGGGTTTTAGTAGACCCTACAAAATGGTAGCCAAATTTCAAAAAATGGTTGCCAAACTTTAAAAAAAAATTTGCACATCTGCCAAAAACTTTAATTGTGTATTATTTTTAAGAGCGCAAAACTGGTATCAATTACGATGAGCGTTTGAATTACATTTAAGTAAACCATGTGGTTCTCCGGCACGCAATCGCAGGTGTTTTTAGGGTTAGACATTTTAAGAACATTTAGTCCCTCTGGGACTAATTTTTTAGGTAATGTTTAATCATTATACTTGAAATAAATGCATGTAATAGAAACATATTTGTTAATGAAATGTATTAGAATCTGAACAGCGAACAGTGCAAAATCTAGTACCAAAAATATGGATGGACTTTCAATGTAACCTATAATGCCGTCTTTTCGAACTTAATTTTCTCAGAATTGAAAAAACACTCCTTTCCTCTTGCTTGTCGATGCCTAAATTCCTACTAAAAGTTGATCGAACAATTATCTACCTTGGCAAAATTACTCTGGCTTTTTTTTTTCTATTTATATACACACATTATTATTATTATTTTGTAAAATATTTAAACTAAAAAAAAAAAACAATTCCTTATTTAATTTATGATTTGTGATACTACTACTTCTTTTCAATAATTGTTTATTGTTTTTCAAAGAAGTTGGATCCAGGAAAATTAACAATTTTCTAAAATTTTCTTATTTATCAAAAATTTAGTATTTTCTAAAAAGTAAATAGCTGTCAATACTAAAATCAAATTTGAAGTAAATAAATAAATGAAACAATAATGATGAATAATAGTGATAAACGCAATTTTTGACAAACACGTGTTCAATATCTGCAAAGTTCAGGGGGGAAAAAAAGCCAGAAACTATTAAAATAAAATGCAAAAGAAGCAGATTTAAGGTAGCATGTGTGAAAAATATCTTCTAATTTAGAAAATAATTGAAATTTGTATCCGATGCAAAAGGATTAAAATCTCTAAACTAGAATCCAATTTTCGGCAAAGCACGTGCACGATTTTGGCTGTTTCATCTTTAAAGTCTTTTTTTTTTCTTTTTTAATTGCTAAAATGAAACGACAAATAAGCAGATTTAAGGTTGTGCATGCAAAGAATATCTTACAACCTCCAAGATAATCGAAATAATTCCAGGATGGAATACGATTGAAATTTCAAACACGCTACGCAATTTCCGGTAATCATCGGAGGAAAAACTAGTTTCCGTGTGGCACAAAAATTAACTCCTATTTCTTTCTTCTGCATTTAATTTTTACTGGACAAGATAATTTGGGAAAAAGTCACGGGTCAAGATTAGAGTTCGGGAAAGGGCACGGACGCTGAAACGTGAAAATTGGTCGCATTTGGCGATTGCCGATCGCCAGTTCTGAGCTCTACAAGAAGGGCGCAGTTTCACTAACAAAAGGGCAAGATGGGCGCGATTCCCAAATCCGAGGGCAGGCAGGGCACGGCACCCTCCCGCCCAAGCCTGGGGGAAGCAATGAGTATTTTAACTCATATTTCGAGAAACTTATGAACTGTTGTTCTTAAATGCAAAATTTCTCTGCTCCTTTCAGCATCCTTTCATGTAATTACTTTCTCAATAATATTTTTCATGTTTTTATGAGCTCAAAAATGAAGTTTATTTTGGACATAAAAGTTAAACTGCAAAAAAAAGTTTTAAAACAAAAATCAAAAATCATTTCACAAAATGTCCATTCCGTAATTTAGGTGTGAAAGCATTCATTCAATACATGTGGTCTTGATTCTTGTTTAACTTATAAAGTTTCTTTTATTGTGTTCTATGTGACCTCTAATTTTTCAATTAAAAAAAAGGAAAGTTACAAATATTCGTGTCAAGTGCTATTATATTTAATGTGCATGCTTATAATGTCTATCTGTGTGTTTTAACTAAATCAGCATTTACTAATGTGACATTAGATTCTTGGAACCTGATGAAAATGAAGATACATTTAGAGTAAGACAAGAAGAAATAGCAGCAGCTGCTGATATTACAAGTGCAACAAAGGTACAATTTTTTCTTATTTATGTTGAACTGAATTGTTTCTAATGATTCTGAACAAAAAATGGTCAGCTAGTGTGGCTTTGTGTAGCAAATATACATACCTGCCAACTCTACTGGTTTTTCCAGGAGACTCCTGGATTTTCCCCTATTCTACTGGCCTCCCGGTTTGTACAGTGCTCCCTCGCCACTTCGCGCTTCATGTTTTGCGGCTTCAGTGCTTCGCGGATTTTTCCAAAATATTGATCAAAAAAATAAGAATGAAAAAATTAAGGCTCGACCGATGCATCGGCGCCGATTGTTCAACAAAGTTGCCATTGACATTGGCGGCCGATGTTAACTTTAGCAAAACATCGATCCATTGGCCTTGAAAAACATTAAAAGCCGATGCAAGGCCGATGTTTTTCGCAGGGACAACTTTCCAGAAAACATTCTGACTTTAACTTTCTTTTTTCTCCATAGCTAGATTTCTATTCCCATACAATAACAGGCAGTACATCAGTTTAAAAAAGCACAAAAATAATGTCATTCTACAAAGTATTTGATAAAAAATTCGGAAAAATAGTTTAAGTGATCTCTGCCGGAAAACCTTCATTATTAAAATTATTTCTATTATTATTATAAAATTCTTTTGCAAGACAGGGTGGAATAATATCTTAATAAAAATGCTTCAACTTCATTAATTTCAAAAATTGACAACGTATATATAAATATATATATATTTTCAAAATACATCTTAATTTTTATAAACGATCACGTGTTTTTCAGAAGATTATTTGTCAACAGAAAACTGCTGGTGCTCAAAATATTGGTTTATTTCGGTGACCTTACATTGTGCTCATGAAAATATAAAGAAGTCAAATATTTCAGTGTAATTTTCAACTCACAAGGGGAAAAAAGCTAATAAGATTAGTTCTTAAGACCCCCCAGCATTCATTTGTAATGACAAAAAAATCTCATGTCTATGTTTTTAAAGCAATATTCAGTATTTCTTGGTTATGAACTAGGGGAGTTACTGCGAGCGAAATTTTTTAATATTTTTTTTATTTTAGAAAAAGAGCAATTTTTAGTTAAAATCTCTTTTATAATGAAAAATAAACATATAATCATTTCCGCTTTTCTTTTAAAAACGTGGGGGGGGGGGGGAGGGGTGATTATGAAAAAGATCTGAGAGGAGGGGGTAGACAATCTCGTTAAAGGATACAAACCCACATTATTTGTTAGTCTGTATTATATCATCTGCATTCCTCTCCGTGAAAAAAATAAGAAAATAAAGGCATTTGCAGTGCAGGTGTTTTAAGAGAAAATGTTGAAGGAAAGAGAATTAGATCCGATCCGATCCTATAGTTGTTGAGCTTTTTTGCAAAGAAAAGACAAAAGAATTAAAAATCCTCTGATATAGCATTTTTAAATTTTTTTTAAACCTCTAAATAGTTTAATTACTTTACTAGAATCCCGAGTGATTCTTTTAGTTTTAATTATTTTGTAAACTTCCCCCAAACAGTTTTACGGTGCTTGAATAATGCATTTATGTTTTTATAAACATAAAAATACATAAGTGGTTTAAATGACATTTTTTACAAGCATTCTACATGTTTTAATGGTTTAAAGCTACTTTTTTTCCATCGGCCATCGGCCGATTGGAAGAGAAGAATAATCGGTTGAGCCCTAGAAAAAATACAACTATTTCGACAGCCACATTGCAGAAAGGAGAGTTGTTTTATGTTGATGCGTGAGAGAGAAGGTTCCCTGCATGTCAAACAAAGATATGAGTTGACTCAGAGCACATACCACGGGCTCTCGAAAGCTCCCAGCAACACAAGACTCTTCGCCTCTCTCAAAAAGCAATGTTGATTACTGTACTATAAATAAGGTTTCGTAATTAACTTTATTAATTAGCATTGACACATTTAAGTAAATATGTATACTGTTGTAATTTTTGTCTTAAATGTGTAAAGTATAAATACTGTTTACCTATTAATATTCGTGTACCGGCCTACACGGAAATTCCCGGGGGCAAATGCTGGGAAAAAGTCTCAAAAACAAGAGTCAGAGGGGTGTGTGGACCCCTCCTTAAGTGTCTGGTAAAAACATGAGAAAAGCATTTTTAAAAATAACAAATAGATTTATTTTAACATTTAAAATTGCAAATTACAATTATAGAAAAATTTAATAAAAGTTCCCCGTAACTACAGTACGGTAAAATGAGAATCTATACCACATTAAAGTTCACCGGGTTCGACTTTTCCGTCCACATACTCTTGATGATTTCTATCCTGGAAAACTCATGGCACATCAACTAACTTTCCATTAGGTATACGACATCTCATCACTGTCGGAGAGTCAACAATTCAGGAAGTACGTCAGGCCCGCTCCGGTAAAATCATCCTAGGTAGTAGACGACATAACTATCACGACCGCGGCATGTCAGACGAAGCCGGCTGGCTTATCGCTGGGACCAAAACCGCCGAGAGAGAGAGAGATCGGATGGAATCTTGACATAGCTTTTATAGCAAAAACGTTCCATCCGTCATCAATTCATTTGCATTTTCCCGCTTGAAACATCCTAAACAAAACTTCAGCAAACAATCCATCCGTGTGAGTGGCAACACCATTTTTACAAACTCACATCGGAAATAAATAACATTAACATGAAGTTTAACTGTAGGAATTCCTTTTTTTACACTGTTCGTTTAACGGTAAGAACCGTGAAAGTTGTTTACATTTTATTTAGCACATGTATTTTAACATTAGGGAGGTCGGGATGTTCGGCAATAGGTTTTTAAAACGAGTTCTACCCCGAGCCCAGGTGATTATTCCCTGTACATGTGAGTAAACATTTTGCATTAGGAACGTCAAGAAACTTTAATAAAAATAAAATAGGCATATTTTGCCAACAGCAAATCATACTTCGCCGTTTTTCAGCTTTCGCAAAAGGATCTGGTCCCCATTAACCACGAAAAACGAGGGATCACTGTATTTAAAATCTTCTGGTTTTCATAAATTTTGGTGTAATCCCCTATAAATAGGGAATTTTGTGGAAAAAATCACTTCAGCAACGTTATTATCCTATTTAATTTCTTTGGCAAATGGATTTTCACAAAAAACTTACACTTTTAGACATTACAAAATGGATTATAACTTTAGATTACTGAATATTTTGTCAGTTATGCTTGGAAACGTCATATAAGGAACTTGTCGGTAGTTGTAATTTAAATGATTGTTAAAACTCCTCATTTCCCCCCAAAAAAACAATGAAAAATGCATGCAAAATTGTGGTACATCGCAGTCTACTGGATATTTTCCTCGAAATGTTGGCAGATATGAATGTACCAGCAAACAGGCGGTTAGTGTGTCGGATTTCCAAACGGAGGGTTGAGTGTTCAATGCCTGTCCCGCTGAAGACCCACCTTTGGGATACATGCATTTAAAATCTGGTCCCCCCTGAGGTTCCGAGAGTACAGGAGGGTGGAGGATTTCCCTTCCCTTCACTCTTAGATCAACAAAAGAATGATGATGTATTTGTGGTGGTGTCATCCGAATACATAAGCTGTGCTGGAGCTAAGTCGTACTTCTATCCTTGTGGTGCTCATTAAAAACAGAAGGCACTCCTTGTTTGCCTCAATTCCTGGTCGCTCTGCAAGTGAGCTTGGATATCCAAGTGGCATTAGCAAAAACAACGACACAAACAAGCTCTTTATTATGTATAGATGTTACATGCTTATATTACATTGCTGTATTACTTAAGACAACACTAATTTAAACAGTTTTCTAAAAAGATCAATCACTTTTCTTTTTCAGTTCTTTGATCTATCATTGACTGAATTTGGTCCCTACAAAATGCACTATTCCAGAGATGGGCGGTAAGTAATGTGTGTGTGGATGCATAGAATTCCAAACAAGAAAATGTTTAACTAACAAAAAAAAAAAATAATTAATTACAAAAAAATAATTATTTTTTTTTTAAATTTGCTTTTGCCACATTTTGTTTTATAAATACAAGTGTGTGTTTTTTAAATGCTAGTATATTAATGCCTTATGTTCTGATATTCTTGACTATTATATGATGTGGAAAAATATTCTTTTAATTATTTTTTTTTAAATTTGCTTTTGCCACATTTTGTTTTATAAATACAAGTGTGTATTTTTTAAATGCTAGTATATTAATGCCTTATGTTCTGATATTCTGGACTATTATATGATGTGGAAAAATATTCTTTTAATTATGAGTTATATCAACTGCAATTTTGAGATTCATATTGAAAAGTTCAGTATTTATTTATGCTTTAAACATGGTACAACTTCTCAAATAACATGTCACAACAACAAAAAATAATCAATCTTAAATAACAAAATCAACCCACATGTAATGCAAAAAGTAATTATTATTCTAGGCAAATAAGATGTTAAACTTATGTGTTGAATTTTGTAATTTTGGTTATCTACAAATTAGATAAATGATATTTTTTGAAATTTATTACCATTTTTCAAGTGCACTATTTTTGAAAGATTGCACAGTTTATGAATTTTAATTAATTTGTAATTTATCCCGATCAACCACAAAAATATGCTACCAATGTTGATGTGTCACAAAATTTTTCATCAAATTTAACTTTTTTTTTTGTAGTATTACTCAAAAAGTATTATTGGTAAATTTCATGTATTTTTGCACTTAATAATAGCTGTCTAAGCAAGGGGAGTATTATGTAAAAACGATTAATGTCCCTCAATTTTTCTCTGAAATCAAAAATTTCTGAAATATTTTTTTTTTTTAATCATTGACCATTATTCTTTCATATTTATTTATATTTAAGATAGCTTACTTAACATATTCAATATCTTATTTGTTCTTCACTTTGCTTTGTTTTCCTCTGCATTTTTCTTAGCTTAAGCTTTTTGTAAAAATCATTTTAATCACATGAAAAGTGAAATAATTGTTTTTTATTATTGTGTTTTTATGGAATGTAAATTTTATTACCATTAAGTTTGCTTTTTAATTATCTGTTTCACAGAATTAATATTTGTTTGCAAGCTTTAAAAGTGAAAGTCTTATTCATTGATGAAATTAAATTTGAAAAAAATGTTTAATTATAGGCATCTTTTACTTGGAGGATACCGGGGTCATGTTGCTGCAATGGACTGGGTGACAAAAAGACTTCTATGTGAAATTAATGTTATGCAGTCTGTTCATGATCTTTGTTGGCTGCACTTGCCCACCATGTTTGCTACAGCTCAAAAGGATTGGGTATACATATATGACAATAAAGGGGTTGAGCTGCATTGTATCAAGAGGCTTAGCCGAGTTTTGCAGCTGGAGTTTTTGCCCTATCATTTTCTATTAGTGACCTCGGTAAGGATTTTAATGTTGTGATTTGCCTATTTATTATTGAGCTTTTTTTAAAAAATTGTATAATTCATTTTTCTTTATGTATAATAAGAAAACAAACCAATAAGACGCTATTTACTCTATTTCTAATATGTAGAACTAGAGATCATGCCTGAGAAAATTTGAGTCTGTTTTCAGACCTTTTGCTAAAATCCACTCATTCAAAACAGATCCTTCACAAAATTCCAGCCATCCAAAAATGTACCCTTCACAAAATTCTGATCTACAGAATCGTGCTTTTCACAGAATTATTTATTAAATAAGTAGCAAAAAAGAATAAAATTTATCACTATATGTTTAAATTTTGAATTTTCACAAAACTCTTTTCAAAAGTCACAAAAATAGACCCTGTTAAAAATGCTGAAATCTATATCATTTACTATGTACTGCAATTTCAATCGCACAATCAATTTGGAAAAAACCTTATGATGTGAAAGAACTATACAGTGAAACCTCGAGAACTATACACCCCAAGGGAACACGAAAACATATCGAGATAAGCGGGTGTCAAGTTATCGAGATTCTTCAATTTCAATTGCTAAAATTGGTGTATTGTTATTTCTGTCCCATTGATGTTATAAAAACCAACTCCAGTGTATGAAATTATCCCGATTATCCATTATTATCATTATTTTGAACAGTTATGCGTCACAAATAAATTAATATATAAACACATTACATCAAATCTGAATACCTCATCAGAAAAAAACCATAATTTTTGTTTGTTTTTCCCTCTGAAGAGAAAACATAAATTCCTCAACACTATTAAGCTTGCTAATTTGCTATTCAGTTCAGTGTCAATATTCATGTATTCCTCACAAATGGGGAAGCGAAGCGCCCCAGGGTACAAGCAGAATAGGGAAGTCTTCCAGGAACACTTATCAGAAAATAATTGATTAATTGACGAAGAAACATCACTGTGAAATATTGAGAATTGTACACTGTGAAAAAATACTGAAAGAAAAAGTTAAGAAGAATGCAAAATGGAGGTCGACTTACCCGGATCCTGGAAATCGTGTGTCAAGTTAGAGATTTTTCGCCCATTGAAATTTGCATTGGGCCTACCGCTAGGGGGGGGGGGGGGGGTTGGTGTTGACTGACCGAGGTAGTCGACTTATCTGCAAGCCGAGCTACCAAGGTTCCACTGTACAAATTAAAATTACAGTTTAATTTTAAATTTTAAAATCTTTTACCAACTCTATGCATACATTGAAAAGTTGATTTTATTCCTGCACATATTCAAAATCTTAATGAATTAATAGAAAAATAATTTATTCATTTATACCTAAAAAAATCTGATTTGGGAGGAACAGTGTTCAGAAACTTTCAACTTTTCTTGTTAATGTTTAAATCATTTAAGAAAATGTAGCAAGTAATATTGTCTCAAGAAAATTAACAAATGCAAGTAAAAATAGCATGAAGATAATGCACCATGGTTGTGAATTATTCAAAATAATTACATAAAGTTTGGCCAATACAAAAAAAGTTTGTTTCTGAATGGATCGTTTTTTTTTTTTTTTTTTTTGGCGCCTTTCCTATGCTAGTATATTAATAGTAACTGTGGTTAATATTAACAGTACTTTGGTGTTTAGTGTGTTTGAGCTGCTCAATTTTTCTTCACATCAAAATCAATTTCTTGTGATCAACAGTTCAGAGATCAGTTTTTTGAGATAACAAGGTTATTTTTTGAAAGAAAAAAAATGGTTTTCCTTCAGAGCAAGTTTGCAGTGCATTTTGTGCTCAGCAAAGTAAGAGAGGAAAATATTGTGAATCAGTTTCACAAATAGGATAAAGTAGAGTATTGGTTATAATGAGTTGTGAAATTTTACTTGTTAGTTTTTGAATGACAAAACACTTACAGCTGAGAGGGCAATGAGGGAGCAAATCTCGTAAAAGCTCTTGATAACTGCAGAAATGCTATTCTGTTTTTGAAAACGACCTATAGCATTGTTACCTGACCGTTCAGTGATTTGAGCACGAATAATTTAAAAATATTAGAACAGTGGTAAAATTCAAAGTGATCCACATAAATAAAAGCATGCATTCTTTTCCACACACAACTTAATAATAAAACACAAGTTACAATTTCAGTTTGTTTCTCAAATAAAGTTATATATTTATGTGACTTGAATTTGTCAATTTTATAAGAATAAACAAAGGAAACAATCACTTAACGAGTTTAAATGCATGCATTCCAATGTGTTTAAATTATGCATAAACCATTGTGTAGGGGATTATTTAGAGAACTGATATTCATAGGATAGCTGGCACTGCCTTGTAATAAGGAAATTATAATCATAAACATTTGGGCTTACCTGCAGAGCAAGTGGAAAGCTGGATGGAGGGAAAGAAAACTAAAATGAAAAGGATAAATGCATCATAATTTAATTGAATACAGAATAGTAGGTTACATTTAACGTCCGAAGGGTTGGACGGCCCATTCCAGTCTCTCCGAAAAACAAGTTTTTCTCGAGGAGGGAAAAGTTCCGTGGTTCAGGTTCAGGGGGGAGGTGGTGCCCTCTGTCGAGGGGTCAGGACTGAACAATTGTGTTGGAGGAATGAGAAGAAGGAGGGCTCATCTCTTCCATAAAAAGCCATCCTATCCATAAAAAAAAATCTTATTAGAATGTATATTTTTTTTAATTTAGAGTGAAAAAGGATTCTTGGCATGGCTGGATGTTTCCATTGGGAAAATGGTGAAAGAAACTTACACAAATGCTGGCCGACTGAACATAATGTGCCAAAATCCATACAATGCTGTAGTGGCTACTGGACATCCAAATGGTAATTTTTCTTCCCTAGTCCATTTTTAAATTAAAGGGTTTTAACAGTTTTTTTTCCTTACATTTGATTGTTTTACTCATTTGGAAAGTTTTTGTCTCTGCTTTACATTTTACATCAATAATGCATTATCGAGTTTGTAAAACAACTGTTTCGGCAGAGAATGAGGAATTTTCTTTGTCATTTAAGTGAATAAATTATCACAGTAGTCTTGATTATCTGAGTTTATGTGGACCAAGTTCACCTCAAATAGTCGGAATTTGCTTAAATTGTCAATATTTAAGAAGATAAAACATAAATTCACGTTAAAATTCATACATTTTCAGGGTTGCCAACTCTTTTTCAGTGACCTGAGGAGCAATAACTTAAAATATGAGGAGTTTTTGAAGTTCTTCAGGAGCAACGCGTAAAATAAATATAAATTTTACTAAGACATTTAATTGCTAAAATGCGCAATAGGTAGAAGCAAAAATAACAAACATTTTATTAAGTGCAGTTTTCAAAATTAGGTAAAATACATAGTTGCAGGTGACACAAAATTTAAATACTAGATTATCATAAATTAAGTTTTTTTAATGAACAAATTTTCATCAAAAATTACTGAATGCTGTTTCAAAATACAACCTGAGAGAGATAAAAAAAAAGTTAAGATCTGAGAGCTAATTGTGTTGCTTTTTTCACTTTTGAAAGTTCTTCTGCAGAAAACTTGGTTTCATAGCATACATTACGGGTAGGCTTACATTTCTCAATAATTATAGCCTCCAGCGTTTCTATTTTTAAATTATTTCGATTATCAGTGACATTGTTTCTTATTAAGCTAAAAACTCTTTCACAAGCAGCATTGCTATGAGGTATCAATAAAATATTGTGGATGAACTTAGGCAAAAGTTTATATTTAGTCGAACCATTTTCATCTAAAATGTCTTCTATCTTAAACCATGCTTCATCAATTCTTTTAGAATTGATGATATCATCTGTGAGAGCATCAATTTGATAAAGTAAAAATTCACCTTCAATAGAGTCTCTCTCCTGAAATTGATAGCCAAAAAAATCAAAAAAGAAGTGTAAAGAAGAAAGTTTGGCTGAAGCCCTCTTTCTAACATCCGCAATCTCAGCATGTTGAAATATTCTTTCATTGTATGGAAACTTTTTTATTACATAAGAGCATGCCTTTTTAAAATAGTTGCGAACATCCACATAGAATTTTTTCTTTTGCTCTTCTCCTACACTATTAAGTAGCTGGCGAGTTTCAGCGCCAATTACAAGATTTTCATCACTCTTTTGAAATTTTTTATTTGAAAAATCTATTTCGAAAAAAACTTCAATGGATAAAAATGCCGTGGGATTAATAAAGCGTGCCAAAAGTTCCTTAAGAAAATTTTCAATGCTACTGTAAAAAACATGCACCATTGGAGCTTCGTTCTGAAATAAGCAATTAATCTTGTTAAACACTGGTATAATAGAATGCAGAAATAACAAGTACAGTTTCGTCATTGGATCCTCAAACTGCTCTTTTAATCTAAAAAAAGTGGATGAACTTCCCTCTTCTTCTTCGCAAAAAAACTTTTTTAAAGCTTCCCATTGCTCTAAAAAACGAGTGATTACAGCTCCCATTGATAGCCAACGTGTAGACCCATATTTTGTTATTTTGTGGTTTTCCACTTCTGTGAGTTCCTGGCACATTTTAAGAAGTTGCAATCTTTTAGTGCTTTTT
The DNA here is from genome assembly GCA_038502835.1 of Octonoba sinensis. Classification (NCBI taxonomy): domain Eukaryota; kingdom Metazoa; phylum Arthropoda; class Arachnida; order Araneae; family Uloboridae; genus Octonoba; species Octonoba sinensis. The sequence goes on from CM076603.1 coordinate 29,681,074, forward strand.
TTCAAATAATAATAGACATTCACTAAAAAATCTTCAACATCAAATCCCTTTATTTCACGTGCAGCATGCTGTGCAGCTAAATGTATCAAATGACACGCACAGCCATGAACAAAAACTTTATCATTTTCTTTAATCACAAATGAACTCACCCCTTTGTAATGTCCCAGCATAACAGATGCATTGTCTGCACAAAATGCAACACAGTTTTCCCAGGAGAGGCCAAGATTTTTAAGTTTGCTGTCCAAGAGTTCAAAGATATTTTTGCCTGTTGAATCTATTTCTAATTGAGGCAAGGACAAAACAGATGTAACAATCTTCTTCAAATTTTCATCTCTAAAAGTCACTACAAGGGGATATATTTTCTGCGATGTAGTTGTATTGCTACCGTCGGTAGCCAAGGAAAATTTATTAACTTTAAGATTATCAATTATCTCTTCTTGAGATGTTTTTGCGAAACTCTTTACAATGCTTGTAGTTTTAGTACGAGCGCAGGAATAATTTTTTGCTATTTGAGAGTCTGGACACATTTCTTTGATCAATTTAGTAAAATGATCCGATATGGATAAAGAACAATTGTGTTCCACAAGAAATTTCGTAAATAAAGCCTCTGCTTTAGTCACTGCCATCGATGATGAATCACATCCAGCCTGCTTATTAAACATAGTTGTCAAGTTCTGACTGTCCGCTTTCAATTTAGCATTAGTCAAATGCCGGGATCCTTCGACGTGCCGACGGCAATCACTTTTTCCGCCATGAGCAATTTTAAAATCAGTATTGCAAACACTACAATATGCATGTGTATCCGATAACTTGGATCGTTTTAAGACCGGCCATGCATTTTCATATTCCGGTTTAAATGTTTGATTATGAGATCGCTTGCGATCCATTTTCGGAAAGCAAAAATTAAAAAATCGTAAAACTAATATCAAATACCATACAATATGAATTTGCTAAACAGCACGTGCGAAGCAAAGCCGGTAAACACACTCACTACAGCGCAAACACAACTACAAAACAAAAATGGCTAGTCGCAGGAAACAACCTTACTTCTGTATAAATATCATTGGCTGCTTTTCTTCAGAATCTGACGTCATTCTACTGCTACTGTCTTCCTATTTGCTGAAAAGATTCGCGTCGTGAAGGTACGCGAGGGTGATTTTACTCCTTTCTGAAGGGAAATTCACGTAGAGGAAAAGTCGTTATCCAGGCAATCGTAGGGAATTTTTCGCTGGCGCCGTTAAACGAAAGTAGTTGAAGAATATTGTTTTGAATAAAAAATACGAATAAATAAATAACTTTGAAAATTTTTACTCTTTAGACAATATTTTTGATTTCTTGTGGCATTTTTGCTTTACAACGGATGCAGATAGATTTCCGGGGCAATTAATATAACGTGCGGAGTTGCAGATTTTTCACACTCGCGCGGAGCTGCTCCGCGAATTCCGGAGCACTTGGCAACCCTGCATTTTTTATACTTTTCTGGCATTTCTGAGGTACCTTTCCAATGATTGCGTAAAAATAGAGTATCATTTAAAAAAGTATTCAACAGTTCTTTGTTTGTGGGATGGTAAAATTTTCGTGCTGTTGTTGGCCTTTCTTCCTGATCAATGCATTTCAATTCAACAGAGGAGCAGAAAACAGCAAAGAGAAGCTGTCTTTTTTTTCCTTTAGAATTCTAATTTTCTTGTCAGAATGGAAAAAGGGATTTTTTTCTGGTAAGTTAATTAAAGCAGAACTCTTAAAGACTAGGATTATCAGGACTGCACTATATTTATTGTTATTATTATGTATTCATTAATTATTATTTTAAAATATTTTCATGTATTTATTGAGATTATTATGTACTTCTTTGCATTTTTTATTTCTTTCTTAGTTTTGCTTTTAGTAAATATATTTCTCATGATTCTTGAATTCATTAGAAATAAGAAGTGTCATCGAGAAATATACGAGCCTACTTTCCTGTATATACCAACATCAAATTTATACTCTAGCTATCTTCTCTCTTTCGCCTTTAGTTTAATTACTTCAAATGTACCTTTTTCAATGGTTCATATACACGCATTCATTTATTTATTCACTCACTCATTCATTTATTTATTCACTCACTCATTCATGTATTCATTCACTTGTTCATTCATTCATTCAGAAATATCTTTAAAAATCCAGATCATAAAATTTCATGGGGAAATAGGTTCGTGTACTTCTGGATGAACTTCGTATCTGTACATGTTCTACGTCATTAAACTCTTCCAATAGAGTTTGTTCCAAGCAAATCCATCTGTTAGTTCAGGATTTATATAGTATTCAAATTTCCCTAAGGGGCTAATGGTAATTTTTTTTTTTTTTTTTGAACTGCTCAAAATTGAAACAAAATTGTTCAAATCAAAGCATACTTCAGGTTGAGAGCTCCTCTGAATAAGCTTGTTCAAACAAACTTAGATCTTACATTCAGGGCTTATATTATTTGTTTCCTATTTCTCCATAGGCACTAATGTTAAGATTTTTTGAACTGTTACACATTGAATGAAAAAAAGTGCTCAAATCAAAAAGTAAAATTTTTAAATGAGATGTCCTTGGCACCAAGATCTTTCGAATGCCAAAAAAAAAAAAAAATCTTTTGTATCAGACTTGCCTCAAAAGTTATTAAGGGGCACAGACAGACAAACATTTCCCTCATCTCAAAACCCTACTTTCAACTTTTTTATTTTTCTATCTTTATGTAATTACTTCACTTATTTTTGCCTTTTGTTTATTTTTAACAATAATTTCCCGATACATTAGCCTTCTTTCATACTTTTTTTTTTTTGCCTACTTTTACAAAAAAGTAGGCAAAAAAAAGAAAGAAATGTGAACTTAAAAACATGTGCACATGTTTATTAAAATAATTAGTAATACTGAGAGGGAAAAAATAGACACATATGTGTCTTCATAAAAATTCTCTAGTTGTATGGAATACAAAACTAAGTTAAGAAATGTATCAGCATAATTTAAAAATAATGCTTTAATTAAAGCTAGTTATTAATTTCTGGATTCTGAAATTTTGTTTTTAATGTTTAGTTAAGAAATTTAGAAAGATAAAAAATAGATTTCTTGATTGATTGCTATTTACATCCAAATTCAAAAACTAATTTTTTTCACTGTAGCTATTCTACACGAGAATTGCAATTTTTTACACCCAAAAGGTGCATTATTTCTTCCAAAGAATTTGTAGAAGTTTTTAAAAAGTTTACTCTGATTACTTTTTCAACCATTTCATTTTGCATGATAAACGTTTTTGAAAATTTTTTTTTTCAGATTAAATTACTTGCAACAATTATTTATTTGTTTTTATAGGTACTGTTAGCATGTGGTCTCCTAATGTTGAAAAACCACTAGCAAGGATACTTTGCCATCCTAATCCAATTAGATCAATCGCTATTGATACTAAAGGCCTGTAAGTTGATTTTACTTTAATTCTATCATATTTGCATTGCTACCAAAACTGAAAAAATAACAAATTGTTGCTTGGTTTAGGTATATGGCCACAGCATGTGTTGATCGAACGATGAAAATATTTGATGTAAGGACACTCAAGAGTTTGCAGACATATAAATTAGGTGCTGCTGCTGGATTTTTAGACTTCAGTCAGCAGGGGTTGTTAGCTACTGGACTCGGAAATGTTGTTGAGGTAAGTAATGGTACTTTTTGAGCTGGACTTCAGTCTTTTAACCCCTTAACTGCCCACAAAATCTCCCTCAATTTGCTAACCTCTTTTTTTTTTTTTTTTTGCATAGGCCATTTAATAAGACTGTATGTTAAAAGAAATGCAGGTATCTACTTCGCAGTTTATATGAAAATCTTTGTTAAAATATAAATTCAAACAATATTTTCAAAACTGAACATATAATTTCCAAGATGCAGCTTAGTGTGGCACATTTTTAATTAAAAGGAAAGTACTTCTCTATGGCATTTAAATACATCCACGGCAGTTAATGCTCAGTCCGCATACATACCCCAGGGGTACCTGAGGGGTCATTAATCACCCTGTGCTTGGACAGTCCCAGAGTTACATGTTGAATGAATGAATTGTTTTGGGGGTGGCTCTAAGGAGCACTAGCACTGCGACCTCAGGTCTATTGTACTAACAACCCCAAGTTAGTGAGTCTGGAACAGACCAGTGGCTGAGACAAATTTCAGCAATAAATCAGCAGGGAAATTGGGTAATTCCCAGGGTTTGATGTAGTGATATCCAAGATATTCAAATCGATGAGCAGAGAAATAATCACATTCACACAAAATATGTGTAGAACTTTCCTCTACCTCATGACATCTTCTGCACATTGTGTCAGCAATCATGCCCATGATGTTGAGATGTCTCTTGAGATTGCAATGACCAGTTAAAAGACCAATGATCACCCTAATCTCGTATCTACTGAGTTTCACCAGTTCCTTAGATCTTAACCAAGGGTAATTTTGGTTAAGTTCTTTCGCTTGTCTTTGATTGTTGCTTTTAAGCTAGGCATTATGAGCCTCTTTTAGGAAGATTTCCTTGATTGTTTTTCTTAATATACTGTAATGCAGACCAAGGACTGGTTCTGGACTAATGAAAGGAGTTACTGTGCCCAATTTAGCCAGTTGGTCAGCCATTTCATTGCCAAAAATACCACAGTGACCAGGGACCCAATAAAGAGTCACCTTATTTACAGCGGCCAGTTCGGCAATAGTGTTATAGCAATCCCAAACAATATTTGATGAGAAGCAGTGTTTTTGTAGTGCCAAGAGAGCAGCCTGGCTATCAGAGAAGATTTTGATGGTTTTGCCAGAGATGCTTCTATTTAGGCAAGTACTTGCGCATGCCAGGATGGCCATCACTTCTGCCTGGTATACAGTTGTTAGTCTACCCAAAGAAGAGTGGATGCTAATTTTTTTTTTATTTGGGCAAAAGGCACCGTAGCCTGTGCCATGGGAAGTCTTAGATCCATCAGTGAACCAAACTTCATTGGCGTGGCCAATAAGCTTAATAGGGTTTTCCCAATCAGTTCTGGAAGGGAATATAACATTGTGTTTTGACTCAAAGTCAAAGCGTTTAAGCATCCAGTCCGAATTCATGGAAAGCAATGCGTGATCCTTGATCAGTGTATCAAATTTATATAAGGATCTTTCAGAAGAAAGTTTCCATAGTTTTAGAAATTTTATTCTTTGGGAGCAAAGGATTGCTTCCATCTCTACCTGCTTATGAAGTGGTAGAATGCCTTGTAATAACTCTAGGGTCTGAGAGGGGGTAGTCCTCATGGCACTTGTCATTGATATAGTTGCCATTCTTTGGAGACTAGTAAGCTCTTTCCTTGTTGTCACACGGCAGGCTTTTTCCCACCATGCGATAGATCCATAAGTAATAATGGGGACGATTACTTTAGTATAGATCCAATGGACAATACTAGGTGAAAAGCCCTAATTAGGACCAATTGCACGTCTACAGGCCCATAATAATCTCTTTGCCTTAGTGGTGCTATATTCGACATGACTGTTCCAAGTCAAAGTCTTGTCAAAAATGATACCAAGGTATTTAACCTCGTTAGAGTATGCAAGTTTAGTATTAAAAAATTCTATACTTTGCACATCTTTAATTCTTTTTCTAGTAAAGAGTACAAGATTTGTCTTGCCAGGATTAACAGTCAGGCTAACTTCCTTGCACCAGTTTTCAACCTTTTTGAGGGCAGATTTCATGAGGCCAATTGCAGTATCCTGGAATTTACCTCTTACTACTAAGGTTATGTCATCTGCATAACCAAAACAGGTCACACCTGATAGATTAATTTTATTTAATATTTCATCAACAACAAGGCTCCATAAAAGAGGTGAAAGTACACCTCCCTGCGGGCAGCCTTTGCAGTTCGTAATGGCAAGTGTGTCGCCTAAAAGAGTTACCTGTACTGATCTAGTTGATAGTAAGCAACCAATAAAGGTGCACACCAGATGATCAACGTTTTTCCTCATAAGAGCATTCAGAATAACTTGAGTGGGCACACGATCAAAGGCCCCTTCAATATCCAGAAAGGCAGCAAGTGCCAATTCTTTACCGTTTACAGCTCCATCTAGAATTGTGGTTAATTCATACAGAGCAGTTTCAGTTGATCTGCCAGGTTGGTAGGCATGTTGTTGCCTGGAGAGTGGATTGGCTTTCAGCACATTGTCTCTGATGTGCCTATCAATCAACTTCTCTAGGGTTTTGAGAAGAAAAGACATAAGGCTAATAGGCCTAAATGCTTTGGCTTCATTGTAGTTAGGTTTACCTGGCTTAGGTATAAAAACAACCCTGCAGGTGCGCCAAGCGGTAGGTACATAACCATATACCAGACAGGACCTAAATATCCTGCTCAAGTAAGGTTTAATGATGTCACTTCCTTTTTGTAGTAAGATAGGTATTATTCCATCTACTCCAGGAGTTTTAAAAGGCAAGAACGAGTTGATCGCCCAAGCAATTTTATCGCATGTTACGATTTTTTTAGCTAGGTGCCAGTCTACCTTTCTGCCACGTGGGATAATTTGAGGAGTGTCCAACTCCTCATCTGTTACAATAGTGGAGTCCGGGAGGTGAACCTTGAACATTACTTCTAGTGTGCCTCGACCATCCTCAGTGTATGTTCCATCTTCTTTTCTGATGGAACCAAGTTGACAGAGCTTATCTCTTGATAAGATTTTAGTGAGCTTTGCAGCACTTGACAGAGTGTCAATTTGGCCACAGAAGTCCCTCCAGGAATCCTGTCGACTTTTCTTAATGGCGTTATTATAACTAGTAAGAGCAGCTCTGTAAGCTGACCACTGTCCTGTTTTTTTGGCTCTATTAAAGAGCCTTCTGCAGTTCTTACAAAGACCACTAAGATTTTTATTCCACCAAGAGACACGTCTTGGTAAACTAGTGGTGACTGCTTTGCAGTTATTTTGATATGCTTGAAGTATGGATTGTTGCACAAAGTCAACGGCCATCTCAATGTCAACCACAGAACTAAGGTTAAAAAGATTACCGCTGAGGAGAAGTCCCAAGTCTTCTCTGTAGGAATCCCACTTGGTGAATCTGGGTTTCGTTTTGTCCTGCTGGGATGTTATTATAGGACCTGTAAGTGTCATTTTGATTAGTTTGTGGTCAGATAAAATAATCTGATCAGACACATGCCAATCATTAATGCAAGCAGAGGTCTTGTCATTGCAAAAGGTGATATCAATGACTTCACTTCTGTTGCATGTTACAAAAGTTGGCTTATTGCCAGAGTTTAAGATAGTTAGGTTATTACAAAGAATAAACTCTAGTAATTCCTCACCTCTTTTGTTGCAGTTACTGCTGCCCCAAAACCCATGGTGTGCATTTGCATCACATCCCACGATAAACCTCCAGCCGCTTTTAATGCATTTATGCACAAAATTTCTGGCGTGAGGCGCTAGAGGAACTTCATCCTCATAGGGAAGATATGCCGACATTAGGCAAAAAGTATCTTCATTGTTGTGAATTAGCCGAACAGCAATGTTATCCCCATCCAGATAATCCACCATACAAAGAGCTTTTTGTTTTTTGCTAACTAAAATACAAGCTCTAGGTCTGCTACAAGAGCGATCGAAGAGCAGGTTGCCGCAGTTACCTAAACCAAGAATTTTACCTCTATTAGTCCAGGGTTCCTGCACTAAGGCAACATCTACTCTTCCTTCGGCCAGTTCTTTGTTTAAGACGGCAGAAGCCGACTGGCTGTGGTGCAGATTGATTTGTTCAATCTTAATAGCACAAGCCATAAACACAAGGCACACAAGGTCACTCTGAAGGTAGAGTGTCAACCTTGGGAGAGAGGCTACCCTTAAGGGTGCATTCGGAATCATCTTCAGACTCCGTAAGACCTAGAAGATGAATTTGTGAGGAAAGTGAAACACTAGATTCATCAGAGGTGCTAGCAATACTCCTAGGGGAGACACTAGGATCTGTATGAATAAGGTCACTTACTTTTTCAGAAGACGAAGTTTCCGTCATAGTTGTCTCTTCTGTTGAAGGAAGAGACGAGGACTCCTCCATGGGGTCTCTGTAGTACTTGCAGGGTCTTCCACGGATGTTGTTGTGGTCCCTGCAGTGACTTTGGCTGTTGCAGCAGCTGGCTTGGGGGCTTGAGGGTCATGGAGGATCTTAACAAGACCCTTGCCATACGCACCTGCATCAAGCCCCATGTCTCTGTCCCTGATGTACTGAGCACATTTCTGGTCAATCTCTATGATCCATTTTGCAATGGTGTTAGAGATTGTTCTGTCTCTCGCACGTCATTCAGATGTGTCGAGGCCCTCATTGCACAGATGAAGTTTGTTAAACAATTTGGACGACTCGACAATATTGGTGTTGCGGGTTTTGAAGAGAATCTTCACGGGTTTTGGTAGCTGCGAAGCTGGCAATATTTCTATCCCCAGCTTGCGCCACTTATCCCCAGAGAAGAACTCTTAGCCAGGCTGCAGTGGCATCATTTGCGCAGTTGATAATAAGGGCACCACCAGCCAACTCCGAAGAATTGATCTGGGGGCCCTTACCCTCCTGCATTTCGTCGATGTCGCAGAAGATTTGTTGAACTAAATATAAATTCTTGGAGAAATCAAAAGCTCACCTTTTGTACCTATTCACTGCCTGCACGTTTTCCCCATCGGACATCTCTGCCTTGTCACGCAAAGCGAATTGATGTTGTTGAGATGTCTTACTTTTGCCAGTTTGCTGCCGAAGCCGAAAGAAGAAAGGAGAATTTCCATTTACGGCCGGATGTTGAGTTGCGTATTCCCCATGCAAATTACGTGTGACGTACGTGCTTGCGTGGGGATCGCAACTCGTATATAAGGCAGGCGGCAGCTGGCATCCGAGCTTACTTTTATTCAACTTCCCCGACCTCTCACGTCTCCGATGCGATTGCACATCGTGTTGGGCTTCAGTTGAAGCCGTTGTTTTTTTCATTTGAGGTTAATTCCTCTCTGCAGACGTGTGTTAATTTTTACAAATATTTTAAATGAAATGTTATTTTACTTGGTTGAATATTGACCAAGGGGAATGTTAAATTGCCGATATTTTTTGTCAACGCATATGAGCCACCAGTTCCTGTCCCGAAAGGATTTCACCGAAGGATATCATCAGGATGTCTAATTGATGCCAAGTTTGTTTTTTCTTCCGCTCACCTTTAACTGAATCGAAAGAAGCAAAGAAACCTTGTGCACTTGGTTTTTTTTATCTTGGACACCGGTGACTTTATTGTGAATTTATTCAAGGACGTGGTGAATATTTTATCTCTATTTTTCAATGTTGACTCTTTTACCTATCGGTATTTTAACATTATGAGGTCGTTTAACATGTTGTCATTTGTTTAATAAATGTTCATTTTTTTATACAAATATTTGTCATGTATTCTTCTCGGAAAGGCCAAAAGGTCCACTCTAAATTTTCGTTGGCATATCTTAGTTAATTTTTATTTAAATGTAATTTAAATTCTCTAAAACCAACAAGATTTCATCGACATCTTTCTTTACAAGTTTCTCCTGGATGAGATGTCTTGATGACGGCCATCTTCACTCCAGAGAGAGCCTGACTGTAAGATGGACCAGATGTTTTTTGTTTTTTAACAGCAGGCAGCTTTGCGGAAGGTGAAGGAGTTTCGGGTTCTGACACCCTTACTCTCTTCGTGGCTTCAGGTTTTTTTATCTGCTAGGTCCTGATGTTGTGCGTCCCTAGCAGCCTTCATTAGCCTCTTCCTTTGTCTTTTAGACAGCTTCTGAGGGTTTTCTCCGCCGGCTGCCGAGGCAGTACCAGCAGGAGAAGACGTTGATGCTTTGGAGATAACTCCGGTCTCTTGGACCGTCGAGACGATACCTTTGGCTTTGAGAGCCGGAGCATTGATTTCAGTCTTGTGAGCCACTGAAGTGGCACCAACAAGAACTGAGGAGATTGGTTTTTTGGCTTCAGAGGAGGGACCCTGTTTGGGCACCACAGCATCTGAAGCAGTAGGATTTTTAGGTGTCTTGCCACCGGGTTTTTTGAATTTTTTAGTATCCATAAAACGGTAAATTTACTGAGGGTCTAAGATGTCACCACCTGCGGGACCCTCTCTACAGGTGGAAGGCAAAAAAATACAACATGGGTCTCCACTCCACAAGTTGAACCGTTCGCAACAACCTTTGACCCCGGTTGCCATGTGCGACGCACACTCTCTTCGGCACGGTTCCCACACCTTCGATTTAGGTTGCCGTTCACCCACTCCAGCCGTCCTGTCCGGTGAGTCATAGGGCAAGCCCAGGACACCACTAGACATTCTGACACAAAGCAGGCTTATGCCATGGACATTATGGCACTCTCCTCTTTTTTCAACCAGGCTTGGGACTGGCAAGACTCCCACGGCTGCGCCAATTGCGCAAAACTGCGCCAAAACGATTTTTCTGCTACATGCTGCTACAAAATGCGTCTTTTCGCAAAATTTGCGCCAAATAGCGACTTTCGGAAAACAATCGAAAAATTTTTTATTTTTATATTTTTTTAACCTTAAAATCGACATCATTTTTCCTTTAGTCAACTAATTTTTTACCTTTGAAGCAGTTTATTAATGAATATTAGCTCTACCCTCTTTTAAGAACATCAAATATGGATGAGAAACTTGAGCAGAATGAGTGATGTATCCCACGCTTGTAGAAGAAACAGTGATACGATTTCTAATATTTTGTAGTATTATATAGAGAAAAATCATTCCTCTTATCATTATTTATGTTGAACATTTTATTTGGCAAGTTTTTCTTGAAATAAATAAAAAAGTTTAATTTCATGGAACGTGAAAAAAATTAACTTGGCGTTTTTCCTCAGTGCACTTTGTTTTCTAATGTTTAGGAAATACTAATCAATGTGAAAAATCAATAACAGAACAGATGTTTAAAAGATTGCTGCTCTATTATACCAATTTTTTCAAATTCCTTAAGCCTACTCTCCACGTGCAAGCAAAGGAGCGCATACGTTCTACAATCTTTTTGCATCCCCTACAAAAATCGGATTTTTTTCATTTTAACTATTTATAATGTTTCTTCTCAAGGTAAATAAATAAAATGTATATTTATTTTAAATAAAAACATTGTTTGAAAATATATATTTGTTCCCAAAAGTGTTTAGAGGTAGACTTTCAAACTCTGTAAAAAACATTGAAGTTCAGCTTTTTTCTTTTCTCATTACTCTTTAAGCTCTATAATCTATATCATATAACCACAAGCAATTCAAAAACATAAAACCTAACTATAATGAACTTAATAAGTAAAAAAAATTAGTTAAGTTAGAGAAAATCATTAAAAAAAAGCATGTATTTCTTAATGAATCAATGATCTTTAGCAAATATGTTAAGCAATATTATTAGAAGAAATAGAAATTTTGTTGTGGATGAAGGACCTCATAAAAGTACACTTGCTTAAAGTTTCAATTTTTTAACTAGATTTGAAAGTTATGAAATTATCATGCATTTCCTCTTTCTTTTAATTCAATTTAGTTTCTTTCAGCATCCAATTGTTGTAACCCTAGGACTCTTGAAATTTAATTGTAACTATTACACAATTTTTGAAAGATGTAAAGATAAATTGTTGGAAAAAAATAAATAAATCATTAGACATTTAATTATATACATATAATAAGAAATACATTTTGCCTTTCTATTATAGTACTGAAAAATATAATTTGGCTCTTGAATTTTCTTGCTGCAAAATTATGAAACTCGGCAATTTACTTTTAGTGCCATAAATTACTTCCAAAGCATCTAAGTGAGAATTTAGGATTGAAATTTAAAGGAATGTTTTTTAATCAGAAAAATAATAAATATTACTGCAGGTAGAAAATAGGATCGACTTCAAATATTTTTTTTGATAAGATATGAAATTATATTTAATTCATTCAAAATTTTACTGTTACTATAATCACAATGATTATACCTAAATAAGTACAATTTAAAAAAAAATTTTAATTAATGATAAATAGTTTAAAATAGTTGAACCTTTCATATTAGTTTTTGCTTATTTTCTTGAAAGAATAGTGTTTTAGCTATTAAACAAAAAAGAGAGAATGCAATGATTTTTGAAAAGAAGAAAATTTTAAGCTTTCTTCCAGCTATTCTTAACTATTAGAAGAAGAAAAAAACAACAAAACATTTTTTAAAATAATCTGTTTCTTGAGAAAAGGGATCATTCATAAATGATGTCACGCTTTGAGGGGGGGAGGGGGGTTTGTGAAATTATGACAAAGTGTGACAAGGGGAGGGGAGGGGTAATAAGAAGTGTGACATCATGCATTATGCAACATGGCATGACATGTGACAAAGGGGGGGAGGGGGTCAAATACATGGGAAAAAAGCATGACGTCATTTATGAACGGCCCCAAAGTATTGAAAAACACTCTTATAAGGGTTATAGGTTTAATTAGTCTTACTTTTTGAGTAGGTTATACAGTAAAACCTCGATAGTTCGTTTTTCACGGGACTCAACAAAAAAAACGAACAAAACGGAAAAAATGAAGTAAACGGGATGAGTATTTTTTCTGAAAAATTATTAAACATTTTTTATCATAGATAAAGTAGAGCTTCATCACTGATGCGTGACGAAAAACTTGTGACGTTCTGATACGGCATGATAAACAGCTGTGTATAACGTCAATAAGCCTCAACTTAGGGATATTTTTAGAGATACAGGGGCTGTAAAAACGGAACGACTTAACCGTAGAAACATTCAATATCGTATGAACAATAAAAGCATATAAGTCATGTTCAGTATGATTAGTGAAAAATAAGTTGTAAGTCATAAAAATTAAGCATTGTATTTGTGCTTTGATAAATTTAGTACAAATAAATAACAGCCTTACTGGTAATTTATTTGAAGAAATCTGTAATACACGATTGCTTTGAATTTTTCTGACGGATCATGTACATGGCATTTCCGATGGCAAAAATTTTTTTAAGCGAATCGTCCTGTGATTCGTTACATAAAAAGTGTTTCTTTACTATTTCTAATCCATTTAACGCCTCTTGAAAGGATGGCACCAAAACTTCATCTTCATTCTTGCCTGATTCATCCTCATTGTCATCACTCTATCTTCACTTTCGTCATCCTGCAAGTAGTTGGAGATGTCTGGTATTGTTTCCGGTTCTGTCCTAAGCACATTCACATCACAATCAACATAGTAAGGAAATTTGATATTCAGTGTAGCAATTTCGTCTACCACATTATCTATAGGCTCAGTTGCAGATTGTTCGATTTGAAATCCAGCTTTACGAAAAGCATTTTTAAGCACACATTGGTGACACTATTCCAAGAGGATAGAATGATTTCCATAGCTTCAAGAACATTGAGTTTATAATTCGATGCATCCTCAAACTTATCGATTCCAAGCATATTTAGCGCCTTCCGTACGAGCTGAGTTCTGTAGACAAACTTGAAAGAATGTATCACACCGAGGTCCAGCGGCTGCAGCTTGCTTGTGCATTGTGGAGGGAAAAACTCAATACGAATATTCTTTAAGTTTGGCTTTGGAGAAGTATGGGCCGTGCACCGATCCAGAAACAGAATAATTTTTCTTCTTTGACGTCTCATGGCTTTGTCAAGGTCATAAAGATAATTTTCGAACAAACTATCCGTCATCCAGGATTTTCTGTTATGCGCATAGTTAGTGGGAAAGCTTTTTATGTTCTTAAAGCAACGAGGCTTTTTTGATTTACCAATTTCGAAAGGCTCTAACTTCTCACTACCGTCTGCGTTAGCGCATAAAAGAACAGTCAATCGACATTTTGAGAGCTTTTCGCTATGGCAATTTTCCCCTTTCACTACATATCCGCTGCTTGGCATAAGGTTGTAGAATAACCCCGTCTCATCAGCATTAAAAATGTCCTTCAAAGAATATTCTTTGATGATTTCGGGATGTTTCCTCGTCATCCATTCTTCGACAGTATCAAGATTCACTGCATCAGACTCTCCATGGAAAGTTCGGTAAACTAGGTTCTTCCTCTTTTTGAACCTATCAATCCAACCATTAGATGCTGAAAATTCAATGTTCATTTTTTTGGCGATTTCCTTTGCCTTTTCTTTCAACAGCACTCCATTAACGAGAATTTTGGCTGTTCTCGTATCGTTATACTATTGTAAGAGCACATTTTCTATGTCTTGATAAGGCAATGTCTTCAATGTTTTTCGTTTTTTGCAAGATTTTCCAAGATCGTCACATGATTTTTCAATTGAGTCTCAATTTTTTAAGATGTACTGAAGCGTAGTCACCGGAATTTGAAATTTCTTTGATAATTCTATTTTGCTTCTATGAAAACTTTTAAATTCCTTTAAAATCATCAATTTTTCGCTGAGAGTCAAAAATTTTCGTTTTGTACCGCTGGTTGAAGCCATCGCACCGCAAATTTGAAAACTCAATTCAGTGATAAGCCAAGCCTTTGTGAGCCAAACTCGAAGTAATGGTCACGTGACACCAGCACGAACGCCCACTTGTTTTTCCAGTGCAAAACCCGAATAAACCAGAATAAACCCACCGCTCAGCAGGAATGCTTAGCCCCTTTTTCTCCTTTGACCCTGAATCCAATGCTATTCAATGCTTGAATTCCGGTAATAGAGTGAAAATAATCTGTTTTCTCAAGTTTTCTTATTTCTTTCTCCTTATTCTGGAAGGTTTTAAGATAACAAAATGGGAAGTATTGGTTTGGTTTCGTAACGAACTAAGCGGGAAAAAAAGAAATTGATGATGAGAAATATGAGGGATATTTTAACATTGTAGTAATAGGGAACTTGAAGGGACCAAGGTTGAAATGCGAAATATGCGGGAAATACGAAGTAAGCGGGGACGAACGAACGAGGTTTGACTGTAAATAAATTCTTAAGAAATATAAAAATAATCCAGTTTTTGAAGGATGACTGACATTTACATTTCCTATCATTTTGAAGACTTGAAACTGCTCTTACCCTTGATGTATGAAAATGACATTGCTTTAAAACAGTCAATATTAAAAAAATAAAGAAAAAAGTCCTCCAAAAATGGTACAAAGTTGATATTTTCGGCTCCTAAACTGATACAAAAGTCGATTTCTTCTGCTCCAAACTGATACAAAAGTTAAAATTCTTCAGCTCCAAACTGATACAAAAAGGTCATTTTACCTGCTCCGAAAGCTGCTACAAATTCTGTTGAGGCGGTGGGAGCCCTGGACCGGCTTTGGCAGAGTTGAGTTAGATGTTAAATGGGGGAGATGTATCATCATGAACCGCAGGGTGATTAAAGGTAATGTTATAGTTCTGTTGTCAGATTGCATGAATGAATCTTAAAACATTTTCCATGTTTCCAAAAGTTGACGGAAAATTTTAAAAAAATGATTCATTCAGGAATGGCAAAAGTAATGTTTTAAAACATATAGATTCTGAAAGTGATGTTAGTAATTGGAAATAAGAGAGGATAATGAGTAGGACATATTCTTGACATGGTGCATATATGTGCTGACTAAAGAATAAAGTACGGGGGGGGGGGGGGGGTATTCTTAGCATTTGAAATTTTGCTAGTGGCTCTATGAAAAGATAGACCTCATTTTTTTCCTAATTGTTACAATTTATTTGTAATTTTTCTTATGTTATTGCAACAGTCTGTCCAGATCAATAATTAATGATGAAGTCTTGGTTAATACAGAAAAGGAACATTTATTTACATATACCTCATAGGAACTATTATAAGAGCACCTTACTTCATAACATATCTTTTTCTATCGCCATTAATTCAAAATCTAAATCTATTTTTCTTTGATACCTTAGTTCTTGGATTTTCTACATTGTTTCTGCAACATATATTATATAAAGGCTTATCTTCAACATGTGTTGTGTCGAATTTAATGACCAGAATGGAAATTTTATGAGGTGTGGATTTCAACAGTTCTGATTAAACCCTACAACTTGCTCCTAAACGTTACTTTATAAACCATCTTTAAAAAATAAATGCATTTTTGAGATAAAGTAAATCTTGGTTTCATTGAATTTAGTTATTATCCACATTCTAAGTTTTCTCACTTATTTATTGAAAAAACACTTATATGTATTACATATTTTTTATTGAAATACATTTTTTAGGTATATAAAGACTGCTGTACTCAAGCTGTCAAAACACCTTATATGCGGCATAAACTAACCTCAACAGTGTCAGATCTACAATTTTGTCCATTTGAAGATGTTTTGGGAATTGGTTATTCTTCTGGATTCAGCAGCATATTAATCCCTGGTACGTATTATAGAATTTTTGAAAATAAAAAATAAGTAATTGTTTGTAAAGCCATTAGCTTAAGAGAGAAAAAAAGATTTATTCATATTATTTTTTTACTGTATATTTTTAGTAGATTTTAAAAACATTTTATTAGGTGAATAATATAATAAAGATTTTGTTTACAAGTAGCATTAAATACTTAAAGCACTGGTGTAGATAAGGGGGATCCCCCCTTATACAGGTCTAGCTATGCCACCGACTCAAAGTAATGCCTGTGTGTATCTGTTTCGCATTAAGTTAATCGCTTTGTATTGTTATGTTTTCAATTGCATCAATGACATATTTAAATAAGGTAGTGTTTGCTTACTGTTAGCAACTTTTTAAAATACATATTTTGTTCACATGATACTACAGAATCTTTAAACATGTTCAAACAGAGATGTAATTAATTAATAAGCAAACAAGTAAGAATTATAAGGAATTATAGGATTTGTTCGATTTACATCCCTAAGCTCACAACTTTATGCATTAATAAATCAGGTTCTTGTGTCCTAAAACATGTGTATGCAATATTTTTGCAATTTGTATTTTAAAAAGTATATAGGTTCACCTATTGTTTCCGGTGTTTGTGTTTTCAATGCCATATTTAAAGCTCATTTTGATTGTCTAACAACAGAGTAAAATCTAAAAATATTTTTATGTGCTATTTATTGATTTTTTCATTATCTAATACTGTAATTTTATTGTAATAATTTTGCCCGGTGTAATAAAAAAAGTGAAACTTTTTTTAAGATCATGAGCTGAGAACCTTATTTTGTATAATTCAATTATTTTAGGGGCTGGTCAAGCTAATTTTGATGCTTATGAAAGCAATCCATTCATGACAAAATCACAGAGAAGAGAGATGGAAGTGAAGTCCTTGTTGGAGAAGGTTAGAAAATTTTGATTGCTTGCACAACCTAAAAGTTCTTCAGCTTTTTATATCGACATGCTGCCGCTTATCTGCGTTGTTTAACGCTTTTATTCTTCTTTTATAGATTCAGCCTGAATTAATAACTTTGAACCCTGGACAATTAGGATCAATTGATGTTCCCACCTTAAAAGAGAAGCTGGAGAAAAAGAAATCCCTTCTGGTACGCATCAGATCATTAGTTATTGTCATGTATTTTCATTTTTTATTTTGTATTGGTTAGGGATTGTTTTAGATAATACAGCAAAATCTCCATTATCTAAATTATCTCTCTCAATGTTCACCCTATATGTATAGATAGATATACAGGGTGATCATTCCTTTACGTGTGTGTGTGTGATATACAGTGGCGTTCCTATCATGAATGTTACCCTCCGGGGCGCTAATTTGTAATTTGTGGGACACCCCTCCACCCCAAAAAACTCCATTATATTACTCTTTAATCCAAATTTTTTTGTTCGCTCGCCATTGTCCCCTCCTTTAAAGTTATGACTTACATGTAGGAAACATTTAAAAATTTAAATTCAAGGAATCATTCGTACTAATGTATACTAAAGTACAGTAGAGCCTCGATTATCCGAGGTAATGTGGACCGAGGGTACCTCGGATAATCGAAAACTCGGATAACACGGACTCTGTCCAACTCGAGAGGAAATGAATGAAAATGTTCAACGGAACTCGCTCGCTTCTTTTCTGCCGTTTTACGCAAACGTTGTAGCCGTAAAAGGTCTGTTGAAGTTGTCCCCGATTGTTGTTCTAGGGCTTTATCTCACCAGAAAATAAAATTAAAATACAACTTATGCCTTTGGATGACTGTTGTGAGTCTGTGACGCCGCCATCGGCAGCAAAAAAAAAAATTAGGTCAAATTTACCTCGGTTATCGAGGCTCGGATAACCGAGGCTCTACTGTAATCATATTTCTTTGTTTTAACTTTTTTGTTTTATTCTTTAAAAAGAGCTTTTGTAATAAAAGATAGCATATGTAATTAAGTAAAAAATTGATCTAAAAATTATAGTATTCTTGATTATCCAAATACAATTTTCCAAAAGTGATTTCTCCTAAGTACTTTGGTTAATAAAAATTCTTACTTGGCTGTCAAAAGGTCGGTAACCGGGTTATTTTAATTATTGTTTAAATCTTTTTTCCCGACACAAGCCAAAAGAAAGAGAGAATTTAAACCTTAATTTTAAGCCAGGAAAAGAAATAGCCACGGGTGATCCTGATCTAAAATTTGCAAAAATTTTAGAGAACTTGTTTTAAAAAATCGATCTTTCGCAAAAATTTGCAATTTATAACAAGAATGAAGAGTACATGTGCTTGTCTCTCTAAAAGAAGACTTCTGGAATTAATATTACAGAATTTTCGTTTTAATTTAATCTCTTTATTTTTTTATTGGATCTTATGTATTATTTATATATATATATATACTCACACAGGTATACATATTGTATGGTCAGAGAGGGATATTCCCCATATTAGATAGTTTTTCTTTTTTAATTTGTAGCTCAAACTTTTTCCTTTTTTTTTTTACCGAGATTTACTCATGGAAATAACATGCTTTTACCACCTCAAACCAGTAATAAGGCAAATATATAAAAATTATTCCTAACAACATTTAATTATATTTATTATTAATCTTTTAATGTGGATGAAAGGCTTCTTTTGCATTTGCCCAATCAAAGAAATTTCCAACCTTAAGCTCTCACATTGCTATTTTTCATCGATGGTAATTCAGAATTAAAAACCTGTTTGAAACACCTCAACTTTTATGATTGGTTTCTCTTCTAAATCTTTGCAATAATAAAAGTTGGCATTAAAGATGAAAATTTAATAAAATTTTCTGAACATCTATTTTTTTATTATTTATTTTATATATAATTTCATACTGTTCTAACTTGCATGCATTACATATTTTATTAGTTTCAAAGAACTTAAAAGATATTTTTTTTTTTTAATTTCCTACCTTGCAAATTATTTTCCCAGGATTTTTTAAACTTTTCAAATTTCATACATTTTGCTTAAAGTTCTTAAATACAAAATAGTTTTAAGTGTAATTCAATGTAAATGTCATTTTTAACAGATTGATCTAATGAAGGACATAAAGAGTAAAATAACTTATCTCATGGTTTACAGTTTCATTCTTAAATTGCCTTTTTAGATGCTCTTATTATAATTGTATTTAATTTTTATTTGTAGCATGTTAAACCACAGAAAGTAGAGTTTGAACCTCGACCTAAGGCTAAAGGACGAAGTAAATCTGCTCGAGTTTTCAAAAGGAAGAAAATTGTTCAAGAAACAGCAAAAAGGGTCAGTAATGTACTTAAATCTTTGATTGGTCCAAATCTAAACTTCAAAAAAATTGCATGTTTTTGATGTAGTTAAACTTCTTTATAAAGGTCACCTTGCGTATAAGGTCAGTTGTAAAAAGTCAGAGTTGCCTTAAAAGGAAGTTCTGTTTATTTTGTTGATGGTCATTTAGAATCCCCCTACATGCTTGTTGAAATATATTTCGTAAAATTAAGAATAACAAAAATTCCCTTTTAAGGGACCGTTCATAAATGATGTCATGCTTTTTCCCACATAGTTGACCCCTTGCCCCCCCCCCCTTTGTCACATGTCACACTATGTTGCGTAAGCATGATGTCACAGTTCTTGTTACCCCCTTTGTCACACTTTGTCACAATTTTACGAACGACCCTCCCCCTGGAAGCGTGACATCATTTATGAATGATTCCTAAGAAGCAATTCGCTATACAGAATTTCCTTGAGTGATTGAGTAAAAAATTTGCTTTTACATCAAAGCACTCTTCTTTCCGTTTACTGAAGTATCAAATTCAGATTCTTGAAAAACAACAATGAAAAAAATATTCTACTAATAACTTAGTCAAGTGCCCTCTCAAAGTACTAACTGTTGTTAATTTTATTTAATTATTTTGCACATTCAGAAGCATTAAATGAGCATCTTAGAACTCTTAGCAGGGGTGCACAACCTTTTTGGAATAGTGGGCCAGAAGAAATGCAAAATATTATGTTGGGGGCCAACATATAAACTACCCAAATTTGTAATTATAAAGATTCAATTTTAAACATACATTTTATATAAAAGTGTAAAATACTAGTATATTATTAAACTTCAATCCATGAGAAGTATTTTAATAGTCGATTTATTTTAGAAGTATTTTAATAGTAATAGTAGAAGTATTTTAATAGTCGAAGCAGAATTATTTTTTGCAACATTCAAATATTATATACAAGAAAAAAAATTAGTAAAATGAAAACTTAAATTTGTATGAAAAACTTAAAACTCTTAATTGTGACACTAAAGCTGTTTATTACAACACCAAAAGAAATGATATTTTTGCAAAAAGCAATTTAAGTGTTAATACAAAACCAATCCAGTTTAAATTAAAGTAAACTGAAGAATATCTCATAAATTAATTCAAATATCCAATGTGAATCATCATTTAATATAATGGTTGACATTAAAATAATAATCGGTATGAAAAATTAAAATTTTCGGGAAAATTTCTTATTATTAAGAAGTGTTCGCGGGCCAGCTCTGGGGGTGTCGTGGCCCAATTTTGGCCCGCGGGCCATAGGTTGTGCATCCCTGCTCTTAGTAATCTAGAAGGAGTAGTGTTAACAACATGTAAACCAAGGCGAGACTTCATAAATATCTTTTAAAATATGAAACTTATTTCAAACTCTTTTGCAGGCGTTATGTATTAATTTCTAGTTTACATATTTTGCAGTGTATTAAATTAAATGAAGCAAAAATGAATTGATATATTGGCATACTAATTGCAACAATTTTAAGTTTTCACCTTGCTTGAATGTCATACTTAAGACAGCATGTATCTGGTAATTAAAATACTTGTATTTTCGCTTGATATTGGGTATATGACTCAAGCCTTTGAATTTTATGTGGTTCCTCCCTTCCCCTGGTGACCTTATAATGATGTTTGACCATACTAAATGCTGCTAGAATGTTATAGTGTATGTTTTTATTTTCACCTAGGATTTTGTCAAGTCTGCAGTTAAAGAAAAATCGGGTGGAAATGAGATATCGAAATCGAAGCCTTCTCAAGGTGTTTTGGACAGATTTAAGAGGAAAACCAATTGATGGACAATGTACATATTATGTAAAAATAGAAATATTTATTGTTTTTCTGTTTTTGTTTCTTATTTCTTGTGATAAAAACTGTTTTCTCTAACTGTATTTTGTGTTTATGTAATATTTTTTTTGCACATTTCCACATTTTATGTGGTTTCCAAATTTAATGTTTGGGATATATTTCAATTATTAAACTTGTCTTACTGATATGATTTGAAACGTACTTCAAATTGTGGTTTAGTTATCCTCATTAGTACTTAACCCATTAACTGCCGCTATATGTTCCAACAATTTTTTTTTAATAAGTAATTGTTCTTTTCTAGTGTACAGAAGGTATCTATGCCTATTTCATTTGAATTTGTAAAAAAAAAATATTAATAACTAAAAGTTATAGGCATGTTCCCAAAATGGAAACATTGGCGCCTAATGGGGGTATAAGATTCTATAGGCATTTTGTATTAGACATTTGAATTGCTGAAGTTTATTGCATAATAGTAGCTTCTTTTACGATTTGAGTCCATGAAATCTAACTTACCAGTTCATAATGTATTCATTTTGTGCACCTTTTTGTTTTTTAATTGTTACATCTTTTTTTTTATAAAGTATTATTTTGAATGAAAGAGATCTGTACAGTTCTTACGATGCATTGCATAAAATTTTTTCCCAAGAAGGCGCACATTTTTTGGACAAACTTTGCACCTTGCTTGTCTTCCTGCATTTTACAGGAAACGATTCACCCCGTAAAAGCGTACATCTTGGGATACAGATCCAGAAGGGCCGGGACGAAGATGATATATATGTTTTGGTTCATGATCTCTTTTCATCAATGCAGTCGTAACTTATCGCAGAAATTCCAACCGAGAGAGCTTTCAATCACATTCTCTAAGCAGTCTCCAGGCTGCTACAATTGCCATGTTTACTATATTAATAAAAAAATGCTTTTCCATTTTACAATGCTGATAGACTTTGTAGTATTCGAACCAAATGTCTGTCTTTTTTCTTGATGGCGTTAGCACTTCTTACAGGGCAATTTTATAGCCTATTTTCCCATATAGTTCCAGTGGTGCTACATATAACTAATCTTGAGACAGTTAGTCACCGGAAGTTGCACACGTTCTATTTTGCAGGTGTAGCGCCATAGTACATATGGCTGAAATCTCATTCGCTTCCGAAAACTAACGAAGGCGCCAATGTTCCCGAAATGGGACAAAGCTATTCTTTCATCAATTGTGACTCTTTTTTCTTATATTTTGACTTTGAATCAGGGATGTTTTATAAAATAGACAGTTATAATCTAAATTAAAGTGCAAAATTAATTTTCATTATTATTACTAGGGAAAAAATGCATGTGTATTGAATGTGTTCAAAAAGCCAGTTTCGAGTTTTTTACATTTTTATAAAAAATATTAATTACTAAAGCGAGCTTTTTAAAAAAATTTTAGAAGCTTTCTCAAACATAGAGGTTTGAAGAAAAATTAACAATATAATGATATTTGGAATAAGTATTTTGAAAAAAAAATCAGAAGTTCAGAGCACCAATGTTCCCAAACTGGGAACATTGGTGCTTAATGGGTTAAATATGCTCTGATCTGAAGAAAAAGAAATTTTCTAAATGTTTGATAACATTTTTTTTGTTTTTTTTTAATTACTAAAATAAATATCGTGGCATTGAATTGCTTTTGGAAAGTATTTCCACAACATTCTAATCATATAATCATTTCAAAAATTGAAATTCAAATTCTTCCATTTTTAAACGAGCTATGAAACTTTGAGCTGGCAGGGTGGCGTAGTGGTAAGGCACTGGCCGTGCGAGGCCAAGTTCACAGGATCAAACCTGGCCCAAGTTTGGATTTTCAGGATACAGAAAATCGCCAGTGTCCATGTCATGTGAATATGCGGCATGTTAAAGATCCCTTGAGTATTTGTTTGGCTTCGATTCTCTTGGCTAAATTAAATTCCTAGTGCAGTTTCGAATCATTTAGAGCTCAGGTGCCCCCATCTAGGGGGAAACTGAGGGTCAAAATTCTCAAGTGGCAATGACATCTGCCGATAGTGGTGCTACTTTAAACAATGAAATGCCGGTTTCCAGGGAAGGCCAGTCTGCAAAGCGTAGTAACCATATGCAGCCCCATTAGAAAAAGAAAAATGAAACTGTTTCAATATCTCAATTAGAAGATAAACAAAATGCAAATGTGACTTATTTAATTGTGAGCAAAGCCACTTTCAGTGAACAATTTCAAAAGGGGAAAAAAGCCTGACTTTTCTGTATCTTGAAATCTGCAAGAAACAGATACAAATCATGTAAAAATAGGGTCAGGGAAAAAAATTAAACCATTATTTAAATAAAGGGAAGGGGGGGGGGTTGACAAAGACAAAAATTTGTACTATCTTCGATTGCATTATATTTCATTGTTTAAATACTAAAAGAAATTAGGATTTAGTAGAATACGATGAGATTTGAAGAGGGAAAAATGGGATCTAAAAAGCCTTTTCTTTTTTGGTGAAAATAGACTGCTAGCATACAAAATTATAGATTTACACTATATTTCAAAACAAAAGAACTGTTAAATATACTGAATTGGAAAATTGCGATTTTTATTCAGAAGCAATTTTAACATTTAAGTATACTGTGCACAGTTGCTTGGTTCTACTTACCTTTTGTTATCAGTCAGTGGCACAGTAGAAAGGGAACTCAGGGGAATGATGTCACTTTACTACCCTCATTTTAACTCAATAATCCCCCCCCCCCCCACCTTGTTTTATTCAACATTAGCATCTCCCCACTGTTTCATGTTAACACATGTAAGCGTACTCCTACTTTTGTTTTCAGTACTACATCACTGTTATCAGTGTAAGCATGTAGGTATGTTATGATAAATCTTTTAAAATTTTTGAAAATAGATTTATCCAAACAACCTGGGGTACAGGATGTGTTCAGATAGGATAACTAATCATTTACTAAAAATTTGTAGAAACAATGTAAAACCCATACTTTATTTTCACAAATCTTACAAGTGAATGTCGCTGAATTTATCTAATAATATGAGGCGTTGCGAATACGAAGGGCGAACTCAAAAAATTGTGGTTTCGAGAAAAATGCATTTGAATTTTTTTTTTTATCGATTGCGGATAAGGGGTAGAACTCAACAAAGGCTGATGTCGATTTTGATGTTATTTTTGGTGTATGATTGATTCTTAAAATAATGGTAAACAACTGGCTGTGAACAAAGGTAATTCCTCTGAAGAAAAAAAATCAGTTATGGGCAAACCAGTTGGGCCCAACTTTGGGTAGGTAGTAGTACTGGGCGATGTTTAATTTTTGATACCGCGATACATCGTCAAAATAATATCTCGATATATTGCGATGTTTCAGTACAGTATGGGCCTCCAAATTCGAAATCCCGAAATCCGGAAGACCCAAAATCCGGAACTTAAAAAAAAAAATCGATAGCTGAAAAATTCCAGCTTTTGTTTTTTAAAGAAAATAGGAAAATATTTCGCACCGTTTTTTTGAAATAAACATTTTAAAAAGAAGAAAAATAAAATGTAATGAATATGTTTAAGATCGGAAATGTGTAGTTTTATTTCGCGATCTTCTGAAAAGGGTTCGTTTTTGCGATTAGAGTTTTTATTGTCGCTTTCATGCTGAGTTAATATCATCAAATTTTGCTTTTTTAAATTTCTCGTAGTTATAAATTTATTTTTTAAAATGAACTAATTTTTGCGCGATACAGAACACTCGCGAAGTTGAAATTCGGTGTTTCTCGCATTTTCCCGGTAGTCTCATCTTTTACTGCAATTAAGTGACTAGAGAATATAAAATCATATCAGAATTTGACGAAATTCTTTTTATTTATTGTTTAATTAAAGAGGTTAAAATAATATCAGGAAAAGTCTAGATTTGTCTATGTTTTGCCTCAAAAGTCGACTTCAAATTCGTTTTTTGTGTTAAATTCCACGACTTATATAGGCAAGTATATACGATAATAAAAAATGCTATAAATGAGAGCAAGAATCTTCAATTTTTACAAGTTACAATAACAATATCCAATCTGAAATAAAGATGAAAAAAAAAGTATAAATAATTTCTTTTCAATAATAATAGCTAAAACGTCTATTTATGTATATTTCATGAATTTAGAAGAATCACGCATTAAAAAAAAGTATTAAAAAATACAGACGAATTGGAACAAGTGCCGTTACACAGATTTACCCAACACAAATTTCTAATTTTACTATTAGTAAACTGTTTGTGAAAATGTACTGTACTAGTGTTTCCTATTCTGTAGAAGGAAATAACTTGTTTTCGGTTGACCTTTTTCAGAAACTGAAGAACGTTTTTATTGTAAAAGAAAATGAATGAATTATTTTAAGATTTTTCAAACTTATTAAATATATTTTCATGCATTAAGAAAGTCTTAAATACCATTTACAAACTTAAATGCAAAAAAAAAAAAATCACTTAAGGCATATTGCAGATTTTATTTAGTAAAAAGAAAAAACATTTCATTTTAGCGAGCTTTTACCGCTTGTCAATTAATGAAAAGCAAAGAAAACGAAATATTTTCCCAATCATAATGAACCCCATCATTTATTCACTTCCCATTATTGCCGCTAGCAGACCCAAGTCAGAACTTAGAAATGCACACACCACGCTAACGTTTCGAAAAAAAGAACCAACACACAAAGGAGCGCCGAGGATTTCCTCGGCAAACGCTTGATAGTACGTGTCTTCCCCCACGACATTAAATGCAAAGAACAAGCTCTTACGAAGAATCGGGTATCATCGTCAGTCACGATGTTATCGGAAATCATGATGTCATCGTCAGTCACGATACATCGGAAACCGTGATATCATCGTCAGTCACGATGTATCGAAAACCGTGATATCATCACCAATCACGATATATCGAAAACCATGATATCATCGCCAATCACGATGTATCGAAAACCGTGATATTATCGGCCTTCATCGCCAATCACGATATATCGAAAGATACAGCAATGTGAAATCGAACATCGCGATGAATGTGTAATACCGGTATTTTGTGAATATATCGCCCAGTCCTAGTAGGTAGTACGCCGTACGGGCAAACCAGTTAAAGGGCTAACTACGAAAAACGAAATATATCTATACAAACTAGAACTGCAATTTTCAAAGGACGAAAAAAAAATTATTCTAATAAAATATGCTGAAAACATTTTTAATGAACAAGCCATTTTTATAAGTTAAAACTAAGAAGCATGTTGTTTGTCTGAGCTTTAAGGAATTCCATGTTTTTTGTCTCTTTAATGGCAAAACTTGTAAAAGGATTCGTCATGTATTTCAATTAATAATCCTTCCCAGCAGTTTCATTACATGCAATCGAAAAGTATTTAGAACAGCTATATGGGGGGGATCTTAAAAGTGTTTAAAGTAAATAAAACATAGAACTTACTTTGTCAACTGGAATGTCCATGGTAAAAATACAAACATGTTCCTAGTAGCTGTCGTCAGTATTAGCTGCCATTTCAATTCATACTCTACTGTCTTGCACATTGGTTCATTCACATACGATGGAAATATTCATCAAAGTATCCATCTTTCCAAAGTTCCGAATTTCATAAAAGTTTGCATCTTTCCTTAAAGTTCCGAATTTCATTAAAGTTTCGATCTTCTGACTTTGTCTCCAGCTAACTTCTGAACGAAATCAGCTTGTGCTGTCATCCAATAATTGAATGAACTGGGCTTCAAAACTTAAACATTGCAAATGAGGTACTAAGGCGATCTATTCAAATGATTAGAAACTCATCGCTGAGTGCCTTCTGAGCTATTCAAATCAACCTGTCAAACAGACGACGTCTAAATGCGCGATGTCTAGCAGCCCCAATATAGCACCTTGAGTCTTGAAATTTGGTGGGAGGGGGTGTCCTCTTTTAAAATCCAAGGGTCCAAAGTAACTTTGAAAAGGATACTTTGGACCCTTGGGTATGCACCTCAAAGCTATACTTTTCTTTGAACACCGAATTTTTAAATAAATTATTTTTTTTACAACTAATTTTTTCAAGCTTTTCACATCGTATTGGAAGGGAAGAGGGGGCGAAAAATGTCTCGCATACATATCATTCATTCGACACATTACATATCATTCGATAAATCTTTTTTTTTTTTTTCTGAAAAAGATGAAGTTTGTTTCACGTTGCTAAGTTAATTAGAAGGCAAGTTAGAAGCGTTTTTAATTTCTTGAAATATCAAGACTCAACTTTGCCCGCTATTGTTCGCTAAAGTCTCTCCTTTGGTGGGCTACTTTTTTTCGTGAAAGAATTGTTCTCTCCTCATTTTGGAAGGAATATTAGTGTAGATTGGAAACGTACGTCTACTGTCTCAGGAATTTTTTTAAAATTATCCATTACGCTGTAATTTTTCACACGAATTTCAATTGAATAAATAAAAGTGGATTTTTTTGGACTGATGGGGGGGGGGGGGGAGGGAGGGAGGTGAACCTCTTTAAGCTCTTAACAAGGGGAATTTTTTCGGATGTTGGAGCTGTGCGAATACGTTTTTTGATCTTAAATTAAGGTCTTCAGCCTCTTTATAAATGAGTTCGGCTGTACAAATGAAAATTCTCCTTACAAATGAAGCGATCTGGAATATTGCTCATTGAAAATCTAATTTCATGTCACTTTACACACACCTAATGCTTTCGAGTGGCAATGTTATATTGATGTGGTATCGGAAAATTCCCTTGAGACCGCCTCCCCAACCCCCGGCTCTATTCCTGGCGTGTCTGTCCCATTTTGAGGAACAAGGGGGTGGTGGTTGGGACACACTGCGCAATCTTATCGAATTACTTGAATTTTCTTGGTTTTCTCCTATTTGAAGCGCAAATTCTTGGAAGCCATCTTAAAAGGTACTCCAGAACACATCTTTTCCCTTGGATGCTCTACAGGAAAAATCTCCAAATTAACTATTCGGCGCAAATAGAGTGGAACCCCGCCATTCGTACTTGTCCACGATTCGTACGGCGCAAAGAACCAGCTGGGTTGCCTGTTTGGCTTTTCTTTAAGAAATTAATCGACTAATTATGCTCATTTTGAACTCGTCTGGAAATAATTTATTTGGCGTTTTGGATTTTTTAAAAAATTTTAATACTTTTTGAGATTTTACTGACAATTTTAACTTTCTAAAGGGACAGCGGTTGAAGAACTTTCTTCTTCAGAGGAGGAAAGTAGTAAGGAAAGCATTTCCTCTGCAGAAATTAAAGTGATGTGTTACCCCTGCGAGAAAACACAGAGTGGTGGGAAAATGGCATCCCAACACTGCCGTGTTCAACAGCATCAACTTGTTCAACGACAGTGTTATTGACCATTTTAGAAAAATTCTGAGCAATCGTCAAAGGCAGACAACATTGGACAGATTTTTAGAGAAAGAAACCTAAAATTCTTCTAGTGCAAAAGGACAGAAAAATGAAAGAACAGCAGGAAGGGAGAAAACACCTGAGGGGATGTTACCTGATGTTTTTATAGAAGGGGACTCCTCTTCCAACCATTTCTCCTTCTCCTCTCAACATTCCACTTATGCCATCAGCTCACCTCAGTACAAGCAAAGTGCTGTTAAATATTTATTTATCTATAATTTCATGTACAGTACAATTATTTTTCATAGGTTTAAATAAGGAGCCATCTGTGGGTCTGGAACGGATTAATCCAATTTACATTGTATCTTATGTGAAAAAATAATTCGATATTCGAACTGCCTCCTGGAACGAATTGTATACGAACAGCGAGGTTCGACTTTATATCCCTTTGAGTTATTAACCACATTGCATAGTACTTAGTACAGTACCCCGAGCTTTTTAACCCCTTAACCTACAACTACGGGCATAGGACGCCGTGTAGGATGATAGGGGCCCGTCATTTTAAAATTTTCCTGAGGGGGGGAAGGGGGACCCAAAAGAGGTGTAGTCCTGGGAAAAAAGATGGGGGACACATATAGATACGAATATAAGTTATTGAAATCAGAAAGGGAGGGGAGGGGGACGCTAATGTTTAAATTAAAAACGAGTTGGGGGACGCTATTGTTAAAGTAAAAATACAGAAGGACGCCGTCCCCACTCTACTACACTTCTGGCGGGGCAAAGGGTATATACTCGATGTATATTGCATTAAAAAAACAACAATAAAATACATACTATTTCCCAAGCCAGGGGGTATAATTGACCCCCCCCCCCCCGAGAATAAAAGACTGCGCACTTTTATTTATTTATGTTGCTAGTAAGATAAGGTCTAGAAGGGAATTTTATTTTGAGGGTTTTATGTTTTAATATTTTTAAATTAGTAATATTAAATTTTTCAGTCTGTTATGTAATATTTTCAATTAACAATTTATGTCCCTTTTAAAAGAAAATTTTGATTTCGCGTGGAATAATTTGCTACCAAATCTAAGCGGCAATATTTTCATTTATTCACTCCTGAAAATGTCAAAGAGAAAGAGAAAAAAATGTCACAACGATATCTTTATCTGGATTTTACCAAAATAAAATCTCATATTTTTTTATAAAACCCATGGAATTTAAAATCGTTAATTTTATGAAATTATTATTTTTTGGCTTTGACGTAGCTTGGGCCATTGTTATGCAAACAGACTCTGATATTTGATTTTAAGAGGATATTTTTCTTTGTCTAAAACCGAATTATATTTTGGGAGCCGTTAGAAAGCCCAGTAAGTAAAGAGTTTAGACCCAAGGTATGCACCCACTGTAAACCAACCAATATACCAGGCTTGGAGTCGATTACAAAGAAACGTAATCGATTACGATTACGATTACAAAGGGAGAAATTGAGAGATTATGATTACGATTACGATTGTAATCCTTTGCCAAAAAGCAATTACGATTACGGCAGCGATTACAGTCGTTGAAAAATGTAATCGATTACGATTATGACATCCGATTACGATTTTGATTACGATTAGATTAGCATAAAATTATCCGATTTTATGCATACAACTCTCATTTTCACAATAGTGTCATAAATCAAAAAGTTATGATTTTTAATTAAATTTTTGATTTTATAAGAGATAACTGAAATGATGATGAATGCAATTATAATGAAACAATTTCAACATCACAGTTCTGGAATTATGACGTCGTTGCAGAAATGAAAAATTTGCATTATATATATATATATATATATATGTGTGTATAATCAGGAAAGGCACATTCAGTATTTTTCGAATATTTAAAACACATGTGAGGAATAACTACATTGATCGTATTTTGTATATAAGCAAAGGCGATGCACTAAATGTATATATAATGCATAAGTGATTTACCTGGTTCATTGTTATTTTGTGTGCATACAATCAAAATTTAGTTGGCCGCAATTTCTGAAAATCTATATTTCTCCATTGTATTTATTTTCTAATTTAAATTGTGCAAATATTTCACATAACACCAATTAGTTTACTGAAAATAATAATTTTCTATGATTCTTTATGAAATCACTTATAAGATGTGCATGAATTGCACGGGATAACAAAATATTCAGATAGTGTAAGAGATAAATAATCTTTTGAAAATAAATGCTGCATGTTAGAATAATTTCAAAAAATTTGAACATGAACATTCAAATAACTCTTAGCAAAATTAGTAATCGTTAAAAAGTAATATGAAGAATAATTATAATACGAATGACTATAATATTTTAATATGATTTTTGTGTTTTTTTTTTTTTTTTAACATGCACGAGCATATATTTTTTTCCATGTACTAACTGTTTTAATGAAAAAATAAAGTGCAAGTAATTTTACAACACAAATTTAACGTACAAGATTCAACTGAAATACAAAATTCTGTTGAGGTAATTCTAAGAAGAAAAAGATAATTAATTTTTAAAAATAATTCCTAAATATTAATTCATGCATTTAAAAAAACAATTGGGAAAATGTCTGAACATATATCATTTTCTTTCACATACCTATTAATTAAAAAGAATATTAGCATTAAAATATAAATAAATTTAAGATTTAAATGCATGTACTTTTTTAAATATTCGAAGAACATATTTTTTAAAATAATAATAATCACACGTACCAGGGTTAAGATTTCATGAATCTTAAGCATAGAGCATCATGTAACGCCTGCTCCTAAATTGCTGAAGTGTAAATGTGCTATTCTTTAGAAAAATTCTTCACTTCTGCCGTTAAAGAAAGGCAAAAACACAAAAGTCATTTCATGTCTCTTTATGTGTGTAGGTGATAGTACCAACACTAGATTTTCAGGGGGGCAGTCTACTTCGATTATTGAAAGGGAAAATGGGGCGCCCATTCTTAATGCAGGCTCCAAACCGGGACCCCCGCGGAGAGAAGAAAGGGAGAACTCTCTTTTACTCGCGGGGGTCCCGTCCAGACTCTCGCCTATTGCCCAACCGTTTGAATATGTTTTGAAGGGGTAATTAAGGAAGCAAAATGACCGATGCATTTGGTCCTTATAGACACCTTCCCCTTTCTTATCTACCCCGAAATCTGTGACTTGCGGACAGATTACCGCTCTTGTACCGAAACTGGAAGACGCGAGGAGACCGGAACCCCCCCCCCCCCCCTGAGAGCCCCAAGGCGATGCGAGTGACATATCCAGACTCCCTTTCTTCTCGGGCTCTCCAGCCATTCCCCGTGGAGAGTGGAGCCGCAATTAAGAATTCTGAGAGACCGCAACAAGTAGGACAACAAGCGTCTCTAGCAGACTATTATATGGTCCTGCCATCAAGGCTCTGCGACCGCCACACAGAACCTTTTATATTATGATCGCCCGTAGGTTACAGACCGCTTAGGATAGGACTTCAGTACACAGTTTGAATCCTTTTTCTTGTAATCTTATCTCTTCTATCCAAGGGTAGCGCTAAAAATTTCAGCTTTCAGCAGGTCA
The DNA here is from genome assembly GCA_038502835.1 of Octonoba sinensis. Classification (NCBI taxonomy): domain Eukaryota; kingdom Metazoa; phylum Arthropoda; class Arachnida; order Araneae; family Uloboridae; genus Octonoba; species Octonoba sinensis. The sequence continues at coordinate 29,713,294 of CM076603.1, forward strand.
AGATTACACGATTGCAGGACTAGCAGATTACGGATTTTTTCCTTAAGATTACGATTAAAATTACGGGAGAAAAAGGATTACGGGATTACACAACTTCGATTATGATTATGAGAATATGCCATCATCAGATTACGATTACGATTACGATTTTGTCAAAATGTAATCGATTGCAGCCGATTACGATTACGTAATCGCGATTACTCCAAGCCTGCAATATACTATATAACAAATGAATAAATATAAACTATAAAAAAAATATTATAATGCCAGATTAACAGCTACGCATTTATAGCAAAAAGTTTGTGTTAATTGTTATACTTTTTCAGAAAATTTTTCTTAAAAAAAAAGGTAAAGCGGGGAAAATTATAATAGGTAGTAGTAGTATGTAAATGTTTTACATCTGAATACATTTAATATCACAAGGTCGGCCAATTTAATGTTTTAAAAAAAAAATCCTAAAATACTACGGTTTGTTTTGGTAAAGTTTAACCCTACACTGCGCCGTGTTGTTTTTAAACAACACCTCCATTTTTCGTTCACTAAGCTTTTATTTTGTAATATTTTTAACATGTGGCGCATTCTTTCGTTTCATTTTGTATGTGGGATCATATTAGTTAATATAGTTTCCCCTAGATCTTGTAAACTGAACTCAAGGTTCATCTTTTTTCACAAAATCGTAAAACATGTTAATTTCGTAAAAAACAGTAACTTCTTAATTTTTTTTTCTACAAATTTTAAGCAACAATTTTATTTTAAAAAATAGTCTCTAATTGCTTACATGGTTTTAAAATAAAATAAATATAAGTTGTCCGAAAAATTTCGGGAAAAATATATATTAAGGCGCCTTTTTTACTTGTTGTTTTAAAACAACGCATTAATGGGCAATTTTTATGCTGCATTATTCGCAGTATAAACAAGAACAGGTGTCACAGGTTGTTCTAGTCAACTTTATTTAGTATCTTTTAGAAGATTATTGTTAAATATTTCACAAATTAGCTTAAAGTGGTCGATTAAATTATTATTTAGGATTTTGTTTAAAATCAATTCCCTCTCAACCAAAGAAGAAACGAACATTATCGCATAGACCCCCTACAGGTGTTAGGTTTCTTGTTTAAAATCTTTTAGTAAGATCATTATTAAACTTTATTGATAATCAAAGTAAAAATTTGCACATATAACTAATAGTTATTAGTTACATCTCCAAATTTTTACTTTAGTAAATTTTATAAATTTATAAATAATAATAAAATAAATTATTTTAATAAATTTTCATATTTTAGTGCTATTTTATGATTATAATGCATGCCTATTTATCACTGATTAGGTTTTATTTGTTAAAATGATTATGTAAAAAAATTATTATTGTTACCTCTAAATGCGCAGTGTTGTTTTTAAACAACATGTCAATTTTTCTCGAATTCTACTTTTCCGAATTAAATAAGAATTTTTTTAGTATTTTTCCGACTTATAACTAGCACAAACAAACACACAAAAAAAAAATATTTTACAAAGAAAAAAAAAAATAGCGCAGTGTAGGGTTAAACAAAAGGGGAAAAAATAGAAGAAATATCTTAAAATACATTTTATTTATACATATTGTATGATATCACTTGCTATACAAAACATATAGATCTCTTTTGATCATAGTTTAAAATAATTAAATGCTCTGCATATTAAAATATTTCTGCTTTTTAGATAATACAATATTCCTTCGATCAATCATATAGCAGGAAAATTTTTTAGAGTTTAGATTTTAGTCCAGATAATTCCGGATAACCATGCCTGTATAACGCAACCACTACAGCTCCTCCAAGTCCAATATTATGCTGTAGTCCAACCTTTGCTCCAGGAACTTGCCTCAAACCTGCAGAACCCCTGAGTTGCCAACAGAGCTCAGCACACTGGGCCAGCCCTGTAGCACCTAGTGGGTGACCTTTGGAAATCAGCCCTCCACTTGGATTCACGACATATTTCCCACCATAGGTATTATCATTAGCGTCTACCAGTTCGGATCCTTTGCCTATCTCACACAAACCTAGAGCCTCGTACGTAATGAGCTCATTGGTTGAAAAGCAGTCGTGCAGTTCAATGACGTCAATATCTTGCGGTGTGATTCTGGTTTTGGCGTACAACTTCTGTGCCGCATTTCTTGTCATGTCGAAACCAACCATTTTGATGCAGCTGTTTTCTGATAGACTCGTGGGTGGATCTGTGGTCATCTCCATCCCGACAATCTCGATGGCTTGGCTCTTTAGGTTGTTCGCTTCTACAAAGCGTTTGGAAGCAAGGATGGCAGCTGCTGCACCGTTTGAGGTTGGACAGCACTGAAGACGAGTGAGTGGCCCATAAACCACGGGAGATTCGAGAATTTCTTGTAAAGAGTATTCTTTATTAGATTGGGAATTTTGGTTGTGGACGGAATGCCTGTGGTTCTTCTGTGCAATTTTTGCAAAGTGTTCTCTTGTAGTACCATATTTTGTCATGTGTTCCTGTCCTGCAGCGCCAAACATTTGAGCTGACATGGGTGCTGCAACTATTGGGCAATTGTTTGACAGAACCTGCACAAGAACAAAAAAGCAAAAATTTAGCCTACTTATTGAATTTACAACAACATATAAGCTTAAACAATTGTACGAATCATAATGACACAATGAATACACTAGAATCTATTAGAATTTAAATTTTCGTAGTATTTTTTCTCTCTTAAAAAAATGCAAATGTGACACCAGCAACAGGCTTTAGTTCAAAATAAGTTTTACTTCTAGTCCATTAACTAAGCCCTACCAAGATCTAGTGTCCTCTTAAAATTATTCACCCCATTGCTAATAAAAACTGGTACCGATAAATTATTCCGAAAACCTACATTTATTAAAATATATTTTACTCCCTAATTTCACCATGAGCTTGGAAATTTAATAGCTTTAAAACAATGACCTCTTCTTTTTCATTTAAAAAATTCTCTTCCATCCAAACAAATTTAAGCAACGGGATAGTATCTCTTTTAATGCTGTAATATCTCATCCGTCTTACTCCCGTTAACGCTAAAAACTGATAAGCACTACTTACTTAACGTAATGGCCCATGTGTGTACCAAATTTAGTTTCATTACAAGTATTATAATTTTCATTTAGAGTGGATACAAAGAGTTGAAGTAAAAATCATTCTTTCAGGCTAACTCCACAGTAAATTTGTTTCTTTTAGTGTTCTTGGACATTATAAATACACATTTACAGTGGGATTGGATTCAGAAACAGCTTGGAATCTAACGTACCGTTCTTGATACAAAATACTTGTGCGAAAGCGTGTGTGTGCTGTGCACATACATTGGGCTCCCCCCCCCCCCACCCCCAATAACTTTTTAAGGAGTTTTCCGATTCGAAGATCTCGGCGAGGACATTTCATTTACATATTTTAGTCTTTGATTTGAACAATTTTTCACTCAAATTTTGACCAGTTCAAAAAATCTTAACATTCTTGCATATGGGCAAAAATTAAGCAAATTATGTATAGTCTACGCATTAGATTCAAGTTTCTTTGAACAAGCTTTCTGGAAGAAGCTCTCAACGGGAGACCCCTTTTTATTTCAACAATTTTTTGTTCAATTTTAAACACTTAAAAAAAATTTAGCATTAGAACCTACGCGGAAATTTCAATCCAATATAAATCCTGTTCTAACAGACGGATTTTCTTCGAACAAACTTTATCGAAAAGATGTTATGATGTAGAACATGTACAGATACGAAGTTCATCCAGAACCAAAACGAGCCTGTTTTCCCACCCCACGAAGCTTTTTAATCTGGATTTTTTAGGATATTTCCGAAAGAATGAATGAATGAGTGAGTCAGTGAGTGAGTGAGTGAATGAATGAATAAATGAATAAGTGAATGAATACGTATAAACTGTTGAAAAGGATATAATTTGAAGTAATTAAGAACTAAAGCTAAATGAGAATGAGAGAGAGAGATAGCTAGATTATCAATTTGATATTGGTGTATACTGGAAAGTAGGCTTGTATAGTTCTAGACGGAACTTCTTGTTGCATTCATTATCATTCAATATGGAGTATTACATGAAAAAAATGCTTTGAGGAACACGTTAGCACGCGGACGTCATTCTCTGCACCAGTGACGTTGTCAAAGTAGTTCAAGAGGGAAAAGTCTGGAAAGCACTGATTTGAAGTGTGTATTATTTATTTCTCATTACCACAACAAAAATTACTTACCTTCATGTGCTTGTCCAAAGGGTTTGCACGATCTCTAAACTTCGAAGTCAAAGATCCTTTCTCCATTTTTTCAAAACCAACTGCCAGCACGCAATCATTCAGTCCACCTTTGATGAGTTGGTTGGCCAACAGAAGTGCAGTCGATCCAGTGGAGCAGTTGTTGTTGACGTTGTAGATCGGAATTCCAGTCATTCCAACCTCATACAGCGCTCTTTGGCCGCATGTGGAATCGCCGTAAACGAAACCCACGCAAGCCTGTTCGATTTTCTCGTAAGGGACTCTGCAGTCACTGAGAGCAGCAACGACTGCTTCTTTTGCCATGCCAGGGTAGTCTATTTTGTTCGTACCAGGCTTCAAGAATTTCGTCATGCCGACGCCGATGACGTAGACTGGTTGATTCATTGTTGAATTCTGAAAAATTAATGCTTTTATTCAGACAATAAAATTTATATACATAACGCTCTTAGTTGATGCGGAAGAAAAGAAGTTATGTCACGAGACATATTGTCAACATTCTCTCCTAGGATAAGTTTAATTAAAACCCATTTAAAGATGGACAGCAGTAGTCCTTAAAACTCTCCATTTTATTAAAAACAACAATCTTTAAAAATCCTAACTAGAAAGGGGTCTGGTTTGAACTGTTGGCCTCTCAGGATACTGGATTGAACTGCTGGGCTCTCAGGATACTGGATTGAACTGCTGGGCTCTCAGGATACTGGATTGAACTGTTTGCTGCTCAGGATACTGGATTGAACTGTTGGCTGCTCAGGATACTGGATTGAACTGCTGGCCTCAAAGGATGGATTGAACTGTGGCAGCTCAGGATACTGGATTAAACTGTTGGCCTCTCAGGATACTAGATTTAGCTGTTGGCCTCCCAGGATACTGGATTGAAGGCTGTTGGCCTCTCAGGATACTGGATTGAACTCGGATATGATTGCTTCTCTGTCAGGCCACTGTTGGTAGTCATTGAACCCCAGGAAGTGACCTGTCAATTTTCACTGGGGAATGTTGTTTTTCTTCGAATCAAATGCTGTCCATATTGCCTAACATTGATCTAATGCAGACATCAATAGATTTTTTTTTTCAAATCTATATAGATAAAGGCTTTTTTTTTTGCATGTGGGGGGGGGGGGGATCCAGGAATACCTTGATGCCAATTAAGAATGCACCGATTAATCGGCGAAGGTTAATCATCAAAGAAGAATGTGCACAACGAGGCTTTTTCTGTGTGTGGAAGCCAAATAATAATAATGTTTTCGCTGGTATAATGTATTTGTTAGAAGACAAATAATTTAGTTGACTTGCTGTGAGAATTGTGAACATTAAGGTCATCCTAGTTCACCCACGTTTCAACATTCGGATGACCAGGTGGGAATTTGAATCATAAAAGGCCATGTGGGTCACTCAATGACCCTATCGTTAAAAGACACGTATTTGTTTACTATATCAAATGAAAGATCAAATTTATCATTTGAAAGTATTTAATAATATTTGTTAGAGTTAGTCATAGAAGAAATAAAAAATGCAGTATAGATGCAATAAAATACTTTAAAAATAAAATGATGATTAATTCACGTCAGGATTTGGAATTCGAATACAAACTGATTACTTTATCTTAAAATAATTCATTTTGATTACTACACTCATGACATGTAGTTATATTAACGTGATTTTTTCAAACAAATCGATTGCACTTACCACATTTCTTGGTGGTTTTATTAACAACAGGTGGGGGCATTTAGTGACCCCAAATCGAAATGTAATTTTTATGTATTTATTTTTTCATGGGGGAAGCGATAGCTTCCTAATTCGTAATAAAATAGTACAAAACTCAGCTATAAAAGTACTGAAAGCGCTACATTTTTTAAAAAATTAAATATTCGACAAAAATTGACATTATGGCCACTTTATGACCCCACTTAGTCATCCGAAGGTTAATATTTGTCTATGTAAATCGACTAGTTTTCAATTAATTTCAAATTTAAAAAGAAATTCCTTCCAATCGTTACATCAGCGAACGTGGAATCATCCTAATAATATCTTAAAGACCGGTTTTAAACTGAATTCACCTTCTTTCCTTCAGAGCTATTTAAATTAGTAAAATGGAGGAATTTAATACATTTCGCTACTACATAAATTTTCTGATTAATCTAAAACAGGCCGTATTTTTTCCCCGACCTACGTCTCATTTAACAACCAAGTATTGCTTTCATTTTCAAAAAATAATTAAGGAAGTGATCTTTTTTTATTCTGTACGTGAAAAACTTTCGAATGAAATAAAAATGAAACAAAGTGATAATGAAACTTTGAAAAGATTATTCAGTAAATTCAAGGACATGTTGTTTTTTAATTTAATTTATGTTCATATTTTCGCTAAATCTTATCTTAAAAAGTGATTTATCTCGTAAAAACCACACGTTGTCGGACATTCTTTACTTAAAATCTCTCATTAAAATGCAGATTTTTTTTTTACTAAGTAAAAAGTGAAAAAGTAAGCAATTTAGAAATAATTTAGTTTGTTGATGAAGGTCAATCATTTATTTCCGGCGTATATTTTAGTTTCCTTTGCGTGTTTTCGCATTATTGAAAACTAATATTTGAGAGGAATTCAAACCTTTTTTTTTTTTTTTTACTTTTTTTCAAACGTTCCGCAGTGGACCAGTAGGCAGAAAGTCGGTTACCGCAGAACACCGAAAGGGAAGCAACGTTGACTGAGGTCAGTGGTTGGGGAGGGTGACAATTTCTCGTGGCAGGTTGCTTTGGGACCGTGTACGCTAAAAGGAAGTTGGTGCAAGTTAAATCCGTCGTGGCACCAATGTCCTCCAAGTGAAACGATACCTATGGGGGTGGTGTCAACACCAGGAGACAATCTTTCATCTGGGAGCTGGTTCAAACATTAAGAAAGCTCTCAAAAGGGGCGGAAGTCGGACTCCTGCATATAAGGGCCCTGTTAGACTCAGGAGCAGTGCACCCAGTCTTCCTCGCTCCGCACGGGACACAACAACAACAACCTTCTTTCAAACCTTATCCTTATCATCACCTTATTCATACAAGCCAGGAATCTTCAGCACATAGCTTTATTAGCATATCGCTCATGGGCTGCAATAGTGGCACAACTCAAAAAACACGCGTTTTGGACTGAGAACAGATATAAATATTAAAATACACATTCTTTTCAGCGGCAATACCAGCACAACTCATATTTCAATAGCAGGCCGCAAAATGGCAGCAAGCTAAAGCATTTCTTATGCATTTTCCCTAGCAATGAAAACTTCAAACCCACTTATCTCAAAACATGATTTTTTGAGTTGTGCCGCTATTGCAGTCCATGAGCGACATAGCGCCAATGGAACTGGTTTGCTATGAGTTTTACTCGGATTTTTTAGGTAAGAGGGGGTTATTTTGATTGTTTTGGTAGCGGGTCTGTTGGTGTGTCCCTTATTTTAGTCTCAGGACTGTGGCATGGACGAAACCCCACATTTGTATTTCAATTTTTATTTTTTATGCTTGTTTTGAGGATTTTCTGGCTTTTATTTGCTGTTGGCTCTAGTGTGTATTTGGTTCGGCAAATTTTATTTGGGGGCTAGCCCCCTTTATTTATCCATCATATCTTTTATATAAGCTGATTGTTCTGTCTGCCTGTGTGTCTGTTCACTATAGAATCCTAGGCCGTTTTACCGATCGGGACCACATTCGGCACGGTTAATGTTTACGACCCGAGAAACTCATCGCTGCAAAAATGAAAGTTGTGACTCCATTAGTTTTTTTTTTTAAATTATTTTTTAAATTTTTCAATGAACAATGTAACTGTAATGCAGTTGCCATTGTTGTAACACATGTCAAATATACTAATAAACAAAACATTTCTGTAGCATTTTGAGTGAGGCATCTCTAGATTTGCAATCTCCGTTAACAATTAATGTAAACGCGAATTTAATCCTTCTTTCTTTGTTTTAATTTATTTATCCTCTGCGCTTTTTATATATATTAAAGTGGCAGCGCTCCTTTTTTCAGTTTCGTTAAAACTATTGTTTTGGCGATGATTATGTTGGATATTGTATATTTATAATATCTAGAACAGCGGTCATTTCGTATGATCGCCGGACTTAGTAGTATATAAATATTCGAAAATATGATTCATATTTATCGTTGGTGGACAAAAAATTCATGTAGTCATGTGATATTTGTCAATTTTACCACTTCTACAATGTGTATTGAAAAAATAACGTTCAATACTAATATTTATTTTAAATGTAGTCATGAAAAAAAAAAAAAAAACATTACTTATTATATAACAAACATATATTTGTAGTACATTTGCTTTTTTCTGTATAAGTAATGATTCTATTTGATATTTAATTGTCATTTACCGCTAGTTAATATGCCAAGCTTATTTAGTTCTTTAGAAATAAGTATCCTAAAAGTTGAGTCACTATCTTTGACATGAGTTTAACGATCTCAGCCGAACAAAAGCGGTCGTTCCAAAGAAAATCAGCAGGTTGAAAGACTGGGGCATGATTTAGAAGAATTCATTTACACAACAGGTATCTATTAATTTCTAAAACAAAACAAATGAGATTTTATTCAAGAGTTTAAGAAAATGAGCTCACCTGTTGGTTCCGCTTTTTCGTTCCTTACAAGAAACCTCGTCCAGAAATACACCATAAAAACAAGTTCTAGAAGAAACAACACGTACCACCTGCGGGCAATGGGCAGCCTGGTAATGAAAGGAAACTTGCGACGTCTTGTTCTTCGGAAGAATAAAAAAACAAAACAAAACAGAAAGGAACACGCTTGGTTGCGCCAAGAGTTACCTGAACGGGATTGTGGCACAGGTTGGCATGGTTGCCTGTTTTGATTTTTCAATCGCTTGGCGTTGGCTGTCTTCATTTTTCATCAGCTTGGCGAGTTAGGATTGGGAAGATTCTTCATATAGGACAAGGTCCAGCATTTGCACAGGTTAATTAACAAGTCGGTAAATAAGTTGAAGGTAAATTAGTTATCTATGCTCCTTGACCCTTACCAAGGTCAGGAAGCATAGCGCTTATGTGGAAGGTTCTATAATTACATATGTAAGTGGATGAATTCGAATTTATAATATCGGCACTTAAGGACTTGGATTTTGATGTTGTAATTTCAAGTCAAACCGAGAGTTCTATATTTATCGAGTAAACTTTTAATAATGATTCTTTAAAAGCAGATTAGTGTTAGAAGACAAATAACGTTAAGGGTCATTCATTTGCAATTATACCCCTCTCCCCCTTGGATATAGCTGCAAATTTTCTCCCAGAACCCAAGTTCGGCAATATGTTTCCAGGGATAAGTTATAATTGCAAAAGTCTCTTTAAAAACTGGATACATTAATCATTTCCCACAACTCAAGTCATTCATCACTTTCTTTGTCTACGTAATAACTATTTAGATCGATTTAGAGTTCGCCCAAGAGTCGAAATTCGACCGTAATAATTAAATTTAGCATTGAAAACATTATGCTAGTTATATAATTATATAAGTATTATTCATTTAATTTGGCGTCATTATTGCAGTAGGGTCAATGGAGGCAATTCAAGCAACGTCATTGATCACGTGGCACCGACAAATCTAATTAAAAACTGGGCCTAAATAAAGTTCTTCTACATTACATAAAATTAACACTAAATACAACACTATAACTATTGTAATAATTAATAAATTTCTTTTATAATGATTAAATTAAATGTAAATACTGCGTTATAATCAGAAAAAGCTGTGAAAATAGTCTAATTACTTTTAAGATAACTAATTTTGCCTAGGGAACTCTACGTAGAGCTCAATTGAAAATCTTAGTAAACAAAGATATCACGTGATAACGATGATCGCTCATGAGTCCCTCTAGCGGTGAATTGCCTCCATTGTGCTCATGAATGTAACCGCGTGTACTCCTGTCGATTTCGTACTAAGTTGTGTGGCAGTTGAATAAAACTTAAATGTTTGCTTCCATTCACTATTCTCATTTTTCATTTCATTGTTTCAGAGAAGCTCTCACTCAAACCCACTCAACAACTTTTATTATAATTGCTTTTAGTATTACTGCTTAGTGGCAACAAACTCTTTTTAACAATAAGTTTTTATATTTATCACCTAATAATTTACTCAAAGAAGACACGTTGCCATCTGCTATGTATAAGAATTTCACATTACAATTATAAAGGAGGCTTGCTTGACAAAAGAAAAGGGGAAATAATTAACTATATACCTGTTTCCCGAATTTTTTTAATTGATATTACTTATTCTCGCCAATAGCTACTGAACAAAAAAAAAAAAAAAGCTAGAAAATCGGTTGAAAAATAAAATAGGAAATGGTTCTGAGTTGTTTTGTCTTTGCCAATTTAGATACAGAACTAGCGGTACCCGCACGGTTTTGCCCGTGTTTAAAAAAGAGAAGACCAGTCGGTTCGCCATTGTGTATATATTTATAACTTTTTTATGTGAAAATAATGTTATTTTACTAAAATGCAGTCCACATAATTAAAAATTATCCGCCCATGGCAATCAACCAGCGATACTTTACATTTAAGCATTTTTTTTTTTTTACAAAACACACACAATAAAAAAGGAAAAAAGAAAGAAAGAGCGTTTTGTTTGTTTAGTTCAAGTACCTACACAAAAAGGACGATTATAATGCATTGAAATAGTTTTAATTAATAGATTTTAGTTAAGATTTATAAGTTATAGATTAATTAGTTTTTATCTATTATTCACTGACAGTAAAACAAACAGACGAAAATTTATAGCTTGCAAAAACAAACAGCAGCAAGCCAAGCTTTGAAAGCGGAAAAAACCTTTCATCCGAGCTCAAATAGGCAAATGACATATGTGTTCATTCACTGGAGAGAAAAAAAAAATAAATAAAAGTATAAATAGTAATAAGTTGGAATAACAGAAATCGCTATAAAGGATAACATTTCTTTAAAAGACCCCTATACAGTACAGAAAATGGGCCCGTAAAATATATGTCAAAATAAGGAAATCAAAATAAGGCTATCAATCGCCTGTAAGCAGCAGGAAATAAATTTTAATTCGTGTAAAAAAAAAGAAATATCAAAGTCCAAAAAAAAAAATAAATTAATTAATTAAAAATCGACTGCTCCTCAAAATGCCAAAAACCGCAAGAAATAAATTTTAACTCGTTAAGAAAAAGAAATCCAATAAAATAAAAAGCAAGCGCTTTATCAATCGTCTGGAGAAAATAAAATTAAGGTTAATTACCGTGACAAAATAATTTCGAATTGCAGAGAGAAACGCTTCTAACTTCTTTTCTAGTTAATTTAGAGGCTTCGAATTTTAGCACGTAGCTATTATTATTTTAAGCAATGGAGAAAGAAAATACACACTAATAGAGAACTAATGACTTATAATTCACTAACGGTACCCGCAACCGTTCTATTTTTACGTTTTTTCAGTGTTTCTCCGATCATGCAGCATCGTTTTTATTGAGATAAAGTACACAAAACGTCTTGAATGTCAACCGTTAAATCAGTTGTCATTTTATTTTGCTGGAAAAAAACTAAGTGAAAAGTGTCGCTTGACCACGAACCCCAGCGGAACAAAAGTGGGTCTTGGTAGGAATTTCGCAAGAATTGGGATATAAAGACGGATTGGCAAAAGATTGATACTGTACAACACATTAAATGAGCATTTGCTACCATTTTTTTATCATAGAAGTCTCCTGTTGTGTGCAAAAATACCCCCTGAAAACATGGGAACTGTATAACCGATGAACATGGAGACCGGTTCCATCCAGGCCATTTCAGTTATGGAAAAGCGATATCAAGGGAAGTGGAGTACAACCGTGCTAGCTTATTACTGCTGGACGTTAAAAGGGGACCTTCTTGCCAGAACATGTCAAAATCAATCCGTTTAAGGTAAATGGAAAATTACTTTGTTTTTTGGTGGAAATTACAATGTCCTTAAAAAAAAGGGGGAGGAGGGATCCTAAAGACGTTATTAAATAATCTTAGAAGTGTTTTCCAAGCTGAATTCGAAAATGAAAACCATTTTCTGTATCACTTAAGGGTTTTGCTTGTAAGGTACTGTAATAATTTAGGGTAAATGTTATTAATGTAAACCAGGGGTCTCCAAACTTTCCAGCCTTAGGGCCATATTGATTACTCCAGTAAATTCCAAGGGCCAAAACCATATTATCATTAAAAATTTTTGCCGGTGGTAAAAAGTTGAATCAGTCCACTAGTGGTGTAAAATATGATTACTTTTTTTGCCAGATGCCATTAGCTAGCTCTCCGCGGGCCGGACAAAATCTGTCCCGGGGGATGTTGCCCTCGGGCCGTAAATTTGGAGATGATGTAAACTATAGCACCTTGCACAGACGTGATAGGGTTTTGAAATAGGATGAAAAATGGTTTTCATTTTCAAATTCAGCGTGAAAAATACTTCCAAGTCAGTTTAACACAAACTTGGAGCTGATTTTTTTTGTAGACCAGTGTTATATGACGGAAAACATCGTTAATTCTATTAAATTCGTATCAATTAAAATTATTTCAATTGCGTTGTCTTTGACAGATCTCAATTAACTTTACTGATATAAATTTGTAGAAGAATTAATTACACTAAGTAAGCGAATTTGCACATTGTTGCGAATTAAGTCTGTTGCCTTACTTGTGTCTTATTCATTTGTATTTTATTTTAAATCATAGAATCCGATTATTTTTTTTAAAGCTGATGGAGAAGGGAAACAAAGGGGGTGGGGTTTGTTTCACTTTCTCTCTTTTTCTTTCGTCTGGCACTGTAGGACAAACAACATTTTTTGCGCTTACGTTTCAGAAATAGAAAGGAAAAAAATTCACGACTTTGACTTTTCACGAGTTCAAGTCAGAAAGATTCTAGTGGCGACATCTATTAGACAAAATGCAAACTAAATATTTTGGATTGCTTCAAAAAACAAAAAAGGAGGGATTGTTTTTTTAAGAAAGAAAATATTAATAGTATAGTTTGCCTTAAATTGGAACCATCTGTAGGCACATTTACATTTAACTATTTTGAAATCCACTGTTTTCAAAACTATAAATAGGTGGCTTTTTAGTTTTGTGCATTCATTAAAAATGAATTCTTTTTATCTGAAAAAAGATAAACCTAATTCACTTTATTTTTACATCATATTATTTACTTTCTATAAATGTACATGGTTTTTAACTTCGCATTTTTTACCAATTTTTTTCCCCCTCAATATTTTTTATTCGATTTTTTCCCCTCAATATTTTTACTCGATTTTTTTCCCCTAGCAATTTTTAAAACTACTTTTGCAACAGCTCTAAATATATGAAAAATTTATTTTAGGATTTCTTTTCCCTATTTACTACTTCCTATTTTATAAAGTATTTTGCTTTTCACCCTATAAATAAGATTTAAAAAAATGTTTCGCAAATGCCTGAAATTAGCACTGAATCTTCCTTTTATTTTCTCAATTTCAGAAAATTTATAAAGTTTCTTCGCGTCTAATATTTTCATAGAAGAAATAAATATCACTTTTCTGTTTGGAAACATATCATTTACTCAAAATACTAATTGTACTAAACTTTCCGAATTTTTAGAAAGTTTACATTTACAAATGGTGGGTGGGTGCATATTACATGCACAATATTTAGAATTAAAATTTTACTGTGAAACTAAAATAAAGAGCAATATAAATTGTCAGACGTAATTAAAAATACAAATTTCATTATATGTAAACAATACTAAAAATCTTTCTCAGTAAGAATTGTTTGAGAAGAAACGTTGTAATTTCTAAGAAAATTCTTTTAAGATCACTATCTTTTCCCCCTAATCTTGAGGCTTAAATCTAATTTGTTTTAGAAATGTTATTAGGTAAAAGTATATTTAATGTTAAAAACAAATTTTTAAAACAATGAACACATTCATAAAGCATGAAACTTTGATTACTTTTATTTTTCAAATTATAATTTTATTTTGTGCTCTCACTATTACACCCTAAAATATTTAAAAGTCTCTTTGAAAAATATCTTTAAATGTTGATTTTCCCAATTTTTTTCTTTCGGTGAAATAAAATTTTACACATTGGAAGTTTTAAAAAATCATTCTCAAAATAAATTGGAAAAAGTGATTAGTACATTACTCTGGCATTATTGTGTAATTTTAGTTACTAATAGTCACACTTTAGTTGGTTAGGGTATTATTTACAAGCATTCGCCGCCAGGTGAATGAGAAAATTCTTCTAATATTTTTCTGCTTCGTTTCATTCACAATAGGTGACACAACTAACATAAGTTTTAAGACTTATGCTTAGGGACCATTCATAAATGATGTCGCACTTTTTTTCAATATGTTTGGCCCCCTCCCCCTCAACCCTTTTGTCACAACGTATTATTGTAACCAGGATTCTCACGTCCTTAAAAGGTTGAGTCTGTTTCATTATTCAAACTAAAAAAATAATAACAACGAGCAACGCAGCCCCGATTTTATTATTGGGGGCCGTTCAGAAATGATGTCACGCTTTTTTCCCACATATCTGACCCCCTACCCTCCTCTGTCACATGTCACGCTATGTTGCATAGTGCACGATGTCAAACTTCTTGTTACCTCTTCCCTTCATCACACTTTGTCCCAATTTCACTAACCCCCCCCCCCCTCATCCTTGGTTGGGTTTAATAATGATTGTATAAGAGTCTCCCCAGTTTGCTAGTTCCCTGGATGCCCTTTGGGTAGAGCAGGGCATGGGAGGCTCATTGGGCCCTCTACCCAATATTTGTCCCCCTTTATCACATCTCACGCTATATTACATTAGCATAAAATAAGTTTAATTAGCTGATTTTAAATGTTTTTATAGAGATCAAGATGCACGATGTCACATTTTCTTGAACCCCCTCCCCCCTCGTGACATCATTTATGAATGACCCCTTATGGGAAATAAAATAATTATATATTTTCATATAAGGTGCTTTAATCTAAAAAAGGTTTAAAGAAAAACTCTCATCAAGCTCATTGGAGACAATTAGGCTGCACAACTTTACTGATAACTTTTCTTTAGAATGACGTTTTTATGGATATATAATACTTTGCTAAAAGCAGGGATGCCCACCGGTAGCGAAATAATGGCGCAGTCTGGCACCATTGAAATTTTTAGGGAGGAGGTTGTATTTTTAAGAGGTTTTGTTCGATATTGGTGGATCGTCATTTTTAGGGAGGGCTCTGAAAACTTTTTGGGGAGGGTGGGCACCCCAGCTAGAAATAAACTAAAAGGGGTGTGAAATTAATGCCCCACCCACAACATGTACAAATTATTTTTTAACCACACAATATTTTTGTATTAGAAAATTGATACTTCTGCCACGCGTACAGACACACAATGGTTTCTAACACTCAAAAAGACAGAAATTAAAAACTAAAGTTTCAAATCACATTAGTGCCTAGGTTTTCCCTCATTAGAGTTTTACCTTTAAAAAAAGCTCTGACTGGCAGAGGGCCAAGAAAAATTCATTTATGTTCAAGGGAGGAACTGCTGGTTTAAAGAATGTGCCATTTCTTGTTCTCGTATTAGTTCGTTTAGCATACTTGATTTCTTCCGAACTGACGCTATATACTAGTTTATAAATTTAGTTGCTTTCAACGAAAAGAGAAGCACACATTCTGATTCGCATTCTAACTAACGCCCCTGCAAACCGACTTCCCTAAAAGTCGAATGGATTCGCCCTTTTCTGCCATGCGCAGAAGTGTCCGAGTGCCAGAACTTCGTGGCCGAACTATACATGTAACTAGTTATAAGAAGGGAAAGAAGAGGGGAGTTCGTTCAAGTGAATCTTCTAAAACACGGTAAATAGAAGTAAAAAACAAAATTCTGTTTGATTAGACTACTTTTTTCTTCCTAGTCACACCCACTCAAATATTGCGGTCATGGTTTTACAAAAAAAAAAAGGTTTATATATATATATATATATATATATATATACATATGTTACCGTTAAAGTATGAAATCCGTTATTTTATAGAATACCTAGTTATTCCATGAAATAACTGATCGTGTCCGTTAAAGTGTAAAACTCTCTTGTATTTCATGGTTTAACTAGTTATTTCATAGAATAACGATCTGCAGCCCGTTAAAGTGTAAAATAATTTTAAAAGAATGCAGTGAAGATATAGTTTGCTTCAAATGTATGAAGCCTGTCCATATATCATGTTCGGAAGATTATGTTTCAGACGATGAAGTTGAGCAGGAAATCTGCAAATTGTGTTTTAATGAACTTTGTTCAAAGAGAAAGAGAAAAGTCTAAAAAATGTTTAGAAATTCAAGCGAAAAAGATGAAATTAATGTCGGATAAATCTCATTCTGAAGCCTTTGTTGAAGAATTTTTCCAATTGGGCACAAGAAACGGCCGCATAAAACAATTATATTCCCGATCCCAGTTCAGTGTCTGCGAGCAAAAATTAATTAAAATCGAAGAAGTACTGGATGTAGAAATATCGCTCCGGTCGGTTGCTACAGCTCAAAGTTTAGGTACTGGCCAGCGATTTAAAAAATGTTAGTGTAAAACCCAGTGTGTCAACAAAAAATGTTTTTGTTTTAGAAATAATGTTCTTTGTAATTCCAAGTGTCATTTTAGTAATCCTTGTTGTAACAAAGGATTTTATGGTACGTTTCCATAAATACCATTTATACGCTGCATAAATTAGATAAATAGCTTCTTTCTCATTTTAATTGTCTATCACTAGTTTATTTATAGAATACCTAGTTATTTCATTTTAGATAAATTGTTTATTTTACACTTTAACTGTCTCTCATTAGTTAATATAAAGAATACCTAGTTATTTTTTAGAATAACTAGTTAAAGTGTCAAATTAATAACATATTACACACTTTAACGGACACGATCAGTTATTTCATGGAATAACTAGGTATTCTATGAAATAACTGCATTATATACTTTAACGGTAACATATGTATATATATATATATATTTTTTTTGTGATGCATGTTTCAAAAAGGACAAAAAGGAGGTTGCATTTTCCGAGTTTTCCATTGCAGAAAATTTACAGGAGTATAATATTTCTCTGTGTTTTTGTTGTTTGTAATAAAAAGTGTCTTAAACTGAACCTTTATGTTAAATTCCTTCTCTCTCTTTTTTTAAACACTATATTCTTTATTCATACAGTGGTGCCAAGCACACAAATGTGACTATGTGACTCGGTGATAGGACCTGATTATTTTATTTATTTATTCCAACGGGCCTGCATATGGTTACTAACCTTTTTGCAGACCTAGTGCATTCCCCGGAAATCGGCATACATTCTTTCAGGTAGCAGCACTGTCGGCGGATTCCATTACCACTCTGAGAATTTGGACGCTCAATTTCCCCTAATTGGCGTCACCTGAGCTCTTATTCATGCAGATCGCACTAGGAATTTAATTTAGCCGAGAGCATCCAAGCATTGCTCAAGGGATCTTTTACATGCCGCATAATCATACGACATGGGCGCTGTCGATTTTCTGTATCTTGAAAAATCCACCGACTCGGGGACAGGTTTGATCCTGCGATCTTAGACGTACGAGGCCGGCGCCCTACCACTACACCACCCTGTCGGCTCAAATGGTGTATAAGTTTTATTATTAGTACAATGTTAACGGATGCGTCAATTTCTTCAGTATTTAAATCCTTTTTATAAGATTAATCCTAATTTTTTTACTTGCATTCTTTCGCTAATGATTTTCCTGTTTTATTTTTCCAAAACCACATTTCTGTGCATTCAAAATTTATATTTTGTTTTTCTGTGTGTTTCGTATATTTGACAGATGACTAGATAACATTCATAGCATGATTTTACACAACTATATCACATTTAAGAAAAGGAATTCTTTTATCTTAATGACGTCAATTAGGAAACTACATCTACTTCAAGTGGCTCGTCCTTGTAATTAAGAAGTGAAGTATGGACTGAAGTAGCTCAAACGACGATCTTCTAATATGTCATATCTTATCTATTTTTTATCTTTAAGAAAAAGCATTTGCTTGAATGTCTGAAGCTGATAAAAAGTGTGATTTTGTATATGCTTTTGGAAAACGTGTACCGGCTAGTAAAGTTCTCCTGTGTATACATCGTTCGAAGTGAATAGTAGCGTGACCAGTGAGAAACGATTGACCGATGTTCTTTTTGTGTGGTATAGTTACATTATAACACAAATCTGCAAATAAGACAAATACTTTTTTATAATGAATTTTTTTTCCCATTGCAACATTAGCGTAACTCACTCCATACAGAAAGATCAGATTAACTACCTCTTGTCTCGCTCATGGTCTTAACTTAATTTGAAACTACCTTTCAATAGGCCCCTTGCGTGTCTTAAACTGTGGGTCACTACTCGCTAATGAATCGCAATTCGATTTTTTTTTATTTATTGCACTTTAAAGCCAGGTTTAGACGATACAGTAAAACGTAACGATTGCAGTGACAAGATGCACCGTTTTGTCGAAAATCGGGAGTGCCGTTCACACCATGCGTCTTTTTACTCAAACCTGGCTTCTCCAACATCAGTTGTTTGGTTTTGTTTTCTTCACAACTGTACCCTTGTCTGCAGACGGATCAATTTCTTTGTTTTTAGCAACCAAATCGACATAAGCTAGATCTTTTTTGTTTCTGTCTGAATAGTCTTTACTCTTTACCTGCCATAAGCATGGGAAGCTGCTGTACATTTCAATAAATTCTGATTCAAACTCACGAGAGGCTTGACCATGTCTGACATTTTACTTGATGTCACTATAAAAATACTTCTCAAGAAATACCACTATACCCTAGAAAACCACTGCTGTATTTTGTAGAAATTGCCGCAACTTGTGGAAAACTTAGTGGAAGACTTTGGTGTAAACACAGCTTAATAGTTCTCTAAAGTTGAGTTCGTTTTAAAATTGTTTCAATGAGCCTTATTTTTTAAGAAATGGCGTTAATGAAATTTAATTAAACGGTAGCATTTGTTTGAAAGAAACGAACATATGCTATTAATATTATTCCTATGTGCGTACTATTGGAATTCAGTATAAGACCTTTAAAGCGTCGACCTATGTAACGCAATTCTCAATAAACCGCACAATTTTTCAGAGGTAAACGGTAAGTTATGCAGTTAAGAAAAGCCTATATTATACACTGCAAAAATAACAGCAAACTCTAGCAAATTAAATTAGAAAACATTTTTACATTTTCTTACCTTTATTCAAAGTTTTTAGATCAAAAATAGTATTCACAGTGCGAAAATAACACCAGATAGTCTTTGTATACGCTACTATGCGGCAAACCATGAAGAAAGCAAAAATGTAGTATAATGAACTTGTTCTGGAGAACATATTTATTTTTGAATGATAATTAAAATGCAGTCGACCAGGTGGCGTAGTGGTAAGGCGCAGGTCACGTACGCCCAAGATCGCAGGTTCAAACCTGGCCCAAGTCGGCGGATTTTCAAGATGCAGAAAATCGTCTGCGGCCATGTCGTATGATTATGCGGCATGTAAAAGGCCCCCAGAGTAGACATTTGGCTTGGATGCTCTCGGCTAAATTAAATTCCTAGTGTAATTTGCATCAATGAGAGCTCAGGTGCTGCCATCTAGAGGAAGTTGAGCGTCCAAATTCAGCAATAATGGCATCTGCCGATAGTGGTGCTACATGAAAGAACGGATGCCGATTTGCGGGGAAAGCAGTAGGTCGGCAAAGGTTAGTGACCATACGCAGCCCCATTAAAAATAAATAATTAAAATGCATAATTTACAGCTTAATCCTCATTTCATTTCGAACTTACTCTAATGTTCAAATATATTGGTGTGTTCTAAATATTATTGTATAAATGATCTATACGTCAAAACCTTTATAACGCAAAACCTCTGGTACCAAGGTGTGCGTTATAATGGTCTTCTACTGTAGTAGTAATATTACGAACTTTAATGGCTGCAATTACAGTAGAGCCTCGATCATCCGAGGTATTGTGGTCCGAGGGTACCTCGGATAATCGAAAACTCGGATAACACGGACTCAATCCAAATCGAGAGGGATTTGTGGGCAAACTGAAGCCACTTTTTTAATTGTCTCTTCTTTATCGAATCTGTTGACGGCTTGTAATTTAGTCCCCAAAGGTTCAACATTTCCCTTGCGTTTAGCACTCATCACGTAACCAGCAAAGTACAGTACAAACGAAAGTAAGCAAACCGTAAACGAACTGTTCACTAGCAAAATGGAAAAACAACCGACGTTGGTCAGTGGTGGCTCCATCAAAAAATGGCCCGCACCAAAGTAGCTTTTATCAAAGACTAAATTTACCTCGGTTAATACGGAACTCGGTTAGTCGGGGCTCGGATAACCGCGGCTCTACTGTACTGTGATACTAGTCGACCCGCGGGGAATTCTGCACTGCGCACCAAATTCGTTTCGTGTGCCACCATTCTATTCTTTAAAAACTTAGGAGAAAGGACATTTTGAATAAGAATAAAAAAAAGTAAACGGGTGTCGGTACAAAAGAACACATGTGATTGAACACATCCGTACAAATAGCCGTTACATTCCACTCCCTCCACTGTTATCCAGATATTCAAAATGATAAAATAATCGCAATAATAATGATAATTATTTTGTTATTAGTAAACATAGCATTAAAATACAATAACGAAACAGTTCCATTACTTAAAATGTAGCTACTGTTGGTTGGTTAATATATAAATGAATGTGTAGAGCCTAACGATTGAAAAAGTTGAACACACAGACGCAGCTAAAACTGTCCAATTTGCTACAAAATAAAAATTGGAAGAGTTTCTTTTTTGTTTACTTGATAACAGATGGCATCAGCATACACAGCACCAATTTAGCATGCATTAAAGGCCCTCTTAAAAAGCTACAACCCCTTCCCCTTCCCAAAAAATAACAATGGCACTCCAAAAGTTGGCCAAAACCATTTTTTTAATTACAAGACCCTTAAGCAGCTAAGGAGCCCCACCCCTAAAAAGATGACACCGACAAACATTGGTCAAAATACCCTAAAAACAGCCCCCCCCCCCACATTTATCAGATGATTTTAAATCTCAAATTTAATAGAAGTGGTACACACACACATTTTAGACCGTGGGTCTGTTTTTCATCATTAGCCGGCACGATAAGCTTTAAAATGAAGGGTAAACCTTGGAATTTTTTAAAGGAATAAGGAAGATCTCGTGGAGCGACAGAACAACAGGCTCGAGAAATAATATATATAGATAGTTTTTAATCAATTCAACTGATTGTAAATGCTTAAAATATTGATAATATCGCGGCTTTTTTCTGTAAAGGAAAATAATCTTCACTCAATCTCTCGCATCCGCTTAAGTACATCATCTTATCTAGTTCAAGTTCTTTCAAACAACATACTGCTTTATAATATCGCAAACACGTAACTTTGATTTATTTAAGGTCCTACTTAAATAAGATAACGTCTTAGTACATACATTATTTTTACGTCTTTGGTGGCATGTTTACAATTTCCAGAATCTGCTTATCAGATTTTTCAGTTTTTAAATCTATGTGAATGCACAAAAATTATGTTTCATAATTTTTTAGTGCGAAGTCTTCCTCCGTGTCTTTAGTTTCATGTGAAGACAAAAGGAGTGATTGAAAAATGAGAAAAGATACTTCATGAAGTCTGACTTTAGTGGTGCAAACCGTTTCTCTTGATACTCGTATCCCTTATAGCTTCAAATGGAAAATGTTCAAAATGTATTTTTTTTTCTCTACTAATGACCTTGGGTTTTATATCCTCCTGAGACCTGGCATCCAAGAAAATGGATGTTTTGCTTTTGCTCCCTGTTGTGACAGATTTTATTTTAGCAAGCAAGACCTGGACTGGAATTTTAAAGGAGGAATAGGGGGGGGGGGGGAATCCCTTTTTAACTTTGAGAATTTGAAAATGGTAGTTTATTTGTTTACAATATGGCAAAGAACACGAGTCAAGTTGGAATTTGGCGCTCTCGTGGTTGTTTTTATTTTCACATTATTTTCTTTTCTTTTCTAATATTGTTCTAGGATTTTTATACAAGTTTGATTTCTTTTCCTATGTTATAAGTAATGAATAAAATTTTAATTTATCTATTTTTGTGTAAGTATCGCATAGTTCTACTGTAGTTTTGACCTCAACATACATTCAAATGGATGTGCCCCCAAGAAAAATTAAAAAATTCAAGTTTATTAATTTTTTGAAAAATATCACTTTTAATGCCCAATTGTTCAGAAAAATTAATAGTTGAGAGGATATGTGTATTTTCTTTTGCTCGGGTCTCAGGAGGATGGAGGTCATAGAAAGTCGTTCTCACGGTTGAAAGTGGGATTATTAGACCTTTACATTTTGGCCCAAAAATCTATATAAATTAAATTTATGGCTGCTAATTTTACATATTGGTATTAAAGTGCATTAGGTAATAGAGTCACATGCTAAGTAAGTTAATAATTAAATTAATGACAATCATAATTCTAGCGCTTCGGTTAAACAATATGAATATCGACCAGTGAGATGAAGTTCTAGGTGTAGCTCTGCAATCTAGTCGCTCTCTCCCTTGTTCCTCAACCAATGTAACTCCTCATGAACGTATGTGCAACCATCCCAGACGAACTGAAAACGGAAGATCTGTATGCCGACTTGGTTAATGGAAAAAGGTGCCGGTCCTAATGAAAAATAATTTTCGAACGAGTAAATTTGATCCACTCGTGCAGGAGGTCCAACTCATAGAATCTAATCCAGACTACACCCATATTCGCTTTCAGGATGGACGTGAGTCTACTGCACGGGTCCCCAACCTTTTATGCCCGCGGGCACCATGGAGCCCGTCGATCGGTCGAGGTGCGGCCGCTGCTTGTGCCCAACGATAAAATATTTCAGTGTTCCATTTTATTTAAACTAGAGAACATTTAGAATCTAGAGCAGTGGTTCCCAAAGTTGACTGGTCCCCGACCATTCTAGCAAAAATTTCCAATCTTGGGGCCCACCACTTACCTGTCTTACAGAAAATAGGGGTTAAATATTGGTAATGCCCAGATTCCCAAGTGGCGAGTTATGGAACTACTTAATGCTGCCTTATTTGTTCTAATTGAAATTTTAAAAAAAGTAGTGTTATCAATATGAATGAAAGACTTGAAATAAGAAACACAACAGAAGTAATATCTTTTATTACTTAAATACCAACACTTGCAAGGTTATTTTTTACAAAGTTATTAATGGGACCCTTGTTTCTTATTTCTCTTCATTAAAGTTTTAGCATCAATTTTAACTTTAGTTATTTTTTTTTCGCAGACTTAATATTTTTTTTAATTCATGTGTACAGTGGCGAGGGCCCCAGTGCCGGATCTAGGGTGGGGCAAGCCGGGGCCCATGCCCCGGACGGCACTTCTGGGGGGCGGCAAATTCAACTGTGATGCACAAAAAAAAAAAAAAGAGAAAGAAAGAAAAGAAAAAAATAAGGAAAAAGAAAGAAAAAATATTTAATTAAGAAAATTTAACTTTTGGAAGAGAATTAAAATCCTAGTTTGGCGCTCCGATTTTATCATTCATCGGCTATTTTTCCAACGATTAAAACCGATTAATAGAATTATTTTTTTGTATAAACTGTTGGAAATTCTAAAATTGAAGTTAGGAGGTGGCAAATTTCGAAATGTCAAAATGAAAAAATTTAATTTTAAAAAGTCAAGGTTATTCCCCCCTTGTGGTAGTGAAATACTTATAAATCATGATCTGCGAAGACAATACCCAATGGTTTTTCTTTTAGAAACTTTCAAAGCCTCCTTTTGGGAAGAGGTGGGAGAGTGGGAGCTTGTAAATGTCGTTTGAGACGGCAAACACTTGGCTCTTCGATATAGACGTTAGAAAGAAGGAGGGGGGGGGGGGCTGCCCTCTGAATTTAAAATAATATGCCAATTTATTTCTGAATCTTAATTATCATTTTTATGAGTGAAAGCGTTTAAATTTAAAAAAGTTTGTGCTTGCTTTTTTTTTTTCTAAGTCCCAAAGCATCTCCTAAGGCCTCAAATTGCACCAGTTTGTATATAGTTTTCAAAATTTTTCCCGGGGGAGAAACCCCCGGACTCCCTTCAACTGTCAGAATTTCATATCTCCAATTAAGAGGGGCCCTTCATATGGCTCTGACCCCCTAATGTTGAGCTAATGTGTGGAAACATTGCCGAAAGTTGGGATTCATCAGTGCCCCCCCCCCCACCCAAAGGGGAAAATCCTCAAGGAAAAAATGGCCATTGCATAAAAAGTTATATGAAATATCAACAATAATTGGTTGGAGGGGGCGGCATTTTTAAGTTTTGCCCCGTCTCGGAAAAGTCCAAGATCCACTCAATATTCGTTCGTGACATACCAGTGGGCTTTGACCCATAGTTAGTTTGGGAAATACTGATGTACGAATGAACGGCCAGAGTATATGAATAAAGGGCCAGATAACTATGAATAACCCTATAATAATAAATGACAATGAATATCATAAAATCAAAATACATTTAAACCTGTGCAAGTTCACACTTGCGGTGCAGCACTTTAGTGGTCAACTTATAGAGGGTGGAGATTTTTTTCTCTTCTTGCCATTTCTTACATTATGCATTTATTAATTTATAACTAATTAAAATACAACTTCATGTAATGACGTTACTTTAAAATAGTGATTAGCGTTTTATCCCACGATTATCTAAAATATCATTTAAGAAATTTCACCGGAATGACCTTCAATGTATCCTATACAACTTCAAAAGTAACGTACTTAGTTAAAATTAAGATATAGATCATAATAATTATGTCAGTTACTTGTATGATGCTAAAGATTTTCTAAAAATATGTATTTTTCAAAATGGCTATATCAGACCAAAGAAAAAAGAAAGCATGCTGCTCAGATCAAAGAAAAAAGTGAAGCTGCTTAGAACAAATTGTACTAGCATAATAAAACGTGTAGTGAATGCTGGTCTCTGGTCATGCTAATATCACGCTGGTTATACACACATATACAGGGTCGCATCAATGGGGATGGATGAACGGAACAGGTTCTCTCCGTCAAAGGCACCAGATATCGAGATATCCGGTATTCGAACGTTTTTGTATATCCGGCACCTTAGCCCATCACTTAATGAAAGATTCCGTGAGTAAAATTTAATCTTTGAAATTTGATTAATTAGCAAGTTTTGAAAATATATGTTAAATAAAAAACTTGCAAAGTGTTTGAATGCTGTGGAATATTTTAAAAATGTATATAAAATTTATAGGTTTCAAACATCAGAACCAGATATCCAGTACGAATCCGTCAGATGAAAAGCACCGAATATCCGATATCCGACAAAATACATATTCGATGTGGAGCTCAGTAACACCTATAGCTATAACTACAACAACTACAACCGAGTTGTTGGATAATAACCGAAATGGCTAATTTTGGCTAAATTCTTCCTGGCAACTGGCTAAATTCTTCCTGGCAACTGGCTAAATTCTTCCTCACGTCAATTAGTCGACGTGTCCCCAAATCCACAGGTAATTTGGGGAAGCCAGAAAAATGTTTTGGGACAACTTTGGAGACGTAACAAACCAATACATCTTCCCTTCTATTGTGAAAAATTATTCTCATTAATGTATTTCAAAGGTATCCAAAAATAATTCCTACAAAATGTACGCATACTTTCTTAGAGCATTGCCTGCTAGAAATTGTAATACTATGGCAACTACTTAAAAATTGCTGTAATATTATCTAAAATTTTACAAAATATTATCTAAAAGTTCTAAAAGTGCGAATTGGAAAGCAATTTGAAGAGAAAAAGAAGAAGTTTTTAAATTTGGGGACGTTATGCGTCCCCAAGTAGTTATATTATTTTTGGGGACAAGGCATTAAAAATATTAATTTGGGGACTGTCCCCGAAATTCGAGGACGTTTGGTCACCCAAACTTTTGATCAACAAAAAATATATTTTTTTCCTTTTATACATTTTTTTCTTCTTCTTGAGAAATAATTCTGGTAACTGTAACTTTTACTGTTTTCCTAAATTCCACCAAAGTTGATTTAAGTTTCTGTTCTGCACTTCGAGCTTCAGTGTGTTCTGATACAGTGGTTTTCCATGATGACAGATCCGGTTAAAGATTCTAAGGTGGTTTTAAACCCCAAAACAAATGAATTATCAAGTTTTCATGTACCTACTGATGAACTCAATACTAATATGTGGAATTATATTATTTCCAATCGGGTAAGTCAAAAATTTGTTCAGAGGTCTAACATATTATATTTAACACCAGTCGTTGAAAATCGGTATGGAGTTGTGATTTTTAGTATTATTTTGTTTTTGATAATAATTGCAGTAAGATCTTATGCACTTGAGATTGTACCAAAACCGGAGCCCCCTGGGGCTCTGACCAAAACACAATTTTATGCATGATGTATGTTAACGGAACGTTTGTTTGTGTTATGTTTAACATGCATTAGTTATGTTGATCTACTGCTACTTCAAATGTGTTCATTTCTACCAGAGAACGTTACCTGTTTTATCAGCCATAACAAAGTAAAAATCCTAATAAAGTGTTGAAATTTGTTCTTGCTGCACTGTACTGGCGAATCAGAATTTGATCGCAATTTTGAGTCTGATGTTTAAAACAGCCATATTGTATTGAAGCAGGAAAATAAATAGAAATGAATGCTTATAATTAGTGAAACTCAATTCTAATAAAATGCTAAAATTTATCAGTATTGACCAAAATTCGGTTAATATTGACTCTGATGTTAAAAACATAGCCATATCGTATTGTAGCAAGAAAATTAGTAACGTGAATGCTCGTAGTTAGTAAAACATGTTTTCTAATGCTCAATAAGCAATTAGTAAAATAGCTATTTATCAATAGTGGACAGGGTTGGTTGGTTTAAACCAAATGTTTTTTTTAAAAAAACCACTTGGTTTAAACCAAATCTTTTTTCATTTATTTTGCACATTATTAAAAATTTCAAAATCCAATTTATACAGAAATTACAAGCACAACACTGGATAATTAATGAATTTGTAAATTAACAAACTTTTTTTTTTAAGCAGTGCTAACTTTTAACCGACTTCACAAAGGAAGGAGGTTATACATTCAGATTGTATGTATGTCGTTTTTTTTTTCTTTTTTTTGTTTGTTTTTCCACTCATAACTTCTTACCGGATGAACCGATTTTCATGAATTTTTTTTAATCGATCGGGGGTGGTTTTCCATAGGTCCCATACCTTGGTTGACTATATTCGAAAATTAGAAAAAGAAATATGGGCTGAAATGTGGTCATTTTTTTTGCTTTTTCATCCATAACTTTTGACTAAATGAACCGATTTTGATTATTTTTTCTTTGATTGATAGAGGGTCATCTAACTCAAATATCGCACATCAGTTTGACTACATCTGTTTTTTTAGAAAAAATGTTATGGGTGAAAAATAAGTATATTTTCATTTTAATTGGAAAGGCTGGGCTCAAGTTTTCTTTGTTGGGAAAGTTGTCAATAAAAATAAAACTCATTGTTAAAAAAGAGTTTGTTGCCATTAAAATGTCATACTAAAAGCAATTATAACAAGAAATAGACTGAAGGCATCTCTAAAGAAGAAATTAAATCCAATCAGTTTGCTTGCTCTAGTGACTCTTTAAAATCGATTTTAAAATGAAATTTATCTTACAAACGGTTAGTTTTTAGTGTCATTCCCACAAAGGCTTCCCCTTTGATATGTATGTTTTAAACTAGAGTATTTATATAAAAATGTATTTACACTAAAAAGAATAAAATAAAATAATTTTTGGAAAAAAAATAGAACCGACTTCAAACAATAAATTGCGCTAAAAAGTAAAAAAATAATATTATTCTTTAAACAACTTCGATACGACTTTTAAACATAATTTTTGAAGTCCGTGCAAAATGATGATGGATTTTGATGCATGATTCCTTTTGTAACTATGAACCAATTACAAATATAAATAGCGTAGAGTTTGCAACAGTTTCAGTGTAAAATAACGCATGGTGTAATTATAATTAGACTCATAATTTTGGTAAATTTTGGATTAATTTGTGGTAACTTATTTGCATTAAATATGATTTCTCTTTGGGTAACTGAATATATTACATATATATATATATATATATACAGTGGACTCTCTCTATCTGAACACTCCCTAATGTGAACAGCCCCGTATTATGAACACTTTTTGATAGTCCCGGCGAAACTTCATACACTTAACATAGGATGACCTCTCTGTAATCTGAACACCCTATAATATGAACACCCCCGTATTATGAACGCTATTTTATCCCCCATTCAGCAGTTACCTCTCTCTAAACTGAACAGGTGTGCGATTGGAATTCAGATTGCCTCCCCCTTTTGAACAGGTGTGCGATTGGAATTCAGATTGCCTCCCCCTTTTGAACAGGTGCTTCAGATCAGACAGGTGTTTTCAGGTGGAGTGGTCAAGAAAAGGCTTATCGCTCCCCCCCCCCCCTTCCGCCCATCTCATTGGACAGCCTTATCTCTTCCCTTTCTTTCTTGTTGCTCAGATTTTTTGCTGGTAAAGGTGACATTTTTTGCCAGTGTACCGATTGCAGCAGTGTTGAAGAACAAGTCGGATATGTCATCGGAAATAAGTAAAACGAAAAAACGGAAAGAACTAAACCTCAATGAAAAGTACCATGTAATTCAAAAATTGAAGTCAAAAGTAAGCCAGAGAAAAATTGCAGTTGAATTCGGGATTTCCGTAGGCCAAGTTAATGCAATTAGTAAGAAAGAAAACGAAATTTTAGCTGCTTTTGAGCAGAATGCACCTGGCTCAAAGTGTAGAATTTTTGAGAAAAAAAACGGGAAATGAAAAAATAAACCAGCATGTTTGGAAGTTTTTTTGCCAAATGCGCACAAAGAATCTGCCTGTCACTGGACCTCTGATGAAACAGATTGCGCTTGATTTTGCCGAAAAGGAAAACATTAGTGAATTCAAGGCATCAGCTGGGTGGCTTAGTCGATTCAAAGTTCGCCATAATATTGAATTTAAAACCATAAGTGGAGAAGCAGCAGATGTAAACATGGACACAGTAGAGGAATGGAAAACTAAACTTCTAGAATTAACAAAAGATTTTGCTCCTGCTGACATCTTCAATGCCGATGAAACCGGCTTATTTTTTAGGGCCCTTCCAAATAAAACCCTAGCAGAAAGAAGCGATACATGCATCGGCGGAAAAATGTCGAAAGAAAGACTCACTGTCATGCTTTGTGCAAGTTTTACGGGTGAAAAACTTAAACCTCTTGTGATCGGAAAAATTGCTAAACCGAGATGTTTTAAAAATTTGAAGATTTCATCATTGCCTGTTAACTATAAATTTAATCGAAAAGCCTGGATGACATTTGCAATTTTCACGAAATGGTTGGAAGGTGTTAACGAGAGGATGAAGAGAGAAGGGAGAAAAATTCTTCTTTTCGTGGATAATGCTGCATCACACAAAAATGTAACTCAGAGCAACGTGAGCCTGAAGTTTCCTGCCACCAAACTGCACATCTAGAATACAACCATTGGATCAGGGAGTTATAAAAACTTTTAAAGCCCACTACAGAATTTTTTTTCTAAAGAAAATGTCTCTTGCAATGGAAGATGCAAATTCAGCAAGCGAACTGACTAAGAAGGTCAATGTCATGGATGCTGTCCACTGGATATCAATGGCCTGGAATGACGTAACCCCCCACACTATACAGAAATGCTTTTACCGAGCTGGATTTCCACGTGTAGACAAACAAACACGAATTGATGACCATGAAACAACAGCTTTAAGTGACTTGCAGTCAATTCTTCAGGAGCTACATACGGAAATGGAGCCAAGTGCTTATCTAGAAGCCGATGGACACCTTCCAGTTTGTTGCAATATCACCGTTGAAGAGGACGAGGATAGTGAAGAAGAAGCTGACGAAACAAGAAGTGCAATAACGTTCAAACAATATGGCCAAGGGATTCAAGACCTTCTGAATTATGCAGCTGAACATCATCAGGAAGCATTTCCACTTTTGAAACAACTTGATAATATGTACGCTGCACGTGCATACACAATGCAAAAACAAACTAAAATTACACATTTTTTTAGGTAAAAACTGTGATGTATTTTTATTATTATTATTGCAATTCCCTTTTTTGTTTGTTTGTTTATCATTATGTAAAACTTTTTAAATTAAAAAAAAAAACAATGAGGTGTAAGAGTACAGGTCCGACTGAGTTTAGTTTGACATTGCAATAGCCGCCAAATCTAAATTCAGCACCTCCATCTCGGTAACTGGCATGGCTAACCAGGCTAAGTACTCAGTACAGTCGATAAATTCAATAAACATGTGTTTTGCTGATTCTCCCTCTATAATGAACACCCCCGTAATCTGAACACTTTTGTTCGGCCCCATGAGTGTTCAGAATAGAGAGAGTTCACTGTATATACAATTCTAAATGAAAATCAAAATCTATCTACATAAAAGCTCCAATTGTAAAAGTGGGGGAAAAAAAAAGACTAAAGTAAAGAAATTATCAGCAAGAAAAAGGAAACACACAAAATTCTATCAAATACAAATATTTTAATAATTAATATCAAATTCAATATGTCGTAAATTATGGTGTAAAAATAAACCATAATAATTTTGTATCTTCTGTTTTAAAAATAGAATTACGTATAAAAAATATCACTTTATTATCAACTAGAAAAAATTAAGAAATGAAAAGAAAGTAAATAAAAATATGCAGTGTCAATATAGACTTTTTCCTTGGGTGCGGGGAGGGAGGGGGGAGGAGAAGATTATGAGGCATTTTACATTATTGAATGAATTTTTACCGCAACCAATAATCATTTTTGATAAAAAGCCATTCCATTTCAGATCAGGCAGAGGGTGTCACATGACCCTCACCGATTCTTTTTGAAAAAAATACAGTAGTTACAACTAAGGGACATATAAAATATCCCAAAAGGATTTTGCAAAAAAAAATTTATTTCTCTAGTTACAGACGTTTAAAATTTGGGACCAATTTGTGGCCGTTTTCAGAAAATCAGCAAAACACTCACTTTTAAAATGGCCACTGTTTCAAAAGTTTTTAACCGATTCGAATGATTTTTTTTCTATAAATAAAAACAGGGATGGTATTTTATTTAGACACTAATTTTAAAAATTTTGTTATCTTCATTGATAAAGAAAAAAAAGTGTTTATGAAGTGAAAAAATAGTGTTTGTTCCGACTTCATGAATTTTTTTTCTTATGAAAGAAATTTATTTTTGACAAAACAGAGAAGGGGATCTAAAGTGCTGTTATAGAAGTTTTGTATCAAATTTTATTGTAAGCCTGAGATGCATATCCTCTCAGAATTTAAATTTTGAAATTCGAAAATGTTCAAAAATTATAATTTTTGAAGTGTGATTACTCAAAAAAGCCATTTTTTAAAAATCTGAAAATCTGCTCATTTATTGCCCTTAAAGTGCTTAATGAGCTGCTATCAATTATATTGTGTATTTTTGCCTCATATATTTTATATGATTTTTCAAAAATGGCCTTTTGTGCGTTTCTCAAAAAAGCCAGAAATTCAAACTCGTTCTTATTTAATCACTTTAATATAATATTTAATCAATATTTATTAAGAAATATACTGTATTGTTACACAATTACTACAGATAAATTGTACTTAATCTTCTTAGAACTTAAATAGTTCCTTGCACAAGGCGTAGCTACTGTGATTTAATGCATGTTATTGTGTTCAATCCAATTACTAGTTTTAAACTCGCACACTTTACATCAAATATGTTACAGCACTGATATACATAGTTTTGAACGCATATGAAATTATGTACTTAAAGCAAAATAAGTAGAATCAAGTTCTTGAATCATCTTCTACTCGTTATTACCAAAAAAATGCAAAGACTAGGAGGGTTCAGATGGTGTTATATTTCTTGTGGTATTATATTCTGGCTATTGAAATATTTGTTCTAGATTACCTGTGTACAAATTATTCGATAGTGTCCCTAAACCATCGGTGATACATTCTTAATTTGCCACATTCAATAATTCTCATTCACACTTTCAATAAATTTTCCTATTTTGAAATCATGCATTGAGTTATATTTGTTAAAGAGGCTGTTAGTTTTCTAACTGATTTCCAGTTCTTGTTTGCTCGTGCGTCCCATGTAAGTAGGGCCGGCCCGATGGTATTCGGTGCCCTTGGACTTTGTAAAAATAGTCGCCCATAGCCCTCTTTCATCATACAAACTAAAATAATATAAATTCAAATTGTGTACAATTTTATTGTGTTTTCAATTGCTTTAAAAACTTTAATAATTACATACATGAAACAAATAGCTTATTTTCTCTTTCTAATGGGCTGCTGTTGGTTTCTCGCATTTGCAGCCCTAGTGTGTTTCACAGGGATTGGTACCATCTCTATCAAGCACCACAGTGGGTATATTACCATCGCTACAAGTGAATTTTGGCGCTAAGTTCTTTCACTTGAAAGAAGGAGTATCTGGGAGGAGTCACTATCATAGAACTGTTGAACTAGTTTTATGCAAAACGGATTATTTTTTTTTGCTCTTTCGCTGAGGCGTCCCCAAGATGCTGGCGCCTTTGTACTTTGCACACTTTGCACATTGATAGGGCCAGCCCTGCATATAAGCATTATTATTTTAGAAATTTTTACTATTTAGCAGTATTGTAGGATAGCCAATAATGTTTTATTGTATTCCTACAATAAATTTTACATTTGCTGTTGCTTGGTATTTGATATAAAGCGTGTGAGTTTGAAACTAGTAATTGGATTGAACAGAATAACATGCATTAAATCACAGTAGCTATGCTTTGTGCTAGGATCTGTTTAAGTTCTAAGAAGGTTAAGTACAATTTATTTGTAGTAATTGTGTAAGAATACAGTATATTTCTTAATAAATATTGATTAAATACTATATTAAAGTGATTAAATAAGAAGAGTTTAAATTTCTGCCTTTTTTGAGAAACGCACAAAAGGCCATTTTTGAAAAATCATATAAAATATCTGGGGCAAAAATACACAATATAATTGATAGCAGCTCATTAAGCACTTTAAGGGCAATAAATGAGCAGATTTTCAGATTTTTAAAAAATGGCTTTTTTGAGTAATCACACTCCAAAAATCGTAATTTTTGAACATTTTCAAATTTCAAAATTTAAATTCTCAGAGGATATGCATCTCAGGCTTACAATAAAATTTGATACAAAACTTCCATAACAGCACTTTAGATCGCCACCTCTGTTTTGTCAAAAATAAATTTCTTTCATAAAAAAAAAAAAAATTCATGAAGTCGGAACAAACACTATTTTTTCACTTCAGAAACACTTTTTTTTCTTTATCAATGAAGCCAACTAAATTTTTAAAATTAGTGTCTAAATAAAATACCATCCCTTCATTATTTATAGAAAAAAAAATCATTCGAAAAAACTTTTGAAACATTGGCCATTTTAAAAGTGAGTATTTTGCTGATTTTCTGAAAACGGCCAACTTTGTCCCAAATTTTAAACGTCTGTAACTAGAGAAATAAATTTTTTTTTGCAAAATCCTTTTGGGATATTTTATATGTCCCTTAGTTGTAACTACTGAAATTTTTTCAAACAAATTGGTGAGGGTCATGTGACAAGTTTCAGACCTGTCTGCCTGATTTGAAATGGAATGACTCAAACTGATTTTTATAAAGAGGTTTAAAGAATTCTATTTTGGAATTCTTACATTCAATTTCTTTCATTAGTTTATTCATTAGTTTATATATATTATGTAGTTAAAATGTGTGTTTTCATTTCAATATATACAAAATTCTTCATGTTCACATCAATACTCTTTTTTTATTCACAACTACTCGGTACTCGGCTACTCGGCCAAAGTGCTACACGGTACATCCCTAATCATTATTATTAAAATATTAAAAAATATTCATTGCTGTGAAAATAGCTTAAAGTGTGTTTTTGTATTTTGATTAACATGCCATATTGTTTCTATGAATGTAACATAATAAATATCCAAAATATTTAAGGTCTTCTTTAAAAAAAAATTCGATTTAAGTTAAAAAAATCTGTTTTAAATTTTAAAAATTCGATTTTTTTTTTTATTAAAAAAAAAAATCACGAACTCTGGCTCTGTACTGAATCTTCCCATCAGAGAGTTTTGAGGGTCCATTTGTTTGCTTACTGCTTAAAAGTTTTTACTTGCAGCTGAGGTGTGTAGGTGTAGCACATGTATAAGAAAATATTTTATTTTAAAAAGATCAGAATATCGTTGATCCTCAGAACTAGGGTTTTCTCTGAAATTTTTGTGACCTAATTTCTGAAGAGTGCTTTAGTCACAAATGTAAGATTCTAACAGAAATATCGGAACTTTCAGCAAAATCCATAGTAATTTCATGAAATAATTTATGAGACCATAATGTTCTACAGCATGGATTATGTAATGAGCATTCTTCCCTATAGTGCTTACTATTTTTCTTGATATAAAATTAACACTGATTTTACAGAATCATCATTAAAATTGGTATTCTTTTTCTCTTTTAGGCTGTTGGTCATTCAAGTCATGAAGAGCATTTGAAGGATCTGTTAAATAAGTGTGATTACAAAAGTCTAAATGAACTAATGTTGGATAGACTTACTTTTGGAACTGCTGGTATACTTTATATCTTTAAACATTTAGGGAAATTATAGTTATTGTTTTTAAGTCTTGTAAATTAATTGGTGTTATGTGAAATATTTGTAAAATTTAAACTAGAGAATAAATAATGACATGACATAAATAAATAAAACAATGTAGAAATATGCTACATTTTCAGAAGTTGCGACCAACTAAAATTTTGATTGTGTGCACACACAAAATAACAATGAACAAATTAAATCACTTATGCATCATATATAAATTTAGTGCATTGTCTTTGCTTATACACAAAAAACGATCAGTGTAGTTATCCCACACACAAATTTTAAATATTCAAAAAATTCTGAATGTGCCTTTTCTGATATATATATAAATATATATTACACAACCACAAGTTTCTCATTCCTGCAACAATGTCATAATTCAAGAATTGTGATGTTGAAGTATTTCATTATAATTCCAATCATCATCATTTCGATTATCCCTTATTTAATCAAAAATCATGAATTTTTTATTTGACACTGTTGAAAATATGAGTGTTGTATGCATAATATCAGCTAATTTTTCGCTAATCTAATTGTAATCACTTACATTTTCTAATGACTACTAGCTGCCGTAATCCTAATTACTTTTTGGCAAAGAATTACAATCGTAATCGACTCCAAGCCTGATTTGAAGATTATTTTTGTTCAATTTGGAACAGGTCACAAATACTTGGCATTTGGCTCTATCTTATATAAGTCTGGATCTGACAAGCAAATTTGCTACAAACTAATTTAATCAAAAACTTCTGAAGTTGCCCTAAAAATTATTTGTTTTTAGAATTTTAAAATGTTTTTGAGTAATTCAAAAACAAGTGTCTGCAGAGAAACTTCAAACCTTTTAATTTAAGTCACACAAAAAATGGTTTTTTTAACACATGTACATGCACACACACACCTAAAAAAATTAAAGCTTCTGAATAGGTCCCCCCCCCCCCCAAGAAATATAAAAAGAGCTTTACTACAAATCAAAATTTAGTTCTCTGTCGACTACTTAACGTTGAATATTTTTTTGACCTAAGAACTTGGTTTTTTGTGTGAGATTATTCAGTGAATTTCAAGTGCTATATTTTTTTACTTATAAGAAAGAACTTCAAACAATTTTATGTAAAAAAATTTATAATGTTTTTTAACAACAATTAAAAAGTGAAATAATTTGCTTGTAACATAAAGTACTGTATTTCCAAATTTCAGCAATATGTACTTAAAACCAGGAACAATTGTGAGGTAGTGTAAAAAAATTCTCTTGCTATATTTCACTTATGCAGATTCAAAATTTTATTTTAGGGGATGTTTTTGCTCTAATTTTAGAATGTGTTTCATGCATGTTTTTACACTTACATGTAAAAAACTTCTTGAACTTAAATTGTACCCATTTAAAATAAATTTAATAATAATAATAATAATAAATAAATAAATACTCATAATTCACACACACATTCAATACTTAAAATTTACTGAAGCCTGCCAAATCCTTTTAAAAAAGAAATTAAATTTTACATTAATTAATGGCTTTTGTTTTACATCAAAGTAAAATACTTTTATTTCAGATTATACTTTTCTCACTTTTGCCCACATATTAGTCACTTCTGCCATTAATTTAGATCATAAAACCTGCTACAAGCATTGCAATCAATAAAAAATAATTAGCTTGATTTTCTTTAAAAAAAGAATTTCATTCATTCTGGGTCATTTCTATCAGTTTCAGTTAAACTTATTTTAATCATTACCTACTTTTGCTCATTTTTTCTTTTTATTTTGTTTTGCAGGTATACGTGGTAGAGTTGGCATAGGATTTCATGCCATGAATAATGTAGTAGTTGTTCAAACAACCCAGGGTATAGCATCTTTACTTACAAAAGAAGATAAAAGAAAAGGAGTTGTAATTGGTTATGATAATAGAAGAAACAGCAGAGAGTAAGTTTATTTCACTACTCTATCAGAGCTGTTGATATGTAGTAATAATAATATGTCTTCTTTATATAGTAATGTCTCAAGAGACCAACCTAGTAGCCCTCCTTTGAACCCTTTCCGATAAGGCAATATCCTTTAGATAAGGAGACCAGAATTGAGCAGCATACTTCAAATGAGGTCTTGACTAACTACTTTATAACTTCCTTAGACTTGTTTGAAATAGCCCTATTGATAAACCCAAGCATTCTGTTACTATTGTGCTACCCTGAGGAGAAAAACCTCAGACAGCAGACAAACGAATGGCGGTTGCTATGGTAATGGATTATTTCATAGCAGTTTAGATAAAACAATGAATTCTTTATGCGAGTTGGCGCCAAGAAAATAGACGAGAGTTGAATTTCGCTTTGTACTTCGGTGTTGTGTTGGGAGAAGCGGATTCATAGCTATTGTGCGATAATTCACCAAATGTAGCTGCCAGTTTCAAACCTTTCTCCCCTCCAGGTTTCGACTCGTCTGTTTGTGGCAACTCAATGTGAATTCTTTCTTGTGGCAGTAATACAGTATGCTGCTCTGCTGACTAAACTTTAAATCTTTACTAATTAATGCCCCTAGATCAACAACTTTCTGTTTCAAATAAGGGATCCTTTTAAATAACAGCTTTCATGCTTATTCCATGACCAAAATAAAGCACTTAACAATTCTCATCATTGGAAAACATTCTTGCTCACCTTGAAACTTGATTTAAGTCTTAAAAAATTAGTTTCAAGCTGATTGAATTTTTCTTTTCATGTTCTCAGAAATACTCTCACTAAGATCATTAATGGTTGCGGGCATATTTCCGAGGTTTTAAATCTGTTGCAGACTGCTGAAAACAATTCTGCTGCTGGGCAGTTTTCTTTATGAATAACACTTTGTGACTCATTTTGGCATTCAGACAAAATAGGTTTTTTTTCAATGTCTGCAGAACATTTGTACTGCCTGCATACACTGCTCTTGTGAATATGCTGCTCAGGTTTTCAATGAGATTTAAGTTGGATGTAGAAGGTGGCGAAGCTATAACATGTACAACAGAAAATATTCAAATGTGGAATTGGCAGTATGAAAAGAAGTAATATTTTGTTGCAAAATGAAGAGAAAGCTCCCCAATGGTCCTCAGATTTTGGAAAAAAATAATTTTGAAGTAGCTCCTGGTAGTTCAGCATTCTCATGATTGTCTATAAATGCTCTATCAGTTTTTGTACTCATGCAAATACAGCTCATATCATATTGGAAACACCATTAACTTGCCTTTTTGAAAACACCTGTATTGGTCCCTAGAATCATGCCAGTGAAATTTCCAGCCATCTGGAGCATCAAACTTAATATTTTTTTTATCACTGAATATCTCAATGTCACTGTTCTTACCAAGCCATCACTTCTTGCACAACTTTCAACCATTTTGCTCAGAGCTTCCTCTTTAAGTAAACTAGATTGCCAGACTTCTTAATCACTCTGTATATACTAGGGATGTACTGAGTAGCACTTTGGCCGAGTACCGAGTAGTTGTGAATAAAAAAAGAGTATTGATGTGCACATGAAGAATTTTGTATATATTGAAATGAAAACATACATTTTAACTACATAATATATATAAACTAATGAATAGACTAATGAAAGAAATTGAATGTAAGAATTCCAAAATAGAATTCTTTAAACCTCTTTATAAAAATCAGTTTATCAAAAAGGATTATTGGTTGCGGTAAAAATTCATTCAATAATGTAAAATGCCTCATAATCTTCTCCTCCCCCCTCCCTCCCCGCACCCAAGGAAAAAAAGTCTATATTGATACTGTATATTTTTATTTACTTTCTTTTCATTTTTTAATTTTTTCTAGTTAATAATAAAGTGATATTTTTTATATGTAATTCTATTTTTAAAACCTAAGATACAAAATTATTAATGTCAAAAAAAACACAAGTTTCTATGTACTATGACATAATTTAAGACACATTGAGACATAATTTAAGACACATTGATTTAAAACTGAAACACATTACTCCTCAGATACAATTTTAGTGGTGGAAAAATCATGCTACAGAATTTCCAATTTTATCCAAAGTGGCAAAAAAATTCCTATCTGCACCTTCCAGCAGTGCATACAGTGAGCAAGTTTTTTCAGAGGCAGGAAACATTTATAATGAAAAAAGAAATTGCCTGTCTGTAGATAAATTTGTATTTTTACACCATAATTTACGACATATTGAATTTGATATTAATTATTAAAATATTTGTAGTTGATAGAATTTTGTGTATTTGATTTTTCTTGCTGATAAGTTCTTTATTTTAAAGTCTTTTTTTTTTTCCCACTTGTACAATTGGAGCTTTTATGTAGCTAGATTTTGATTTTCATTTAGAATTGTATGTATATATATGTATATATATATATATATATATATGTGTGTAATATATTCAGTTGCCCAAAGAGAAATCATATTTAATGCAAATAAGTTACCACAAATTAATCCATTTAAATGGTGTAGATGAAAAGACAATCTTTTCTTCATCAGGCATCCAAAAAGATTGCCAGGGCATAACATACGAGTTTCTGACATGTTTCACCAATTTGTTAAATCAAACATGTTGGACACTACTCGTACAGCTTAAAAAGTGGTAAACAAAGTATAGAACGTGGAAAAAATAGTCGAATTAGCATATGAACTTTACCAATATATAAGCTGTGTAAAAATATTTTATATACTTCATATTTTTTTTAATTATTTCATATTACATATTTATATTTGCATATTATTGTACTAATTAGTTACAAATTTATCTACTATTAGTAAACTTTTGAAAAATGAAAAATTTTTTACAACTACTCGGTAATGGCCGAGTACTCGGTACATCCCTAGTATATACTGTTAATTTGGGGAGAGTTCTCTTGTTTGGAAAGTGTATAAGTTCCTATTTCCAGATTTTTAACTCTTTTATGATTGTTTTTCATTGTAAGGGTGCAATTTTTGATATTTTTTTTATATTGATTTATATAGCCTATGATATTTATGCAAGTTTAGTGCAAATTAGGGCATTGTTTGAAAAGCTTATAAAGGCAGAGTTATCTTTTTGAATTAGTCTTGAACTGAAATTTGGTATGACATAAAATTTAATTATTTTTGTATGCAAATTTTTTTCCTAAATATTTATGCTGGAGATAGTTCCAATTACACTGTGCTACATGAAAAATGTCCTTTGGATGACAATGTCTGTTCCTTATGTATTTTTGGCTGAAAATAACGAATCAGCAACTATGTTTTATCTATCTTGTACCATTTTTCCAAAATTCCACATTTTAGCTTTTTACGTATTTTCTGGATAAATGTGCATATTTTCGTACTTTATAGACTTAATTTATTATAAATTATATCTTTTTCATTGACAGTGAGATCATTGCTTCTAGAGACCTTTTTAATGAACTTGGGTTACTTTAGCGACATTTTTGGCAACAAAAGCTTTATCTGGTTCTCGTAGTTTTGTTTCTTTTACAAGACGACAAAAGCATTTTGTAGACTATTTTGCGGATAAAGAAAAAATAGTATGCTGCTGTGATGTGAATGTACTATTTCAAGCATTAGGACATGAGCACAATTCAGCAGAGTGGCGCTTGTTTATCAGTGCTCCTCCATTTAAGTACTTTTTTCCTTATTCATTCCTGTAGCTTTTTTTGCAAATACAGAAGAAATTTCAAAATTATGAGTGGCAAAAACATATCAAATGAGCCACTTGTAAATCTACAATGTGCCTTTTTTCCACAATTTTAGATGAAACTTGGTTTATCGAAATATTCGTAAAAGCTCTGGACAGAGAAGGAGAGGCTTTCTTGCATCTCAAGAACAAATTCAAAAATTTAACTGAGGCAAAAGTAAAAATAAGGATTTTTATTGGCCCAAAAGTTAAGGAAGTCCTTTCATGATGAAAAGTATGAAAACAAACAGTCAGAAACCGAAACATCCCCCTGGCTGGCCTTTAAATCCGTGTGCTCATGGTTCCTTGGAAATGAGAAAGTTGAAAACTACGAAAACCTTGTTGATGACATAATAAAATGCTTTCGTATTATTGGTTGCTATATTTCGTTAAAACTACACTTTTTGGTCTTTTTGGTCTGGACTTCTTTTCTCAAAACCTTGGTGCAATTAATGACGAGCATGGGAAAAGGTGACACTGTGGACATCACTGTGTTTGAAAAGCGTTTCAGCAGTCGATCTGCTGTAAAGGCACACCAACATATGCCCACAAGATGAAACGGCCAAAAGAAATCACTTTAGTGTTTGTATTTTCAATAAGTAAACCTCAATTACATTCTTCTATAACCAAATTGTATAAATATGAGAAGTGGGTCTCCAGCAAAAATGGTACGTGATGGACCATTTTGGTTTGGATATTTGAATCAAGCACCTGTTGTTTATATAGAATCACATAGTTTCATCGAAAGGACAAAAAAAAGTTCAAATTTGTTGCACAGTGTCATCTGTACCAAAAAAGGGCCTTTTTTTCTCTCAATTAAAAGTTATACATTTCAAGTATGAGCGGGAATCCTTATGCTGTTTACTGTTCACTGTATCGTTTTGGATTTTTAGATCGTTCTTCTGTTTCAGGTTTGCCGAGTTAGCGGCAGCTGTATTTCTGAAGCAAGGATTTGTCGTTCATTTTTTCTCTAACATAGTACCAACTCCATTCATACCATTTTCTGTTAAAAAAATGAGTTGTCTTCTTGGGATTATTATTACAGCATCTCATAACCCAAAGGATGATAATGGATATAAAGTAAGTTTTTTGATTGATGTGAATATTATTTGAAAAACTTTACTGGGTAATTTTCTTAATTTCATCTTTGAATTAAAATTTCAATATACTGTTAAAAATTATGATCAATAAAAAAAATATCTTTTAGATTCTTATTCTTGCTATATACCTGAAAATTCATATTACCTAGGGAAAAATGTTTATGTTTTTTACTTAAAAAATGGAGGTCATAGCTTTGCAAATTGATTCCTGAATGGGCCTTTGTAGGGTTGTAGTATCCTGTAATAGTCATCAATAGTCAAAAATAGAACTGCATTCATAGGCGTAACTAGGGTTGGTAAAGGGGGGGGGGGGGGTCACTCTAAAAATGTACGGACTAAACACCACCAAGAAGTGTAAGAGAGTTGAAAATTTAGTAGTCACAAATACTTGTCTCTAAAGATATATTCAGCGCTAAGCAATCTTCTATGTCAGGTATTCATAATATTAAAACTGGGAAATAGTGGAAGTTTAGAGAAAAAAATCCAAATTCCCCTACGAAAATGCTCATCCCCACAATAAATTTCTAAAAATTTTGTTAAATTTATAACAAAACATACCTCAGAAGTGGAAGAGTCTGAATCAAATTTTCTTTTCTTTTTGGATCGCGAACGTGTCCATCGCTGGAGTGCAAACATTATTGTGTATCGAAAATAATAAAAATTTAGCAAAAATATAAATAATACTTGATTGTAAATTAAAATGCAGCATTATACCGTAGCAGTGAGATTGGAAACGTTGCACGGATGATTTCCAGAGTCGTAATGCAATCAGTGATGGACCATATACCATAATAAGAAAAAAAAACATTTAAAATATAAGAGATGAGAGAACACATGTAAATGAGAATGCAATGCAAATACAGTGCATCAGTTTTCTAATCGGCTCATCTACAAAAAAGATTTTACCAAAATGGGTTTTTGGACAGGAAGTCATAAATAAATACAAAGTGCTCTTTAAGTTTCTTGATGAGCATCCCTTCCTGGCATGAGGGTTTAACCCATTAGGACAATTGTTGGCTAGGGGTCCTTCATTTTCAGACCCTAGCGCCTATACAACACCGGTTTATCAGAAAACAAAACTCCATCACAGTAGAGAATTTTTCCACGAAACTTATTACTTGTGCAATTGCATTCCCAAACTGCTGCCTTTGGGTAAAAAAGACATCAAGAAGGAAAGAAAACCCTCTGGAGTATTGAAAGGATCTCTGTTTGTCTGTGTGTGGTACGGGGATTGAAGCCACCTTTCGCTGTAACCCCAAAGGTCAAGGTGATAAGGGGGTTGATTATAACCAGATGAAAAGTCCTCTTTATTATGAGCTGCATACTTTGGTCATGTTACAACCCTTCAGAGAAAAAGGAAATAAAATCATATGCATATGTGTTTAATTTTCTTAGGGGAAAAAAAATGTGCTTTGCAAGGCCAGAGCCAGAAATTTTTTTGTGGGCCTAAATGTGCCTAAATAAGTAAATACCCAATGGGGGGGGGGGGGTTTGAACCCCCAAATCCCCCCCCCCCCCGGTTACGCCTATGACTGCATTAACCAACCAGTTCCAACAAAAAGTGATCAAACACCTAAGTAGTGATCTTCTACACAGTTTATGTAGTAGAAAAGTTACACAAGCATTTTTTATCAGTGGTTTGAACCAATTTATTCCTAGTAAACTTTCTCTTGACTCCCTTTGCAACCAAAAGGGGAAGGTTTTCCTTTGAAAGATGAATAGTTAACATTAACATCATTGTCCGAAGATATTAACTATATTCTTATTATAATCCAATTTCATACGGACATTTTTTGAGCATGGGGAGGGAATAATGCTTTAAATGTGCAATGATGGATAATGGTAACATTAGCATCTGATTTACTTCCAGCATAACCACTGAGTCATTAATAAAAACAGTAGCCATTAATCTTGAATTATTCACATTAATTACACATAAATACATTAAATGCAGATTTTCAAGCTCAGAAACTGTCAATTAAATTTGCAGATTTATTGATGCAATTTTCTTAACTACATTTTTATTGTTTGGAAAAGATTTACTTCTGCTTACTTTTACAAATATGACCATTCTTCTTACAAACATGACATTCAGCTTCTTTAAGTTTACATTGCACTCTAGAGTGAAAATTCAGACATTCAAAACAATTCTTTTGGTTTTGAAGGTTCTTTATTTCTATGATTTTTCTAAAACCATTTAGGCACTGAATTCTTTGACTTAATATGTATAAATCTCATGAATAACAAATCAGAACTTCTGATTTCCTTGACATTCTTGCTAGCAGTTTCTACTGTGATAGCTTTCCATCGCATCTGAAAACATAAGGAAACTTTCAGATAATAATCTATATAAAACAATCTATCACGTAACATAGTCTCTAAAAATGTTCTAAAATTCCAATGTTCAGCCAATCTCCTCAGTTCAGGAACTTATGAAGAAATCCATTCTTTGTCGAATTGTTTCCTACGGTAAAATAAATATCTTTGTCAAATTTCTGAGAAAAATTTCACTTTACTATTTCTATTAAATCTTTGTAGGGTTTCCTGGTTGAAATGTACGGTGATACTTATGACTGTATAACCAAATACATATTAGAGCCACATATGCTTAAAAATACAGCCCATTTTTGGGTCTTCTTTCTCAATTTTATTCGCTTAAAAAAAGCATCCCAATCTTTCGTAGTAAGAGTCCCACAGAGGCCATGGTAGCCTAGCGGTTAGAGCGTCGGACTTCCACATGGAAGGTCGCGCGTTCGATACCTGCTGATGACCCACCATGTAGACTTGGGGATATGTGCATGTAAAATCAGTGGACCCCACTACCTCACCCCGTGTGCAAGCAATCCTAAGGC
Source organism: Octonoba sinensis (assembly GCA_038502835.1). Classification (NCBI taxonomy): domain Eukaryota; kingdom Metazoa; phylum Arthropoda; class Arachnida; order Araneae; family Uloboridae; genus Octonoba; species Octonoba sinensis. The sequence goes on from CM076603.1 coordinate 29,757,794, forward strand.
CTCGGCTAACAGGTAGAGGTCTGGCGGAGAAAAGTAAGAGTCCCACAACAGAGGTTTTAAAATACCAAAATGTTTGAGTATTCCAATAGTAGCCATGACAATTTACTTACACAAAATTTGAAAAATATGTGTTGCAATTGTTCCTGGTACTTACTACTGAACTTGATTTAGCAGGAGAATGGTTTAAACTCTGTGTCGCAAATAAAATTTTTTCATCAAATCCAAAACTTGATTCCTTAGATGATGCAGTTACCACCGTAGCTTTCGATTTCGTCATTCCTTTATTTCAACGTCATATTAGCAATTCCGTGACTTTTATAAAGATCCCGTGCTCGCTCACAAAAATTTACATGTTCTGGGTTCTATCTTCATAAAAGGAGACGTTAATCAAGGCTTATAAATACATATGCATGAAAGAATATTTATTGTGGCTACCAAGGTTACACTACACATCAGTTACATGGAGGGCGTGAAGACTGAAGAACATACAACATTTACACTGTTGCCCTACAAAAAGTGAAATACATGAAATGATTGTGATTAATGCATGACAAAGTTTATCCCACATTATGTACTGTAAAACTCCTTTATAGCAGACACAAGCAGGACAAAATATTTGTACTGGAGAGATGCCTGCAAAAGAGGGGTTTCTTTAGGCACAATGCTTTGCTAGTGGGGAATTAAAAAATACCCGCCTAAGAAAGAGGGGTGTCCATTAGGAAGAGTTTTAGTACTCTATTTGCATTTGTTAATAAAACATGTTTTTAATCTCTAAGATTTTTCACCTAAATCCATTCTTACAATACCTGTTTTTTCTGAATTATGGTATGCTAGCCAATATATAAAACAGCTGTAAAAAAAAAAAAAAAACTGCATTTAGTAAAAGCATTTAGTTTAAAAAATGAAAAAAATATTTTCCTTTTTTTCCTTCTTCTTTTCTTCTTTTTTAACGCTTTCTGTTATTATTATTATTTCATTGTTATTATTTTTTTATAGGTTTATGGACCTAACAGTGCACAGGTAAGAATCTTTTATTTTACAAAAGGTTGAAAAATATCATTCTCACGTATTTTAGGTTTTTATTTGCTATGAATGAGAACATAATAGAATATGTGTTTTGGGATGTTGTGTGTGACACTGATTTGTTTTTATTTTGACGACGGTTCAATGTTCATACCACTCACACCAGGGTTGTCGGATCTGCTGCCCGGGTAGCTACCCATTTTCCCTGCTGGGCTGGGTTTTTTACCCTAAAAACTCGCAGATCTTTTGGGGAAAATGGACCAGTACAAATTTAAAACCAATAACCCCTTGTAAAGTATTTCTTTTTGATGAAAATTCTACATACGTCAATACTATTCAATATTTAATTTATTGTTTTTAATTTCCAAAACCCAATATTAGATACAAAGAAAACATCCAAAATTATGTCATGATAAAAAAATAACAATTACAAGATAGTTAAGGAAAATAACTTGCACATTTAGAACGCAAAAATTTATCTTTATTATTAACATAAAAGTTTGGAAAAGTTAAGCTTTAGTTACATTAAAAAAGGATTTATCTTTAATATAAAAAAAAACTTCAAGTCATCATATATCTTACGTACATTTCTACTTTTCAGACAGAAGTGGTTTTGGTTTAGAAATTTCTTTCTTTTTATGATAAGAATAGTTTTTGTTTTGATCAGACCAAAGTTTATTTAGTGGAAAAAGTTTTGGTTTAGATTTGAAGAAATTAAAGCTTTAGTTACATTAAAAAAAAAAAAAAAAATGAAAAAGCACTTCTAGACATCATATATTTTATATGAAAATATATAAATTTACATTCTTTCTGTACTTTTCAAAAGAAAAATAATTTGGAAGCTAAATTTTCAATTTGTAAAATGCTAATAATGTCTACCGGTCACCGAAGTCACGGAAGTCCCCAAAAAGTCACCAAATCGGAAAATGGGTCACGGAAGTCCCCCTAAAGTAACGAAATAGAAACATCGGTCACGAAAAAATTTGACGGCACTTAATGTTTTTTTCTCGGCCCGATGATCGCGACAATTTGTGGTGCAGCTATTTTTAGAACTGAATGTCGGGTTGATTGGGCGCATTGGTTCCTGTTTGAGAGAATAGGTGAACGGCATAAAAAATAATCCACCAAATACAAAAAACTTTGAAATTTTGAAAAAATAACTTTCTGCTGTCCATAACCAAGGAATTGGAAGAATTAAAAAATTTTTTTTCAGGCTAATAAACCTCTTGCACTTAATCTATATGATCATGCATGTGGTTTATCAGTATTTTGACGAAATTCCGTATTTTTGGTTAATTTAAAAATTAAAAATTTCGTTTCCGCGAAAATTCGTAATATTGGAAGGCTTTCTATCTTTTTTTTCTATGAAAATATTTGAAAGTAGTCTGCTTCCATACCTTAATAGTTTTAAAAATTAAGATTAAAATTTACGTATTTGGTCCGCTTTTTGTGCTTTGAAAAGTCAATCCCGAAATCCTGTTGCATTGACTTCTGTAAAACGTCCTAGCTCTCGTTTACTATTGGATTCTTCCTCTTGGACATCAGTAACTTTGAGCATACCATTATTTTTAATATTTCTTAAGTTTCAGCTTCTGTAGTAAAGGACTTGCATGGGCGTCATTTTGCCACCCCCGTTCGAAATTTCGGCCTAAACAATTATTTAAAAAATATATATTTTTAAAATTATTTTTAGCCTTTAAGTTTAGTGATCAGATAAGTGGCTTATTATTTTCAAATGTTACATTCTTATTGATAACCTAATTTAAAAAATATTTTTTGTCATTTTATTTAATTGTTGTTAAAAATAAAGTTTCTAAAAATCTGTTTTATGAAAATATACTAGGTCACTAAATAAGTTTACAAAGTCCCCGAAAGTCACTAAAAAGTCACCAAATTGACTTTGGGAAACTTGGTAGACACCCTGTAATACCCTCTATCTTTCTTAAATATTTCTTTGTTAAAATTATGCTTGGATTTGTTGAATCAATTATAATTGTGATAATTAGAAGATGAAAAATGTGTGGTATGTATTAACTGTACAGAAGAAAAATCATGAAATAAGCCTATACAAGCAACAAAATGTAATTTATCTGCATCTATGTGCTTATATGCATATACAGTAAAACCTATAAAGTTGACCATCTGTCTAAGTTGACCACTTCTGGCAGGAACGGAATTAGCCCTTCACCCTCCACCTCACCCTCTATAAGTTGACCACCTGTCTAAGTTGACCACTAAAGACAGCTGAAAAAAAAAAGTTTTTGTATTTTGAAGTAAAATCGGGGACTATTTTACACAGCATTTTTGGAAATAGGCATTTTAAAAAGAAGGAAAATAAGATGTAATGATCATAAGACCGGATAAGATGTAAGACCGGAAATGAGTAGCTTTCAAAAAAACTATTTCGCAATTTTCTGAAAAGGGTTCGTTTTAGTGATTAGAGTTTTTATTAATTGATGCTTTAATTCTGAGTTAATATCATTAAATTTTGCTTTTTTAAAATTTCTTGTAGTTTTTTTATATCTATTTTTTAAAATGAGCTCTAATTTTCGTGCGATTCGCATTTTCCCGATGTTCTGATCTTTTACTGCAATTTAGTGGCTAGAGAATATAAAATCATATCTGAATTCTATGGAATTCTTTTCTTTTATTGTTAAAATGCAGAGGTTAAAATAATATCGGGAAAAGTCTAGATGGGTTTCGATGTTTTGCCTCGAATGTAAGTCGATTTCAACTTCGTTTATTGTGCCAAATTTCGCGACTTATAGGTCGGTATATATGATAATAAAAATGCTATAAATGGGAGCAAAACGCTAATAAAAACCTCCAGACCAAATTACATGGGCTCTGATGCTGCTTACAAAATTTTTTGAATGATTATCCAAAATCCGGAAAATTCCGAAATTCGAAAAGATCGCAGCCCAGAGCATTCCCGATTTGAGGTCCCATACTGTATTTAAATTTATATTCTGAGTTTTAAAACTTCTTTTGCATTTTATTATTTTGTCATATTTGCAGCTTGCGGGAACTTAGCTCCTGTACTTCTCAGGCCCTGATCACTGATCAGTAGAAGGAATTTTTTATGATATTGAGTTTAGAAAGCATATTGCATTTTCTGTAATATTTTAAACCATTAATATGCACATTGCTAATAAATTAACAACCTTTTAATCATATGAGCTTATGCTACAAATATGTAATTTTTGTGTTTCCTTACACATCCGCAGATTTTACCTGAATTTGCTGAAAAAATTCAAAGCAGTATTTTGGAGAATCTTGAGGTGACTATTACTAGCGAGGATAAATCACTTGTTTTGACATCTGCTCACACTCATGATCCTTTAGCTGACATGGATCATTATTATTTTAAGGATTTGGCTAGCTCTGTAAATGTTAAGTAAGTATTGTTTTAGATGTAAAGTTCAAAATATATTTTTTCGAAAATTTTAAGATTGGTAAAATAATTTGCACATATTTTTGCTTATTATTAATTTTGTATGTGTGATGTAAAGCATACTATTTGAATGAAGCAAATTGTTTTCCCCTAATTAATACTGATTTAGTAGAGTGTAGAAACCCACAGATTTCAATTTATGCTGATTAAATTTGACAAAACAAGTTTCTGCAGTCCCACGGTTGACTTTTAAGGAGCGTTGGCACCATAAGGACATTTTTTCTTTAGTGGTTTGGTTTAAAATTTTGTACCATCTCTCATGTATTATAATTTCTAGTAAAATTTAGCTTTAAAAAATTGATTTCAAAAATGAAATTTAAAAATTTGAAGTTTTTTTTTTACCTAAACAAATTTTTAAGATGCAGCTTCTTTTTTCAAAAATTGTCATACAATCATCAATTTTTTCCCCTGAAATTCAGTTCTTCAAATACAAAACTTTTGTGGCATTGAATTTCATATAAGTCAAAAATTTTCAGGTAAGGAAAAAAGTGAAAATTGAAATAACAAAAATAAATAAACAAACATACAAAACTATATGCTGCAGATGCTTCTTTTTTTTCTTGTAAGTTATCACAAAACCAATGCATAAGTTTATGAAGCATAGCATAGTTTTAAGAATCTGTAAAAAAGGAGAGAATGAGCATTATAGTAAATTTGCAAAAACTTTTACATTTTGAATAACATGAAATGCATAAAAAACAAAGTGGGTGAAAACTGCATTTAAAGTTTTGTTTAAAATATTGACACAAGGTAATGTTACTTTTACAAAGCCTGCACTTTAGTTTCAGTGAGAATAAAGAATCATATTTTGATCCTAGTAATTGATAGGTACTTTCTTATATGTGTTTTTTCTGGAAAACCATTAGTTTCTGCTCAAAAAATGGATTTAGTTGCTGTTTCCAAGCTGGTCAAACAAAAAAAAAATGTAGTACTTGCATCCCTGGAGACCTGTGTGTCAGTGTTGGGGAAAGAAAACTACACTGAGATTTCAAGAAGTGTGATATGCATTACTCACTATCGCCAGGACAAAAAAAAGAAAGAGAGAGATTGAAAACTAAAGAAGCTAAGAAAAGGAAAATAAATCAGTCGAGATGAAAAGGGGGGCGGGGGGATGTAGTTATGATCAGTCTTAAGCATGGTGATGGATTTGCAGGTCAAGAAGGAGGGAGAGGATGATATGGCATTATTGGCCAAGTCATTATGATTTGACAAAATAATAATAGTTTAAAAATAAAATCGGTGATTGCTGAAGTTGGAACTAATGTGAATGGAAACTTAATCAGTCATAGTAAATAGTACAGTAGCCCCTCTTTATATCGCTCATTCGGATATATAGCATTTTTTCTATGTCTCCCAAAATTTTAAGTTTGAGCTTTCGAAAGTAAAAATATTGCATTTCTAAGTAAAGCCGTTTCCCCCCATTAAACAAAGCCATAAAACAGGAATGTTTTCCTTTCTTCTGAATTTGCTGCAGTTAAAAGCTGCAATAATTCTCCTCCCACTCCCCAACTTACATGACTGCAGAAAGATTATACCCAAATCAGTTGACTTTTTACTTGACATTTCTTTTTGTGCTGATCCTAATGCCTATAGAATGAATGAGACATGTATATTGCCCATAGATTTATTATTAAGCTATTTTTATTAAGAAAGTTGTCATTATGTAAGATTAAATTAAATTGTTTACATTGACGCTCAGTTTACTTGTACTTTTTAAGTAATTTCTAACGGCATCGGTTATACCACGCATTTGGATATATTGTGCTTTCCCCCGACAAGCAGTATATAACGAGGTGCTACTGAAATTGCAAAGGAAATTTCTTTACGCACGCTTTCAACCCAATCTCTCCCCCCCCCCCCCCCAAATGCAATTTCCACCTTTTTACAGGATTTTTTTTTTTGTATCTTCAGTGAGCAAAAATCTCTTACCTGGACTTTTTTTGAGGAGGGCATCTAAGAAATTTCAGAGCTTGAATACCGCCATCCCACCTTGAAGTTTAGCCCCTATTAATAGTTTTAAATTTGAATTTTCCAGTATCTCTTTAGCCAATCCTTGTTCCGAAAATGCTGAATTCTTAATGGGTTTAGACCTTTCTCTAGAGTATTTAAACTATACACTGAAAATATTTCTTCCAGTTTTCCCTGTGGAGTGATTGCTCCAGCCTATTCTAATCTCTTTTCATTTGCATCAATTTACTTTGTTTTTCCATTTAATGCTTAATAGATATCATGCCCCAGCAACAGAAGTGACACAACTCCATAATCATCAAACAAACTCATCCTACAAATCAGCAAAATAAATTCTCATGAATTTGTGTTGCATGTTGTAACTGATTAATAAGTATTATTCCTAATATTTTTGCTCTGTTTCCATCGTTAGTGTCTTCAGAATAATATTTCAGTTTTTTAAGAATGAAGCTCACAAATCTTCCAGTTTTGTCACTTCTGTTGCTGGAGTGTGATGTACTTATCATAATCACATTTGTACATACTATTTTGAAAATTCGATTTATATTGAGTAATGTGTAAAAATTGCTTCTGAATTTTTCTGCTCACCTATTTTTTCCTCCTTGATTCCAGCTGTGTATCGCACTCCCCAATTAGTATTACGACCACTTCCTTACATGGTGTAGGTCACTCTTTCCTAAAGAAAGCTTTTCAAAAAGTGGAATTTTATAGATTTTTCCCTGTTCAAAGTCAAATGTGCCCAGATGCTGATTTTCCTACAGTGAAATTTCCAAATCCAGAAGAGAAAGAGTGCCTGGTATGCCGATTATTTAACTTTGTTCCATATGTCTACTTACCAGAAAAATTTAGTTGATTTCTATGGTTTTTATGCGAAAAATTCTAATGTGAAATTTCTTTCAGTAATTTATCTAAGGATATTAAAAAATTATTATGTTTAACATGCATATTTATTAAAATAATAGTTGGTTTTTACAGTTGTTAATTTGAAAAGAGACATTGATTCATTTTAAAAATTATCTGAGATAAAAGTTTCATATTCAAATGTTAAGCATTCTTTCTGATACATATTTCATAAATACAACTAAATATGTTTCCTTTTAAAATTCTTTTTAATCACTTACTACACTTGTTCATTTCATGATATATTTATTAAACATGTCCTGATTTTTTTTTTAATTAGTGAAGTGTAATAATTCCTAGGGAAACATACCAGCTGCATTATATCCTTTGGTCATTCTAGTGTCCTGTAGAATGATTATCTATATTTTCTGTTTTGTGAATAACTTGCAATTTAAAACCATTAGTATAATTTTTGATATTTAGAAAGCATTATGAATATTTCACATGTTTAAATAGCAAAAAAATAAAAAAGTGCAATTTGTGGTGCTTAAGAAGCATAAAATTAGTTTTAAAAGCAAGGAAAGAAATGCAGTAGTATAAACATAAGCTGTCAAATTATGCCCGCTTTTAAAATCAAAAACATAGGCAGTCCTTTTTCGTAAAAGAGTGATAGTTCAGTGTGTTCACTCCTGTTTTTTTGATTAAGTATTGGAATCTTGGTTTGCCACTAATGCATAATAAGTTTTAGATCTCAGTTTCTTGAGGATGACTCCATATCTGACTTTATCCATTCATCAACTAGATGTTGTAACTTAATCACTGCAAAACATGTTTCATAACTAAAAAATATATTTATTAACTGTTTAGAATTTAAATGAAACAAAAGTAATAAAACATTTCAAAGCAAAGTACGAGTTAGCTAGTATACAGTTGACTCGTTTTAAATACAAAAATATTCTGCTTGTTGCAACAGCTTATATGCAGTATAATATCACAATGATACAAGTATAGAATTGGGATGCTGTAGAGTACAAGGTGGGGGGTAGAAAATCAGGGGTGGGTAGAATGGTGAGGGACAAAAAGTGCCTCTCATGCATTCATGCCGTGATTAGTTAAGGAAGAACATTTTATCGTTCAATTTATGTTAATTTTATGTTTCCCTTTAATTCATAGCTACTGCTCTTGCTTTAGTTACATATTAATTTTTTTGTTGTAATGGTTGTTTGATGTTCAAATAAATTAGAATGAGTTGATGGCCTTTATGTAGTATTTTCAATGTCTTTAATATTGTGGTTTGTATAAATTACGAACATTTTTCTACACTTGTTAGATTTCCTTCTAGAACTTTATTTGTAGATTGATTGATTTCCTTTTGAACTTTCAGTCTCTTGCTATTTCACTTGCTAATGAAAAGGGCTGTACGCTGATATTAGCTAATGATCCAGATGCTGATCGACTTGCTGTTGCTGAAAAAAAACCTGAGTATGTTTTATTTTGTGTTTTAAATGTTATTTTAATTATGTATGTTTAATTATGTTAAGCATTTTGCTAGCTAGAAAACTCCAAAAAAAAAAAAAAAAAGTTGAACAAAGATAAATCTTTTTGAAACTTCCGAGAATTAAAGAACCTTTTTTAACTGCACTAATGATGTGCTAAATTAATAATTTCATTAGCTATGAAATTCTAGACATTTTTCAAAGATGTGGAAGGCAAATGTTAGAGGTAACCCCCCTCGGCCTCTCATTAAAATTAAAAAGTAGTCTATGGAATATTGAACCTCAACACATTTATCAACGTATTGCCGCACGTATAAGGCCCTTCCCCCAATATAGTGCTTCAGCTTTCCCTATTTTTCCTGCTTTACTTAAATTCGAGTATGTACGGTAATTTTATTTTAAATTTTGAATTATAAAGAAAAGCGTGGTGTATAGGGTCGGAAAACGAATTAAACACCGAGTTTCTATTAAATAAAATAAAATTAATTTTTGAATTAAGTACAGTAAAACCCCGTTTTTCTGCACCTCAGCATACCACGAAATCGGATATACCGCAGTGAAAATCTTGGCACCCCCCCCCCCCCCCGACGTTTAAAACACCCTTTATCATTGCCATTTAAAGGTGATTCTTTATTTACCATTGTAAATAAAGCCAGCCCGAGCACAAAATATTCTAGCCAAAGAGCACCCATCCCCCCACCAGACACACTAACGATAAAGCCCTATTGTGATTGGCGTGATGTACATCTCTTTCATGCTTTTTCTGTCTTTCAATCTAGAACATGTAGCTTGATTTCAAAACCGGATGCACTCGCCCCGACTTGTTTCTCTTAACATGGGCGGAGCTCAATCTTTCAGGGACTGTTTAGTTCATATTCTATTTTCAGAAGTCTAGTTATGCGTGTGTAACTTCTTTTATGGTGCTATCAACTTTTGTATCCTAGATTCTTTAGCATTCCTGAAAAGTAAGCATATTCCCCATTGAGAAGTGCTTTCATCCCCTTCTGAATCCAATTTTTTTCTTAAGACCTTTCCCCCTTCACAATCCCACGTTGATAACATAAACAGATTTTTAAGCACCTTTTTTCTCTGAACACAGTTGGTTTGTAATCTATCGCTCGATAGACTGATTGCGCAGCTGAAATGTGTGTTTCTTGCACAGCAATTACTATGAATGGCAGCAAAGAAGAAAAGAAAAATTATACTATAGGGGGAAGAAAAGTTACGAGTATCTGTTAAAAGTTAAAAATGATGCAAAAAAAGTGAGTATTATTTTGTGAACATGGTTCCACTGTGTTTTTTCACTGTATTGCAGTTATGTTATAACGCTTGTGCCAAACATGTCCCCGGACACCTGCATTTTTACGGGGTTTTACTGTATATACCGTACAATTCTGAACAAGTGTCCCCGATTGAATAATTGCGGCACGCTCTCTCCCCCCCGCCCTCCCTTCTTTGAGTTTCCTTTAAGGAAAAATGCTGAATATCCGCCTTCCTCAAAATAGATTTTTAGTGAAATTATGAATAAGGAACTAAATCTACAACAAACAAAATTCCCAAAGGCAAAAATTAACTCTTCAGAAAAATTCGCTATCAAAAATATGAAATATAGTAGGAAAATGAACATTTTCGATCTTTAATTCGTTCATTAGATTTTATTTTTATTCTTTTTAAATGCTTATTTCCAATTCTTCCATTATTTTTAAAACAACACATTTTCAAACTGGATTGGTTAAATGCTTAAATTTTTAAAGTTCTAATGAACGTAATTCGATGTATAATGGAGTTGCCCCCCCCCCCCAAAAGAAAACAAAGCATGGTGTAACATTTTTTGTTTATTCAAAAGCAAGGAATCCATTTTTACATCAACAAAGAAAACAAAGTCCGAGTTGAAATAGTATAAATCAAATAAACGGATTTTTTTTACACACGTGGTACAAGATCTTTTTATCTGCAAAAAGATGTTTCATGCTATTTATTTTTTATTCATGGTTTGTTTAATATGAAGAGAAAATCGGGTGATGAGAGGGAGAATTCAACTTGTGTATTTTGTGCGATCAAAAAAAAAAAAAAAAAAAACTACTTGTTTTTTTTAAGGGAATGGTAGTTAAATACAATACATTGACAGCAAAAAAAAAAAAAAAAAGATAGAAGAGAAAAAGGAATATATGTATATATATATTTATATTGTTGTGGGGGGAGGGTCATCTAATTATGTAATGTTTATTTTTATTCTGTGGTGCTGTATACTTTTTCAGAAAATTTTGCATGAACTTCAGATTTTTTTTTTTGTTGCTCGGAATAAGCCATGGATTATTCCTTGGTTTTTCATGCTAAAAAGTAGTTTTAGACATGACAAGTGTCAAAAACTGGTTTTAATTGCTCTACTTACTAACTTAGAAGTAATAACTTCTCAATAAAAAAAGTTCTAAATAATAAAATTAAAAAAATATATATGTAAACTAACTTTATACAACATTTTTGATTTTTCCTTGAACTAAATTTTAACATTAATTATATTTAAAAATAGAAATTATGCTAGAAAATTTATCATTAATCAATTTTGTTCATTGATAATTAATTTAATATCATTTTAGGATGCAATTTTCTAAATTTATTAAAATGTTTTCAGCAGTTTCTCAAAATCTTTGAAAGTAAAATCCAGCTAATTATTTCCTAGAAGCAAACGCAATGGTCATTTTTTATTAATCTAAGCAACGTTATAATTATTTCAACTTGGCAATTTATTCATAATTGGGTTTTGTCTTCTAATGTGTGTTAATAATGAAAACTTAGTTTATAGAAATGTCACCAGTGTAAAGATTGCTATAAATTTGATAAGTTAAGCTAATTGAAAATTCATAAACTACCATATAATGTCGATTCCAATTACAAGTATTATTATATTTTAAATGTTTTTGGAGGCCATGTAAATTTTAACCATGCTTCATTGTACAAATGCATACAAAGTTTTACTTAATACAGTAAAACCTCTCAATAAGGGACACTAAGAGGACTGGAAATTTTGTCCCTTAAATAGAGGTGTCCCTTCCTCGGAGGTTCATAAATTGATGCATACACGTATAGTGTATTAACTTAGTTTAACATTTTAATAGTAAACATGTGTTACCATTTAAGCTTAAATACTAAAAATGTTTCATGCATACAAAATATAGGTCGAAATTATTGAAATTTAAAAATGTTTCATTGAAAACTAAAATTTTATCATAAATGTCGTATTGGCAAAATTTTGTAACTTACAGAAATTTATTTGAAGCAATCTTTTCAATGGGTTTTGTTTTAAAGTACGTAATTTGGGACACAGTGTACTTTTAGTGTACTTTTTCCACTCCTTGTATAAAAAACGTGTTGGTAGCCGAGTACTGTCTGTCAATGCTGAGCACACATGTATTCCATAGTACGAAAGAGGGAAAATCCTTTACAAAGCAGGTTTTGGCAAGCACTTTAAACTACACTTGTTTCTTTGTTCATGCTTCTAGGACTCATACCAACTTTCAGAAGTTAATTTTTAGGGAAAAAAATGAACTTCTGCTTCCAGTAAATATTTCTTATCAATATAACTAGAATTTTGTAAATGTTTCTCTGTGAATGTCCCTTAAATAGAGTGTCCCTTAATTAGAGGTGTCCCTTTTTCGGAGGTGTCCTTAAAGGAGGTACCACTAAAATAATTTTTTGTTGAGGCTCCATTTTTTCTTAAATTCTGCTGCAATATTTTTTAAAAATAAAATCGTTTTATTGCTTTACAGTTGCAATTGTTTTCATTAGCATCATCTCTGTCATGTACACGTCTTACTTTTTGTCATCTTGCATAAAGATTTAATGTTTTATAAGGTTTTTTTGAATAAAAAGAAACTGAATATTACTTTTAAAGCACATTAAACCAAATAAGTAGCAGTAGAGAAAAAACAATTCATTTTTGTCTTTAAGTATGAAACCCACCCGTGCACTTGTCTTATAAAATATTTAAATTGAAACAGAACGTATTACATACACTTTGGAGCTCAAATGCCTTTTCAATTGTATAACTTTAATGTTTCAAGAAAGCTAATATTTTTTGTGGATTTTAGTTTTTCAATTGTCTTTTTCGTTTCTATTCATTCTCCAATCAAGCTTGGTAACTATTTATCTGTTTTTTCACCTGTATTTTGAATTCCTACTTTTTCCTACTTTTTTTAAATAAAAATACTACTTTTGTTCCTACTTTTTTCTTAAATATCCGTACGGACCCTGATTTATTCATTTATTTTAGTCCATTTAGGTACAGGGTTCGCACGGTCCTTACAAACCCTTATAAACTCCTTACATTCTGGTACTCCTCAATAAGGACCCTTACAGTTCTTATTTTTCATTTACAGTCCTTATTTTTCGTAAAAGTTCATCGTCATTGCAGCAAAAAATAGGTATTCCTAATTTCCACGTGCAAGCAAAGAAACGCATGCGTTCCTTTCTTTGCGTAATCGTTTTGCATCCTTTACAAGAATCATATTGTTATTCTTTCAATTAATTTTTTAGTTTAATTATGAAGTAAACAAATAAAATTTCATTTTATTTTTACGAAAATCTTACGGTATATACTTGCATATAATTCATTCGCATGTAAACCGAACCCCTAACTTTCAGACAAACATACGGAAACCCACGTGTAAGTCGACTTCCTACTTTCAAAGAAAAATCGGGAACGTTTTTGCCGTGGATTTTTAGATATATTATAAATGTCTTAAAAAGAAGGGAAATGAAATGTAATTTCAATCGAAAACGTGTAGATTGATTTTTGCCATCGCGATTTTTGTAAAGGGCCCGTTTTTCAGTTATGTGTTTTGTTAATAGTTGCTTTTATTCTGAATTAATAAAAATAAGTTTTTGCTCTTTAAATTTTTCAGACATATGATTTTTCCGTATTTTGACTGAATTCCGTATTTTCGATAATTTTGGATATTAACAATTTAGTTTCCGAGAAAAATCCATAATTTTGGAAAACTATCTTCCTCTTTCTGCTATGCAAATCTTTGAAAGTAACGCGCTAACGTACATACCTACTAACTTTTACAAATTAAAAGTAAAATTTACGCAATTTGTCAGTTTTTTGCACTTTCAAGTTTCAGTCGCAATTTATTATGCATTTCGAAATCCGATTGCATCGGCTTCGGTGAAATTTCCTAGTTCTCATTTATTGTCCGATTCTGACTCGTGGATATCAATAACTTTAAGCTGACCATTATTTTTTATCTTTATTAAGTTCTAGCTTCTGTAGTAAAGAGCTTGCAAGGACGTAATTTTGCCACGCCCACTTGAAAATTTCCCCGAAAATATAAGAAATTTTTCGAAAGTTATTTTAAGTTTTAGTGATTATATCAGTTAACTGTAATTATCAACCTTATTAATAATCTAGTTAACAATATATTTTTGTCTAAAATGTCCCCCCCCCCCTTTGTATGTAATTTTATACGTTTTTTTTTTTTTTTTTTAAATTTTTGGCGGTGTTTAGCATTAGGGGTTTTTCCTTATATTGTTGCAAAATTAATTAGCAATTCTTTCTGCTTTCATTCATAATTAAAAAGCATGAAAAAAAATCAGCAATCTTCTGTTTGAAGATTTTTTCAATATTATAAAATAATTGTTAAGTTTTTGTTTTGTTTGAGAAAAAATAAGTCTAAGGTTTTTGTTAGTGCCTCTTCTTGATCTTAGAAGTTCATTAATCCAGTTACAATTTTCTGCACTTTTTGCATAGTTAAGTGATAATAGGTGAAGGAAGGAAGACTACAAGCATCATTAAAACAAAAAAATATCCTGTTTATTGAAGTAACAAGCCATAACTGATGCAGGGAATAATGAGTACTTTTATCCGTTTTTGTCTTATTCAAATAGTTTTCGTAAATTCCAACCTAATAAATCATATTTCAAAGTTGGAAGAAAATTGATCTCCTACATGAAGTGGTTATAACTGAGGAAATGAGAAGGTCAGTGGCATCCTCCAGAATAAAATATGAGCAGCATCTAACAGAACAAAGACAGTAGTAACGTAATAGAAATATAATTTCACGTTAATTTAAAGCACAAATGAGCATTAAAACGCAGACACATGTTTCGGGATTGCTTGGAATCCCTTTATCAATGCGACAGGGAGCTTCTAGATGCAAAACATTCAAATGAAGCAGACAAAACAACAAAAACAAAGCTTATATAGCCTAAGAATTAACTGTAAACCAATGAGAATGAAGGCAGTGTGAAGTGGACAATCCCGAAACATATGTCTGCGTTTTAATGCTCATTTGTGCTTTAAATTAATGTGAAATTATATTTCTATTACAGTTTACTTGCACAAAGTTAAATTATTATTAACAGTAGTAACGGTCTGCCTCTTCAAAAATGAAACCAAAAAATTAATTGACGACAGTCATTTTTATTTAAACCAAAAGAAAAGGTGTATTCAAAAGGAGAAATCCAAGTTAGAAAATATGGTGGAGGATTTGGCCGAAAAAGCAGAAGCAGCAAAAGATGTTCAATTGTTTATAAAATCTAATACTAGTTAAAGAAAAGATCAAAGGAAAAAAGCGACAAAATTTAATTTATGTAGGAAAATAGATGAAAAGAAGAAAAAGATTGACTCTTAATTGAAAAGTTTTTTAATTTGTAAATGCCTTATAGTAAGTGATATTTCATATGGGATAGAAATAATTAGTTATTGATTTCACTTCCTTTAACACTAGATTTACCGGGCCGTTTTCAACCATTTCTAAACTTTCATTTTACATCAAGTTGCTACTAATTATAATAGTAAAACTTTCAGTCACCTTAACTTGTCCTACATTAGGAAAGGCCAATGCAATTGAAAGTTGCACTATAATTTGTAACAAATTATGCTAAATGGAAGCTTCGAAACAGTCAAAATGACTGGTTTGGTAAATCTAGTGTTAACAAAATTATTTTGATATTATAGCAACTATGTCTTGTAATTAATGCTTATTTGAATATTTTCTTTTTATGATAAATATCACTAAAACATTTACATAAACTTTATTTTGCTAGTGCAAATTTACTTCTGCTAAAATTATACTAATAATAGCAATGGTATCAATATCTTTTCACAAATAACAAAGTTTTCTTTTCATTCGAGCTTAAACGTTTTCATAAATGAGAATCAAATATCTTTCTTCGTAATTTTGATTTGTTCATGATCATGAGAAAATCAACATCTTAACATACCACAAATTAAAATATGTAATGGAAAAATAATGTATTGTTTATAAGTATCATATTTAATTTTACAAAATTATAAATTACTCTTAATTCAATGCATTACTTGTCTGTCAGCTCCAAAGAAAGGGTCTCGCTGTCATTTACAACACAATTAAAACCTACACACTTGTAGTTTTTAAATAGTTTTCAAGTAACATTAATGTAAGTATTTTTAATAATACTACTATAAATTTTAAGTGATGTTTCCATTTGTATGTAAAGAAGAAATATATGATTGTAAGGAAAAGGAAGATTTTCTCATTATTTTTGTTTTTAAATTCTTTTTTAGTCAGAATTCTTTTTCCCATTTGTTTAACTGATTTATACAAATTTTTTTGTAGAATAATCATTTTTAAACTTTTAATATTTTGCATTTACCACAAGCTTTTTAGAAGTGAGTCAATAGAGTGTCTAAGATTCATTTAATAAAAATTCTATGCAGAGTTGATAGCTTGGTAAAAATACATTATGATAAGTTTATAAATATCATGATATATGTTCGCTAACATGCTTATTTTATACCTTGACAAAGTCCTTATAAAGTCCTTACTTTTTATTAAGCAAATCTTGTATGAACCCTGAGGTACATAACTGCTTTACTATTTGAGGAAACAAAATTTAAAAAATAGTATTCAGTAAATCAGAAGAGCATTTGCTTGATGAGAAAAATACTCTCAGTCAAAGAAAAAAAGTTCACTAGGCTTCTCACAATAAGAAAAACACTCAGACTTGGCTACTCTAGAAAACCATTCCTCGCTATAGTCGGACGAAGGCTTAATAATTGCAAAGCATATTGGGGCAGCAAGAGAAGGTTACAAGGAAGACCTAAACAGAGCGGCACCTGCAGCTATGAAGTAAAATATCAGATATACTTTTTTCTTGGTGTAAGTATTTTCACACGATGTGAGTTCTGAAGGTTAACATCTATAACTTTTAAACTCAAATTTTGTACAATGAGCACTTTGCAATAATGAAAGACTAGGACCATTTTCAGGAAAATAAACAAAATATTTTGTTATAGTACTTGTAGATAGTCACGCTAAATAGTAAGCAACAGCATAAAAACATAGATAGATAGCGCATCTATAGGATTTTTTAAATTTAGTGCAATTTTTATTATAGCATAAAAATTTCCTTTTCAGCGACACTTGGCACGTATATTCAGGAAATGAAATTGGTACCTTGCTAGGATCATGGATGTGGCAAAAGTGTCCTGACGAAAAGAAGACTGTGCCAAGTAATTTTTTTTCTTTTTTATTACAGCACTAACAAGATGACATTCCAATCATACTTTTAAAGTTTAACTTGAAATATTAAATACTGTAGTCTTCCAATCTGTAAAAAAATATTTTAGAAATCATGTTACAATTTTAGAAGTGTTTTCATCAAGATCCAAAAAAATGCATTATGGGTTCTGTAGATAACAATTATTCCAAACATTGTTGATGACATACCTGGAAAGAAAATGACATTTTTAATTTAACTTCATTTTGTCAGAAACACTGAAAAATCATTTTTAAATGTTAATAATAATGCTATTGATAAAATTATGATTTTTAAAGAAATTTAAAGTATAATATTAGAGTGACAGGTACTTTTTCATATTCATGAGAATCTCTCATATATAGTACTGCACCTAGAATTTTGCTTTAAGAGGAAGGAAAAAGGTCAGGATTAAGGATGTACTGATACTGTTTTTGCCGGATACCGGATATACGGGTTCCTCTTGTTTGACAGATCTGTATCGAGTATCCGGTTTTGTTGTTTGAAATTTGTAAATTTATACATTTTTAAACATTTCACAACTCCCAAATGCATAGTAAGTTTGTAATTTATGTATAGTAAACATCTTGTTTATAAAATTAAAAAAAATTAATTTGACATGCTGTATAACCAGATCTTTTATGCAGTGTCCCAACCTAATTCCAGATACTTGAAAATCAATTGGACACCTGATATTTGATGTCCTCTAGAAGTACCGGTGCCATTGGTTTCCCCCTTACTGCTCCCGCAATAAGTGCACCTTGCCAATATATATTTATATACAGTAGGGCACCGAGGATTTTGTATCCAGGGGGTATCAAGGTCAAACTAGGAATGTATTGGTATTAAGTTTATTGTATATTGGTTATCTGGCATCCCTTTTCTGATTGATCTGTATTGGATATCCAGCTATCATGTTTGTAACCTGAAAATTCTACTAATCTTTTTCCAGCATCCCGAAGCTTCCAAATACGTAGTAAATTTTTATTTACATATATTTTCAAAATGTGCTAATAAAATTTACAAAATCAAATTTGACGCACCGGATTTTTCTGCAGTGGCCTAAAGCTCTGGTGATTCAACATCAGGCACGGCCAAGTCTGCTTAGCGCCGTCGAGCAAATGTCTACTGAATGCCTTTTTTAGCATTGGAAAAACCCAACGGGTTTTTTCCTTTTGTATTTTAGTGTTTTTTCCAGGTTTTAACCCACTGGCGGTTTGGGCTATGACGTCACGCCATGATAAATCTTTCTCAAAATGGTTGAAGCCGTGATGGGCTTTTTCCACGTCGAGATGGTCTGGAGCGTATATTTGCGATATTTCTTCCCCTTTTCCCAAACAGGTTCCCTGGTGCATCGGAGGCGTTGCTTTTCCGCTCATTCCTCAGGCCGTGATATCACGGCCAAAGCCGCCAGAGGGTTAAGGGAGTTTTTCTTTTTTTGCCTTTCGACATTGCACACCAGAACAGCACAGGCCTGTCAGCCATGTCAAATTTA
This sequence comes from Octonoba sinensis, assembly GCA_038502835.1. NCBI lineage: Eukaryota > Metazoa > Arthropoda > Arachnida > Araneae > Uloboridae > Octonoba > Octonoba sinensis. The sequence continues at coordinate 29,776,590 of CM076603.1, forward strand.
ATTCATAAAATTTAGTTTTGAAATTATATGAAAAGTACAATGAATAAAGGTGAAACGTATATATATTTCCAGTTTTTGGGAAATCATGTTTGAAAGTTCGATCTTGCGCCTTTTTTCATCGTACAGTAAACCTTTGGGGGATTTTTCGTCTTTAATATTTAAATATAGCAACAAATTCTTTTCTACAGACACTCAGTAGAAAATGCATTTAGATGTAACCATTAGGAGCGGTTTTACCGTCTATATTTTTACTTTAAAAGAATAAATAGTGACATACATGTTTGTAATGCTAAAAAAGATACATCTTAATTCATCAGCAACTAACACTTAATCAAATAAAACTTTTCTGTTTTTTTAACAAACTCTATTGCTCTTGGATAAATATAGTTCAGAAAACAAATTTTTTGTAAAGTATTTCTCTTTATATTATAGCAGATTTAATTAGATGAGTTTTTCATTAAACATAAAATTAATGAGACATATTTGAAGTTTTTTCTAATCCTAATATACTTTAAACTTAGTATTTTTTAAATTTTATATACTCTTTTATCACTTACAGGAAATAATTTTATAGGCACAAGTTGTTCAACTTCAGTAAAGTTCTTAACTATGATCAACTTCAAAGTTGAATAAGTTGTTCAACTTCAAAGAAAGTTTATTATTTGAATTTACCGACTTTTCCACCATTCATATGTGTTGACTTTCTTTACTATATTTTGTCCAAAAATTTTTTCTATAGGTGAAGTTTTGGAATTAAATAATAGAGCCATGGGTGATTCTGATCCGAAATTTCTGAATAATTTTTGAGAACCTGTTCCGAAAATTAAAAAAAAAAAAAAAAAAAATTTGGTTTTCTGGAAATTTATTAGTTAGAAGATTTTCTTGACGAGTAATGTCGTTGCTTTTCTTTCTACCTTGAGACAAGCAAAATATTTATTACTTTTAAAAGCAGGGTGACTACATGTCACAAAAGTCCTGAATTTGTAAATTGGTCTCGAAAAATTTTCCGCCCAACCGGACCAGTCCTACCAGAAGGCATCGAATATCTGGTATCCTACAGTTGTTTAAATATCTGGAATCCCATCCTGTCATTGGTTTGAAATATCTGGGTATCTAGCATGTCAAATTTTATTTTTAAAGTGGAATTATTAACATGTTTTTGGAGAATACAGTAAAACCCTGTTAAAACGTGGTTGTCTTCATGTTCTACATTTCGCTGGGACCGAGTCCTCCTGTTTGGACTTTTTTTTTTCGAGGGGAGATGGAGACTGAAATTTCTGCTGAAATTCGTGCCAGCAGTAGCTCTCAAACATCATTACACTTTCTTTACACACTTTGTTTCCTCAAAACTGATCTCAAACGAGATCTGTGTGAGAGTGTTATAACATAACTGCGGTTTAGTGACACTATACCGCAGAATCATATTACAAAATAATACTCTCTTTTGGTGCACCATTTTTAACTTTATCAATGACGCGCATCTTTTCATCTATAGTATAATTTTCTTTCTTCTTTGCTGCTATTTTATTTACTGTAATTGCTGTGCACGAAGCACACATCTCAACTGCAAAATAAGTCTATTCAGTGGTAAGTTATAAACCAACTGTGTTCCGAGAAAAAAGGTGCTTAAACATCTCTTTATGTTATCAGCATGGGATTGTGAAGAGGTCCTAAGAAAAAATAGATTTGGAAGGGGAGGAACGCACTTCTCAAAGAAACAATGCTTTAAGTCTACATACACACGCACTCCGACTGGAAAATAAATTTACTTTTCAGGAACGCTAAAGAATCTGGAATATAAAGGTATACTTCTGAAAATGGAAGGTAGTTATGCATTGAACTGAACAGCTCCTGACAGATTGAGCTTCCCCTCCCCCATGTTAAGAGAAACAAGTCGGAGCCAGTCATGGCGATTGTACCTAATTTTGAAATCAAGCTATATAGTGTCCTAGGTTGAAAGACAGAAAAAGCGTGAAAAAGGCGTACATCAGGCCTATCATTATAGGGCTTTATCTGTTAGTGTTTGTGGAGGGGGAAGGGCAGCTCTTTGTCTAGAATATTTGTGTACTTGGACTGGCTTTATTTCCAATGGTAAATAAGGAATCACCTTTGAATGGCAATCATAAAGGGTGGTTTAAACGTCGAGGGACATGATAGTCACTGCAGTATATCCAATTCCGTGGTATACCGAGGCGCGGTATAACAGGATTTTACTGTATACGTAAATTATAAACTTACTATGTATAGAAAAAAAATATGTATAAAATTTACAGGTTTCAAACCTTAGAGCGGGATATCCCAGTGCGGATCCAAGTTAACCAAATATCCGATATCCGTCAGAATCAATATCCAATGCATCACCGGAAGGTCACATAAAAGTTCTGGAAAGGTCACGAAATTTCACTTTTGAAAATGCAGACAGGGTAAGCTAGGGGCAGTTATCTTATCAAAAGTGCTTTTGTTTCTAAACAATTGAGGAAGCATTTTACGGATCGGAAAGAAACTGTTAACAAGAGAGCATAGTATTTTCTTGTGTTCTCACTGCTCAATTACAACCAACTCTGATCCTACTTTATGATCAGAGCTGGTTGTAATCCAGCAGTTAGAATACAAGAAAGGAGCAAAAGCAAAAAGCAACCACTGAAAGATGCGAACATGAAGATAACGGGAAGATAGCAAAGAACTTGTATCCAAACGTTGCAGAAGTTCTTCCATGTGAGAATTGTAACATTCAAAAGTAAAAGTTTATAAAGAAGTGATGATTTCTTTCTGTTGGTGTAAACCTCTGAAAAAAATCAAGATTAGGGACAGAAGATAAATCATAAAGAATACCTATTTAAAAGAAAGTAAAATTTTCTTTCATTAATGTTTGATTATCAAAGAATGGTTCTGTTCCTTTTATTTGACTTCCGTTTTAAGTCGAACATGGCTTGCAGTCAAGTTTGTTGCTCTGACCTTCTCATGACTTCTATTTTGTAACATTTGAATGTTTATTTTTGTCATAAAAGAAGTTTAGAGATTTAAAATTTGAAATTAATTTATATTTCTTATTTTACAAATTTTTTTCCTAACATGAATACATCATTGTTATCTTATTATTTTTTTTGTCCCACAGGCAATTGCTGCATGATATCTAGTGCTGTATCGTCAAAAATATTGCGGAGCATTGCACAAAAAGAAGGATTTACATTTTATGTAAGTTTTAAAATGCTTAAATAATTAAATTGCAATAATCCATTTTTTAGTGGTTCTTTTGTAATGTTCTCTCTTCATGTGATATGTTAAATTCTTATTCTCTTCTTTTCCTTTCATTGGATTTTTGTGGTAATGATCAGGATTTGAGTTCAAGCTTTGTGTTTCACTTTGACATGTCTGTTCATATTTTTTAAAATCTCAAAGCAATAAAGTTACTTTTACAGCTGTGCTGTGAAATAGCTTTTTATTTTCAAAGTAAGGTCATATTACAACTAATCCTTATAATGTTCCAACTCTTTTTCAATATGATTAGAAGTTCGATTTATCATTTGTAAAACCTGTCATTGTTGTCATTCAGTGTAGTGAGTTTTGAGCAACCTGATTGAAGGTTGAGGTTATTGGAAATGTTAATTTTCTTGCTTATAAATCATATGAATATGTATGTAATTAGTTCCAAGTTCTCCTTATGCACTTTTTTTGTTTATTTAGTTTGTTTATCTCACTGCAAGTTGGTGCTGTTAAAATAACTACAGACCTATCGGTTATTAAGTGTTTGACAATGGAAATCTATAGATGGTCATTTTGCCCTTAATAGTCGCATTTTATCTAACATGACAAACATAAGATAAGCTGCAAAAGTGCTAAAATGAAAAATAAGTATAAATAAATCAAGTATACTTTTAATTTATTCACTTTTAGCAGGGATTTTCAACCTTTGAAGAGCTACCGCTCTCTTTAGGAAATCTCCCTCATCCCTCTTTCTGAACATCTCGAAATCGAAGACATGGAAAAAATGGTAGGAGGGGGGGGGGGGGGGGGTAGTAAGTCATGTGAAACAAAATTTTAATTTTATTCCATAGTTTTATAGACAACAAGTTAGGGGGAAAGGAACTCTCCTGATTTTCTGTTTTTTAAATGTCTTAAAAGCGTAATTTCAGTCTATTTTTCTTGACATTAGGGAAAGGGGTGGAGGAATGGCCTTTGTGACGTTAAAAGAAACCGGGTACAGGGATTCTCCCCCAAAATGTTTTTGAAAATAATGTCCTAAAAATGCTACTTTAGACATTCTTTAGTTATGTAATTATTCTTTGGTCATGTAAAGGCATAAGGCAAATCAGTCCCCTTGAATCTGTGCTTGTGATGATGCAGGAAGTAATCAAAAGTTGTTTCACAGTAGTCCACTGCTCAGGACAGAGGTGATTGATGTTACCTAAGAACAGATTGAAGCTGGTGAGACAATCACTGTTCTAGGACCTGGCTTTTTAAAGTTGCATTAATCGTAAATTGGACTAATTCCTCCTGATTCTGATCTCTGTTGCTTCAATGTTCAGGAAAGCATTCATGACCCATTGTGTAACTCTCAGGAACAAAATATCCTCCAACTGTCAGAAAAGTTCTTGTGCAGACTCAAGGTGGGGACCCTAAATTAGTGTGTTTTCGAAATAAAAGTCCTGTTCATGTGCTGATTTGACTGGGATGATAACTGGTTGAAATCATTGTGCTGAAAATTCTGCCTCCACTGATTTTTTCCTTTTCTTTTTTTTCTTTGAAAGTAGGCAAAAATAACAGATATTTTGATGGAGCTCGCTTCCATGACGCTACATATTAACTCGATGGAACTTTAGGACTTAATCAGTCATGAAAACAACATCAATCTGGAATTGGTGGAATCGGTCTTTTAATGCTGCATTTTTCGGTTTGAGAGACTCAAGTGAGTCAAAAAGATTCTAAAACCTTCTGAGACAAGCACTGTTGGAGAGCCAGTGAGCTTTGTCGTGTAGAAGCAATCGAACTGGTGCAAATGGTGTACATAGGGTGCTTTTTAATAAATTTATTAGGGGATTGTTTGGAATTCAAACTTAATTTTAAAAGTTTGAATTCCAACTATGCTCACTGCCCAGAATATGTCCACCACCCCACTGCCACCCAACACAGTTTCGTCTTCCCATATTATCCTTTCACCGCTCTTATTGTGGACCACTGATTTTTAGTCTTATTGCAAGCATATGATCTTAGTGCCACAATAGGGAACAGGCAAGCCGAATTTCAATAAAAATGTGCCAAAATTTACAATACAAACATTTTTACAGTACTCGCAGTTGGAAATTTAAATGAAGTAAGGCATCCCCACATCATAATGGAGAAGTCTTATATACTTATTCTTTTGATTTTATTCTTATTAATTCTATTTTTTCAGCAGAAAAATTATGGTTAAGTACAACATATGAAACAAAAAGAATTTCATGAAGATGAAAGGAAAATAAAATGAATTGCTTTCTTTTGAAATTCAAGTTTCATCATTGAGGTAGTACTATCCTTTAATTACTTGTTCTGTTAGAAATTATTGAAACTATTATCGTTCCTTACCGTGACATGTCTACTATAAGTAGGAATTTTGAGAATCGTCCTCACCTCCCAATGTTAATGCTTTCAATGGGACAGAGCTTGAGGAAACGTTGCTTAAAAGTGAATTTCAGTGAACAGTTTTTAGATAAAATAGGAGAAAATCAAAAAATTGCCTAAAAACATGAATTTTGATTAACAGACGGTTTCAGAATTTTCTTTAATAAACTTTTGGAATATTTGTGTGTGTCTAAATATCAGATTTATGCCATTCTGTAAAAAAGATTTCATCTGACACTAATGTTTTTCAGCACTTTTGTTTTCATATTTCAGGAAACACTGACGGGATTCAAGTATATGGCAAACAAAGCCATTGAGGCGGAAGAGCAAGGAATGCATTTTCTTTTTGCTTTTGAAGAAGCAATTGGTAATAATCCCTGACATTTAACTGTCAAAATGTATTTCAAAAATCTTTTTTTTTTTTCTCAAATATTTATCAAAAATGGGATTGAAGATTTTTTTATTGTTTCTAGGGTATCTGTGCTCAACAAGTGTTATGGACAAAGATGGCATAAGAGCTGCCTTGATAGTCACTGAAATGGCTGCTTATGCCGCACGTGATAAAAAACGTCTTTATGATGTTTTGATAGATACATATTTAAAGTAAGTATTACTTTGAATTCTGCATTTTTTTTTTTTCATCTTAATGATGAAAATCTAGTAGGCAGACTTATTAATTTTCTTCAATTAGTCAAATATTTGTGTATATTTTCATCCAAGTATTCAAAGGTTGGAAAATTGTTTTGTGTAAACTATTCTATGCAGTTAGCTTTGATGTATGGTTGTTTACAGTGTTCATTTTAATATGTCTTGATTCCCACTATTGCTTATTTTCAGTTATTTCTTTTTAACAGATGCTTTCGATACTTCTTGACCCATTCAATATAATGATCACATGATTCTTCCTTCACACCCTGTGATATATATGTGACAAGCTTTCCCAAATCTCCTTGTGGGGGCGATTCAAATCTAGATGTTCATTTGAATTGACGCTGCATGGAGGGTGGCATTTATTACATTTAAGAATTATGTTCCACCATCAACATGCGCGTCTGTTTTTGAGTATTTTTTGGATTTGGGGATTTTACAACTGCACTGCACATGTTTTATTCTTTCAGGAGATTAGGCATTAAAAGGGCTGCTCTATTACATGGGTTTTTGTTCTTTTAATTTGGGAAAGAATAGAATGGTTATTGGTTATATGTGGGACTAAAAGTTTGGTGTACAGTTTGGGATCTAGCTAGCTAGTTAGCATTTTATATCAGTTTTGTTTCCGTCAGTATCACTAAAAAAGTGCAATATATAATGGTGCGAGATGCTATTGTCACTAATGGAAAGTGAGTTTTTCCATAACAATTTGTCATAAGTATAGGTAATCCTTCATAGATGAGCCTTGGATGATTTAAGGAAAGTTGATAGTGTATTTAAGCAGGCAAGACTAGAGATTATGGTCACATAACATTATGGTCTTTAATGTTAATTTTGCTGTTTTCTCTATTGGAGATTCTTGATGTTAGCTGCCAGTGACAACTTGTACAACCAAGACACATTTGTGAGGTCCACACCTCTTAATATTTTCTAACATGAACTTCATCAGATCTGCTACTTTTCGCAGAATAAAAGACGGTGCATGCATTAAAATGGTCACTCAATACAGCTCTTCCTCACTTACTTACCTTCATGTGAGAGTAACGTTTGTGCTAATATTTGTCATCATTGAAATAGGAATGCTTAACTATTATTATCGTGTTACTTGATTGTACTTTCCTGTTTTATAATTGCTATAATGCTTCTTAATAGCACATGGTCTTAATTTATGGTTAGTTATTTCAGTAAACAATTGTACTTTTTTATATGTATTGTAAAAACCCTTTAAAATTGTTTTAATTTAATAACAATTTATATTTGAATGCATTTTGTGTCATGTAGAAAATTAGAGTTTTGAATAAAAGAAAAAAATCAATTTTATCAGGTATGGCTATCATTATGCAAAAAATTCATACTTTATTTCTCCTGACCCTGAGAACGCAAATAAGATGTTTTACAAGCTACGGAATTGGAATGGAAAAAGTAACAAGGTAATTTTTCAACGTTTCCCTTTACTACATCTCAATTATACTTTCTTTTTCAAATGTATTACATAAAAAGAGAACTTCTCTTAGGATAGTAATTGATAGAGTCTGGATATTTTTAAGTGTTCTCCCTGCCCCATATTGTTTTCTAGTATTGCTTGTCATTGCAAAAGGGAAATATCTCGAAGAGCTATAAAAATTCAAACCTTTAGGATTTTTTCAAAAGTGAAGATGTGCTTAATTTTATGTGCTTTAAATTGAAGAGATTCCATTTCTCTAAGATATACTCTATCCTGTTCTAAACTTGGCATAAAAATGCAAAAGATTTTGTAAGCTCATATTTTATCTGATTAGTTGACATATGTAGTGCAGTAAGAATAAACAAACCACCTTGAGGTGAAAGTAATTGGAACAAAAATGATTCTTGGTGTAAATGGTACGTGATACAGTACTAACAGACTTACTAAAAATATATGTCTGTATTGTCTCACAAAATTATTTTTTTTGTCGCAATTTTGAAAAAACATGAAATTTTAAAAAATTGTTGTGATTTTACCTGTTGCCAAGAGGAAATAACATAAGATTTTAGTTCATTATCCTTCCACCACATCTATTAACAACACTTTATAAGATCATTTAGGGCTCGGCCTTTGACACAGAACAGTATCACTCGGGCTCGGACTTTAAATCTTCGAGCTCAGGCCTGCAAAAGTGAGCCCGAACTCATCTCTAGTAAATACGGGGTGTTAAGGGTCATGGAGGCATATTTTCTTCATCATTTACCTCCTTACCAAAAACCAATTAATTTTTATTTTTAAAAACCAATACTATATTTTCTCTCTCTTCAGTTTTTTGTTTTTTTAAAATTATCACTTTTATTCCATGAAAAAGATTCAAATTTTACTGTTTGATTTCTTAAAACCTTTTATTTTACTCAATATTTTTTAATGAGCTCTCAAATTTTCACACACTAATTATCTGAAATATTCGTGCATGTGGAATTTTACCTTTTACATTTTTCTGATAATCAAGGCATTATAATAGATATTTTGATGATTGGTTAAACACAGTATGAAACATTAATCCATTATAACGTGAACTGAATGACACAAGAAAAGAATAAACATAGGAAAAGAAGATATGTTAATGAGCGTTGATACTTTCATATGCATCTTTTTTCTCAACCCTGATCTTCTGGAAGGATTCATTTTTTGCGATCATAAACTTTGAAACGCTAGTTATAGAATGAATAGTATTACCTATATTTTATTATTATTTTTAAAATCCTATTTATTTATTTTTTCTCTTCTTTATATGCAGTACCCTGATCATTTAGATCTACCAAAAGATCACAATGTACCATTCAAGTATGAAGTTATCCATGTCAGGGATATTTCAACTGGATATGATTCGAGGGCTCGTGATAAAAAATGCGTGAGTAATTGCTCTTTTTTTCATCTTCTAGTATGGAATTAAGTATTTTCCAATGGTTGAGAAGGCTGAAATTTTATATTCTATTTTATGGGTTGTTTATTTTAGTTATATGTTTAATATTGATTTATGTTTCCGTACCGATTTCTAAGTTCTGAATTCTAAAATTCGTCAGTTTAATTTTTTTTTTAAATTCGAAAAAGTATTAATCTAAAGAGACAGTTAAAGCAATAAGATCCAGAAAATTTTGATTTAAATAGAAGCAATCTTGTAGATATCTTTTACATTTGCATGAGCTAAACTCAGGAAACCAAGATAGAAGAACCCTATTACAGTAGAACCCGGATTTAACATCACCCACATTTAATATTTTCCTGTATTTAAAGTTTTTCTCGTTGGTCCTCAATTTCTTGAATACTTTCGGTGTTATTTCTTCCCATACATTATGTTTCTGTATTTACTTCATTTCTGCTTTTAGCATTTTTACCCAAATAATGTCAATTGGTTTTTCTTATTTTTCTATAATGTCTTAAAACATTATATTATGTCTTCGTCCCACAGCCTTTTGGGTATTGGTTAGCCCCCTGTCGTCTTTGTTCTCTATTTCTTTTGTAGAACAAACACCTGATAGTGATAGGCTCCATACTTTTCCTTAGTGATGAGGGAGGGTTTCCTTCCTGTTAGGGATCTAAGGAATATTTGGCCACTATTCGGTATTCGGCCCTTTGCCCGAATAGTCATTTTATGACTCAACGGAATATTCGGCCTGGCCGAATATTGATGAAGTATTCCGCTGAATAGTTCTGCTACAGTAGAAATGTGAAGAAATAAAGAAATTAGTAGATTTTAAACATTCAAAAATTGTAGTATAGTTATTGCTACAGAATACATTACTATGTAGGTTTTATAAATGAAAATAATTTAGAAAAATACTACTTTTTTTACACATTGTGTTTAGGTTTTACTGAACAAGAACATATTTTAAACTTATAACATTGTATTTTATACTTAGCATTTGCTCCCAAAAGCTGGCAATAGTTAATTATTATTAAGAATATGAGACTTTTTTTTGTTATTACTTACAAAATGGAAGTGAATATTAAGATAGCATAAGTTATTGGGGTTTTTGAAAATGTAAATACAGTTGGGAGAACCTCATTAAAGCAAACCTAAAGGGAGTAAGTAAAAGTAAAAACTTAAAGTAAATTCCTCTTAACCGTAAATAGTCTTATCTGAAAACCAATGGAGGAATTTCACATTATTTTTCAGGACACAATGCTCAATATAAGTCCCTAATGCATTTGTAAATCAATGCTATAGATTTAAAATTTGTCATGAGAAAGAAACAATTTTTGGCTCCCAAATAAAAAGTTTTAAAAGTAAAAATTCAAACTTTAAACGTTTATTAACCAAAATACATATCGAGAAAATCTTTCAAAATTATCGTAAATATATACTGTATTGTTTTTAAAAATACTTGTTTATAGCACTTTGTTTCTTTTTTTTCCCTGAACAATTGCTTCATAAGTCTTCAATGGCTCCTAAATAGTTTCGGCATTCTGATGAATTATCGTTTTTTCCCCCGCTGTTTGGTAAAAGTGAAAAATGACTTTTGTTTGTGTCGTATTGAATTGAAGTTCGAACGGTATGGACCACAAATAAGAGTTTGACTTATCAGATAGTTCAAATTAAGCGTGTTTGTCTTAAAACTAAAAAAAAAAAGCATTATTTGTTAATATATTAGCACAGGAATTGCAAATGTAGTTCGTCCTAGCAGTAATTCCTTTCAAGTGAGTTTGAATTAACGAGGTTTGACTGTATATTCTGGTTAAATGCATTAATTTTTAATAGATTTTCTAAAAATAGGTGTGTAAAAAAAAATTCCATTAAATAAAAATATTAACTTTTATAACTTTTAAAATATTTTCATACAGCTATTTTGAGCAAGGTGAAAGTTCACTAAACAGTGGTATTTCTTTAATTTGTATTAAATAATTAGTAAAATAATGCTAGTGCTTTCATTAAATCCTCATTTTTATTCCACTTGTGGGTGAAATTCTCAGTTTTATTATATTCAAAACAATACAGAAAATACATTGATTTTAGATAGTTTTAGGTTCTTAACAAACACGTATTGACTCATGCATCATAGATTAATGTGTGGAATTGGTGGTTGACTTTGTGAATACTTATACATTTGACAAATACTTTTTATTACGACGATTTTCTAGAAATTTTAATATTCGGCCGGCCAAATCACTATTTGTTACATCCCTCCTTCCTGTTTTATTCAGTGTTAGTGCAATTTTATTCAGTGTAAGGAGATTTTTTTATGTTTCTTTGTTTGTCCCAATTGTATAGAGCGAAGAGAGTACATATTTCTGAAGCTGACAAGTCTGATACCACCCCTGCGTTTTCCCGCCTATTACGTATTTTCCCACCAGTCCTGCGATGAACCTTAAATCTGGGTTCTATTGAACGTTGCAGTGAAAATTTATTTCTTCTGTGCAGTTAATTATCTTCATTCCCTAATAAAATTATTTTATTCTTTAAGTCCTTAAAAGTCTATTTCTCAAATTTTACTCCCTTTTTCTTTAAAAGGAAAAGATAAATAAAGGAACTTTTCCCCCTCTGCTGGTCATAAAAGGCACCCAGAAACATTGCATTTTGTACAAATGCCCTTAAAGAGGATAATTGCTTACAATATCAGGTGAACTGGAGGTTAATTTCTGCTTATGTCTCAAGAGGAGAAAAAACAATGAAAAGAGGCCATTTGGCTGATTTTCTTTTGGGATAACTGGTAATTGGTTTACTGGAACTCTGCTGCATATGCTTATTTATATATGTATGTGTGCATATATTACAAACATTGTTTCTTTTGCGAAGGATATTTGTGGTTTAGTTCAATGTGGGTTAATTAGCACTCTGTGGAAGCATGATGCGGAATAGTTATTTTTTATTTTGTTATAATTGTTGTGCATTTATTTTATCATATTTTTCCTGCAGATAGCCGCGCTTGCATTCGAAAAGTGAACAATTGATTTCGAAAACAGATGGCACTCACTTGTAGATATCCTTATTGAAATGTGTTTTCTGTCTATATTCCCTGATACAAAAGAAGACTTACATTACAGTTTGGCAATCTGATTGTTAATTGAATTCTGATTCTGGAAAATAAATTCACTTACTTTTAACCTCTATACTACAAACTTTGCACATCTGTCAATATGGGTGGATGATGTAACAGTTGTGTGGGAGAGATCAATGTATAATACAAATTGGGCATTGAACATATGGAACAAAATCCATTCTAGTAATGATTTAACTTTGTGCAAATTCTGCCAAATTTCGGTCTTTTGGAGAGCTGGTCATTTAATCATTCGTCACTTTTCAACAGTTTACTGTGAATAATTTGAACATGTGTGAATTATATTTACTTGGCAACACATATGTGTTCATTAAAAAGTCTACTTTGTTGATGTGTATCTCTTTTATTTTTGCTTAGAGTTTGCCAGTTGACTCAACCTCCCAGATGATCACTTTTTACTTTGGCAATGGAGCAGAAGCGACCCTCAGAACAAGTGGAACAGAGCCAAAATTTAAATACTACACTGAGGCTGTTCATCATGGTCCTGAGAGGTAAGGAAATATAATGAGTCTGTACTCTTGAAGAAACAATACAACGCATGCATTCCTCTGAAGCTTGGGTCCTCCCTCGTTTCCCTTCTGGCATGTTCCTGTCATAAAACTAATGAAAGTGCCAGGGAAAAAATAGAATTAAAAAATGAATGCTGATATAATGTTGTAAAATCTACTTTTTAAATTTTCCAGTTCCTTTAATTATTATTATAGCAAATGATTTGGATGTTGTGATTTTTTGTGTTTATTTATACAATTGGATGCATTTGGCGCTGCAAGTAAGAGAAACTTATGCAGTAGGGATGCACCGATAAGCAAATTATCCGATTGCCGATACTGGATGAATCGACCGCTGATTAATTTTAGTGATACTTATTTTAATACTACCATTTCTGTGTTATCATTCCTTTTGTTTACAATTTTCAGATTTAGCTAACAGTTCATTTCTGTGAGTAATGGTTTATTTTTCTTAATTTTCGTACTGATTGGTAATAAAATCACACTTTGTTAACTATGCCTGAAAGCTCAAATATTTAGATTAGTTTACTGGCTGATAGTTGACGCTTTTAAACTAGTACCACTCTTTTTATTATTAGAAGCCACTTTATCCAGGGTCTATCTTTATAATATCTGTAAAGTAATCTTAGAACACTATGCTAATGATAGACTGATAGACTATGGAGGAAAGTATTAATTATTGATACACAAGAGAGGTTGAAACATAGTATTCATCTTTATATAAAATACAATAAAGAAAATTAAAAAAAAAAAAAAAAAGAACATTGCAGCTAAGATCAATTCTTATGAAAGAATAAAAGCATGTACAATAAATTTAAAAAAATCAAAAGTTATTTAATAATGACTTTTAGTTGAACAAAAAAGTAGCAATTTTAAAAGGATATTATAAAATGTATGTTGAAATTTATGTGAAACAGTGAATGAAAAAAAAAAGGAATTGAAGAAAAAAAGGAGATTGTTTGACTTGTTGGGTTTTTTTTTGGGGGGGGGGGGGGAGGGAAGCACTCATGCATATCCTCATCTCATATAACCTTTGTCTCTTTTTGTTTTTTTATACATGTGCTAATGCAATAAATATCTAAAAACTGAATGCATGAGCTTTATAAAATCCCTTTGCTTTTATATTATTACTAGCTGTACCCGCAACGGCGTTGCCCGTGCAATGTTAAAATAGCGGCGACTGCACCGCAACTTGTTTTTTGTCCCAAGCAAGTCACGAAGGCGACCTCTTAAGTCACTTCTGAGCCAATAAAAACTTATTTCAGCCTGTATTTTTCTACAAATATATATCTACCTTAGGTGTAATTTTTTTTCACGCTATCACTAATAACCTATATTTATTGATCTATATTTGTATCATGTGGCATATTTATCTTTATTACATCATCAAAACTTTTACATAGCTTTTTTTTTTTACTCCGACTCTGATAGATAGCAGTACATTCTTTCTGAGTCTGAATTCAAAAATATAACTGTTGTTTCATAAATGTTTATTTAAATCAATAAAAAGAGTAAATTGTGATACAAAAATTAAAAAATTAGTGTATTAGTAGCTTTATACATAAACATACATTTTGAAATCAAATCAGAGAAATGAATTTATATAATTATAAATATGAAATTTTAATTGCCACAAATTAGTCTAAATGGGGAAATGATAAATTGATCAGACAAAGCCATTTAATAAAGATCATCTGTAAAATCTAACAGTTACTGATCATCCTTAGCCTGTTCAAGAAAAGCAAAAGTCGCGGCGAAGAGATGCTGGACTATGTATATGTAAGCAATTTGATGAAATGAAAAAAAAAAAAAAATCATTGGCAGCTATATGGGAAGTATGTTGATAGTGAAAATTGTATGGAATGCAGTGGCGTAGCTAACATGGGTGTAACAGAGTGGAAAAGATTACGCCTTCCCCATCCAAAAAAAAAAAAAAAAATCATGTAAACCGTGTAGAATGCATTTTAATAAAATATAATATTTTGTTAAAAAAATTGCAGTTTTCGAAAAGAAGAACACCATTTGCATCAGGAGCCTCATAATATTTAAAGTATTTGTTGAGGGCACTGGTTATGATTAGCGGTTAAAAACATTGTGAATATTTTTTAAAGGAAACACTTTGCTCCAAAATAGAAAATTAAATTGGATATTTTTTCTCCCATTTTAAGTATTTGTTTTATTCTAGGGAGCTTTTAAAGGTTCATTTTTTTCTCCATCGGGGCTGGTTGTCACCCCTGAATGGCTGACACCTGGGGCAGTCCGCCCCCACTTAGCTATGCCAATATACAAAGACATTTCTTTAGTAGCGGATAATGGAATATCCTGCCTATAAATTTGCTTTTGGAGTATCACGTCAATTTCTGATATGCATCACTTAAGAGACATATCTTGACAAAAGTAAATTCGAAAGTGAATGTGAATGCAGAAAAGGAAAATTTTATGGTTCAAAGCTGAAAAAGAATCTGTTATTAAATTAGTACACTAAAAATGCAAGGAAAATTTTATTCTTATCATGGAATCCTACCTACAGTTCCTAATGTTAGTGCAATGGACACTTGCTTAGTTATGAGCAGAACATGGAATATTGCTTTTTTTTTACAGCATTCAATGCCACAAAAATGGCAATCGGGGTGATGTTCTGACACGAACATACATATTTTTAATACGCTCAAGTCGTATTTTTCTATTAGTATTGTTTCTCGGCTAATTCAGTGGTGAAAGTTCTCTCTGGCTCTGATTTCAACTCCGTAAACAACTTTTTTATAGGTAGGCGAGGCATTTTCAATGAAACTGATAGACTAACGATTTGAATTTTGTTACGAATGATGAATTCTTGAAATGGTTGGGAATGTTATCCTTTTATGCTACAAATGATGAATGGCAGATTTCAACTCTTTCAAAAAGTATATCTATATTTTTGAATACATACCATTTTAACACATTTAATTACGAATTCTGGAATTTAGGTTGAAAATAATCTGTAATAGTGGATTGTTTTTTAGACATGGAGTTGAAAGGGAATGCTGAATCTTACAGTATTGAAATGCTTTGCAAGTTTTTTCCCTAGTCCTTATGGGAAAGAAAATATTTTCCACTATTTGTAAAATGTACACTATATGTAAACTGTTCTGTTCAATAAGAATACAGTACATAGCATGTAATAGTGACATGCTAACGAAATCGTCTTTAGACTCGAAGTGTTGGAGCTTTGTTGGTTTATAAAATGGCAAAAAGAACGAACTTCTCCAGTACCATACTGGAAACGAACAAACTTTCTCACACCTGGGTAAACTCGAATAGCCCCTTTTTGAAATTTCTTGAAAACAAAAACAATCCTCGATTGTGATTTATTTTGTGAGAGAGTAATAATTAACTTTTAACAACGTGCTTAAAGCTTTAAAAAAGGCACAAAAGGAAAAATATTTCTAATTTTAGAAAATTTTTCTTTTTTCACTTTCGAGGGAAAACATAAAATAATGAGAATTCGATAAGTAACAAACTTAGAATCTGGGATATTTTAGCATCAATTCGAATACAGAAAAACTGGGACCTGATGAAAAAACGTAAAATGCGGGAAAACTTAGATTGGCGAGACGTTAAATCGGGGGTTTCACTGTAGATATGAAAACTTTTCACTTATAATATGATAGAATAATGATAAATATGATGAATTCTTGAAATTGTTGTCCTTTTTTAATACAAATGATGAATGGCGAATTCTTGAAAATTATGTGAACACTACACATTTATTCAAGTGTGTTGAGTATATTTAGAAATAATAATGGATATTTAAGTAATCACAAAACATTAAGCAAACATTACAAATTTACATAAGTAAAATGCATAAATGCCTCAACTATTTTTTAAATTCTTTATTTAAAAACAACTTACTTATTTTATTTTGAATGTGTTGGGAGATTGCAACCCCCCCCCCCCCCCCGCCCCTACAAATTCGTCACTTTTCTGGAAAGTATTAAAAAATATTTTGCTTATCTGAAGGTAGAAAGAAAAGCAGATACTAATTGTAAAAGAAAGTTGAAATTAATACATTAAAATTTTTTCGGAAAACCGTTTTTTTTTTTTTTAACTTTCGGAATAGGTGCTCGAAAAGTTTCGGAAATGTCGAATCATAATCAGCCACCTATTTGCTACTGATGTAAACTTTTGGTAATTGCAACTTTTAATAGATTGCAGCAGAAACAATATAACCCTGCTTATAACAATTAAAACTATCTTCAGCCGGCGAAACACACTCGCCTCATGCATGGCTCAAATCATGTTTACGTTTACATTACATTCAACTGCGGAGCGCGGAAATCCTAGCTATCTTCACTTCAATTCTAAAATTATTCGAACGAAGTAAAGAAAATACTGGGGGATTAATATTTTAATTGTTAAATTTAAAATATTTTAGGCCGAATTAAAAAAAAAAGGCTTCGTCTTGCAAAGCATCAGGCTTGTGTAGATTTTGCTGTAGAGCTCGCAGCCACAACCTCAAAAGTTCATTTTATATATATAGATTATGTGTTAAATTTATAGTATTTATTTTGGTTTACTTTTGTTTTTAGATATATTTTTGCATTTTTTTCCTTTCTTTCCTTTTCCAAAAAGTTGATAAATTTAAATGGGGCTAGATGATTTTAACAAATTTTTTCCTAAAAAAATATTTTCTTCCTCCTCTGTGACAATAATTAATGCATTTGAATGGAATGGAGGCGAGGAGAGCTACAATTCTAAACTATTAGTAGTTGGTCCTAATTTGTACCAAAGAGTTTCTATGTTAGAAAGCAGGCCTTATCTTATGTGTGACACCAAGGACTGTTATTTAAGGAGGCCAAGGGAGAGAGCAATTGCCTCCCTCATCTTGAGAAATACAATATATGTCTTTATGTATGTGTGTGTATATACATGACATCTTATGTTGCAGAAAATCACAATTATTTATTATACAGTGTGAATTGGTGTAGACTGTGCAATTGAAAATTTTAGGAATGGGGGTATTGTAAAATCAATTTAAACCATGTTGTAAATTTCTATGTCACTTGTTATGTATGTCTTCAAAAAGTTTTTTCATGCAATCATTTTTTGATAAATGTTACTCTAATACTTTTCATGGGTTTTTAAAATTTTTATTTTTGGAGAGGTGGGGTAGATCCACCATTGCTTTTGGAGCTTGTTGTTAAAATGTACATGCAACTAGTTTCTTGTTGTTAGCATAATCAGAGTAACTTTGATGAAAAGCTAATTATTTGCTGATTAATCGGCAAAAATTGGCAAATTTTTTATCAGCAATGTGGTTAATTACTGGTTACTGCCAATTAATCTGTGCATCCATATTATGCAGTTTTGCAATTGATATACAAGTTGAAGTTAATATCTTTGGGTGTCGTCTTATGCGAATAAATGATAACTGATCATATATGGTTGAAGGTTTACATAGCTTGACAAAAACTGACAGCGTTGCAAGAGAAAACTAATTCAATTACTAAATTTCTAAAATTTTATACCCTGGAGCAATATTTATTTTAGAACAGAACAAAAAATCGAAATGTGAATAATATAATCTCTGGTATACTGTCGTTTAAACATTCAAACACAGTTTCAATTAATTTCTTTTGATGCACCATAAACAATTAAATATTTGCTGAAAAGCAGATTTTATGCCAATTTTGAATCTGAAATTATTAATCAAAAATGAGTCAAATAATAGATTTTGCAGGGTGGGATCATAAGGTAAGAATGGAGATAATTTTTACTTTGTTATTTCCTACCTTATCTATGTAATGTGAGAGATGCAGAATTTCAAATGCAGAAGCTGCTTTAATTCCAGTTGTTCGACAAGACATTGAAAATTTACTTGAAGAAAAGACTAAATTGCAGTACAATTTGTAGATAGCATTAAAAATTTTGAATTGTAATTGCAGAGTCAACCAAATTAGCAGTATCTCTGTTTATATTTACCTTTTCTCCTCCAAGCCCCTTCCCTGTTACCATGAGGTTTAAGGATAACTCTCTACATTTACAGGAATTATGAAGTACTTAAAGTGCTATTCAAAGATAATGAAAGTGGAAGATTATACTTTAACAAAGGAATCTGAGTATCACACACATATTTGTTCCAACACGGCTAAAGGCATAAAAAGAACAAAACTCAACTTTCTTTTTTTACATAGATATTGAATCGAAATTTGCTCCCAAAATCAATTTTTCATCAAACAGAATTACTGAGATGCAGTGCTGTTTTTCAATCGGTTTAAAACTAGCCGTAAATCTTTTCCCTCTTATCATTTAAATAAAAAAGGTGCAGAAAATAACACAACAAGGCAAAGAGTAAATGTGAGTGGGGGAATGAGCTCACCTAAGGTAGAGTTGCCAGAGTTATAACTATCACTGTTTGCATCTAGGTATAATTTAGTGTCTCTAATTGGAAAATATTCTAATTATTTTACCAGCTTAGCGATATTTTCACATTTAGTTTTGTCTCCGCTAATATTCGGGTTTTGAAGTCTGGGTATATTTTTAAAGAAAAAAAATGCATTCTCTGCTTATATTAACAGGGTTCGTACGGTCCTTAAAGGTCCTTAGAAAGTCCTTAATGTTCATTTTCACTTTTAAGGCCTTAAAAAGTCCTTAAATAGTCCTTATTTTTTATTACAGGTGCTTAATTTTTTTTTGTTAAAATAAGAAGGTACCTATGTGCTCTATTTCTTTTGCTATCTTTTGTATTCTTCACAAGAATCAAACTACTTTCATTTCAACTACTTAATCGAACCTCAAATTTGGTTTGCTCGGGTCCGGAACTATCGCGGCTTTCGGACAGACCCAAAACGGCGGATTGACAAGACCAAAAATCTTGATTTACATAACATCATCGCAATATTTACTAAAATTACAGTGCTTTCTCAACTGATAGATAAATAATTATAACACTTGTTTTTTTTAATTTTTTTTTTTTTGAAAAGGTATAAGTAAATTGATCTGTTATATATTTTTACAAAAAAAAAGTGTTCGTGGATTTTGATAAAATGCTTCACACTACAACACCCAATTCAGTTAAAATGAACTTGTACCCACCCACATGGCAGCTCCCAATTTGCTATTTCCTGCAATTGTGTGAAAAAGAAAATAGAGCTACATCTTAAAAAAAAATTAAAATATTAGTAGAGAAGTCGAATCAAAACACTAAGCATTTGTACAAAATGCAGTGGTGCTCAGTACTGCCACAGAAAAACAAATCACACATGTTCCCTCATTTTGCTTTTAAAAGAGAAAAGGAAAAGGAATAAATTTAAAAAACGGACTTTTAAGGACTCGAGGGGAAAAAAATTAAATAAATAAACAAAAATCGGGAATTTTCGAAAAAGAGCCGAATTTCGGGATTTCAAATTTGGGATTCAATACTATTTATTAAGTTTAGTTACAAAGTAAATAAAGGATTTTTTTGCATGAAAATTGTTTCTAAATCGTCTACATTCTAAACAATTATTAATAAAGCAAGTAGGAGCAACTCTTACCAAGAAATCAGTAAATAAATATTGTTTTTGAAACTTTTTTTTTAAGAGGGGGGGGGGGGGATACTTCAAAGGAGCATATTGTTGACATCTAGCTCAATAAAAGAAATACATTTAATTAATATGTAAGCAAAAAAAAAAAAAAAAAAAACTTTCAGCTTTTTTTGCGTTTGACCAATCGCATGTATGATTATCACTTATTTATACTGTTAAAGGTAAAAGAATGATTTAATTTTATTGTCATTTTTCTTGCGTCTTACACTATAATAAGCGCCGAGTTGCCAACTCTCCCGATCGCTTTTCAGCTGATCTTTCGCTAAACACTTTGTTCTCCCATTGTTTTTTTTGATCAAATAAATTCCCGTATCGAAAATTTGTTTTAAAGCAATGTTTTAATATTTAGTAAATTTTTATCGACCAATTTGGCTTCGCGATCGTTCGCTGTGCGGTTTTGTTGTGTGGGAAATGATGGATATTTGCTGCGTTAATCAAAATTTGTATCTCGTGAAATTTCTTATTTTGCAGTAAATTGAAGGAATCGACCTCTTCTTAAACCTATACACCAGCGTTTCCCAACGGGTGGTTCGCAAACCCCCAGGGGTTCGCGGGTTGCTGAAAGTGGGTTCGCGAAAATTATATTGCAATGGCGGAGTTTCTCAAAGCAACGTAACAGGAAAAAAAAAACAAAATAATAAATTTACATACGTAAAATTAGGAAAAGAGTGCAAAAATTATTTTTCATGTCACCCGTAACTAACGACTCAAAGGGTGGTTCGTGTTTGTTAGAAAGGGGGTTCACAAAAATAATATTGCAATGGCGGAATTTTTAGTTTAATGAAATAATAAATTTTTGTACGCATTTAGGACACGGAATATAAAAATTGTTTTTTTAAATAAAGTGTTTTTACGATAATGCGCAAAAGTTGTGGACATGCATAGGAAACACACATGCAAAATTTGAATTGTACTTATTTCTACTGTTACCTGATTTCGAAAATTTGATTCTCAAAGTGGTGTCGAAAGATAATCATTGATTTATTTTAAATTTTGAACGTATGCTTCTCCTACCAGTTCCTCTCTAGCGCAAAGAAAGTGTCGAAAATATGAAAGATTTACTAAAATGTAAAAGTTGCATTACTTTCGGCTAATTTCTCATATGATATATAAATCCCAAAGTAGAACTGGATGATTTAGTTATTCATTAATTTTAAATTTTGTACTCACTGTATTCCAACTTTTGCGAATTTTGTACATTTCAACCCAAAAGTGGGAGGGATATTTAATGGTTGGTGCTAAATTTTGTACATATATTTTTCATGCCATTCCACAACTTTCTTGCACTATGAGGAAAATAATTTTTAAAGATACTTTTTGCGAACACGTATGTTTATTGCCCTATTAATAATTCCAAAAGTACAATTAATAAAAAAGTAACTTTTGTTTTTATTTAAACTCGGTTGTTATTTTCATTTTTTTGTGAACTATTGTGCAAAATTTAAAAATAAATGGACTAGCAATTTTATCGGTTTGTTACCTGTTACTTACGACAATACAAAAGGGGGTTCGCCATGTTTTTCGGATCTTAGAAGGGGTTCGCAAGGGAAAAAAGGTTGGGAACCACTGCTATACACCATAGTTGCCAAATGCTCCGTTTTCCGCTAGTTTCTCTGTTTTTATTTGTGAACTTCGAAAACTCGATTTTTTGCCAAACGTTCCGATTTTTCAAGCTGATGTACAAGTATTTTTATCTAAAGGGATTGTGTACAAAACAAGAAAAAGTTTCTAGAAACTTTTTAAAAAGACATGTATTAATTTACATGAATTTTCCAAACTTGTAATACGAAAATGTAAAAACCTATTTTTCGGAAACTTGCTAACATCTAGCATGTACTTCGCCGAAAATTGTACGTAGCTTTTGAGACTTTTATCTTTTTGCATCCTGTAAATTATATCAATTATTTAAAAAGTTGACAGTTGTTTTAGTACTTGCAGCCTGTAGTCTGCTCGTTTTATTTTTTATTTTAAAAAATTGTTCAATTTTTTGAAACTTTATTTTAGTTAAACTTTGGTAGTTACTATTTGAGGATAATGTACAAAGTTTTAAGCGAATAAGCTCCATTTTTTATTTGTATGTTATTTCCAAAATGAAATATTTTTCTCAAGTTGAAAAAGTTTTTTTTTTGAATTTTTGCAAGCTCTTCTAAATAATTAAGAAAAATTATTTATGGCAGAGATAAAAATTTAAATAGGCCTAAATTGAGATGCTGGCAACATAAGTTAAGTAAAATGAAAAAAAAAAAAAACTAAATTAAACTCAAATTCTCAAGACAAAGTGCAGCATTTTCTTTAACATTTTTTTTATTTAAATTGCTTTTCATTTAACTTGTATTTTATAGCAACAACCATTTTTGATAATTTTTCATATCATGATAATTTGCTTATATATGATTAATACTTGTGTTGTGTGTTTCTTATTACTAGCTCCAATAATTATTTAACTGCCTGAGTGTATTGGACATTAGAAAAGCAACAAGTCAAAGAGAGCTCCATTAAAGTGTTTGTGTTGTGTTCCTAATAAAAATACGATGTTAAATAAATTTCCTCTTTCAATCATGCTTCCTTTTAAAAAAAACATAACAATTTGTATATTTCGAAAAATTTGTGAGGTCCTTAAAATTTTTTGTAGGTCCTTAAAAAGTCCTTAGAAAGTCCTTATTTTTGATTTTGCCAAAAGCGTACGAACCCTGATTAAGAAATACGTGGTGTTTTATTTGCTTGAAGTTGTATATTTACTGAAATTTTTTAATGTATAAAAGAAATATTTTACTATTAAAATAAATAACCGAATGAGGATAAAGGCAAAATTATGTATAATCGCAAAAAATGTTTAAATGAGGAACATATGTGTATAAATGGGGTCTACCCATTTATACACTTATGTCTGAAATGGACATGCAATATAGTGTGCTCTAATCATTAATTGAAATGTGAGTTTGAATAGTTTTTTTCACAAACTGTTTAAATGTTTCAATTTCCTTTTAATGTATATTTTTTACCCTAATTTTTAAAATGTATGGAAATTTTTGTAACATCCGTAATCAGCATGTTGATGAAACTTAAGGGTAAATATTCTTTCAGAGAGTTTCTTTACAAATAGCTAGATATTTCTCAATATTAAAAATTCATGCTACACAATGTTTAACGTTTTATGAATTTTGTTATTTTAATTGTTTAGCTATATTTAATTTTTAAATATCACTTACATTATTCTCTCCTGTGTCTCATTACAGTGAGTGGCAACAATGCCGTGACATGCTTTCATTGTTGGTGGAGTTGATGATTGAACAATGGATTCAGCCACAGGAACATAGTTTACTCCCACGCAAGGGCTAATCAACTGAAAGTTAGATTTATAAAAAAAAATTTACTATTTTTTTTGCTTATGTTGGTATTTTTTCTATTTCGTAAATAAAACTCATACTTCAAACATATTTGGAACAATAACGTAACTGATAAAAATCAAATACTTTTTCATCTGTTTTTTATTGGATGAATAAGTCTGGAAGGAAAATTGGGTACTTTTCCATTCTTGGGGTGCAAATCTCACAGAGTAGACTTTTTGGCAACAGCACATGCAAAAGGTTACCAGCAATGATATTCCGTTTGACGCCGGGACAGTGGAAAAGTTCCAAAAATTGTGTACTTAAAGAACTAGTCATGTCATATACAAAGAACTTTTCCTAGTCATTTTTCTTTTAAATTCATGTTTTCAATGTGAATGTTCTTTATATGTGTTAAGAAACAAAATGCAGTGACTTGGGAAGTGTTTTTTTGTTTGAACATGAATAATATTCTTTCATCTATTATGTGCTCAAAATTTCATAAGTGATTGAAAAAGCAAAATTTTGAATTCATGATATCACTACTTAACAAATTGTTTCTTAATTTTAAAATTGTTTGTGTACCTCAAATTTTCAGTGTGCTACATTTTTCTTCATAAAATCATCCAGTGTTTTACTTGTTACACATATTTCATGCTGCCCTTATCTGTTTGTGAGTTGAAATGCCGTGGGTTGAAATTCTCATTTCTACTCATTTTTCTTTTCTTTTATTTTCCTTAAAAGGTGCTATAAAGAAAAGAGATCAAATAGAATTGGCTTAAAGAGCTATCTGTGTTAGATCAATTTAAAAAAGTCACTTCATGGTGTGTTTTATGAATTCAAACGTTCTGATATTATCAGATACTTGTGAATAGGAAAAAAAAAAAAGACTCCTGATGAAAAAATGCTCGGTACAAAGGTTGATTTCAAATGACTTCTCTTAAAGTGAATGTAAAATGTTTATGGGATAAGTTTTTTTCTAAGGTTAAAAAGAGAGAGAGGCTGTTAGTCAGTTTATTTCAGTTTTAGATAAATTACTGTATGCTAAATTTATGTATCATTTATTTCCTGGGAAAATATTGGGGGAGAAATGTGACACAGTTTTTCAGGAATCTGTAATAAGAAAGCCTTCTTTAAATAAATAACTGCTTTATTTTATTGTTAATACTAAAATTTAAAATCTCGAAGGAAAAAATTGAGCAAAGTAGGAAAGTGCAGATTTGTTTGAGATTATACATTTTTCAATATGTAGAATTGTAATGATATATCAAAAATGTTTTATATATGACAAGAAGTATGCACAACTTTTAGTAAAAGTATTAATAGAAAAGTTAATTAACATGTTGTACGTAAATAGTGTTGTACGTATAAGTGTATAAAAATATTTGAAACTCTCTTGCTAAAAGCAATAGGCTGTTTTCTGTATGTAATATTGTTAACTCTTGTGATGTATTTGTCTGTAACCTGGAATATATAAAATTGGATTAAAAATTCCTATTTTTTTAAAAAAAGAGAAAAGGGGAAAAAAAATTTGTAGATTAAACATGTATTTTGTAGTAATAATAAATAAACTTACAGTAGTTAAAGCACTTGGAAAAAGTCAGCAAAATTATGTTGTTATACGTAAAAGTTGTTCACTATATACAAACTATATTTATAAAGTGTCATAAATATCTGTATTGAAACAAAGCATGTACAGGAAGGTTCTTTGAACTCAATAAATGTTTATTAACCACTTAAATCAAGGAATTTTTTCTGAAGAACTAGTATAGTGTAAGTTATTCTTTGCAATTTCAGGCTGGGGGATGACTAAGGAGTTGGTAAAAGTTACGTAAGCAAAATATATTATACAAACAAAGTGTAAACAGATCTCAGACGGCCATTAGAAATAACATAACGCACGAGCATGGGCAAACTTTCCGGTAACTCTCGCCCGTGTCAGACACGTGCAAAAGCGTTAAGTGGTTGAGTGAAGTTTTACTGTCATTTATTTGCATACATGTAGATAAGTTTGGAATTTAAAGAAGTAATACTGCAAAAATTAGCAAATATTATGTTGACTTTTCTTTTTATATGAGTGGTATGTGATTGTACCTCTAGAAACCTCACTAGGATAGTCTATCTGAATATTAAATCAGTTTGAATGATTTAAACACATGATTGACTATGGGCTTAAACAAATTTAAGGTTTAATTAACTTCTTCCTTCCCAAGCAGCAAAATATTTCCTAACCTTTGCTTCCCATATAAATAACCGAAATAAACAAGGGAATGCTTTCCCCCTCTTAGACATTCCAGTCCTTTAAGAGCTGACAGAGGTGGCACTCAAACCTACCAATTGCTCTACTAAACAAGAAGTTCCGTCTAGAACTTTACGAGCCTACTTTCCCGTATACACCAAATTCAAATTTATAATCTAGCTATCTCTTTCTCTCTCTTTCTTATTTATCTTTAGTTCTAATTATTGAAAATATACCTTTTTCAACGGATAATACATATTCATTCAATCACTCATTCATTCTTTCATTTATTCAGCCATGCATTTATCCATTCATTCGTTACCTCATTCAAGTGTTTATTCATTCACGCATTCATGTATTTATTCACTCATTTATTTATATTTTCATTTATTCAATAATTTATTCACTCATTCTTTTCCTCATTCATTTATTCATTGATTTATTCTTTCACTCTTTCATTTATTCATTCATTCATTATTTCACTCATTGAGTCACTGAGAAATATCCTTGAAAATCCCGATCAAAAAATTTCATAGCAAAATAGGCTCGTACGTTCTGGATAAACGTTCTATTTCTACATGTTCTACGTTATAAGAGCTTTCCGATAAAGTTTGTTCCAAGCAAATCGGTCCGTTGGATCAGGATTTATATAGGGTTGAAATTTAACCGTAAGCGCTGTGTTAATTTTTTGAACTGTTCAAAAATGAACAAAAACTGTTCAAATCAATATTTCACGCCGAGAACTCCTTTCAATAAGCTTGCAATAGGAACTTGGCTCTTGTGCCCAGAGTTTACAGAATTTGCTTCAATTTTGTCCATAGGCGCTAATGTTAAAATTTTTTGAACTGTTCAAAATTGAACAAAAAATTGTTCAAATCAAAAAGTAAAATATAGAAATGAGATGTCCTCGCCGAGATCTTTCGAATGCAAAAAGAATTTTTCCAATCGGACAATTCGTTCAAAAGTTATTAGGGGGGGACAGACCGACAGACCGACAGACACTTTTTCCCCATCTCAATACCCTACTTTCAAATTTTTTATTTTTCAATCTTTATTTAATTACTTCACTTATTTTTGACTTTTCTTGATTTTTAACGATATTTTCACGATACATTAAGCCTTCTTTCATGCTTTATTATTATTTTTTTTTAGTTTTACGGGAAAGTAGGCTAAAAAGCAAATAGTCTCCAAGGGATGAGGGAGCAACTCAATAGTTTTCTATTAATGGGCCTTAAAACCTGTCACTTAGCTACTCCACGCTTGTCGATTCAGAGGGAAGGGAAAATTTTTCGTTGGCTTCGCTTTTATGGGAAGGAGAGGACTCGGCTTTAACGGGATTCCAAGAGTTAAGTTTACATTCATTATAAAAAATATCCTTGCGGGACAGATCTTATCATTTTGTGCTAATGTGCAGTAAATGTGCTGGCTGCAATGGATGTTTCAAGTAAACAACAACTATGGAGTATCAATGGAGTAAGGTGTATGAATGCAGGACTAAACCTACTCATAATTTCAATAGAAGCTTCAAAATTGAGTATAGCTTGTTTTAACAACATCAATCAATATCCAAGATATTAAAATTTTTATGTTCCTGTTTGTTTTATTAGCTTTATTAGCCGGAAGAAATATTAGTCTCCGGTTCCCTCTAAAATTCTTGAAAGTTGAATATAATTTTGAGTTTCAGTATTTTAAGAAGGTATATTTTAAGTTACTGTTTTAAACTGTTATAAATAATTTAGAGAAGTTTATTCGTTAGGGCTTTTTTTTAACTGTTAAGCCGGAAGATATGTTTTCTTTTAAATCACTGAAACAAAATTGATGAAACTCTTTTCCCCAAATAGTGGTGGTGGTGGGGGGGGGGGGGGGGGGTTATAATAATATATATATATAGAGAGAGAGGTGCCAATTTTTATCCTTCCCCCATTTGCTTGCCATTGCAATGGCTTTTATGTTCGGAACCACCAACCCCCCGCCCTCTCCAAAAAAAAAATCCTGGCTACAACCTTGCGATGTGTAAGCATATGTACATTTTCTTAAAAGATTGATATTTAAAACCTCCATTTCAAAAGATCTCAAATCCCCTTTGAAGTCTTGTAAAAAATTATAAAAGTGAAGTAGGATCATTCATAAGACAGCAATTACCTCGAACCATTGATGGATATATACTTCTCCCTAAGGGTACCCATTTTTCCTCCATGTTCTTGTACAGGTATATAAATTCCTGAATCATTTTTCATGATACTTTGAAAGTTTATGTCAACAGTGATAGCATTGGTTGCACTTTCTTGAACTAAAAGTAAAAGAATTATTTGTTGTTATTGAACAGTTCATCTTTATGAAGGTAAACTGAATTGAAAATACAAAATTATTTATTCATTTTTCATATGTTTAATTACATAGTCAAAAACATATACATAAATTTTATTGGTGGGCAAATAGCATAAATAGGTCAGCTTTCATAAATCCTTAGAAATTGTTGCTTTAGTATTTTTTTACAGATTACTGTTGTCCACCTAAAGTTTCAATTTTTAATTACTAGATTTTTCTTAACACTTTAATGGCTAATCCTTTACACTGCGGCAGGCACGTGAGGAACAAAACTAACTGTTAGCATATATTCATGCTATTATACTGTTGTTACTTTTCTCCATCAAACCTCTACTAGAGATGAGACGGGCTCGGGCTCTACATTGTAAAGTTACTCTCGGGCTCGGGCTCATGGTAAAATATTCATACATCAACCTACAGTCCGGACTAATGGTTTTTTGCCAGTCTTGTGTCCCCTTTCATTTTCAATTTGTTCCAGACTAGAGACCCATCTTATTAGGTCTCCTAACTGCAATAGTTACACTGAATATATTTCGGTTTTAAATTTGATTGCTAATCAAGAACTTCCCGAAAATGCTTCCAAACCGAAGATCTTTCATGCATTTGAGCTCAGCAGAATTTAATCTGAACTGGAGCATTTCATGATAGTTGAAAAATATATGTATTTTTTACTTGAAATTAAAAGAAAAATCATTAGAACTAATTGCGATGGTAACAAAAAGCCTATATTTAATTGATGTAGCACCCATCTACTAACAATACTTTATAAAATCATTTCGGGCTCGGGCTTTGACACAGAACAGTATCACTCGGGCTTGGACGGGCTCGGACTTCAAATCTTTGGGCTCGGGCCTGAAAAAGTGAGCCCGAACTCATCTCTAACCTCTACCTGTTAGCCGAAGCCTTAGGATTGCTTGTGCATGGGGCAAGGTAGTGGGGTCCACAAATTGTACATGCACGTATCCCCAAGTGTACATGGCGGGTATCCTATGCAATCTTCCAGGTAGAAGTCGATGTGCTAAGCACTAGGCTACCAAGGCCTTATACAGTAGTTACTGTATAGGTCGTGGTAGCCTAGTGGTTAGAGCGTCCGACTTCCACCTGAAAGGTTGTACGATCAATACCTGCTGAAGACCCACCATGTACACTTTGAGATACATGCATGTAAAGTCAGTGGACCCCACTTCCTTGCCCCGTGCGCAAGCAATCCTAAGGCCTCAGCTAACTGCTAGGTGCCCGGTGGAGAAAAGTAGTTACTGTATAGATTTCAGCTCTGCAGTTTAAGGAAACAAAATCTATGCCAATAAATCTCTCATACTATGGGGAAACAATTATCCTTGGATACTATACTTATGCAGTTAGAATGGTGCCAAAAAGAAAACTTTTACTGGTACAACAGTTGTACCAGTGCCGTAGTGAAAAGGTTAACTTTTTATAACTTATGCTTTAAAAATATTAATAAATAGGACATGAATAACATACAACGTTAGAGTTCTGCAGCAGACCTTGAGCTGATTAAAAATGTGCTACAGAATATATGTTTGTAAATGCAAGCTTGTGATTAACACATAATAGAATAACATTTCAAAGTGTAGAAATATGGGACACATATGAAAAAGCTACAGTTCAAGGATTCAGCATTCTTGCTCCCTTTTCACGGACACATCATGGGATTTTCGCTGTTCCATCCTATGATCTCTTTCTTGTTTTGGACCTCCAACCATTCCGTCAGTGGTCGAAAGTATTCCATTAGGGGTCCAGCGTCCATTTTGTCTGTCTTGCCCTCTGTGATAACAGACATGGCCTTCTTCCAGTGGACGGAGCTCCCCAACCTTAACATGGAGCTAGGACAAAAATGGCAAGATTGTCAGCTTAGTTTTCCATGCGTCAAAAACCTAAAGCAAAATCTTTGGCATTTTGCTTTAAAAAATAGCCTGTCAAGCTAAATAAGCAAAAAATACTTTAAGGGCAACTTTACATTCACATTTGTCAAAAGGTTGAGTGAAATGTAAGTTGAAAAGCATCCTTATGAAACTCATGATTTTTACAAACCGTTTATTTTACAGGCAGCTTGAAATTTTTTTACAATTACTTGGAATTTATACTTTTCCCCTTTTTTTCAACAGCATCATTTATCCAATTTTTTATTGTTGTGACCCCCTTAAGAACCGAAAAAATACACAGAAATCTCATTCCAAAAATAGCTGGCTACAGTACAATGTTTTTCATTGAGAAGAAGGATGGCAAGTTTTTGCTATAAGCGAAAAAAAAAAAAAACATAGGAAACATTTAGTAAAGCTCGTCCAGGCAAAAGTAGGTTTTTGCAACCCAATGTGGCAAAACTAGGATTCACTTTCCAGTTTTTTTCTCCATTTAAAAAATTACTTTCAGTTAAAACTTATTACTGTTCATACTTAATTTGCAAACTAGGTTAAATAAGTATACTATTGGAAATGCTATGGATGTTATCAAAAATACGCAATTTTATGACAAAATTAAAAATGAAATTTCAGGGAGGAGTTCAAATGGAGTTTCCTTATAAGAAAGACATAACAGAGAAGTTATTTTTTGCTTAAAAATAATGTGTAATTTTGTGTTTATTCTTAATGTGTTAGTTAGACTGCTATATTAAGTAATTTTAATTATAATATTTATTCATTATCAACATAAAAACGTTTAATAATACACAAAAATCAATTTAACCTTTTGGGCACTTATTAAATTGTAGACCTTACTGCACATTATTTAATAACAATAAGTAATTTTGCCGAATTTTTTCATTTTTGTCCTGTTTTTTTTCTGCAGACTGGTAAAAATTACCTATTGGCCGACAAAAATACCAACCCTCTTTAGAAATTCAAATTTTTTAATTAAAAAGGGGGTTTTATGTAATCTCGAAACACGTGTATGCAATCTTTTGCAAAAACGTCACGCTCGATTTACGTGGCATTTAAGCTTTTGATTTTCAGTGAGGTAAAAGGAATTTCTATACCTTTAAAGATTAATAAATATACATACAACTGAAGACTTCCAATTAAAAACGTTTGTTTTTTACACTTAAACAAAAAATCATGCCTCCTAGAAAATTTCAATGGCTAGGGTTAAAGTGAGTATCTTATTGGATTTCAAAAAAAAAATGGGGCGAGGGGTTGCCAAAAGTTTGGGAATCTTTAGCCTACTCAGAAGATTTTAAATCCTCTTCTGGCGAAGGGATCCATTTATTTTACGTTCACAATACACCGGCATGCCAAGACAAAAAAGATGCTCACCTCAGCAAACTCCCGGCTTTCTTGTTTTCATAGATATCACATTTGTGCAGAGGACCCTTGTGTCCCGCGACATCGCACAGGGCTTTGTGGAACTGAAACTGGATCACGTAACTCACGAAGTACCTACGGAACAACAAATGCTGTCTGGTTATCATGACTGTGGTTAATCAAAAAATAAATGTTGGCTACCAAACCGGATAGATCGATAAACTGACATCTACCGACTGTAAAAATGTCGAGTTTATTTGCCACCACTTTTGGTGTTACCCATCACGATTTTTGGTGTTCAGTTGGAGTAAAGTTGAAAAGTGACAAAATTTGAAAAATAATTTGTTTTGGTTCATTGACAATAGAGTTTTCAGTCAATTTAACCTCTTTTGTTACTTTCAAAAAATGCTTGTCAAATATGAACCTGTTTTCCAGCCTTGCTCTTTCTGGAAAAAGAAAGTCGGTATTTAATTTTTTACTCAAAACATCAACACAGCATCTGCTCTGACAACAGCAAAAGTATTTTTTGCACCTAAATATGTGTTAGCATTAAAGGCGACAATGACAAAAAAAAAAAAAAACCTGTCTTCTTTTCTCATCTGTACAACCCCAGAGCCTATTTTTGAAGGCAAAAATATGCCACGTGCTTGCATAGATGAGAAAAGACAAGTTTTGGTCTTTGTCGCCTCTGGTGTGAAAGCACCCAAACCAGCGCAGTGGAAAGATAAAGCCATTTAACAATTGGGGAATGACACCCACCTGATGTAGGGGATGTCTGCGGCTACGTGATACTTAGCAGCGGCGTCCAGGTCCTCGTCGGTTCTTCCGACTGGTGGGCACAAACCCTGATACTTCAGCCTGCAAGAAATATGAGTAACTAACATGCAATACCTGCACACGTAATTGCAACCCATATTTATATACAAATATAATCGCAAACCATATATACACACTCAAAACATTTAACAGTAAATGAGGGTGGTAACCTGGTGGTCAGGATGTCGAGCTTTGGATCGGAGGATCTTGGGTTTGATTCCCAGGCCACTTGGGGGTATGTGCATGTAAAATCCATGGACCCTCAAGTCAACCGGTGGGTGGAGAATTTCCCTTCCCTTCACTCATAGGTCTAAAAAGGAAGGTGGCGTATTTGTGGGGGGGCATCTGGTGTCCTCCAAGTACATTACGAGCAAAGTCGTACTTCCGCCATTGGTTTTCATCTTGAAACGGATGGTGCTCCTTACTGCCTTCATTTCCAGTCGATTCAACAGTATAGGAGCTTGGATTTCCAAGTGGCATAAGCAATAACAGTAAATGAATAATACAAATATAAAGAAAAAACTGATCCATTTACATAAAGTTTCTATACATTGCAAATATAATAAATAGCATTATAATGCAAAATTACAGACGATAGAAACAATTTTTGTTATGAGTTTTCGGCGTCGTGGTAAAGAGCGAGACTCGTATGCCCCAGGTCATAGAATCGAGCCCACCAGTGCTGGTATGTTTTCAAGATGCAGAAAATCGTCTGCGCCCATGCCGTATGATTATGCAGCATGTAAATATCCCTTGAGTAGACATTTGGCTTAGATACTCTTGGTTAAATTAAATTCCTAGTACAATTTCGAAACTGGATGCCAAAATTCTCTTGGGGCGATGGTAATACACCTGCTGCCTGACAGAGTTGGTACCAATCTCTGGCAAAACGCACTATGTCTGCAAATTGGCAGAAGCCAATTCAACAGCACCGTAAGAAGAATATCTTCTATGCAATTTATTTGTTTTCTTTAATGGCGTGTTAGGTGAAAATAAAGTTAGAATTTTGAGATAGAATACTGATGTTTGCTTCCCACCTGTTGTTGGCAAGTAAAAGAAAATTAGTTATACGTATAATTTTATTACTTTTGAAAGTTAATGTGTTTTACATAAAGTCGAAAATTTGGCTTCATTCACAAAGAAGAAAATGTGTCTATAGTAATGATATTCCAAAACAAGTAGCATAATAGCAACACGAACGACAGTCGATATAACTGTCGCAAACAGAACCTGAAATAAAAATGATTGTGGAGATGCTTAATTACCTCAGATCCCACCACTTTGAGTTGAGTTCATCCGTCGAGATATTGCCACTGAAAACTTTCCACCTCCAAGCGTCGATCAAATACCCGAATGGAATGAAAGCAATCTTGTTCAGAGCCATGCTCAGTAGGCTGTTGATTTCCGCCTCTGGAAAAATATGGGCATCATTAGTGAACAAAACTCTCTGGAGTAGAGCTCCCGATTAACTAGCAGGGATCTAGAACAGCTACTTTTTCGAACCGATACGCTTTGGCTTTTAAATACTTATTCCAGCTTCCTTTCAGCTCCATTCCGTGCTCCAAAATATTTTAATTAGATGGTTTTTTATCTCTTCTTTGGCCTACTTTCCCATAAAAGGAAAAAGAAAATGAAAGAAGGCTTAACGTCTGAAGGGGTCATTTATAAATGATGTCACGCTTCGAGGGGGGAGGGGGGGTTAGTGAAATTTTGTGACAAGGGGAGGGAAGGGGGTAACAAGAAGTGTGACATTATGCATTATACAACATAGGGTGACGCAAGACAAAGGGGGGTAAGGGGTCCGCTGAAGGGTTTTTGACAAAGGGGGGGAGGGGGGTCAAATATATGAGAAAAAAGCGTGACGTCATTTATGAACGGCCCCGATCGTAAAAATATTTTTTAAAATAAGAAAAAGTTAAGGATTTAAATAAATATTGAAAAATAAATTTGAAAGTGTGGTTTTGAAATGGGGAAAATGTGCTTTTTTGGTCCGTTTGTCCTTCTCTAATATGTTTTGAAGGAAATGTCTGATTTGGAGAATTATTTTTGCATTGGAAAGATCTCGGCAAGAACATCTCATTTCCATATTTTATTTTTTTGATTTGAACAATTTTTCGCTCAGTTTCGAACGGTTCAAAAGATCTTAACATTAGTGCCTATGTGCATAAATGAAGCAAATTATGTAAACTCTGGGTATAAGATCCAAGTTCATTTGAACAAGCTTATTGGAAGACGCTCTCAACGAGAAACTCTTGGTATTTTAACAATTTTTGTTCAATTTTGAACAGGGTCAAAAACAAATTTTAAAATTAGCTCCGGTAACTCATCCCAATTCATTGCAGAAGTAAGATTAATTACAGCTTTTTTGCAACTCTAGATCTGAATCTCGGGAAAAAGTTAAGGCATCTTTCATAAACTTTTTAAAATATTGCATGAGAATTTTCCTTACTTAGTTAAACGTTTTATCATATGAATTTTGATTAGGGACGATGAAATAACGATAGTGATAGGTTTTGAGAGTGAAAAACTGAACAATGTTTCGAATATTAATGATTATAAATTTTTACATTTTACTTCTAAGAGAAAAGAATATTCACTATTATTTTCCAAATTTCAACTTCAGGAAAATATTTTCAGAGTATTCTAGTTCTCGGAGACTATTCTCGGGAGAAGATTCACGACTCGGGCATAGCTTTAGTACACGACCGGTTGGTGACAAAAATTGTCTGTTACAATTAGTTGCTTTGTTTTTGAAATTCAATACTTTGGTCTTTTATATTCGCAAGATATTTTCACGTTGATTCTTTAAAACATATTGATACTAATCACCAGAGCATATCTAACAGTGTACGCTTCATATGCAGTAAGGTTTGTGCCAAAAAAAAAACTTTTTTTTCAAGCCATAATACCGCAGAAAAGTTGCATATTCGGGAGACTAAAATGAAGTAGACAAAGGTATAGTATCGGTTTAAATTTTCTGAATGCGCATATGTTCTAAAGTGTTTTGGGAAAAACTGATAAAAAAGTATATGTTATTGATAAATATTACTAATGGTCTAAAATAAATTCCCTTTACACATTTGAACTTTTATTCAGTAGAGGAAAAGTCCAGGAAGTTGTAATTAATTTTGTTTTACTTGAGATTTAGTTGAATTTTCTTCTCAGAATTTCATTAAATTTGGAACTAATGAAGCACCCGGAAGTTGCTGATGGATTTAAATGATGTTTTTTTTATTTATTTTTTCCAGGTTATAAAACATAAAAAGTTCAGCTATTACATTCTGAAAGAGGCAAATTAAAAAATATTAAAAAGTATCGTAAAAAAGAATTTTCCAAATGTGGACAAATGTTTGGGCATATAAACCGATTTTGTTTCTTTTTTCAACCCTTTTTTCGTCTCCCAGCTTTTCCACGGTATTGCGTCTTGAAACAAAAGTTTTCCGGCTCGCCCTAATATGTGGTCTGTGGGTGTCACGTGTCATGAAAAATGTAACTTACTGTTGTCGTCGAAGACATCTTTCATAAGATCGATCTTTTTCAGATGTGTTGGAGTTGCAACTGATAAAGCCAGCGCGTCACCAACTGCCTCGTGAAATCCTGAAAGCAAGAAGAAAGATAATAAGCGATACGGTTCCATTTTTGTAATGTCTGTCGCGGCATATTTTTATGTACAGTGGAACCTCGCTATTCGTACACAATTCGTTCCAGGAGGCAGTTCGAATGGCGATTTGTACGAATGGGGAATTATTTTTTCACATAATATACAATGTAAATTGGTTTAATCCATTCCAGACCCAGAGATGATTGCTTATTTAAACCTATGAAAAACAGATGTACAATACTGTACATGAAATTATAGATAAATAAAAATTTAACTGCACTTTGCTTGTACTGAGGTGAGCTGATGGCATAAGTGGAGTGTTGAGGGGAGGAAGAGAATGGTGGAAAGAAGAGAGTCCCCTTCTATAAAAACATCAGCTAACATCTCTTCAGGTGTCTTCTCCCTTTCTGCTGTTCTCTCTTTTTTCTGTCTTTTTGCAGTAGAAAAATCTTGGGTTTCTTTCTCTAAAAACCTGCCCAATGTTGTCTGCCTTTAATGATTGTTCAGAATTTTTCTAAAATGGTCAATAACATTGTCATTGAACAAATGAATGCTGTTGACCACAGCAGTGTTGGGATGCCATTTTCCCACCACTCTCTGTGTTTTCTCGCAGGGGTAACACAGCTCCTTAATTTCTGCAAAGGAAATGTTTTCCTTACTACTTTCCTCTTCCGAAGAAGAAAGTTTTTCAACCACTTCCTCTTGCTGCCCACTTAGAAAGTTGAAATTGTCAGTAAAATCTCAAAAAGTATTAAAAAAAAAAAAAAAAAAACCAAAACACTAAACAAATTCTTTCCCGAATCCAGATGAGTTCAAAATGAGCATAATCTCTCTATTTTTTTTCTCAAAAATAAGCCAAACTGGCAACCCAGCAGGCCCCCTGGCGCCGTACGAATCTCGGGACAAGTACGAATGGTGAGTTGAATTTTACTTGAATAAGTTGGAATCGAGGCTGAGAAATGGCGGGGTTCCACTGTACCTCAAAATATTTTTTATTTCTTAGCCTAACATTTTCCTGCTATTTTCAAACTAGCCAGGCATATGTTTTTAACAAAACACACTACTAAAGCAGGTAGCACGCCAAAATTTATAAAACTATTTTAATATTTGGTACCTGGAATGGAACAAAAAAGTTGTGACCGGCATGTTAAAAGACCTATGGGTTCAACCAGAAGGCTTAAAATATATTTTAAGACTCTTCTTAAGTCCTAATATATATTAAGGGTTAAAGCTTGTCTACTGTATATCCGGTTCTGCGGATGATATATGGAAATGTTGAACAGCAGGATTTTACTGTACATTTTTAAATGGTCTTGTTTAACATTGAAGAGTCGCCACCTGCCATACCTGGGTTGGCTCCCTCCTGGAATATCACAGGCTGCTTGGAGTACTGCTGGAAGTATTCGATGTGGCCCATTTCGTGGTGGATGGTAATCAAATCCTCCATGTTCACCCTCGTGCACATCTTAATCCTGTTGAGAAGATAGGTTAATCAAGTCTTAATAAATAGAATAATCAAGAATAATAAATTCCAGTCTAAAGGTACAGTAAAACCTGTAAAGTTGACCACCTTTGTAAGTTGACCATTTTTGTCAGAAACGGAATTAGCTTTTCACCATCTACCTCACCCTCTCTGTAGATTGACCACCTGTCTAAGTGGACCACTAAAGTGCTGCACCGCAAGTGGATGGGCAACTTACGCAGGTTTCACTGTAATGTTAGTCGAATTTTATATTTTGCATGCGCTTTGTTTAGCGATTGATCTGTCATTTTCGTTTTTTCTTCGCACAATATAACAAAAAAATTCAGCGGGTTGCGCCTGAAATTTAGGAAGAATTGATAGGCTGAATTTGCCGCCCTGGCAAACTCCTAGGAGAGCCCACCGCTTTTCAAAATCGCCAATTTGGCGTCCATTTCGTAAAACGATAGAAGCTGGGTTTCTATCGAATCTGGTTTACCAAGATTGCGTACTTATCGCCAACCACGCCAATGGGGTGGGCTCTGCTAAGATCCAACCGCCGCCCCCTTTCGCTTGGCGTGCACGCCTTGCAAGCCCGCTTACAAGCGCGCTCGGAGACCCCCTCGCACCTGCCATTACAGCGGCCCTGTAATGTATTAATAATCAGTAGAAAACAGCACAGCGAACAGCAAAGCAAATTGGACGGATCAAACCAAAACAATAGACAAAACACCAACAGATAAGTGTTTCTCATTCAATTTTGTCATTGGTCAGCTTTACAGCTCCGGTCATGTGACGAAGCGCCGAGCGAGAGAAGCAGCCGATGACAACCCTACGCGTTTTGATCGATGTCCAGGAAACAAGTTGAATGCTAATATTCGATTAGTTTGAAAACAGTCGAATTCAAGTTTGAAAATTCGATCATTTTGGATTTGATCGAACGCGTTTCAGTTGAATCTGGGCCTTCATGAGTGATCAGACGGATGCCTACCTGAAGTCTTTCTGGTCGTGGAAGTCCCAGGCGGAAGCGTGGCACACCATTTCCCTGTCAGTAGGCTTCTCGAAGATGGATCGCCTCCAGAATTCGGGGGTCATGTCGATCAATCCCAGTGACATGAAAAAGTCTTTTGACATCTTGAACATGTCAAAGGGTGTCATTTTCTACATGATTTAAGAAGAAAAATCTTTATAAGGAATCTGTCGTGTCTCATGGGAAAATATTCAGGCTAACTCTGAAATAAGATAAAAAGCAATGTGAAACGCAGACGCGTGTGTGTCGGAGTTACGAGGAATAACTTTTTAATGCATCGAAGAAGCTTTTGCTCCCTTCACTCTTGCATTGGAAGAAAAATTTCTTGTAATTCCGAAACACGTGTCTGCATTTTGTACTGCAGTTTTGTGCAAATTACGCAGCTTTTGATCTGATTTCATTTAGGCTAACTATTCGATCAGACTTCACGTTGGAACAGACTGGAAGTGGATTATATAAAAATATACTTGTAAGCCCGGCGGTCATATGAAATGACCGCTGTTCTAGATATTATAAATATAAAATTCTCCCAGTAACCGGAAATGCACATCAAATCAAAGAGATATTATCTGGTAGAACAGTAAAGTTTAAAATGAATAAATAATAAACATATAATAATTTCGGGAAAAAAAAATATTCTTACCGAGGAATAAAACATCTAAGTTATAATAATCTGTGAAATAAAAATATTATTTGGCATGCAATCAAATTGTTTGTGAAAAATATTAATTTTAATCCAACACAATCATCGTCAAAACAATAGTTTTAACGAAACCCCCTGGGAAAAAGAGCGCTACCACTTTAATATATATAAAAAGCGCAGACGATAAATGTGTAAATTAAGCAAAGAAAGAAGGATTAAATTACATTCGCGTTTACATGAATTTTTAACGGAGATTGCAAATCTAGCGATGCATCACTCAAGAAATGTTTCGATTATGAGTCGTTTTCATTACAGAAACAATTGTGTAGATGGCAGCACGATGCAGTTTTCTCTGAGTAAGGAATTCGGAATAAGCTATCGGCGACAAACAGACACTTAAGCAGCTTATATATAAGATAAATGGCCGATACGGATAAATAATCCATTTACAAAAAATTGCAAATAACTTATGCTGGTTTGGCACCGAATTGTGGAATGACGAAATCTTTGTCGCCAAAACTTACTGTATACGTCTTTGGTTCTACATAATTTAATTAACATGATCTTATACTTTATTTATTTAGTAGTGAAATGCATGCAAAATTTTAGTTTGTATACAAATAATTAAAATAAAAAAAAGAAAAAAAATGGAATTTTTGAAAAGCTGTAATAACGTTCAATCTTTTTCTACAAATATTTTAAAGAAAAATACCTATATAAAAGCTAAATTTTTCAGAAAGGAAGATGTCAATTTCAGGTTTGGGTTATGACACATTTTGTATGTGTAGTATTAGTTTTGTTTTTGAAGCAAATATTTTAAATGTGAAGCAATTAAAAAAAAAAAAACACTTCGAGATAGTGGGTTTTTCAAGTGCACCGGCTAGAAAAAACCCGGGGAGGGTTTTTTGGGCTGGGTCAAACTCTGGTGTAAAATCTGCTAATTGTAAATACTAATATGTGGAACATGTGCGATACATATTTTTTATGAGTATAACAACACGAAATGGATAAATTAACCCTTTCGGGACGGGCGCCGCAGTCAGCGAACCGCCGCCACCAGACGGGGTTCTAGCAGAATGGATTGCCACTTGAGGACGGGCGATTTGCGCTGCTAAGCCTAACTTCGGAAATAAATTCATAAAAAATTAATTTTTTATTCAATTGCTTCAAAATTTGGTACATTATAAGAAAAACTTGTTGTCAGCAATCAGGATTAATTTTAAAACTTCATCATAATATTTTCCGTAAAAATTCTATAAAATTAATTTTAGAATGATGAAGTTCTTGACTTACCTCAAAAAGTTATATATGAAAAATATTAAAACAATTTAGTTCACGCAGCATATAGATACAAATAAAATAATACAAATTATTTTATTCATAAAAATTATCTCTGCTGTCGCGGGATGTAGAAGGCATGCATGCTGCAAATTATGTGTCTGATAGTATGTCAGTTATCAGAGTCACTATCACTTTCCAGTTCCTTTGAAATATCAAAACTATCATCACCTATTTGAGTATGAAGCATTCACTAATTGGATGTATTACTCTTTTTTTAAATTTAGTTTTCTCTTAGCCGTTTTAATAATAAAGCATTTGTCAAATGATACAATAAAATCTCCTCTAGCCAAATCCGAATAGAAATGAAGACAAGAAAGCAAACCACTGAATATCGATACATCGACAAAAAAAAGAAATAAAAGTAATTGGAATGATCAGAACCATTTGCATGTGTTTATATCAGCTGATCCAGTTAAAGATCCAGCTTGTTTATTTTCATTACTCATTGCCACCGCTACTCTGTCATAAATCCTTCCCTCCTACCGAACCAAGAAAAAAAGAATAAAAAAATGCTATGGAAATGAAGGTCAACATTCTCCAGTCTCGACTTACTACACCATAACAGTCATAGGGTCCCATCTAGTATCAAAGAGAAATACTAATATTTCATTCCATCTGAAATCCCGTACACGGTACACCCGTCCTCAGAGTCGAGTGGAGCGGCGAGACGTTTTCGTCACACCCGGCTGTGCGGTAGCTCTCGCTGGCGGTTCGTATACGTCACACCCGGCTGTGAGGTAGCTCTCGCTGGCGGTTCGTATACGTCACACCCGGCTGTGAGGTAGCTCTCGCTGGCGGTTCGTATACGTCACACCCGGCTGTGAGGTAGCTCTCGCTGGCGGTTCGTATACGTCACACCCGGCTGTGCGGTAGCTCTCGCTGGCGGTTCGTATACGTCACACCCGGCTGTGAGGTAGCTCTCGCTGGCGGTTCGTATACGTCACACCCGGCTGTGAGGTAGCTCTCGCTGGCGGTTCGTATACGTCACACCCGTCCCGAAAGGGTTTTAAAGACCAGACAGTCTAAAATGTCCAACGTAACTTTCTTTTTGTAATTTTCCAAATAATTTTACTTACATTTAGGGCTGTGTCCGTCATTCACGCCCATGAGATGACCCGAAAATCAATTTTTGAATAATCACTTTTCTTGCTCCACATCATTTAATTGTTATTCGTTAAAGAACCCTTTTTTAGCACAACAATTTACTTTTCCCATTATGTTCCTCAACTACGTACAGGTCAGTGCTAATTAGGGATGTAACGAATAGTGATTTGGCCGAATACCGAATATTCGACCATCGGTTATTCGGCCAATATGATTTAACCTTTTATCTACCGCATTATGATCTGCAGTAAATTTTTTTACAGAAATATTTTGTCAAGGTATTTACACTGAAAATTAAGGGATTTACATAAATAGATTGCTCAGTCTATAAGTATTTATTTCTTTACAGCTAATAAGTGCCACAGAGTATTTACCCTGTGAAATTCATTACATACACTTTTTAATCAAAATATTTCGTCAAATAGTTTTCTAAGTTCTTAACTAACACATTAAAAAAATCAGTGACTTGATTCGTGAATTTTACTACTTTTCTGGAGCGAAACTCTCAGGGAGCAATCTGAACAAAATGGAAGTTCAGAGCACAGCATCGGTTTCAAGACTATCTATGTTCTTTTCCTCGCTAAAATACTCTTTATAGAACCCTTGCTGATATGTATCTTGAAAAAGCGAATGTAAAGACTGTCCCGGCAAAGTTACCATCAGAATATTGGTAAAAATGGTTGCTGGGATGGAATTTATAGAGAATGGTACTTATAAGTACCGTCGGTATATAAAGGGTTAATTATGTGTGTTAAGAGTCTAAACTATCTAAAGTTAATGCATTTTCTGTATTGTTTTGAATGCTATAAAACTTGAGAATTTAACCCACAAGTGGAATAGACAGGTTTTAATGTAAGTATAAGCATTATTTTACTAATTGTTTAATTCAAATTAAAGAAATACTATTGCTTAGTGAACTTTTACTTTGCTCAAAATAGGTTGATGAAGATATTTTAAACGTTATAAAAGTTAATCTTTTTATTTCATAAGGGTTTTCTACGTGCCTATTTTTCAAAGATCTATTGAAATTTATTGCATTTAACTGGAATATATTTTTATTTTCAAAAACCACAATAACTTATACTATCTAAATATTCATGAAATATTTTCTAGGCTTTTCACATTTCTCTTTTACCCAACATCAGTCTACCAAAACAAAGTCTGACTTCCACTTTATTAATAATAACAAAATAAAAGTCTGATATTCTAAATCACAATTAAGTACTGCCAGCTTTTGGGAGCAAATCCCAAGTATAAAATACAATATTATAACCTTGAAATATGTTTTTGCTCAGTCAAACCTATAAACAACGTTAAAAAAGGTATTTTTTTCCCGAAATTATTTTTATTTATTAAAATTTTATACTAATGTGTTCATTTGCAGTAACTGTGATTCAATTTTAAAAGTTTAAAATCTTCTAATTTTTTATTTATTTTACATTTCTACTGTAGCAGAACTATTCGGCCGATTAGTCCATCAATATTCGGCCAGGCCGAATATTGATTTAACAGACTATTCGGTCAGACCGAATATTCGGCTAGATCATGAAATGACTATTCGGTCAGGCCGAATACTGAATATTGGCAGAATACTCGTTACATCCCTAGTGCTAATAAGATAATTGAATTTTACATGATTTTAAGAAATGTTTCTCAGTTATGCTACGTTTACAATGATGTTGCTTTTTTTTTAAATTTGATACTCTATTCCAGTGGTTCCGAACCGTTTTTGTGCCATGCCCCACCTTAGCCTGAATAAAATTCTTATGCCCCCTTATGTAGCATGCATAATTTTTAATACATTAAAAATTTGAATTGTGTACTTAAGAAACTTTAATGATAGGTTTTAGGAAGAAATCACTTGGAAATTGCTAACGAAACGCAGTAAGTAAATTTTCAAAACATATAATGAAAAACTGAAATTCAAATTTCAAATTATTTTTTAAATGATTTTTTTATAATACTTTATTACTTTAATTTAATGCCTTCTGCCGCAGGTGAGTTTACTCGACGACGCCAAACACCCAGTTGATATTTTGGTTTCGTCTAGCGAATTTATATCTAATAATTATTTAACGCAATTATTAAAGAATTTGCTTTTTCCATTGAATTTGGCACCGAAATCTAGCATTGCATTTAAATGGCTGGGAGCGAAAGGGTTAAACTCGTGTCGATTCCATTTTCGAGTTGCCCCCCTTAACAATCAAATTGCCCTCCTGTGGGGCGTGGGCCCCACGTTGGGAAACACTGCTCTATTCTGTTAAGAAAGGCGAGTCATTTCAGTGATGATGGTTCACCTTTCCATCACTAAGACTTATCCTTGATTGTCCTAATTGTAACTCACTCTCGTTCATCTATCTTTTTTCCGTAAACTTTAGTGCTGTTAAATCAATCTTTTTACATAATATCACAAAAATAATGTCGCAAGCATTATACTAACCGACATTTACTATATGCAAAAGAATTTCAGTTATCCGAATAAAATGGGAAATGCGATCCTTTCGGATGTGCTTTGATATGGGGAAGATCCGGCGCGATTAGGGATCAGGAGTTAAGAGCAAAATATGTAAGTTTTAAAAGAAAACGCTTTCTGTTATTCATAAAATTAATGAAATATGACGAGCATAAGATACATATAATAAGTTGCAAACCTTTGTGCAAAAAAAAAAAAAAAAAAAAAACAAGAAATAAAACAAAAAAAAGTAAGAAAGCATTTGCGATTACGGCCAAATTTTGCAAAAATTTCAAACACGTGTTTTGAGGGAGCAAGGAGCTCCTTTTTCAATGCAGAAGAAGTGCGCAATTGGACTTATGAATATTTGGAAATCGTTACCGGTCTGATATTTCGCAATTTTATTTTGGTTGGTAATAGGAATATTAATAAATTTAATGAAAATGATTTTTGATTAATTATGCCATGAAACTAAATTAAAACTGAGAGTTGTTCTTTTTTTTAAAACAGAGATCACCTTTATGAAATAAACTGTTAAAGTAAATTAATTGTCCATGTTAACTAGTTTTGTAATGGCATCAGTATTGCTGTTTTGTTCTTTCTATTGTAAAGTTTAAATTCAGTAAGT
Source organism: Octonoba sinensis (assembly GCA_038502835.1). Taxonomy (NCBI): domain Eukaryota; kingdom Metazoa; phylum Arthropoda; class Arachnida; order Araneae; family Uloboridae; genus Octonoba; species Octonoba sinensis. Next base: position 29,821,137 of record CM076603.1, read on the forward strand.
TAATAAAATGTTTCTTTAGCTTTTGTTATAAGCAATGCTTCTGTCTTCAATTAGCTCTGCCAAAGGCACTAGTTGTAGCACAATGAAGTAAGAATAGGATATATCTTATAATAGGTTATGTCTAAATAGTTTAATAGGTTATGGGCAATAGCATGCTCATTGTGCGTTTTTACAGTTTAATTTAAAGAACAGATAGTTAGCAAAGTCCTTAGCGTATATTACGATGGATTTGTCAAGAACTGTAAAACCGTTATCTGGAGAAGCATATTTTCCAATGTGGAGACGGAAGATTATAGACATATTAGAGTACCATGAAGGAGCAATGGACGTAATCGATGGTAAATTAAAGAAGCCGGAAGAGTTACCGAGCACAGCCGTCAAGAAGTATGAAGTGTATTCGAATTTGTTCTGGAAAGCCAATAGTTACGCCAAAAGTATGATCGCCAGTACGATAACAGATTCCGTTTATCAGAAGATCATGGACAAAGAATCAGCATATGAAGCTTGGGAAGCATTGAAAATCTTGTTCGAAGCATCGTCAAAAGACCAACTTTTTAAAATTTGCAGTGAATTCTTTACCTTCAGTTTTATTTCAAGCGATGACATTTCAACCCATATTGCAAAGCTAAGCAGTTTGTGGACTGAATTGAACAAAGGGCTTACAGCGAAAGGGGAAAAAAAAAACTCCCAGAATTGTTATTGGTGTGTAAAGTTTTGAATATTTTGCCAAGTAATTTTAAGTTATTCAAATCAAGTTGGATGCTTCTAGCCAAAGATGAAGAAAAAACTTTTCAAGAATTGGCGACACAATTATGTATGTTTGAAAGAAATTTCGCCAAACACACTGATGAAAATGAAGTAGCTGCTCAAGAAGCACTAGTGGTGGCAAAATCAGAAAAGAAAACACAGAATTGCAATAATAAGTCAAAAATAAGAAAAGAAGATCGTTGCAGTTATTGTAAACGTAAAGGCCACTGGATAAAAGACTGTAGAAAGTGGATTTCTGACGGAAGACCAGCAAAAAATAAATCAATTACAACACAGTCTAATGAATCAGCAAATGCAGCACTCATGTCTGTTTCTGAGGAGGCTTATGCAACAGAGACTAGTCCAGCATCGTTTTGGATTGACAATGGAGCGACTAAGCATGTCACAAACTGTTCCACATACTTTACAGATTTTGAGAATTTCAAAGATCCTTGTGGAATTAGAGCTGCAGGAAATGAAACATTGGTTGCACTTGGAAAAGACAATATTCAAGTTAGAGCAACAATTAGTGGAAAAGAAAAACACGTTTCTTTAAAAGACGTCTGGTTTGTTCCCAAAATCAATAGAAATTTATTTTCAGTACTCGCTGCTCAAGACAGAAATCAAAACAGCCAGTTTGTGTCTGCTCCCACGGAGTGCTGGTTAAAAGTCAACAGTGAAGTTCTTTTGCATGGACATTGAAATGTTAATGGTAAATTATTCAAGGCAGACATTCAACTAATACCTCCTAAAAAAGTGATAGAAGTGCATACTGCTGTAGAAGACAGCTCCTTGCTAGTTATATAATGAAAGATGGGGTCATCAACAAGGCCGTAGCCAGAAATTTTTTTCGGGGGGGGGGGGGGCCCTAACTTTGAAACACTTTGTTGAGGAAAGTTTTAGGGAGGAATATATGCTACATTTCGAAAAATTTCGGGGGGGGAGGGAGGGAGGCCCGGGCCCGTCGGCCCTCCTCTGGATACGGCCTTGGTCATCAAGATAAGCGCCACGTTAAGAGTATACTAGAAAAAGAATTAGGTATTAGACAAAGAATATTCTAAATTCAGACAAAGAATTGTGTGAACCATGCGTTTATGGAAAAACACACCTGTTATCGTTCGGCACAAGAAAGAAAGCTTCTGAACCAGGAGAACTTATTTCAGCAGACGTCTGTGGACCATTCGATGAGTCTTTGCAGAAGAAACGGTATCTTGTGGTATTTAAGGACAGTTTTACCAAGTTTCGCTATGGTTACCTCATTAAAGAAAAGTCAGAAGTTAAAAATGTGCTAGGCCACATGCCGAAGCAATAGGTCGTTCAATAAAGGAGTTTCTCAGTGATAACGGTGATGAGTTTTATAGTGAAAGCGTTCGTGCAATTCTTGACACAAAAGGAACTACGCAAAGGCTGACAGCTCCTTACACCCCAGATCAGAATGAAGGCTGTGAACGTGAAATGCGCACAATAGTCGAAATGGCCAGAACTTTTAAATATGCAAATTCTGAAGCCAATTTCCCTGCATCATTATGGGCTGAATTAGTTAACTCTGCCATATACATATTAAACAGAACAAGGAAATCACCAGTAGAAGGTATAAGTCCATATGAGCTTTGGTTGAAAAAGAAGCCCCGCATTAAACATCTACGTGTGATAGGTTCTACGTGTTGTGCTCGTATTCCAACTTAAAAAAGAAGAAAAATGGACAAGAAAGCAGTCAAAGGCTATCTCGTAGGATATGATGGCAATGAGCGATACAGAATTTGGATAAAGAATGAGCATCGCATAATTCTGTCAAGAGATGTAATCTTTCAGGAAAGAACAGGAAATTGTGATAACCGCACTGAAATGATATCACAAGATAAAGCAGAAAAAGAAACAAATTAGGGAAAGTATCAAGAAGAGCAAAAAGAAGAGAAAGAAACTGAACAAGGTTGTGAAAGCCAAGAAGCTCTAACAAGTGATACTGAGACCGATTGTGAAGAAGACTATACAGATACAGTCTATATCAAACAAGGAGCTAAGAAATCGCTCGAATCTGCAAAAACCCAAACGTTTCGAGGATTATATTATGGAAGCAGATTTATATATAAATGACAAGGAAAATCCCGATACTTATGAAGAAGCAGTAAGCGCCAAAGATAGCAAAAATCGGATAAAAGCTATGAACACTGAAATGAGTTCATTAAAGGAAAATCAGACATGGGAACTGAAGACTAATCTACCAGTTGGATCTAGAGCAATACCCTGTAAGGGGGTCTATAAAATTAAAAGAAATTCAGATGGTAGCATCGACAAATATAAGGCCAGACTTGTTGTGAAGGGGGACAGTCAACGAAAACACATTGATTATAATGAAACCTACAGTCCAGTCGTCAAATTAGGCACAATACGAGCAATATTAAGTATAGCGTCTGAAGAGAGAATGCACTTGAAACAGTTTGATGTGTCAACCTCATTCTTATATGGAGATCTGGAAGAAACTATTTATATGAAACAGCCAGAACGGTTCCAAGACGGCACAGGACGAGTATGCAGACTAAAGCGTAGTTTGTATGGACTAAAACAATCGCCACGCTGTTGAAATAAATGTTTTGGCAAGTTTCCGACAGATCTTTGTTTCAAAGCAAGTGAAGCCGATCCATGCCTTTACATTCGTGAAAGAAATGGAAGGAAGTTGCTAATAGTATTGTATGTTGATGATGGATTAATTGCTGCAAGTGATCAACATGATTCTGAAATGTTCATAAAAGAACTCGAAGCAAAGTTCAAGACCACTGTAGGAGAAGTCAATTGTTTTCTAGGTATTGAAATTGAACGTCATAGAGACAGCTCAATAACAATTAGTCAGAAAGGATATGCTAGAAAAATCCTCAAGCGTTTTGGATTTGAAAAACGCAAACCTGTAACTACTCGTATGTTAAAAGATTCAAGATTGGAAAAATCCGATGTTAAGGCAGCTGACTTGCCTTAGAGACAAGCAGTTGGCATCCTTATGTATTTGATGGTAGGAACTAGACCTGATCTTGTCTACAGTGTAGGATATCTATCAAGATCACTCGAAAAACCATCTGTCGAGGATATAGTTAGATTGAAGAGAGTATTCCGCTATTTAGCAGGTACAGCTAATTATGGAGTCACGTATCATGTAACCGACATGAAAAGAATACTTCAGTGTTATAGTGACTCAGCTTTTGGTGGTTGTAGCGAAACTGGTCGATCAACCTCTGGGTATGTTATACTATACGCTGGAGGAGCCATTTCTTGGCGCAGTCAAAGGCAATCCATTGTTGCAACTTCAACGACTGAGGCTGAAATTATAGCAGCGTCAGAGGCAGCCAAAGAAGTCATTTGACTCCGTAGATTATTTCAGGATATACTGAATTTAAAAGAAATTCCCACACTTCAAGTGGATAACAGGGCAGCCGTAAAGTTGTCACACATAATCCTGAATATCATCGACGAACTAAGCACATAGAAATAAAGCATTTCTTTGTACGCGAGAAAGTACTAGAGGGCAAACTGAAAGTTGAACAAGTGTCGACTGAGAAACAAGTCTCCGACATCTTAAGGAAACCCTTGATGAAGACAAGACTATTGACATTCTCCTGTCAAATGGGTTTATTTTAAAAATGCAAAATCCAGTTAACAAGGGAAAGTGCTAAAGTAAATTAATTGTTCATGTTAACTAGTTTTGTAATGGCATCAGTATTGCTGTCTCGTTCTTTCTACTGTAAAGTTTAAATTCAGTTAGTTAATAAAATGTCTCTTTAGCTTTTGTTATAAGAAATGCTTCAGTCTTCAATTAGCTCTGCCAACGGCACTAGTTGTGGCACAATGAAGTAAGAATAGGATATATCTTATAATAGGTTATGTCTAAATAGTTTAATAAAACGACTGAAATAAATGTAAGGAGCAGTGCTACATTTACCTTTTCCAACATTACGTCGGTGACGTCAACGAACTTATGTTCTGGATATGGTTTCACCACGTCGAAAATGTTGTCCCAGTGCTGAGCCCACATGTTTCCTGTCCGGAAGAAAAAACTTCGATGATTTGAAACTAATTTTTGAATGGCAGTATGAAGTTGAACAAGTCAAATAAAGCAAAAATTGCAATGAAAGGTTGCATAAATATCAAAATCGAATGAAGACAGTGAGAATCAAACAAATTAAAGCAGAATAGGGGTCGACACTCGACCGTAATTCATAAAAGTTTTAGGTTAGAACGATATTGAGGCGGGCAAGATGGCGTAGTGGCCCAAGTTCGCAGGATCAAACCACTCTCAGAAAGATATGCTCAAATCTCACGAAACTTTCGTCGTATTTGACGAAATGGCTTCGTGAAAAATGACCCGAGTAAACCTTTCGTCAAATTGGCGAAATTTGTAGTAACTTTTTTAGGTCACGTGATCGCGCGAGGAAAGAATCGTTGTAAATGACGAAATTTTCTTGACGATTGAAGAATCGTTAAAAATGAGGATTCTATTTTTGAGAGTGCAGCTGGCCGAAGTCGATCGATTTTCAAGATACAGAAAATTGTCACGGCCCATGTTGTATGATTATGCGGCATGTTAAAGATCCCTTTTGAGTATCTGGCTTGGATAAGATCTCGGCTAAATTAAATACATAGTGCAATTTCGCATCACTTAAGAGCTCATATGCCGCCATCTAGAGGGAAACTGAGCGTCCAAATTTTCAACTGGCAATGGCACCCGCCGATAGTGGTGCTACTTGAAAGAAGGATGCCAGTTTCCGGGGAATGCAGTAGGTCTGCAAAGGTGAGTGACCGCATGCAACCCCATAAGAAAGAAATTATTGAGGCTCTTTTGTCAAAACTATACGTCAATATTCATTGCATGTAAATAACCTAAAGAAAAGTTATATTCCCCAAATGACTATCAAAACTGATTCAGCACATTTGAGCCATACCTAGGAGATGTGCCGGAAAGGGGCCATCCGGCTTGATGTTCGCGCCCGGATACTGCTGGATGAGTTTCCTCCTGACGTAGGCGTGAAGCTGCTTGTAGAAGGGCTCGATGGTCTTCCAAAGGTCTTCGATTTCATCTTGGAACGTGTCACTTTCGTACGCCTCCCTCCACATTTCGCCAGCGTCCGAAAAACCTGGAAACAAAAACTCGGTTCATCGGCGCAATTTGGTTTTTCATTTCTTTTAGAAATAGAAAAAAAAAAGCTTTTTTTTTATAAATAAAATGACGCAAAAGTGAATCAAAACAAAAGAGGGCTACATTTCGAAAATTTCAAATTATATATATTATATATATATATATATATATATATATATATATATAGGGTACTTTTTCTTCAGAGGCAGAGAACTTGAAATGGAAATAAAACGCAAAAAATGTATTTAATATTCCTGTAATTTGTTTTATTTGAAGGATAATTTTATGGCATAATGTTCGAATATGATGTAGGGCATGTGAACACCGTGGTTGGCGTGTACATGACGTAACCTGGAAAACTGCGTGTATTCCTTTTTCGCAGTAGATCTGTTAACTGGCCACCTTGTTCTTGCGATTTGACGCCCTTGGATTATTTCCTCTGGGGATATAATATCAAGATTCGGTGCATTAATGCCGACATTCAGCCAGATCTACTGCAAAAAATGTGTGAAAACTGGACCTCCAGGTTACGCCACGTACGCGCCAGCCGTGGTGGCCACCATACCCACTATCATGTTCAAACAAACCGCACCAACTCAGTGGTGTATTCCTGGAAAAAAAGTTGGGGGGACGCGTATGCATACGAAGATACGCAATTGAAATCAAAATTGGGGGGACGCTTATGTTAAAATGTAAAAATTTGAGGGGACGCTTGTATTAAAATAAAATGGTAGGGGGACGCAGACCCCTGAGTCCCCACCCCCCCGACTACACCACTGCTCCAACTCCGCTCCGTACTCAGAACAATTTCAATACATTATACTATTTCTATTTCCTAGTTGAATTCTTTTATATGATAAAATTAATAAAGTAAAAACAAAATCGGAGCAGTGAAGCACAACACATTTCTTTGTTCCGGCTCTGCTCCAGTTTGGTAGCTCCATGCTCCTGCTCCACGCTTCGTTCTAGATTGCTGATTGTTTAATGTCCTATAACATTTTTTAAGTGCATAGGCTGCCGAGTTTCGTATTTTCCAAGTTTAGCGAGATTCATGGTCGACGGGACGTTACTATAGTCTGTGTAATTAAAATCGGCGTGTCAAGGTCACACAACTCTACCTTTTTCCCTTCTGGCCGCCATGGTTTCCGTGCTACAAACCTTTTCCCCACGCTGGTTTGGCGAATATGATAAGTATGTTTGTTGTTTTAGTTGAAATAATAATGGACGGATTCAAATCAGATATATTTCTCAATGGCAAAAATGGATTGCGTCAGATGAAGTATTCTAATGAACCATTCTAAATCATATTCTAATATTTTTATGTGTTTCAGGAAGCTACTGTATACCTAATTTATTGTATTTTATATTTTGTAAATTTTAAAATCTTATCTAAACATTTCAGCTTTAATGTATGAGAAATTTAATTGCATTTACTTAGTATCAAAAATAAATAAATGGAAAATAAATTCTTTCTTATTACTTTTCACAAATTACTCTAATGTTTTGAATCGGAAGTAATGCAATTGCCTTAACTGCAGCGCAATTTTTTTTTTTTTTTTGGCGATGTTATCTTTCTTGCAGTTGTCATGGTAACGAAGCAGGACACGCGACCTAGATTTGCCTATTTTAATTACAGAGACTATAAAGTACCGATATTTCTAACCTCTTTACTTCTTATTGTTGTTAAAAAAAAACTTTATGCAATAATTATGCCGAGGGCTATGGCTCCGTCGGCATTACCATTGAGAACGGCGGCTTCATTCGAGAGCTCTACGTATCTGAGAAACTTGTCTTTCATCTGCTTGCCGGTGACGTTTCTCCACTCGGCCCAGACGTGTTTCAGTAATTCGTAATCTCGCGAGTCCCTGAAGATCTCGATAAGTTCTGAAACGAGAAAAAAAATAAGAGTGCATATGAAGGAAGCACTGCGGCATATTCATGTAATTCGAAACGAAATGAACCCCAAACAGAAAAAAGTCGCAGATTGATTGACGGAAAAAGCTATTTGCTGAACTTCGCTTTTATATTGCCTTTTATACGAAAGTTTGGTAAAACGCCATTTGGAGGTATACGGTTCAGTTCTGGTCTTCCTATCTGAAGAAGGGTGTTTATTGTCTTATTGGAGAGGGATTCAAAGGAGTGCTAATAGGTCGGTAAGTGGTCTCTCGTGAGCTGTGAGCTTAAAAAAGGCTTATATGTATAGTCTGGAGCAGTATTTCCCAAACTATGGGTCGCAAGCGAATATTTAGTGGGCCCTCGCCGCTGTACACATGAATTAAAGAGTAGGAATTCTGCAAATAAGTGTAACTAAAGTTGAAGTTGATGCTAAAACTGTAATGAAGAGAAATAAGAAACAAACACATCCTTCCTTTACGAAATAACTTCGTAAAAATACCTTGCAGGTGTAGGTATATACGTAGTAAAAAAATATTTAAGTTGTGTTTCTTATTTCAGCAGTCTTTCATTCTTATTGGTAACATTATAAAAATTTTATTTCAATTAGAACACATAAGACAGCATTAAGTAGTTCCACGACTCGCCACTAGGGAATCTGAGCATTATCAATAATTATGCCCCATTTTCTCTAAGACACATAAGAGGTGGGGCCCCAAGGTTAGAGATCTTTGTTTGATGGGTCGGAGCCCTGTCAACTTTGAGTACCACTGGTCTGGAGCGAAGGAGAGGTAAAGGGGGCATGATTCCGTTACAGTAGTCTCTCGGTAATCCGGCCACTGGTCCGGCCCTGCCAGTAATCCGGCGTTTCATAAGAAGCTAGTAAATACGTGGTAGTAGAGTTGAAAACCTGTTTCAGCTCAGCTATTGTGAGTAGCTTTTGTGCTCTGTGTGCGCGCGTTTCTCAGTCTAGCGCCAGTCTGCTTCGTGATACGCTTGCTCGCTAACGTGCCGTCCTTTGTGGACGTTGGAGAAAATGGCGTCTCTGCTCGTGACATTTTAGTGTTGAAACGTCTTCAAGAAAACCCATTGAAAATGTCATTTAAAGTGAAAAAACAATCAAAAATAGACAACTATTTTATGCCTTCAACTTCAAAGGAATAATGTAAACAACACTATGTACATGAAAATAAATAATTTGTCCAGGTATTTACAGGCGTATTTTTAGTGCATTCCAGTAATCCGGCTTTTTCGGTAATCCGGCAGTACCCTGGTCCGATATCTGCCGGATTACCGATAGACTACTGTATTTGAATTCATTAAAATGAGAAATGTTGATGGGATACATTTGCGTACAGAAGGTAGAACCAGACGCTACATGCCACTTGCGGACCGGTGAGATGCGGAAAGCGGAAACTTCACATGGTTACAACATTTTAACGGGGAATAGAAGGGGGAGCTAATAGCTTCATTTGCGGTCGAAAAGGGAGTTTACACGAGTTATTGGTCAGAATTTGCATATTCACTCACCTGTTCTTTTGTGGTACTCGGCACATGTGTACCATCTCTTCGTTTGATGCTTGATTGTGGAGCAGTAAACATGGTTTTCATTTCTGCTGATTTTAAAAATATTGCTATGGTGTCTATCTCAGTTGATTTAATGTCAATTATAAAAAAAAAGCCTTCTTTACTTGTAAACGGATGCCAGCATAGAATGCATTGGAAGATCGAAAAATATACTTCATGTGCTTGCTCAAAAGATAAAAAGGAAAATTGTAAGAAAAATATGAAGACGGATTTTGAATATAAGATATTCCGAGCACGACTGCTCATTCTTGCGTACCGAATGAAACAAAAGTCCAAATCAAAAAAACTATGGAAATATGCAAAAAAAAAAAAAAAGAGTTTGGAAAGTAATTTATCTTCGCCTGCCCCTGGAATTTTTCACGAAGAAACTTCGAAAATTTTATGGTGTAAGCTACGTCTTGGTAGCTGAAACTCCGCAGTATGAAAAAAGCGTGAGATCCGTTTTATGCCGAGAAAGAAGAAAAGCATGAGGGGAAATATGTAGTGGAAAGATGAAGGCAAAACCTAAGTGACGCGATACATTTCCCCTTTTGGTCTCCCGTATTTGTCCGTCCGCAAGTGGAATGTAACTCTTGCCGCTTGCAATCATTTGCATTGTTGATAATCCACCTTCCCCGTTTCCCGCATCTGACCGTCCGCATTCGGCATGACACCGAACCAGAGCTTGTTTTAAGCTTTTCAAATCTCAGGCTCTTCTAGAAATGAGGAAAAATGATTACTTCAATAGAGTTGTAGAGAGTTGGAGTACACTGGTGAAATAAATTAAGAGAATTTGCGTATTTTATCGAATTGCATGAAAATAACTGAACTGAAAGAAAAACCCTTGCTTCTAGATTATAATGCAAATCTTGTATGGCAAATACGTAAGCGTACAGGTGTGTGTAGGTGGAGCCAGCAGAAACAGGCTTTATAAGCTCGTGGAGTGTAAAACGAATTTCGTTCGCTAGCACACCTCGGCGAATTTCTTAGTGTTATCTTGTAGCAATCGGTTAAATTCACATCGGAACAGTAAAAATGAGATACCACCAATGTTTAGATGATGGTGGAGAATTTTGAGAAGGCTAGAGGCCGGCCAATCGAAAGTCCAGATATGCAGAGAGTTTAATTCGCGTGTAACCTATGGAAACAGTTCCAGGATACTGGATCCACTGAGAGAAAGCCTGGGCAAGGTCGTCCAAGAGCCACGACGGCCATCAGAGAAGATCGACATTTATCCATTTTAGCGAGGCGTAGCAGAGGGGCTACAGCTACAACTTTTCAGCTCTGTCGGGACCTGTATGCAGCCACAGAAACCCGTGTAGCAATGGGTAACTGTTTCCAAAAGACTGAATGAGAGAGGGTCGTTTGCCAGAAGACCAGCTGTTTGCGTTCCGCCCTCGTCTACGAACAGGAGAGTCTGATTAGCATGGTGCAGGCAGCATAGTGATTGGAGTATGGAGCAAGGGGCGACCGTTCTGTTCACCAACGAGTCCCGTTTTAGCCCTAAACACCGATTCTCGCCGTACTTTCATTTGGAGAGAGCTGCTAACCCGCTACCTATCCTCCAATGTCCGCGAAATCGTCAATTTTGGCGGTGTAACGGTCTAGGCGGGCATCATGTTGGATGTCCGCGCACCTCTCCACGTCTTTGAGAGGGTCTAAATTCTAAAGTTAAAATGCGAAAAAGAAAAGAAGAGTCAGTTATCTTTTTAACCAAACAATTTTAGAAAGTTCAACCCTCAAAAGTAAAATCTCCAGAATCCTGTCTCCTTTCCCCTTCTCCCATTCCTTTCTTGTTCCTTCCGTTTTGAACTGCATAAAAATGTGTTATAGAATTTATTGTTTTAAAACCTCAGGCGTTTTAGGCCTTATGCAAAGGTTTTGGTGATACAAAAAAAAAAAAAAAAGTGTGCTTTTTTTCTCCGCGCGCTGCTTTTCCCCTTTCCTTTCTTACCACTTATTTCTTCTGCCAATCACGCGCCAGCACGTGATGTCAAACTCTTGTAACAGTGCCAACCACGTGCGAGAGTTTACAGCGTTGTGTTCAGTGATGTCTCAGTTAGCCAGCCACAAGCTCGCACGAAAAAGCTTCGCATACACAACACCCATTTGGCATCTATTAAAAGACCTCTTCCTAAATGATTTTAAATCTCAAATTTAAGAGAAGCTTCACATTTTTGGACCGTGGGTCTATTTTTCTTCATTAGCCGGCATGATAAGCTTTAAAATGAGGGGTAAATCATGGAATTTGATAAAAGAATGTGGAAGATATCGCGGAGCGACAGAAAAGCAGGCTGGAGAAATAATATATATAGATAGAGAACAGGCATTTCAAACTAATCAAATTTATACGCGGTCAGGCAGAATATTCTGCAAAAATGCCGAACAGTCGTTACATTACTATAGTTACTACACTCTATTCAGGTGACATAAGTAAAAGCAACGTGGAGTCTTACACGAATGATTACATGTCTGAAGTTTTTTGCACTAACTAAGAAGCGCTTTTGAGCCCCGAATCACGAGTACGCAGCTTCATTCGCATGTTTGAGCGATGTAACCCTGCGGTACCTAATGATTCATTTACCACGCATAGTCAAGCATTTTATTCAAACATTAACACGTTCGCTGCCGACCGCGAGCCCAGCGCGTGATGTCAATCTCTTGTCACAGGGCCAACCACGTGCGAGAGTTTACACCCTTTGTGTTGAGTGATGTCTCAGTCAGCCAGCCACAAGCTCGCGCGAAAAAAGCTGCGCATCTTCATTTGCTCTGCGCTGCAGTGGGCATTTCAGGTGTCTGTACTGCGTAAAGATTCAGCCCTAAGTGACCGTCGGCGAGCGTTAGAGGCTTAAGGGTGGTGTCAGTGATGTCTCAGTAACCAGCCGCCCGTTCGCGGGAGGGAAGGCTTCGCCTATGTTTCAATCTGCTTCAGTCCGCATTGTATGTTAAGTGTGTCTCCTGATACTGCGTAATGTAAAGGCTCGTCCTTAAAGTGACCGGCAGCGAACGTGTTAAAATGTTGGATGGCTCCTCCTTGGAGACAGTCAATATTTTAAAGAAACATTTCTCTACCTGCATAAAATCGCCAAAACGATGACATATTTCGCCAAACCTGGCAACCTAATTTGCGAAAAACTACGTATCGGCGAGAATTATATTCGCTGTTACGTTAACATTTCCCCTTAAAAAGCAGTACTGTAAAAGCATGCCAGAAAATGGAAAGATCTGTACCTGGCTCTATAGCTAAATCGCATTTAGCACTATCTGTGACATTGGGACGACAGACCTTTGCCTTGCCGTAGATGTCTTGCATATCTGCAGAGATTTTATTCAGCTGGAAAGAGGGAAAGAAAATAACCAACACAATATTGATGTTCCAGAAGATATTAATTGACATTTTAGCTTTATCTGATAGAGGGACGTGGAGCCATTACGTCATTACTTGGGTCATGATGCAGCGCTATTTTTGTTCATAATAAACAACGAAGGAAAAATAACTTACATACTAACTTTCGTCTCTATTAATAGAATTAAAAACACGGAAAATAAAAGCGTTGACTTTTTTTTAATGTGGGGAAATGTTTACATGATTTAGTATTTTTATGCTATTAGACAGGGTGAGAAATTGTAATACTAAGGCAACTATTTAAAAATTGCTATAATATTATCTAAAATTTTACAAAATACTATCTAAAAGTTCTAGAGTGCAAATTGGGAAGCAAGTTGGATGAAAAAAAAAAAAGTTTTTAAGTTTGAGGACATTACCCGTTCCCAAGTAGTTAAAGTGTTTTTGGGGACAAGGCATTAAAAATATACAAATTTGGGGACTTTCCCCGAAATTCGAGGCCGTTTGGTCACCATTTTTTAGATTAACTTATTTTAGTCAACTGTTCTATTTTAGGACAGTTACAAAGCATACCACGTGGAAAACATAATTTTTTTGTCACAAATATTTTTTTCTCTTATGTACGGACATGTATAAGTTTGGTTAGAAGGAGTCATATGCATGAGGTCTATGATATCTTGAAGTTACAAAAGCTAGCAAATGTAAAAAGAGAAATTTTCTTAAGTAGAAAGCTAGTGGAAAATCAATGTGTCTGTCAGAGATGGCTGCCAAAAAGACATGCTTTTTTAATTTTACGCACATTTTACACTTATGCTAATTTAACTTTAACCCCTTCTAAGGCGGTGGGAAGTATGCTTCCACATCAAATTCATCAAGTTATCGAGGTTTATAGTAAGCTATTTTACTCAATCTGATTGGTAGAACCTTGCCAAGGCTCTGGGAAGTATATTTGGCACCACATGCATAATATTCAAATATTAGGACTATCTCCCAACTTCAAAGGGGTAGTGTAGAAAGTCATGTTAATCTTATTTAATGTCCTATATGAATTTCTTTTTTGTAACCAATCAAAATCCGAAAAATATTTTAATGTATCGATACTATAAAAAATGGCTCTTTAAAGGGTCAAAACAAAATATGAAGCTATTATAGTTTTAAAATCTGCAAAAACAAAACGCTGCAAAAATAAATCGTCTGCTGAAGATTTAAAGATTGTTTTTCTTAATTTTTTTAATGATAAATTAGGGTTCTTTATTTCCCTGTAGATAGATCGTCTGCATTATATATTTTAGTTAAATGGAATATGAAATAAATTTTTGTTTAGAGACTAACGCATCCCTTTGACGAACAAAAAAAAAAAGAAAGCTTTCATTTAGTAGTTTTTCTAAAACGCACTTTATAGCAGTAGTTGTCAGGTTTACCACTGGTTGGGAGTAATCGCTTTCCTACAGTTTAAACTCAATAGTAAAACCGTCTTACTTCTCATTGGCAAATGCGTCTGAAGCTTTCTCGGGAGCTCTCAGAAAGTCTACTTAAAGGCCTTATTTGCCAGCCGATTTGGACCTTTGAACTGCAGATCAAAGGCTTCCTGAACCAATCAGAACTCTCAAATCGGCGGTTCGAGTGTTTGACAGCGGTTTGCATCAGTTGGTGAATAAGGCTGTTACAGTCTTATTCACTAACCCATGTGAACCTCTGTCAAACCCTCGAACTGTGGATTTGAGAGTTCTGATTGGATGAGGAAGCCTTTGAACTGCAGTTTGACGGTTCAAGTCGGCTGGTGAGTAAGGCCTTATATCCCTCAGCGGACCTGGAAGAGAACTCCAACTAAACTGTAATCTGTGATTGGATAAAGTATAATCCGCCAAAAAACTTATATGAAGAGCCGTATTCTTGCTGTGTTGTTCTTCACTCTTCACTTTATGTTATCTGTCTTAGTGGACGTATGTCTATGAGGTCCCCGTTATTTGTAATAAAACTTCTGTGTCTATGTTGACTTTCGCGCCCACCTCTCATTTTTAACAACCGCTAATATCACTTTGCTACAAAATAGATAAGTATTTTCTGTATCATTTGCACCAGTTATCTCCAATTTTTCTCTTTTGTCACTTACCCTTCCCCCTTTGCTTCTAATTAATTTAATGAATTTTACTTACTTACCTTACTCGAAAAGTAAGGAATTTTACCTGATCTCCATTTAAAAAGTACTAAATTGTTCCAATAACTTACTTCTTTAAGTTTTTCTTCCGAAAGTGCAGCAGTGCCTAGTACGGACAGTTTCTTGAACCACCTGTACACGGCTGGATACGATTCTTTGAAGTCTTTCCATGCGAAAGAAGTTGCGTTCTTCCACGTCTCCTTGGTGAACTGAGCCTGGACCTGCAGCATTTTCAACTATGGAGAGAATACGCTATTAAAGTCAGAAAAAAAGAAAAACCTCTCTCAAACCAGTAAGATATCATTTTCACCCAACTTAAAACTTTCGTGATCGAAAACGGTGGATTATTGACGTGTATAGAAGAAATATGAAGTGAAGCTAATTTTTTTCTTTCTTGTTGCAATACAAACAGCCTCTGCATGTCAGTCACTCGAACTCGTCATTATCGGTCGTGCAGCGAATGCTCCCTTTGTAACTGTAACCGTTTCTTTCGTCCAATTGAAAAACTATTGTACAGTAAACTCCCGATTATCCGCAGAATAGGGTGGCAGGGTAATCGCGGATAATCCGCAAAATGGGCCAAAAAAAAAAAAAAAACGATTCTAGGGTATACAATAGCTGAAAAAAGTCATAACACTCACACAGCGTACATTTAAACTATAGCTTAAAACGATAAAAGTGTACGCAAAAAATGTGTACGTAAAAAGCTAAAAAAGAGAAATTTCTCCTAATATTTAAACTTTTTTTAATAACCAGCAATATAGAACCTCATACTGCTTCTTAATTTCAAAACTCTTCATCTTTATTTGTGACTGAAGTTACAACAATAACTTTTTGTTGCGAAGAGATGCATCATCCTATTTCTCTAAGTATTTTATTAGTAATTTTATTATTAACTTCAACTAGTCAGGCCTCCGTGACCTTGGAGAGCTTGATGTCATTGGAAGGGAGGGGTGAGAAAGGAATAGGAATATTTGAAAATAGATTTTGGACCTGTTGAGTTAAAATGGGTATAGTTTTCTACATTTAGTAAATCAACGCTGAAAAAAATAAGTGGAAAAAACTGCGCAATCCGCAAAGCGGATAATCAGCCCGCGGATAATCGAGAGTTTACTGTACTTTTGAGATATTTCGATTACCCAACTTACCCCTATGCTCAACTAGCTTCGCTCTACCCTACATCCGTAACTTAAAATATACTTACTTCTATATTTTGTACTGTGTGAAATAATAGCATTTGTGATTCAATGTCAATAATAGATAATTATTTTTAATGTCTAGTTTTTGCAAAATAAATGTTTAAATATTTCAAAAGTAAATGTTCAAGCAAGAGTTTATTACTTGTTACTAAATTATGGTCTTTCCTTTACTTTTGCCTGATTTCGAAAATTTGGACAAAGAAGTGGAAACGGAAGATGCTTATTGATTTATTTTATATTTTGTTTATATGTTTTTCATACCATTTCCCGACTTTCCCATGCTTGTGCATAGAGAATTCAGAAGTCATGAATAATCACTAAAATGTAAAAATTTGCACGGTTTTAAAGTGATTAAGCTTATTTTGACCCCAAAGTGCAACCTGGAGATTTATTTTCAGCAATTTTATGTTTTATAGTTTTTTCATATTTTCTGGCAACGTTTCAGAAGTAGTGCAAAAGACTTAGGAATTATAGGCAATTTTTTCATGTTTTTTTTTTTTCATTTTAGACATTAAAAATAATTATTTATGATTGACATTGAATCACAAATGTTATTATTTGCGCAATACAAACTATTGAAATAAGTATGTTTTAAGTTACGGATGTAGGGTAGAACGTAGCTAGTTGGGCATAGGAGTAAGTTGGGTAATCGAAATACAGTGAAACCTGTAAAGGTGACCACCTTTGTAAGCTGACTACCTGTCTAAGTTGACCACTTTTGTCAGGAACGAAATCAGCCCTATATCATCTAATGTATAGAAACCTGTGTAACTTGACCACCAAAAGTTGACCGCCTGTCTATATTGACCACTTATGTACGCCGAATTTGGGTGGGAGTATTATAAAAAACCCTTTGTAAGTTGACCGCCTAATTATTACTATATTTATTTGTTTATATATTTTTGGAAGGTAAAAAAAGACTAAAATAGTTTTTCCAGGGTATTTTTTATGCTATATGTTATACCAGTATTTGTCTTAATGGATGAAATATAAGTAGAAAGTTTGCCTAACCCTCTTTGTAAGTGAACCCAAATGGGAAAACAACTGTGATCACTCTTTTATTCTTTAAATAAGTTTCTTCTTTTTTCTTTGATCTGATGTAGCCATTTTGGAAAAAAAAATATATTTTAAAGAAATCTTTAGCCCCATATAAGTAACTGACCTAATTAATATGGTATTTTGCTTAATTTTAACTAAGTACTTTAGTTTTGATGCTGTATAGGATATATTGTAAGTCATTCGGGTTAAATTTCTTTAATGATATTTTTTAGATAATTCTGAAAATAAAAAAAACCCAAAACTAATCACTATTTTAAAGTAACTTCATTACATGGCGCTATATTTTAACTAGTTATAAATGAATAAATGCGTAGTGTAAGAAATAACAAAAAAAAAAAAAAAACCCTCCGCCCTCTGTAAGTTGACCACCTGTCCAAGTTGACCACTAAAGTGCTGCACCGCAAGTGGTCAACTTACACAGGTTTTACTGTATAAGTACAATAATTCATCAACTTAACGAACAAAAGCGGTTACAGTTACAAAAGGAGCAACTGCTGATGGCGATTTGTTAAAAGTTGAACCCGGAAGATATTAATTAACTAATTAAAAATTTTGTAGATAGGTTTCTCACACCATTCCAAAACTTTACCAAACCCTCAAGAACACAATTTCGAAAAAAGTTTTTTTGTTGCTTCTTCCTACTTAACGCATTGACGGACAGTAGGAACAAGTGAAGTTCGAAAATTGACACTATATGTTTTTGTAATTTTTAGAATATTATAAGTATAGTTTTACTCTTAACTTCTTCATTCCAAGTGTACCCAATTGGGTACATTTTAAAATACTGTTTATTAACTACTTTTTGTGAAATTTTTGAAAGCTAAAACACCCAATTGTTTTTGAAATTAATCAACAAATAGTTTACTCCGTTTTAAACATGGAGATTGGGCATTAATTATTATTTAAACTAATTATCAATTAAAATTAAAAAAATTTTTTTTTAGTTATTTTGATTTGTAATCATTTTTTAAATCAGAGAACCAAAAAGTTGCGCCAAAATGGCTTGTGCTTAGTTCTGGGGTCTGAAGAGGTTAAATAAACTTAATTTTGATTAATTCAGCACCTTTTATTAGGTTGCGTTTATAACCGTCCTGGTGCCAACGGTAAATACTTACCAGCATAAATAATAAATATCGTTAAATGTATCAATAACAAATATAAATTCAAGAGAAAACACGATCGTACTACTCCCTTCACAACCACGTGCATACTGAAGCTGCAAGTCGTGTAACAGGTGGAAAACGAAATTCAACCTAAAAAATTGTTTCCAAAACATGACACCAAGCCGGTAAAGGAACATTTGTGCCGCTACCGTTTAAAAACGACTGTTTCGTTTTGGACGGCTATTACCGTCATGCCGCGCAGTGAACTTCGCTTTGATGGCTATAAACGCAAGTGTCCGTCAGCGTGTTAATAAGCTTTGAGATGATGGCGGTAATAAGTGAGTTGGGAAAACTCACCATTTCCTGCATGTTCGCTTTGGTGAGATTGCTCTGGTACTTCCAGCTAGAAATAGCCATCTTGTTGGCCATCTCTGCAGACATCCTGTTGTTCACCACGAGGAATTTGAGAGCAGCTTCATCGTCCCTGGTCAACCAGCTCTTGCACCTCTTCACCCTGTCCGCGGAGGCGCTGAAGATGAGGCAGAGCATCTGGAGGACCAAGAATGTCAGGAGCAGCATCTTGCTTCGTATGGTGCGTCGAGAACCGGCCACGAAGGAGAAATCAGATGTTCATTGGCTGAAAACAAAACGAGAGGATGCATGTCATTGGTTAAAGAAGAGATATCAGTCGAGAATATTCTCGAAGATGAAAAAGTTCTAAGAAATTTTCTCTGGTGGTTAACATTTGGAGAATAGTTGAATATTCTCTTTCTCTTCAAATTAAAGAATATAAAAGTTTACAACCCGCAGTGGACCAGTCGGTAGAAGTTCGGTTCCCGCTGAGCACCGAAAGTGACTGAGGTCAGCAACATTGACTGAGGTCAGTATGGGAGGGTGACAACTTCTCGTGGCTGGTTGCTGCGGTCCGTGTACGCAAAAGGGAGCTATTGCACGTTAAATGGGTCGTGGCTCCAAAGTCCTCCAAGTGAAAAGATACCACTGGCGGTATCCATCCCAAGTAACGGTCTCGCATCTGGGAGCTGGTTCAAAATATTAAGAGCGCTTTCAAAGGGGCGGAAATCGGACTCCGGCTTACAAGGGCCCCGTTAGACTCAGGAGCAGCGTACCCACTCTTCCTCACCACGTGCGAGGACACTACAACAACAACAAAAGTTTATAAATATCATTAATAAGATGTAACAATATTCAATTATCGTTGTCAGAGCATGTAAATAAAATAATTTGGGTTTTATTTAACCCTATAATGATAATTTAACTTCGGAAAAATTTCTGTCAACTGTTCAAAAGATTTCAGTCAGTTGAAAAAATGCTTTATACTAAAAATATACTCATAGCATGTCTTTGAATAAAACTAGCATTAAGAAAGATAAATACAAAAGTGACTAAAAAACTATTTCTTACCATTCCAGTTAAACAAAAAACATATGGTTTTAAACTACGAAAGTGTTACTTCTTCATATGGTTCTACATTTTGGTGCATTTTTTATACATTTAATATTGGTTTAAATAATTTAATGCAGTTATTTAAAAAATATATTGTTCTTTAAAACTTCACCTGCACCTGCATTATGCATGAAATCTCCAGCCATTGTGACGGAAGGATACTCTCACATTGCGTCAGCTCGACTACCAAAGGCCGCTGGCCAAGGCGTCGGGGATCGTCTCCTCCCCCTTTGATCCAGAGGGTTCTCGATCTTGGGAGAAAACTCGCGGAGCTGCTAGAGCGAGAGCCCGGGAGCCGATAAAAGGAAATGCGTGGAGGCAGGCGTGGAGGGAGTTCCTCTGCAGGCGGGCGTTTGTTTTTAGGCTCTTATACCTCGTATTGCTCGTATTCTAATGATCGGGAGTTTTCCCCGCATCTCTCTCCCAAACGAGGAGTTGTGTGATTTTAATTTTCAGGCCTCTGTAAATACAAAATATCTTATTTTGAATTATTCTAACCAAGCAAATAAAAGCCACATTGACGCTACCCGTTCGCTTGTTTCTGTCCCGGACGCTACATCCGAGAACAATTTGTTATTTTTGAAAATGATTTTGGACTCTCTTAATTTATTTAAGATTACCCCTGAATATTCTTGAGCAAAGAATGCAAAGTTCTCGTTTCAGTTGTTTTACTCTACTTGCTGCAATGGCAAAGCGATACCTGTGTGTATTAGATCTGATGTCTAAATTGCAGTTCACATATGAGGCACTCTCAAGAAGCTATTCGTAATTCATTTTTACAATAGGTATTTCACAAAATGATGGCAGAACTGAATACCTACTACTGTCTATAACTAGGTACTAGTACTGCTATAGGTTACATTCCAATTTTGTTTTTTAACTTTAATGACATTTTCAGCATAACAATATTGTAGAAAATGAGATTAAGGTTGACGGCAGAAAACACAGTAGTATAAAATACTAAAAAATATTAGTGGTTTGAATCCTCTAAAAATGACCCGCGTTATTTTGTCTTAAAAGTGCAAATGCTAAAGAAGATTTCCTTTTAAATTTAACCTTTTAACTAGAAGTTAATTTAAACTTTAACCAGCATCGGTGTTTTGACTGTATATCAATTTACGCCGTTTTACGGTATGTACCTGCATTACCTTATGAGAAGAGCTTTTTACCCTTTCCCAGTCACCACCGATATCATCCGCTATCTGCTATTTCTGTTATGCACAGTGCAAACGCAGATTTTGATTGATTCATTCATTCATTCACTCATTCATTTATTCATTCTTTCACTCATTCATGTACTCTGTACCGTTAAAGTAATTTACGTTATGAATTTTGGAATTATATCAATTTACTCCGCTTTACGAACCTTACCTTATGAGAAGAGCTTTTTATCCTTTCCCAGTCACCACCTATATCATCTGCTATACCTCACCTATATCCGCTATACATCACCTATATCATCCGCTACCTGCTACTTCTTTTATGTTGTGCAAAAGTAGTGAAATTTAATATTATGGACAGATACTTCGATGGTACATCTGTAAATGCTATGTAATATTAATCCCTTAAACTGTACCGTTAAAGTAATTTACGTTATTAATTTTGGAGCTACAGTAAAACCTGTAAAGTTGACCAGCTTTTTAAGCTGACCACCTGTCTGAGTTGACCACTTTTGTCAGGAACGGAATAAGCCCTATATTATCAAAGGCGGATCTAGAAAATCTTCAAGGGGGGGGGGGCGATTTTGGAAATCTCGGGGTTCAATGTAAGGATGGATGGAGGAGATTCTTCATTCCTTTTCAACAGTCCCTCCGCCCCCCCCCTTTTTTCTCAAACAGCAGGAACAACAACAAAAAAAAAAAATGCTAGTGTAGTGCTATTTAAAATTTTACTAGCACATTTTTTCAATGCATATACGTTTATTCAAATCCCTTATAAAAGGAACACAAGCTGACGTTTTTTTGCTTTCGCAAATCTGTCTATAATTTTTTCAACGTCCAATGTAATATCTTTATGGATATGCAATAACGCTAATTCAGTGAGTCGATCATCACTCATTCTGCTTCTTAGCCAAGTTTTAACCGAGTTAGGATTTCCTTCAAGCTTTCTCAAGAGAAATGTAGGCTTGTAAATACATTTTCTAAATTTGAGTTGATATGTCTAAATTACAAAATAATAGCAATTATTAGTAATATATTTTCTAAAATTTTCAAAATGTAATACTAAATATGTACTAAAAAAACCATCAACGAGTATGTGCAATTTATATAAACATCTGTAATCATGAATATTCAATGAAATGTTTCAGACTCCAGGTTTTAGCGTAAATGCTGCAGGAATTTACACCACGTGCTAAGGGTTGGCTAGCTGTCACCAGTTTGATAGGTAGAAGAAAAGAGCAGGCAATCTCTTTCCCATTACTCCGAGGATTAGCAACTCAGCAATACTAAAGGACAAATGAACAGGGGAAAGTATAGAACTTGAAGGGCGTTTAGGCTGGGATTCCAAGAACATAAAAAAATGGCTGGTCCCGGGGCACAAAGAGTAAAAACTCACTTAGGAGTGTCGTTGTAGTATCCACTTGAATCAGCCCAAGGGGGGGGGGGCGATCGCCCCCCCCCCCTTAGATCCACCGTTGTATATTATATAATGCAGAGAAACCTTTGTATCTTGACCACCTAAATTGACCACCTGTCTATGTTGACCACTTATGTACGCCACATTTGGGAGGGAGTATTATAAAAAAAACCTTTGTAAGTTGACCGCCTACTTTTTACTAAATTTATTTGTTTATCTAATGTTCCAAAGATAAAAAAAGATAAACAGTTTTCTCAGGGAAACGGTTTATGCTATAATATTAAACCAAAATTTGTTAGGATGGAGGAAGCATCTATATATAGTTTTCCTAAACCTCTTAGTAAGTTGACCATATGGTAAAATTACTTTGAGCACTTTTATTCTTTGAATGAGTTTCTACTTTTTTCTATAGCCATTTTGAAAAATCATGTATTAAGTATCTTACATAATTAATAAGATATTTTCCTTTATTTTAACTAAGTTCTTTAATTTTATAGTTGCATAGGATACATTGCAATTCATTCAGGTTAAATTCCTCTAATAATATTTTAGATAATTGTGACAAAAAAGCTAGTTACTATTTTAAAGTAACGTTAATAATTGAAGTTATATTTTAATTAGTTACAAATGAATAAATGCATATTGTGAGAAACGATAAAAAAAAATCAACCCTCTATATGTTGGCCACCTGTCTAAATTGACCACTGACGTGCTGCACCGCAAGTGGTCAACTTAACCCTCTCATGCACGAAAGCCTCATATGAGGTGGCATACATTTTTGCTTCAAATTTTCATGTAGATTCGTTTTTGTGCTGCAATTTACATGTCGTCCTCATCTAGACACGCCAAACAATTCTTGGAAACCACAAAATGTGTCATAGGGTATTCAAGATTGTTAAAAGATTAAGATATCTTTGGGAGTCCATGGGGGATTCAAGAAAGAAAAGAAAATCTTAGTTTCGAATCAAATTCTGTTTAGTTATTTTGAAGCGGGTTTTGCATTACTGGGAAGTTTGTTATTATTTTACAGCTTCTTATGCCTTATAAATGAAGTTTGAATATTCAATTTTGCCATGTTTATTATTATATTGAATAAATATGGCAAAAAAGCATCAAACGTCTTCATACAAGGACACGAATTTTAGACTATACAGGACAAAATTTCTAAAAATAAATTATTACACAACAATACTGAGGTGCTAAATTAGTCTGCGGCATATGAAGTTTTTGTTTGTAACACAAATAAATAAATCATGCATGAGAGGGTTAAAAAGGTTTCATTGAATATCAATTTACGCCGTTTTACGGTATTTACCTGCACTGAAAACCTTACCTTATGAGAATAGCTTTTTATCCTCTTCCAGTCACCACCTCTATCATCCGATAGCTATATGCTGCTATTTCCGTTATGCAGGGCAAAAGCAGCGTGTTGTTCAAAGCTTTCCAACCGACTGCTTACCTAAAGTTCGGCCAGAAGATTTTTTATATCGCGTTTTCTTATCTCGTCCGCAGTCTAGCGGGGAGGATTTATTATCGATGTTTTATGCCAAGTGGTTAGGTTTTTACCTCCAAAACGATTACCAAATGCTTGCTTTCAAACGATGCGTAGATGACTTATTGCGATGAAAGGAACGGACAGTGAAAAGTATAAATGCATTTCGTGTTTTAAATTATTATCTAACGCCATCTGCACTTGCGTAGATAAGGGGATGGGGATAAAACCTTCCCTGAAATGGTGAAGATTGTCTAGCATTTGACCAATTTTTTCTGTAAAACAATGAAATTAGATCACTTTTCCCGAAGATATTCCCCTTAAACGGTGAAGATTATCTAGAATTTGAACAATATTTCTCGTAAAAGAATGAAATTAACTCACTTCTCCCGAAGAAACCCCCCTGATATGGACAATATTGTCTAGAATTTGACCAATTTCCCCCTGTAAAGCAATGAAATTAGCTCACTTTTCCCGAAGAACCCACCCTAAAATGGTGAAGATTGTGTAGAATTTGACCAATTTTTCCTGTAAAGCAATGAAATTAGCTCACTTCTCCCGAAGAAACCCCCCCTCCCAAAATTCGTAACTAGCTACGCAACTGGCCACCTGTCTGTGACATAATTGTGTGGTGAAGATTATCACCACACTTAAGAAGATTAGAATTTGAACAATATTTCTCGTAAAAGAATGCAATTAATTCACTTCTCCCGTAGAAAACCCCCTGAAATGGAGAATATTGTCTAGAATTTGACCAATTTCCCGCTGTAAAGCAATGAAATTAGCTCACTTCTCCCGAAGAAACCCCTCCAAAATCCGGATCTAGCTACGACACTGGCCACCTGTCTGTGACATAATTCTTTGTCATTAGTTTGTCAAAATGACAAAAATTGAAAGAAAACAGTTCAAAGCGGTAGTAAATAAGTGCATATTTTTGACAACACAAATCAGAAATGAAAAGTAAACCTTTGCGATATAAAGTAAAAATAAAAATCAATCTAAAATTACGCGAAAAAATTACAGACATGTGTTTTGAGATTACAAGGAACTCCTTTTTCAATGAAAAAGAGTGAGCTTAAGGATGAAGAACATCGCTTAATTTTACGTTGATTTTTATTTTAAACAGAAACCAGGTTCATTAAAATTAAATGAAAAATATTTACAAAATTAAGCAAGACGAATATGATAAAAGACAATACTATTTATTGTTTTAGTGAAAAGTAGGATATATTTATGTCAACAAATGAAAACTAAAAACATTTATGTTTCAAGTTGTTATTGTCTAAAATTGAATTGAGGTTAAAATAATAAAAATTACAAGAGGTGAAAAGTAAGTTATCGAAATAATCACGCTCAAAACGCCATTTACGTTATAATACAGTTTGAACTAACACGCTCATGAAAACAGTAGAATAATATATATATATATATGTAGCAAATTGACAAAAACGGATTGAACACACTATTTTCGGGGTTCTACAAGTAAGTAGTGGTGGAACGAGTAGTCATTTGGCCGAATATAGGGAAATATAGGATGAATTCTAAGCAAAATTCTGTTTGGTTAACTCTCTTCTTATATATAAACCGCTTAAGTGTCTGTCTGTTTGTCGCCGATAGCGCCGAAAACTGCATCTTGCTGCCATCTACACAATTGCTTCTATAATGAAAACGACTGATAATCAAAACATTTCTCTAGCACTTTGAGTGAGGCATCGCTAGATTTGCAATCTCCGTTAAAAATGAATGTAAACGCGAATTTAACTTAATCCTTTTTTCTTTGTTTTAATTTATTTATCGTCTGCGCTTTTTATATATATTAAAGTGGCAGCGCTCTTTTTTCCAGTTTCTTTAAAACTATTGTTTTGAGGATGATTATGTTAGATATAAATAAATATTCTTCACAAACAATTTGATTATATAGTAAATAATATTTTTATTGTATATTTATAATATCTAGAATTGCATATTTATAATATCTAGAACAACGGTCATTTCGTATGACCGCCGATCTTACAAGTATCATTATGTAAAGCTGTAAGCTACATACTGTTTGATCGCTGATTTTATGGTTTCCTTTAGAAACAATAACAAAATTTAGAGCCAAGTACGTACATTTTATTCATTTATTTATTTATTTATTTTTTGTTATCTTGAATCCAAAAAATGAAATAAATTCAAGTTGTTTTCGATAGCCTGTTTTTGTGTCAAGGTCAGTGTTTTCAATGCCCGCCATTAACGTACCCTCTAGAAAGCCACTAAAATGTAAATAAAAGCAAAAAAATTAGCAAATTTTGTTAGTGTAAAGCGATACATATTTCAATTCTCAGTTCCTGATAGAAATTAATCCGACAAAGCTTCATACGTAATTTGTTAAGAAAATATGAATTTGCGTATTCGTCATCCACGTACCCTTTACCAAGTGCCGTCCACATACCCTGCATTGAATGTGTGATGATCAAGATTAGTTGACTTAATTCCACACTTGTTCTGTGTATGTGTCTTTTACATTCTATTTCAGTAATGACTCATTTTACAAAATGTAAAATGAACTATTGATGATTATTTAGGTTATTTGAATTTGATTCCCGATTACTCTATGCGCTTTGATGATTCTTTTAGGTGTAAAAACCATCGTTGGATTTATTACTTTATTATTTCGACGTATTGGCTGCATAATAATAATGCATGTACATTATCTATTAATCCAAATTCCAATTCAAATATGAAAAAAATAATACTAACATGACCATCAAATCACCAACCGTATCTATTATGTCATTTACATTCCATACGAAACCACAATAAAATACAAAAGTTCTACTGGTGTCTTATTTTAACACTTTACCGACCGGCCGTCGATTAATCGACGTTTTGTTCTCAGCGCATACTGACCGGCCGTCGATTATTCGACGTTTGCTCCCCAGCGCTTACCGACCGGTCGTCGATTAATCGACTTTTGTTCTTTCTGTTAGATTTGGTTAGGACGATCTGCGGCTGAGCGGGCGGTGAAAGGGCATAGTATGTTCGAACCGCTACCGGTCAGTAAAGTGTTAACTATGCAACCTTTGAAGTATTTTTCCAATTTTTGCAAATTTTTACTACAAAATCAGTTTTTTCAAAAACACGGGCCCCGAACTTTCCGTGTTTGTAGAGAATCACCCCTATACGCATTTTACGAACTCTACATAATGTACCAAATACCATGAAATGCTCGTAGTTCAAATAGCAGTAAATGTGTACTACATCAAGATATTCGTTTAGACACTTTCTGCACAAAAGCAAACCTTAGATAAAAACGTTTACTTTTGGGCAAAAAAAAAGTCAACTATATGAAGTAGGGTTGTGACGAATAGTGATTTGGCCGAATAGCCGAATACCGAATATTCGGCCACTTCTTCCAGGCCAAAGCCGAATATTCGGCCATTTCTCCTAGGCCGAAGCCGAATGTCTTAGACTGAATACCGAATATTCGGCGGCCGAATATTAAAATTTCTAGAAAATCGTTGTAATAGAAAGTATTTGTCAAATTTAAAACCATTCACAAAGTCAAACACCAATTACACACAATCTATAATGTATGATTTAATTCTGTTTGTTAAAAATTTAACACTATTTAAAATTAAACTATTTTATCTATTGGTTTGAATGTAATAAAACTAGGAATTTCACTCACAAGTGGGATAGAAAGGATAGGTTTTATGGTAGTAAGCAATAGCATTATTTTACTAATTATTTAATACAAATTAAAGAAATACCTTCACCTTGCTCAAAATAGTTGTATGAAGATATTAACTTTTATAACTTTCAAAATACTATTTTTATTTTATGGAGTTTTTTACATACCAATTTTAAAAAGATCTATTAAAGTTTAATACGCTTAACTGGAATATATTTTTATTTTCAAAAACCCCAATAACTTATGCGATCTAAATATTCATGATATATTCTAGGCTTTTCACATTTCTCTCTTACCCAATATTCACAATAAATCAATCTACGCAAACAAAGATTGATTTCCACTTTGTTAATGATAACAAAATAAATTTCGCATATTCTCTATCATATTTAACTATTGCCAAATTTTGGGAACAAATGCTAAGTATAAAATACAATTTTACAGCTTTAAAATCTGTTTTTGCTCAGACAAACCTAAAGGAAAACTTAAAAAAAGTAGTTTTTTCTAAATTATTTTTATTTATTTAAACTATATACTAATGTATTCTTTTGCAATAATTATAATACAATTTTAAATGTTTAAAATCTATTAATTTCTTTTTTTTTTTAACATTTCTACTGCAGCAGAACTATTCGGCCAGGCTGAATTTGACCTTACCCAGTACTCGGCCAGGCCGAATATTCGGCTAGGTGAGGAAATGACTATTCGGCCAGGCCGAATACCGAATAGTGGCCGAATATTCGTTACACCCCTAATATGAAGCACGAAATTACAAAAGTATGCACATACATTTTCAAGGTTACCAGGAATCCGGTTACCACAGTTGGAAAAGTTAGAATTTGAGTTGAAATAGCTTAGTTCCCAGGCTGACAAATTTATGACCATGGAGACAGCACGAAAAAAGTAATAAAGCTTGTACAAAATAAAATATTTGAAAAACATTTCAGTGACGCGCGACCGCGCATGTCCTTCTCTTAACTTAACTTAAGTAAGAAATGATGCAGCAACTTTTAATGCAAAAAACAAGTTTTTTTCCCTTCTATTGTGCAAGAGCTTAATCCTTTATTTTTTGGTTCTTAGTTCTACAAACCACGAGAAACTGTTGATTTTCTCAAATTAATTTTGAAACGATTCAGTATTGCTATGGCTAAAATCTTGAAGTCATCCAGAGTTGATGCGTTAAAAAACTTTTACGATTACTTAGGGACCGTTCATAAATGATGTCACGCTTTTCCCCGACATATTTGACCCATCTCCCCCCTTTGTCACAAAATGTCTCACTTCAACGGACTCCCCTCCCCTTCTTTGTCACATGTCACCCTATGTTGCATTAGCAGGAATGGCACACTTCTTGTTCCCTCCCCTCCCCTTGTCACACTTTGTCACAATTTCACGAACCCCCCTCTCCCCCGAAGCGTGACATCATTTATGATGACCCCGTAGTGAAATATACGACCTGTTAACTGCAAATAACAGAAATTGTAAATAGAGTTAAACTAAAGTTCAAGAAATACGATTAGCAAAAACTTTCCAATCTAGGCAATTCAAGCAACGTCATTGGTCACGTGGCAGCGATTAAAGCAGCATAAAAAAGGAAGCCTTTCATCGCTTTACTTCGAGTTCGACAAATCTCATTAAAAACTGGGCCTAAATAAAGTTTTTCTACATTACATAAAATTAACACTAAATAAAACACTATAACTACTGTAATAATTAAAAAATTTCTTTTAAAATGATTAAATTAAATGTAAATACTGGGTTATAATCACAAAAAGCTGTGAAAATAGTCAAATTAATTTTAAGATAACTTATTTTGCCTAGTGAACTCCACGTAGAACTCAAATGAAAATCCTAGTAAACAAAGACCGGATATTACATGACAACGATGATCGCTCATGAGTCTGTGAATTGCCTCCATTACAAACGGTGCATACATTACAAACGATGTTATAGACACCGTTTATTTGAAAGAAATGTACACTGAAAGTTAATGCAATTTTAATAATATGACAGATTATGTAAGAGCACTATAATAAACAAGTGTTCCCCAACTTCTTTTCCCTTTCGAACATTTCTAAGATCCGAAAGAAAATGGCGAACTCCCTTATGTAAGGGGTAACTAGACTATAAAATTTGCTAACACGTTTATTTTACAATACTTAATAACCAGAAATGAAAACAAGATTCTAAGTTTAAATAAAACTAAAATACAGCTACAAATATTTTTATTTTTATTATTTTATTATTATTTGTTCTTTTTGAATAATTATTAGGGCAGTAAACATATGTATGCCTAAAAATTAAAAAAAAAAAATTCCCGATAGATTCCACTTTCCGGTTGAAATATACAAAATTCGGTAAAGTTTCAGAAATTTAAAGAAATTTTCAGAAATTAAAATTTACATATTACATGCAATTTCTAATTGCGACAATACAGAAAAGTTGGAATAAAGTGTGATAAATGTGAGTCCAAATTTAAAAATTAGAGACTAAATACCTTCTGGTCCCATTTTAGGGTCTTTATAATGATAATTTTTAATAAAATAATGCAAAATTTTCCCTTTTATGTACTAAATTTTCCTATTTCAGGCTCGTTTTTCGGCTTGCGAGAGAAAAAAGTTGGAAATGAAAGGAGAAACATGCGCTCTAAAATTTAAAATAAATCAATAAATATCTTTCGGTACCAAATTGACACCCAAATTTGAAAAATCAAGCATACGTAGAAATAAGTGCATTTCAAATTTTGTATGTATGCTTCCTATACCAGTCCACTACTTTTCGGCATTATTAATGCTTATTCAAAAACCAATGCTATTTTTTAGGAGCTGTATTGGCTTAAATTTACTTGAGTGCATGACACTGGATTGGAAATTTGCCGTCAGGATGGCGTAGTGGTAAGGCGCAGGCCTCGTACGCCCAAGTTCGCTGGATCAAAACCGACACCAAGTAGGTGAATTTTCAAGATGCAGAAAAACGTCAGCGCCCATGTCGTATGATTATGCGGCATGTTAAAGATCCCTAGAGTATCCGTTTGGTGTGGATACTCTCGATAAATTAAATTCGTAGCGCAGTCTGCATCAATTAGAGCTTAGTAGCCGCCACCTAGGGAGAAACTGAGCGTCAAAAATTGCGGCAATGGTACCAAATGGTTATGGCACCGCTGAAAGAGTTGGTACCAATCTCTGGGAACGCACGAGGTCTGCAATGGTTAACAACCAATTTACGCCTACCCATTAGAAAAAAAAAAGACTGGAAATTTCGAGTGAAAATGGCAAAATGCCACACCCACTCTTCTACCTTAGTCTTTTACAATAAAAGAACATAGGAAAATTGAAAATGAGGCGGTGAGAAGCAAAGGGATGTTTGTGACTTAGGTAGCATTCTGAGTAAAACTCGTTTGAAGCTTAGTTCCTATACTAAATTCTAGAGGTTCTTCATATAAATATTTCTTTTTTTTCGAGTCCTATATGTATGTGTTAGCTTAAGTATGAAGTGTGAAGGGTTACTGATAGTTAAATTTCGCGTAGGATTTTTTCAAAAAATAGCTTGTTTTTACTTACACCCCTTTGCTTCCAACTTTTCTCCACCAGACCCCCTACCTGTTAGCCGAGGCCTTAGGATTGCTTACGCACGGGGAGAGGTAGTGGGGTCTACGGATTTTACATGCACATATCCCCAAGTATACATGGTGGTCTTCAGTGGGTATCGAACGCGCGACCTTCCAGGTGGAGGTCCGACGTGCTAACCACTAGGCTACCACGGCCCTACCTTTGCTTCCAACTAGTTAACTTACAGTCCTTTGCCACTAAATGAAAAACGTGTCTTGTTCATTTTGTTAAATTACACAGTAATAAAGATAATTTATTGGTGATATAAACTTTATTATAATATAAATTTCGAATAATTGTATTTATCAACAAACTAAAAATCATTGCCATTAGACAAATTGCAGAAAACAAAACGTGACAAAAATAAAACTTGCAGACGATTTAACTCTTGTTTCGATTATTGTTATTCAACAATTAGGAATTCTTTTCCTATTTTTTTTTTCTTTTTCTCCGCTTTAAGTTTCGTAAATAGATCGTCTGCATTGCGTATTTAAACTAACTGAAAAAAAAAAAAAAAATCAAATAATTTTATTTAGAGGCAAACGGATGTAAGTGCATTTGAATCCTTTTGCCACCTAACGGAATGCAGCTTTTATTTAGTATTATTTTTAGACCACGCTTTTTGCAGGTTCTGTCGAATTTACCACTAAAATCTCTTTCCCACAAAACAGAATAGTGTTTAATTCATTATTTGCACTAGCTATCTCAAAATTTTCATTCTGGTCACTTACACCCCTTTGCTTCTAAGTAAGTGCCTGAAATAATCTTAAAAGAGTATTCATGCTAACGAGGTAGGATCACATAGTAAACATGAACGAGCCAGTTTTCGAGAAGTGGATGCAAATCGATCGTTAAATGCATAA
Organism: Octonoba sinensis; assembly: GCA_038502835.1. Classification (NCBI taxonomy): domain Eukaryota; kingdom Metazoa; phylum Arthropoda; class Arachnida; order Araneae; family Uloboridae; genus Octonoba; species Octonoba sinensis. The sequence goes on from CM076603.1 coordinate 29,853,010, forward strand.
AAATACAGGGTGCAAAAACGTAAAAACAGAGTTCTATCACCACTTTTTAAAAATTTTTATGCTTCAGATCCGCTCTGACTTGTAAATTCTTGCCCAGATCCTCTGCGCGCTGAGCAAAAGTCATATCTCTTTTTTAAGATGATTTATTCATAGATGTGTATGTGATAAAAAATTTAAAATGTTATTTATAGATTACTTTAAAATCAGTAAGTAAATAAACATATATACACATACATAATATTTTTACGCTCACTGTGTTGCCAAAAACAAAATAATAATTAAATAAAATTAAAAGCATATACAGTTGAACTCGCTTAATACGAAATGCCGAAAAATCGCAAATTGGCTCGTATTATCCGTTATTCGTAACAACCGTGAATAAGTAAAATTTAAAAAAAAAGTATTAGAAATGCATGTTTATATTTTGAAAATAACTACTACTATTAATAATACAAAGTAAAATAGACAGTAAAACAAATGATTTATTTTTACTAATATGCACTTTTAAATCTTACTAGTACATTGACAAAAAGTGAACTTATCTTTTAAAAGTTAACAATTTTGGAAAAAAATCCTTAATGGTTAGTTGTTTTTTTAGGTACATAAAATTTACCAACACGTGTCTCGGCGCAAAATGCCTTGTGCCATTTGTACATGGTGGTTTACGATGACTCAAAATAATCAACAATTTCTAAAAAAAGAAAAAAAATTATATGCAATCGAGAAAATTTTTCGTGAATGGGTCAAAAATTTTGTTCGTCTTAGCCGAAATTTGTATTTAAGCCTTCGTAATATGAGTGAGATATTTAGTGTAATTAAATAGTAAACCAAACTTAATGAACAAATTGTTCGTTTTGGCCCGGAATTCGTATTAACTGTGTTCGTATTAAGAAAGTTCAACTTTATATATATATAAGCAAAACAGCACCCGAAAAAAAAAATTATAACATATTCAATTTAAAAAAAAATATTAACTGAACCAGTGGGGCACAACAAAGTTCCAGTTTCGAGCAAAGTTTAGCTGTTCCATTACTCCACGCTCCTGCTGATCCCTGAAAATTATTCATTAATGTTTAATTGTTTAAAAATTCATTGTTATTTTTACCACACTAATAATTGTAGATATTTTTCACAATCTCAAAAGTAAAAAAAAAAAAAATGAAAAACTCATTGCATTGGAAGCATTGCAACATATTTAAACTTCCTTAACCTTCTTAACGTTTTCAAAAACGAAGAAAATCCTTTAGTCGGAAATATCTAAGAAGGTTCATGTTTTTAAAACAAGAGAATTAGCTGAATATTAAAATTTCCCATTTTTATCTTTGGTAGTTCTATGGAAAAGATTTAACTCATGTTAAATTCATAAGGAAAACAAGAAGTTCCGTCTAGAACTATACGAGCCTACTTTCCCGTATACACCAAATTCAAATTTATAATCCAGCTATCTCTTTCTCTCTTTTTCTTATTTATCTTTAGTTCTAATTATTGAAAATATACCTTTTTCAACGGATAATACATATTCATTCACTCACTCATTCATTCTTTCATTTATTCAGCCATGTATTTATTCATTCATTCGTTACCTCATTCAAGTGTTTATTCATTCATTTACGCATTCATGTATTTATTCACTCATTTATTTATATTTTCATTTATTAAATAATTTATTCATTCATTCTTTTCCTCATTCATTTATTCATTGATTTATTCTTTCACTCTTTCATTTATTCATTCATTCATTATTTCACTCATTGAGTCACTGAGAAATATCCTTGAAAATCCCGATCAAAAAATTTCATAGCAAAATAGGCTCGTAAGTTCTGGATAAACTTTCTATTTCTACATGTTCTACGTTATAAGAGCTTTCCGATAAAGTTTGTTCCAAGCAAATCGGTCCGTTAGATCAGGATTTATATAGGGTTGAAATTTCCCCGTAAGCTCTGTGTTAATTTTTTGAACTGTTCAAAAATGAACAAAAACTGTTCAAAGCAATATTTCACGCCGAGAACTCCTTTCAATAAGCTTGCAATAGGAACTTGGCTCTTGTGCCCAGAGTTTACAGAATTTGCTTCAATTTTGTCCATAGGCGCTAATGTTAAAATTTTTTGAACTGTTCAAAATTGAACAGAAAATTGTTCAAATCAAAAAGTAAAATATAGAAATGAGATGTCCTTGCCGAGATCTTTCGAATGCAAAAAGAATTTTTCCAATCGGACAATTCGTTCAAAAGTTATTAGGGGGGGGGGGGACAGACCGACAGACAGACAGACCGACAGACCGACAGACACACTTTTTCCCCATCTCAATACCCTACTTTCAAATTTTTTATTTTTCAATCTTTATTTAATTACTTCACTTATTTTTGACTTTTCTTGATTTTTAACGATATTTTCACGATACATTAAGCCTTCTTTCATGCTTTATTATTATTTTTTTTTTACTTTTACGGGAAAGTAGGCTAACAAGTTGCTGGTTTGCAATATTTCTGATATTAAAGTCGAAACAAAGTTAAATGGTGTGTTTCAGCTTTTTTGAATATTTTGGCACTTTTATATTAACCGCACCCCAAAGTTTCTTCGTACGGCACTGGAATAATCTCTTCGGTGTCCATTTCTTTGGCGACGTTTTTGGCGATTAATCTATGCGAGCGGTTGATACGGAAGAACCTAGACTGCTATAAAACGTAAAATTCATTAGCGACTTTTTTAGCGGCTAATACAGGGAGGGGCGGCAGTAATGACCCGGTTTTGAGAGGGTATATAAAAAAACATGCAATTTGGGACTTAAAACGTTTTATATTTTGATCTGTATATAATCCCCATTTATTACATTAAATTTCTAATACTACTTCAGCAAGATGGCGGCCTTCAGCAGCAATACACTGATGCAGTTTATTCTTTCACGCAGAAAGCTATCGGCCAATTCTCCCGACCCGAACCCATTGAAAGCAACCTTCCTAAACATTTCAATGGTGCAGTCAGTGCTATGACTCCCACTGGGGACACCCCCGTGTGGTAAGAAGTACTGTCTTGATTTTAATTAGCGCAATTCCTTCGCGAGTCTGCGCATGCGTCAGATCTACTACGATTTCATCGAAATAGAGATAAGATGAAGGTGAGGCGATGATGGCGATGTATACTTTTTATATTGTTCTATTTTCTGATAAGATGAAGCAGTGGAGTAGATAGCAAGGGTGGCACCCAGGGCGGTTATTGATGGTGTCACCCCATGGAAAAGAAGTGCGAATTATGCATTGTAATGCAATACATTTAAAAAAAAATCATCACAACTTTGAAAAAAAGGGAGGAAGGGGGATGCCGTTCTTATTATCAGCGTCATAATATTTAAGATATTTGTTGACAGCAATGGTGTGTTTAGCAGTTAAAAAACACGTCGAATATATTTTTGAAAGGAAACCCTATTCCAAATTGAAAATGGAAATACATTGATAGAAACAATTATCCAATTTCAAATATTTGCTTTGTTCAATGGAGCTTCTCAAGCTTCTTTTTTTCCCGTCGTGGCTGGTCACACCCACCGCCCCCACTTAGCTACGCCACTGAGATGAAGCCCAATCTCAAGAAAGTCCATGTTTTCTTGAGGAGGTCAGAAATAAACAAATGAGTAAGTTATTGGTGTAGAGTTGAGTTGTTGCACTTTGTCAGTACTGCTGCGATTATTACTCAACAAATGCTAACCTTGGACTTCTACAAGCGTCCACCTCAGTTTATTATCGCTTTGTGGAATAAAATCGTCTGCAAATGAGATGGGGTGGTTTTCGTAGACGAACAGTATATTTACGAAAAAATACCCTAAGTTAGGGATTATTCATAAATGATGACACGCGAGGGGGACGGGGTTTCGTGAAATTGTGACACCTTGTCACAAGGGGAGGGGGTAGCAAGAAGGGTGATATATCATGCTTATGCAACATAGCGTGACGTGTGACTAAGGGGGAGGGGTACGTCGAAGTGTGACATTTTGTGACAACCTGTGACAAGGGGAGGGGGTAACAAGAAGGGTGATATATCATGCTTATGCAACATAGCGTGACGTGTGACAAAGGGGGAGGGGTACGTCGAAGTGTGACATTTTGTGACAACCTGTGACAAGGGGAGGGGGTAACAAGAAGGGTGATATATCATGCTTATGCAACATAGCGTGACGTGTGACTAAGGGGGAGGGGTACGTCGAAGTGTGACATTTTGTGACAACCTGTGACAAGGGGAGGGGGTAACAAGAAGGGTGATATATCATGCTTATGCAACATAGCGTGACGTGTGACAAAGAGGGGGGAGGGATCAAATATATGGGAAAAAGCGTGACATTATTTATGAATGCACCATCTATGCTAACTACGGCCATACTGCCTATACCTTTTTGGTTTCGCAGACTACCCCAATACGAGGGGTGCGGCAGCAGCGCTGTCCTCCTTGCACTTCCCACAAACTCTTTAGACACTTGACAACCAGCACCGGCCATAAAGGGCTGGACTGGCAGAGCGTTGCCTACCTGCTTTACCGACCCGAGGCCACAGCCCAATTACAAAGTTGGCCTTACGTCACCCGGATCGGATATGCTATTTTAGTCGCCTCTTACGACACGCATAACTACGCTGGGGCTATTCTATCTTCCCCGGCCACCATTCGGGGGGGGGGGGGCACCCTTAGGGGTATTCACTTTTACACTTTGGGAAACCCTTTCAACCTATACCGTTTTCTTGAAGGAATCACTTGGGCAAAAAATAGAATATTAAAGCTCTGGCCAACTCAAGTTTACAAAATTATTAGTGCACCTTTATTTTATCACAACACAAACATCTTAATAAGGCAAGGCAGCTAATGCAAGCAAAGAGTTTACGTTTTGTTCGCCAAATGGAGTTAGTAAAAGAGCAATGACCATTACGCACAAAATAAGTTTCTAAATTACATGAATTTCTTTTTAAATGCAGTGGTGGGCCCAGAGATTTACCGACATGGGGACAACACGTCCGTCATTTAGGTGACCCGAACCATGCAGGCCCCCCCCCCCTTTTTCGAGATTTTTCGCTTTCCTTCATACCTTTGTTTTTGCTATGAATCTTTTCACCTCTTAACTAAATTAGAAAAATAATACTTATGTATATATATCGGTACAGTATGGGACCCCAAATTCGGAATCTCAAAATCTGGAAAACCCAAAATCGAGAACTTTTTTAAAAAATCGGCAGCTGAAAAAAAATAGCTTTTGTTTTTTGAAGAAAAATCGGGAAATATTTTGCCCCTTTTTTTTCGGAAAAATAAGGAAAAGAAAATGTAATGATCATGTTGAAGATCGGAAATGCGCAGTTTTCAAAAAAATTATTTCGCGATTTCTTGAAAAGGGTTCGTTTTTGCGATTAGAGTTTTTACTAATTGTTGCTTTAATTCTGAGTTAATATCATTAACTTTTAATTTTTTCTCGTAGTTTCATTATATTTATTTTTGTAAAATGAGCTCTAATTTTCGTGCGAAATTGAAATTCGGCGTTTCTCGCATTTTCCCTATTACTGCAATTAAAAATGTTTAGTAAGTGACTAGAAAATATAAAATCCTATCAGAATTTGACGGAATTCTTTTCTTTTATTGCTTAATCAAAGAGGTTTAGGTTAAAATAATATCGGAAAGGTCTAGATTTTTCGATGTTTTACCTCGAACTGCAAGCAGACTCCAACTTCGTTTTTTTGTGCTAAATTTCGCGACTTATAAGCATTTATATGCGATAATAAAAAGTGCCATACAGGGGCAAAATGCTAATAAAAACGTCCAGAGCAAATTATAGGTTTTCTGATGCTGCTTACAAAAATTTTTGAATGAGGACCCATAATCCGGAAAATTCAAAATTCGAAAAGATCGCGGACCCGAGCGTTCCGGATTTGAGGTCCCATACTGTATATATATATAGCATGTAAAAAAGTCCGATCAAAATGCCCAACATTCGAAAAGAAAGCAACAGATGGCTGCAGCAAGAAGCAGAAATTTATGTACCTTCTGCGCAAAATTTAATATTAAAAAATGTTCATGTTGACATTATTTCTTTAGCTAAGTTTTGATGGATACTGAATCACATGCAAGTTTTACCCAATTGCTTTTACTCTGGCATTTATACTAACTAATATTTTTCATTTCACAAAATTTTCTTTTCAGGTTTTAAGCCAATTTGAGTAGTCTATGACAGAAAATCGATGTTGGCTCTAGCAGGAGGTCCCCCTTTACTTCGTGTCATTACTTTACAAAATATAGTTTTAAGGCGCATAGTACATAGAGCAATACCACTTATCTTCACCTTTTAGTAATAATAAAACATAAACTACGCATCCGCGGCAAAAAACTGATCTCCCCCCTTCCCTCAAGCGGAAAATACATTACACACGTATGCATTGGCATTTGCACCATTTTTGTACTTGCAAATAAACAGACTACAATCTGCAATCATAAATAGAAAAAATATTATAGATAGTTTTAAAAAAGGAAATTAAATAGGACTCCTCGAACGATATAACTATACCAATTGAAGGCGACCTGATTGAACTTGAAAGATAAATGTTGCGTTATAGGTTCGGGTCCGCCCGACAAGAGCCGACTACTGCGGTCTGGATTAAGCCCAGTCATTTTCAGGCTCCTGTTCTTGTTGGAAAGATGAATCTCAATTGTACAATATTATTTGCAAAAATGCAAGTTAACACTGTAAGTCAATTGATTTCAAAATCGTTTCTAACTGCCTCCCCTCCCCTTTTTCCCGCATTTTTTGAGGAAAAAAAAAGGAAATGAGTGAGGAAATAACTACAATAAAAAACCTCAACCTTCTTTGTTAAATCTACCCACACTAAAATTTTTTCGGCGAAATTATTCTGCATTCTGCGCAAACGAACAACATGAGATATTGGAGAAATATTTGCGTAAAATATTAAACACCCACCTGCTATTATCATATCTTCGATGATAATGGTTGCTCGGCAATGATCCGCGATTGCCCCCCTCCCGGAAGGCAAGTATTGCTAAAGATTACATACGTAACGAACTACAACTAACATTTTCCTACTTTCGGTCAAATTTTCAGAGAGATGGTAAAATCGCAAAGAAATTGCCCATTCGGGCCTCTTTGGCTGAGCGGTCAAATCGACTGGCTCCGGTGCCTCCCTGCGCGGAGAGAAAGAGGCGTGGGTTCGATTCCCACCTTTGCCCTGGGTGTATTTCCTTCTTTGTATATTAAAATCTGTTGTGCTGTCTTGTTCTATCTGTCATATTGGACGAGAGTTTGAGGCATATCCTTGAGAATACCAAATAAACTCGAATATTTATGTGACCTGAAATGGTCGTAAACAAACAAACAAATTGCCCATTCCTGAGCATATCCTGTATTTACGCCAGGTCAGACAGTCATTCCCAGTATGTTTTGCAGTTAAGGAAGCAATATTATTTATAACAGTTGTAAATAGTTATGAGACCAATAATGCAGTAATGGCTTACCTGTAAACTCCGTTCGCTTGCCATGCTAAAGTAGTTTAGTGGAGAATAAAAAGTACTAGTCTGTACAGCAGGAGAAGAACAGAAACACTTGACAGATGTTTAAGAAACAGTGACTGCCCCAATGACTTCCTTTCATATCTTTCATTCCTCCACGGCTGATGTCGTTTATAACCGTCTCGTAACCCGATGCTGACGCCTAGACCAGCCATTAATACTAATTGTTCGAAATGACCAAGTTTTCTATCGACTGACAGAAATTTTAAGGGTGAAATACACACCATTTACCCCATGGCCCTGATACTTCCATTTCCTTTGTCAAGAGCAGGCCGCAGGCTGGGAGCCGCATTGAGTTCTATAGGCAGGATGCAGGATGGTATCTTCGAGATGCTGAGGGACTCGGGTTAAATTAAGGATGGATGGACTCCAAAACGACGCAAAACAGTTTTACTTTTTCGTGAAATTTTTTTCCAATTTCAACCTCAAAAAAAATGTTTATCATGTGCGTCAAATGCAAATACAAAGAGATTCCCCGATGAACTATTAAAATTTCTCCGGTGGGGGGGGGGGCAGGATCTTCCCGACAGGGGGCAGCCGCTCCCCCCCCGCCCCGTAGCTGGCGCCGCCCCTGTTTCAATGCAATCAAGCAAAGCAAAGACTCTCCAAGAGTCCCGCCAAACACTAACAAAACCTTAAACAGGTGGCGCCATCTGCCGACGATGCACATAAGCAAAATGAAGTTGAGAAGTAAAGGAAAACCAAGCATTATTACAGTATGGAATTGATGAGATTGGAGCTATTACTTAACCCTTTATCTACCAACGGTACTTATAAGTACCAGTTATAGTTATAACGCATATTTCGTTGTTTAGTTCTCTAAGCGCTATTTCAACACGTATTCCTTATAACGAACATCCCATTACAACGAAATATTTTCCTGGCTACTTGAAGGACGCTTTATAGCGGATTTTTACTATGCATACATCTAGTACACATAAATTTATGTCTTTATTTTTCAACTCCTAACATAAAATGCGACGTTTAACATAATTGAAAAAAAAAAAAAAAATTGTAAATATTTCCAAAAGTATGCTTCAAAGAAAAAAAAAGTAGACTTGAAGAAAAGAAAATGGGAGGTGGTGTAGTTGTGGTGTCGCCATCTGGTGTCAACCGATTACAGCGTGTTAGGGTTAATGCTGATCACCTATCTGGTGACCTTCACAAATAGCCGGTTATTTATATTATAGCCGGCACGATTTTCATTCGCTTTCAACGTTTTATTTTAGCCGGTTAACTCGTCAATTTTTTTACCACACGTGTTCCTAAAAAAGCATATTTTTTATTGCATATAATTAAAGTCCTAACTTGGTATAAAAGGAAAATGAAAGAATTTTTAAAAAATTTCATAATTAATGAATTTATGCATTTTTTATTTTATAACTTTGAAACACAAATGCCCCTGCATAACTCTCTTTCAATCTATTAAAAATACGGCCAAATCTAAACAAAAAAGGCGGAAATATCAATGTCCGTACGCTGTACGGGCGAACCAGTTAAGGCCATTTTTGGGTAGACCGTACGCCGTACGGACAAACCAGTTAAGGGGCTAAAAAAAATATAAAAAACAGATATTTTGTTCTTTGAAAGCACAGAGAATCGGGCAACCTATGTCGTGGAATAGTATTCATTCCGAAAAAGAAGACAGAATTAAATGCCAAGAGTAATCAGTTAGCGACCCGGACGAAATTTTTTAATGGATATATTTGGGCTGCAAAACGATAATTTCGTTTTCAGAAACAGCTATTCGAATTTTCGCACGTTAATGCGCCTAAAATAAAAAAAGGAAAAAGTCTAATCATGAATCATTTGATATCAGATTGTGGGAAAGATTTGGCAACAGATGTAAAGGTAATTTATTGTTTTAGTTGTTAAAAGAAAGAGTCGCACAGAGAAAAATCAAGCTATTTTATTTAAAAATTACAAAAGCAAAAAGATTAGTTATATATAAAGTGAAACCTGTGTAAGTTGACCACTTGCGGTGCAGCACTTTAGTGGTCAACTTAGACAGGTGGTCAACTTTATAGGTTTTTACTGTACTTTCTAAACGGTGTCTTTTTAGTTGCACTTCACACTGCAAAGTTAAATATTTCAAATACTGCCCAATAAACGTCCGTAGAAATTGAAAGGGTGTTCGTTCTTAAAAAATGGTATTAAATGACAAAAAGCAATTCCTAACTATATAAAGGATCGCGACCAGGAGATGGTATTGGTAGTTAACCCCGCAACCTATCGTTTTAAGCCCGGTTGCCGATCCTAGTATAGCAGTAGACATACATATAACGTCTGCAATGAACCAAAAAGAAAGAAACTTCTGGTTGAAAGACATACTGATTTATCACAGCAAAAGTAATTAAAGTGCATATCATTTCTATGCGAATACGTTTTTTAACGCACACTAGCTGATCTCCCGCAGAAATAAGGCTAACTTGATCCAGTTAACTGTTACTGGTCGGTTACGATCAAATTCAGCCTTGAACAATCAAACTTGAAAATGATCGGTCGATATAAACAAACTAAGGTGTTGTCACTCTAAAGAGTCTGAAATTAAAAATTGAGATACGAATGGAAATACTTTTCAAGAAAACGCTATAAAATTCGAAAAGCTTCAGAAAAGATCGCTGGATATAAAAAAAATTAAGGTGTTGCCACTCAAAAGAATCGGAAATTAAAAATTGAGCTATGAATGGAAATACTTTTCAAGAAAACGCTGTAAAACTCGAAAGGCTTCAGAAAAGATCGCTGGATATAAAAAAACTAAGGTGTTGCCACTCAAAAGAATCGGAAATTAAAAATTGAGTCATAAATGGAAATACTTTTCAAGAAAACGCTATGAAATGCGAAACGCTTACGAAAACACCGCTGGATATAAAACAACTAAGGTGTTGCCACTCAAAAGAATCGGAAATTAAAAATTGAGTTATGAATGGAAATACTTTTCAAGAAAACGCTATAAAATTCGAAAGGCTTAAGAAAAGATCGCTGGATACAAAAAATCTAAGGTGTTGCCACTTAAAACAATCGGAAATTAAAAATTGAGTTATGAATGAAAATAATTTTTAATAAATAGAAATACATTTGTTAAAGTCCGTAAGTTACGATAATAAATAAAATATTATGTTACTTTTCTATGCTAATCATTAAACAAAATTTTAAATATTGTTTTACCATAGCGTGCTTTTGCATTACGTGAATATCGTATCGTACCACAAAATTTAATCGTAACTGGTCCACGTTAAGTGAAATATATATATGGATATTTATTCCTTGAAAAATAAAATTCAAAAACGAAGTGTTGGAGCTTTGTTGCTTTTTAAAATGGCAAAAAGAACGAGCTCCTAGTTCAATTCTTGGAAGCGAACGAACTTTCTCACGCCTTGATGAACTCCAATAAACTCTTTTTGAAAATTCTCGAAAACAAAGAAAATCCTCGATTCTAATTTATTTGTAAGAAAGTAATAAATAACTTTCAACAACGTGGATTTGCTTTAAAAAAAGCACAAAAGAAAAAACATTGCTGATTTTAGAACATTTTTTTCTCTTTTTACTTTCTAGGAAAAACGCAAAATGCGGGGAATTTGATAAAAAACAAAATTAGAATCCAGTACATCGTAACATTAATTAGGATACGGTAAAAGTGGGACCTGAATAAAAAAAATTTAAAATGCGGGAAAAACGTAAATTGGGGGAACGTTAAATCGGGGTTTCACACACACTGTATTTCAAAATATAGTTTCGCATCCTAATCTCCTCTAAGCTTGCAAGGGGTCGCCGATCTTGAAGATATCTACCTAAGAACCAACGTTTCGTTTGAAATGTAACCTGGTTCTTCAGACTACGAAAGCAGAAGTCCGCTCGCTATAGTCAGTTTTTATTTGACAGATAGCAGAACTGAAACCAATAATTGATTATTTCCAGAGATCGCGGTAACGCCTCCACAAGCGTGTTTCACGCCTTAAAAATCGGCAATACGCATTGAAATTTTAAAAATGCGTATTTTCACTCCACATTTTAAAACAAATTTTAGCTTGTTGAATATTGCAAGATGGATACAATATTATTCCATTAAGTTAATTTTATTTTTCATTATATAATAGAGCTCAAAACTCGCGGTCGCCAGTCGCCGAATGCGACCCATTTTCATGTTTTGGCGACCATTGTGTTCATTGAAGTCGCCAATGTGACTACCATTTGCTAATGCTAAAACCCTTTCCCAATAAAGACGAAAGAAATAGGAGTTAATTTTTGCGCCACACGGAAACTAGTTTTACCTCCGATTTTTACCGGAAATTGCTTACTGTGTTTGAAATTTCAAGCCTCCTGGAATTATTTCAATTATCTTGAAAGTTCTAAGATATTTTTTCCATGCACAACCTTAAATCTGCTTATTTTCATTTCAACAATTAAAACATATGTTTCATTTTAACAATTAAAAAAGAAAAAGTATAAAGATAGAAACAGCCAAAATCGTACACGTGCTTCGCCGAAAATTGGATTCAACGTTAGAAATTTTAATCCTTTTGCATCGTGTACAGATTACAATTATTTTCTAAATAAGAAGATATTTTTCACACATGCAACTCTAAATCTGCTTATTTTGCATTTTATTTTAATAGCTTCTGGCTTTTTTTTTTTTTTTTTTGAACTGTACCGATAATGAACACGTGTTTGTCGAAAATTGCGTTTATCACTATTCTTCACTATTATTAAATCACTATTATTGTTTCATTTATTTATTTATTTCTAATTTGATTTTAGTATTGACAGATGTTTACTTTTTTAGAAAATACTAAATTTAGGATAAATAAGAAATTTTTAGAAAATTGATAATTTACCTGGATCCAACTTCTTAAAAAACAATAAACAATTATTGAAAACAAGTATTATCACAAATCTTAAAATAAATAAGGAATTTTTGTTTAGTTTAAACATTTTACAAAATAATAATAATAATGTGTCTATATAAATAGAAAAAAAGCCAGAGTAATTTTAATAAAGTAAATAAATGTTCAATCAACTTTTAGCAGGAATTTAGGCATCGACAAGCAATTGATGAAATTGTGTTAATTTTTTTCTGCCTCCTATTTTCCACGCTAATGAATGCCCTCCTGTATTATTTAAAAGCATGCTTATGCTGTTAAATTCATATAACTTATAGGTATATAATATTATTCTTTTTTTATTTTCACTCCTCCAGAAAATAAAATACTCCTCCAAAAACCTCCAAGGAGTATTTTCACTCTTTGACAAAAAATCCCTAGCGCGACCTCTGATTATTTCGGATTTTACTTGCGCCATCTATAAGATAACTAACTAGAAAGCTAGATCATCGGTGACATTAATGTCAATTCTAGTATTTTTTTTTCAATCTGAAACTTTTCTTAGAGGTTTCAAAGTGCAAATTAAATCGACCAAAAAGGAAATTTAGCAGTAATAGAGAGCTAAATGATATGTACTGAAGAATTTACAAAGTATGAATAACTATTTTCCTTAAACTACCAGTGATATTTATCACGCAATGACTACATAATTATAATATAAATCGCCTAAGTCAAACTAGCGTCTAGCTGTAGCAGATCACGAAACGCGGGAAGTCATTTCTGCGCATGCGTGACTTTAAGCTGCTGGCAAAGTTGAATCCGCTGAATCAGGATTGGTCAGGTTAGGTCACATGATATTGTTTACGATTTTAGTTTCAACACTTGTATGCTAGCGGATTCGTAGCGCATTGTTTTAATTTAAATGATGTCTGACGACGACGATTTTGTAAACAAACAGCCCTTTTCAGGGCTACAAAACAAACAGCCCTTTTCAGGGCTACAAAACAAGCAGTCCGTTTCAGGGCTACAAAACGTGAAGGAAGTCTCATCTGTGAAGAGGAAAAGATCCTTTGAGAATTCTGACATGGAGAACGAACAGTTTGCTTGTCCTGATTGTGACAAAAGTTATTTGCACCATCGAACTCTGCGACAACATATTAAAAAATGTCATCCTTTAAAATTGAACGCAATAAAACCTCCTGGAAGAGCAGAGAAAACTTATAATTTTAGCTGTAGTGACTGTGGAAGAAATTTCAATAAGAAACCTCACTATGATCTCCACATGCGGAAAAACCATTTCCACTCTGTTGAAAACACAGTATATAAGAAAACTGTGCAGTGCTCATTGTGCAAAACTGCTGTGGAAAAAAAAGATTTTTCTTTGCATTGTGAATTGATGCAAGATATTTCTGTCTGCACTGAGGAATTGAACTTTTCTACACAAGAAGAATTTTCTTCGTGGAAAGATAACGTGGAAAAAACAACAAATGCCAGTTTCATAAAGGTGCGTGGTGAAAGAACAAATAAGGACGGCATTAAAAAAATCTCTTTCATTTGCCATCGTTCTGGATTTTATAACTCTGCAAGCAAAGGTCAAAGACACTTGAAAATTCAGGGCAGCTGCAAAGTAAATGGTTACTGCCCTGCTGCTATAGAACTGTCCCATAAGAGTGACAATACAGATTATAAAGCAAAATTTATAAAAACTCATGTAGGACATGACAATAATATTGGTCATTTAAAATTATCGTCAGAAGAGAGACATGCATTGGCAATCAAAATAGCATCAAAAATTCCATTCGATGCTATTTTAGATGATATCCGAAATTCAATCACGACCGATAAGTTGGAGAGATTATACCTCTTGACGAAAAAAGACCTACATAACATTGAACAAAGTTTCAATATTGGTCCTACTGCTGTACACCATAAAGACGACGCAATTAGCGTAGATTCTTGGGTGAATCAAAATCAAAGTGTATTATTCTACAAACCCCAAAATGAAGTGTTGAAGGACTGCTCCAATTTACATAAAGAGGACTTCCTATTAATGATTATGAATGAAGCGCAATGCGAATTGTTAAAAAAGTTTGGCTCCGACTGCATCTGCATCGATGAAACACATGGCACTAACAGTTATGATTTTCAATTGACCACATTGTTAGTGTTAGATGACATGAGACAGGGGTTTCCATGTGCTTTCATGATCTCAAACAGAACTGATGCAAGCGTTTTAAAGATTTTCTTTGAAAAAAATCAAAGAAAAAAGTGGGATGATTTCGCCACGCGTCTTCATGTTCGACATGGCAGAAAACTTCTACAATGCATGGCTTTCTGTCATGAGTCCTGCAACTATGCGATTATTCTGCTCGTGGCATGTTGATAGAGCATGGCGGATGAATTTAAAAAAAATTAAATCCCCAGTGAAACAAGCTGAGATGTATAAACTCTTGAGAACATTGCTCGAAGAAAGAGACCCAGATGCTTTTGAAGTAATGCTAAAGACTAGTTTAGAAAACTTGAAGAATGATCCAGAAACAAGTGACTTTGGAAACTATTTTGAAGGACACTATGCGTGCAATGTTAAATCATGGGCATATTGCTTTCGTTTGCATGCAGGCTTAAACACGAATATGCATATTGAGCGGATGCACAAATCCCTAAAATACATATACCTTAAAGGAAAAAATGTTAAAAGGCTTGATAAAGCTATCAATGCAATGATGACCTTTGTGAGAGACAAGCTTATTGACAGATTAATAATTTTGCACAAAGGAAAACTAAGTAGTAAGCTTAAGGATGTGCGTAATAGGCATAAAGCAAGTACTGATCTTGAAATGCCTATATTAAAAGCTGAAACAGGATGGCATATACAATCTGCAACAACACATGAATCCTATTTTGTGTCTGAAAATATCAAGGAATGCAATTGCCAAATAATCTGCACCGAATGCAAAGCATGTTTGCACAAGTATTCTTGCTTTTGTGCAGATTCATCGATAAAGTGGAATATGTGTAAACATATACATTATCTATGCAGATTCATTGAAGAAAAGGGGGAAAATGATGATCTTAGCAAGATAGAAAACGAAGGAAATTTGTGCATTTTAGAATCGAATGAAACTGAAATAATACTTGATCAGATTCAAACTGATAATATTAATTTTGAACGTGAAAATTCCTCATCAAGTAGTCTAGAAGACAGGAAAAATATGATGAGAATTAATATTTTAGGTCTAATTGATAGCTTAGAATCACCGGAGGAAATTGAAGCAATGGAAAAAATTTTAGCTCCAGCTAAGCCCACTTTAGAAGCCATTAAAAATAGAAATAAAAATTCTTCAAAGTATATGTTCAACCCCCCGGCAAGCAATTCTCCTAGCAATAAAAATATCGTACCCCAGAGGCGCTTATTTTCTACCAAAAGAAACAAAAGCAAAATTGGTAAAAATTCTATAACGAAGCCTACTTCACATGAGTCGCAGGCTATTGCAGTGTCTCTTATGCTGGATAGCAAGTGCAAAAAAAATATTTGAAAAATTTTCATGCACTAAATTAGTGATGTCATTATTTTTTGCTTTTCTTTTGTAACTATGATATGTGATGTGCATTTTTAAAAGCAAATGAACATATTTTAAAATACAAATGCCAATGAAGTTTTTTTTCTTTTTAAATATTTATTGATACTTAATGAAATTGAATTGCAGGTTTGGAATTTCAAAAGTAATGTTATAAATAGTATTTCAAGTTTCTGAAACTTTAGTTAGCTTTTTAAAATAATGATGTTATTTCCACGTTAAAAATTTTCAGTTTAAAATTTAATTAATTGTTGCACTATGTTAATTAAGATTTCATTGTTACCAATATGATTTTTTAATGCAAAATGTGAGAATAAAAATATGTTGATTTTATTGTAACAGAATTTGTGTTTATAATTTAGTTCTTGCAGATGATATATTATAACAATGATGCTATGCTTCCCATGTACACAGTTTAGGAAACTATTTCAAAGACTTAACACAAGTAATATTTATTTTGAAATCCTAATTGAAACTTTACTTTCAAATTGAAAATTGTGAAATGATGCCTTTTTAAATATGGATTTAAGAATTTAAAGATTTGAGACACTAATCATTTGCTAAACATCAATTTGGATTGCTTAAATTATTATTTCACATTAAGAAAAGTAATTGTACAGTAGGCGTTTAATTTAGTCACTAAGTTTATGTTCTATTTATTTCATTGATCTTGTTAATTTCTTCAAATGATTATTTTAATTAAATGTGTTTGTTTTCATATAATTTATTTAGTTGATTCCTTTTGAATTTATATGAATTTCATACAAAAATTTATTTTTATGATTCTTTATTCAAAAAAAAAAAAAAAAAAAAATATGTAACAAAAAAAGTTTTAGTTAGAAACATGGAAGAATTTATCTGCTGAACTATGGCACCAAATCAATCACTGGTTAAAGTAATTGAAAACATATAAAGTAAAGTATGGTTTATGGAGCATTCACATTAGTTTAAGTATTTAAAAGCATTGCTTTTTCGTTTTAATAGAAAGCTGAAGCAATAAATAATATTGTAAATTACTTTTCATCTTGTTCTTGAGAATGCTTTTAAATTATAACTTGTAATTATTTTCTGTACAATCAACAATAGTAGATTCTTAAAAGTTCTATTAGTTATTAAAGGACAGCAAGTAATAAACTCATCCCTTAATCTCCACTCTTAAATTATATTGTATAATGGCACTTTATTTTTTACAATGCCTAATCAGCAACTTGGAACTACTTTATTTTAAAACACTTGTTTAGAAAATATTAACATATTTTTTAAAAATTAAAAGTAAGAAATTTTTTTGTAACTAAAGAAAAAATCTTGATTAGTAGGGGGGAGCATAGATGTAAAATACCCGGGTGCTTATAATTTGGGGTAAACATCCATAATTCATAAATACCTGGGTATTCATGAATTTTCTGAAAATTCAATAGCTGTGTTTTATTGTTTAGTTTTGGATAATTATGTATACTTTTGACACAAATGACTTTTGCATACATTGACAAGAACCAAATTGTTGTTTACTAAAAAGAATAAACATTCGATTGACCATATAAATTATTATTGAAGTAATTGTTTTTAGTATTCTTTACTTGATAATGTATTAGTCTTTCATAAATTACATTTCAGTTTATTATTCCAAATACTATTTACTACAGTTACATTTTGTAATGTTAAAAGTAGCTTGGGGGGGGGGGGGGGTATTCCAATAAAAGTTACCTTTTTCCAGGCTCATCATTTAAAAAACCACGGAGAGAAGGTCAAGGATATATGCTTTTCTTATTTTACATTTAAACAATAAAAAAAATACATTACGTATTCATAGAAATTTCTTGAATCCACAGGGGAGGGGTGGAGGGGCAACTGCTGTCTCCTGTACCCCCTGAATGACAGGCGCAGCCCTTTCACATACACCAATGAAAACCTTTTATACCAAAGTATGGGATAAGAAAATTTTTCCAGTACATTTTTTTAGCAGGTTTTAAGTAATCTATTTTATAGAAAGTATATCACACGAAACTGTTTTTCTTGCATGTAAATAATACATAATTCTTCCTCTGATTCGTATTTAGTTGTGATCACTTAGTGTCAGGACTGACCCTCATTTTGCATTTTCAGAGTGTGTTTGGGAGGGGGGGGGGGTGATATAAATTATAAGGATGTACTCTCCATAAAAAGAGGAATGATTAAATAATCTCCTTTCCAATTAAATGTGTGTATACATTATATATATATATACATATATTATTGAAAAGAAAAACAAAATATGTGCATGTAGATAAAAATTATCTCAAAGCCAGATAAAGGGGCGGGGGGGGGGGGGATTTAATAATTATTAATATCTATCATAATTACTAAAAATAAAGGCTCTATAAGTAATAACGGATAATATTTTTGCATGGAAGTTCAAACAACGTCAACTTTAAGTTTAACTATACAAACCTTGTTACAGGTTTATCTGGGTATTTATAATTTTTTGAAATATATTTCGTCTATGGCAGTTACATTTTTAAGTTGTAAGTTTATGTGTATAAATTAAATATAATTATATTATCTCAGAACTGTAGTCAAGATGAATCATGGTTAAGTAGTTTTAAATATCCTTTGAGTATTCACACGACCAACATCTATAGGGGGGGGGGGGAGTCGAATCCTTTAGTTGAAAATAGTATTTGCATAGTCAATCAATAGTTTTTACTTTATTTGGATGAATGTAGCATTCTCATGTGTTTAAAATGTAATCGTAGGTTCAATGTTAAATATCAAAGGCAAGTGATTAGTGATAATAAGATAATCTTGTCGTTTCATTAACGTTTTAACTAGAAAACGTGATGTGATGACTCTCGTCCATCTATGTAATCTTTCTGAAAGATTTGATCTTCGCGCCAGTTTCCTGCCAAATCTGGAGAAAATAAAGTAACGCATGCGCAGACACGCCTCCCGCGTTTTGTGATCTGCTATGGCTAGACGCTAGTCTAAGTCAAGCCTACTTGAATAAGTACTTAAATATATGTCTCCCTTGATCAACACGAGAGGGGATGGGAACGAAACAGCAAATCGCGTTAACAATAAGGATTAAGCTACATTACTTTTTCCCTTACGCAGTGCTAACCAAGTCATTTTTCACGTCCTGACTCCCCCCCCCCCTCACACACACATTTCTATGTATATAAAGAAATTCATTATATATAGAGAGAGACACACACACTTTCACACAAGTATTAGGACACAAAAACGATTCGTTAGATTTCAAGCTGCCTCTGAATCTAGCCCCACCGTAAATTTGTTTATTTTATCATTTTAAGGACACTGTACAATAAACAAAATAATAGTGATGCTGCACTGAACAGATTGCATTTTCACTCAAACTGCAGACACTAAATTGTGTACACGCACTTTGATGGAAAGAAGAGCTGATTAGTTTTTGGTTTTAATCTCGTTAAGAGGGATGGCTCAATTGTACGTTTTTCTCTTTACGAATGCTACTTCTCAAGAAGTAATTGAAGGATTAAAACCAAAATCAGTAGTCTTTACATTATGCAACAAACCCTGCATACTAAATTATTTGAACGTTTCGGAAAATTAGTCAAGTTTATTCAAATTCTATGTACTATTTTAATATTTTTCACATATTATTTGTCTGTTGCTCTATATTATTTGAATATTTTTCGTACATTTCTTTCGTTCGAATATTTTTGAGGGACTTTTTTCTGTTCCGATGTGACGAAAATTATAACGTCACTAGACAATTTCTTTCCAATTTATGCCATTAAGCTTAGCATAAAATAGTTCAAAACGATTATTTAGAAGGGGGGGGGGGGGCACACCAAAAACAACCACCCTGGGTGACACCCATGCTAAGAACGCCACTTGTTATGTACTCATAAAGTTCTATAAACATTTACATACGGCTTTAGGTTACCCTAGCGCCCCTTTAATAGGAGCTAGTTATAGGGGGCCTTCTTAGGTTACCCAGAAACATTCTGGGTGTACAATTTGTTGAGTGCTCAGAAAATAGTTTAATTATTGATAACTAATTGGCCCGACGCCAAAGATTTTAAATGCAACAGTTCAGTTGGAACAAATATTTTAAAAGAACAGCCTTAAGCCGACTCTAAACAATTCTGAATCTTTTTTTTTTTTGGTCTACATATTCATGATAACTATTTTAATCTGATCGAAAAAAAAGGAATGTAACTAATGTGCGTTACAAACAAACCGCTCTTTGACGATGACATTGAATTTATTCGTCATATCTAATCCTGTTTAAGGGCAAGCGAGGCTGCAATTTCTTTGCAAAAAAAAAAAAAAAAAAGCGCTGTACAAAGGAAACCAAAAATATTTTTAACATCCATTTTATCATAATCTGTTTATTGATGTTTTTTTATTACATACAAAAATTAACCAAAAAAGAAAAATTAAAATTGATAGAGTTAGGAGCAATCAAAGTGGGGGATACAGTTTTGGGAAAATTTCACACGATAAAGTGATGTATAAAGAACCTCCTCTCCAAATTTGAAGTTAATCGGTCCATTAGAACTCGGAATATCCTTACCGCCAACTCGAAAAAAGTAGTTTCGAGAAAAACGCGTTCAAAGTTTTGAGACAAGTTTTCGGCAATTTTACTTGTAGAATGGTACACAATACTTAAAAATCTTTAATCGCCGATTCCTGCTGCATATAAGAAACCTTCCTCTACTTCAAAATGCTCATTCTCTGCTGATCTCTGGTGAAAACGAGCAGTTCTAGACTGCTTTGACGCCTCTGAAGTCCGGAGTTCCGAGCGCTCGATATGTGCTTCGTCCCATCTCGCTGCAAAAGCATTAGCTTCTATGCCAATCGTTATTTCCATAACATCGAAGATTTTTAAAATGGGTATAAAACCTACATTAAAAATACTAACTGCGAAGGTTGGTACGAAGGTTGGATCAAAACTAACTTAAAGTAAAACTAAAAGGAGAATATTCCAACAAAACAAGTTTCTATGTCCTTCAATTAAATATAGATTTAAAAGGGATACTATACAATAAAGATTTTATAAGGGATATTCAACCGTAGGGACTCGGGAACGCCTACCGTCTTTTGTTGACTTGTTGTGGTCGGACCGGAACCGATGCCACGTCACTAAAACGGCTATAGCTCATGAAATAATAGGAATTTTGAAAAATTGAATGTCTACCTTTGGAAATTTGAAAAAAAAAAAAAAATATTTTTCTATTTTTCAAAATTTTACACTAGAAAACCCCCTTAATTACCGCTCGCTCGCTTTTTGAGCGCTTTTTTTGACTTGGGTTGACACAAAAGCTACAGGCGGCATAAGGACCGCAGCTTGAGTGCGATGTAAAAATATTTTAAAGCTAGAATAATTTAAAAAAATATTTGACCAATACATCATTTTGAAACTTAAATGGCAAAGTCCATCTTAGTTTTAATGACGTTGACATTATTTTACTGGAAAATACTTTCAGCTACTTTTCTCCACCAGACCCCTACCTGTTAGCCGAGGCCTTAGGACTTTCAACTACTGTATTCACGTTTGCCATATTTGTCAGGAAGTTATTTCATCAAATGGATCATCAGCGTTTTGGATTTACTAGAGGAGTACTTCCCGACCTTCTTTTCCTTGCGAACCCCCTCTAAAATCCGAAAGAAAATGGCGAACCCTTCGTCTGTAGACGTTTGTAACGAGTAACAAAACTATAAAATTTGCTAGAAAATATAATTGCAAAACATTTAAGTTTAGATAAAAACTAAAACTACTTTTTGTATCATTTGTTCCCTTTAAATTACTAATAGAGAAGTAAACGTATGTATTCGCAAAAAGTAGCTCTAAAAATTATTTTCCTGATAGTGCGAAAGTGTTGAGGAATGACTTTAGAAATATACGTACAAGATTTTGAATCAACCAATAAATATCTCTCGGTTCCACATTTGTGTTAAAATATACAAAATTTGGACAAAATGCGAAAGATGCAAGTACAAAATTCAAAATCAATATCTTCCGGGTACCACTTCAGATTCTGTATATGTGAAATTAGCCAGAGTTCTGCTTATTTGATTATTTAAAAATGTTTTAAAAATTATTTTTAAATGCATGCATAAGTTTATATTTTCTCGATTTTAAGGTAAAATGTTTTATAATAGTACCGGACTTAAGAGGTATGACTTAAAGAGACGACGTTCCTCATTTTAAGTAACTATAGTCTATTAATTTTGTTTGATTGCTAACCCTCTCTAACGAACAGTGTTTCCAGTTCTTCTGGTTCAAAGTAGGCGAAGGTTAGCAGGGAAATGACTGCCAACTATGGAAATATCTTTTAACTAATTGAAGACTGACAATTTACTACTCTAATGTAGAAATGAAAGATTGATGTCGGAATTCATAGATTCTTGAGATACTTCCCCCCCCCCCCCCCGTAAAAAGCAAATTCCTTTTCATAATGGAACGCATTAAATGTGTAAAAAGGTAGCTGAAATATTTAAGAAATTTGGCGAGAAAAAGTTTATGTTACAAGAAAAAAAAAAAAAAAAAAAAACTTCTTCAAATAGAGAATGTAGCGTTAGTATCAATTGTTCGAAAATGTTTTCATAGATGGCGCCACTAAACGTTTTGCTTCAGAAATACTTGTCCATTGAGAGTTACTTCGGTATTTCAAACCTGCTAATTACAGTAATTCCCTTGAATCATGCAGTTATTGTCTAGATACGTTTATGCCCCAACTGTTTCAAATCCGACAGAGAAATTTTCCAAATAACATGCTTTCTTATCGAGCATTGTACTACGATTTGCATCTAGAAAAATCCTAATGTAGTCGACAACTTTGGGGCAATGCCATTTCCTAGTTATTACTTATAATACTACAGTACTTTAATATTTAAGAGCGATGATTTTTTTTTTTTTTTTTTTTGCCAGATCGAATTCCAATTTAACACAATTAATTAGCATCAACGGATTATTTTTTACGGCCACAATGAAACGGAAATGTACCACGCTACACTGTTAGAAATTTCATCATGAAATTACGGTTAAATAACCGGCAGCAGTCTGTCCATCTAATTAACCGTTAAATTTACGGTTTGGAACATTTTTCTGTCTTTACGGGACCTAAACTCCAATCAGCTTGGTTAAAAAGCCGTAAATACAAAAGTTTACGGTTTTATAACCATTTAAAAATGGTTTCAAAACAAAATTTTTACTGCTTTTGAACCATTTCGAGGCGTAGAATCTTCGAGGCATAGAAACCGTAAACGAAGCGTGCGGGAATCAAATCCAGGTGTATGGGCACGTCCAACCTTGCGCTCTAGTCATTCGGCCATCTACACCACTTAGAGCGGCCGTTTATTTATCAATAAATCTTCTTTTCCAACAGGCAAACTGCCTAAAAATTCAGATTTGAGTTTTTGATTGGCTCCAAAATCATTTTTGGTCTAAGTTTACTGTATATTGACGAAAATCATTTTATTTGCTTCAAAAATTAAAATACAGACAAGCTTAAGCAACTCAAATTGTGGGTTCGCTCATTCGCAAACATTTAGGGAATCCGATGTCTTCTTTTGATTTACGTGTGTATGTGTATTTTATATACACATACATATTTGAAGTGATAAAACTTTCTTCTTATTTTAACAACAACGTATCACCGGTAAGGGTTCGCAACCAAGATGGACGCCGGATTCTTATTGAGCGCTTGAAAATTACGGTTAGTTAAACGTTATTTAGGAGAAACGGGGAATAAACGATTTTTTTTTCACAAACAGCGGTTTGAGTACCATCTTTTTAATGGTTATTCAACTGTTGTAATTAAATATGATAAAATAACCATTAAATAAATGGTTATTTTACTATTTTCTTCCGGAAATTTTTAACAATGTACTATTTTAGAAGAAAAGTCAGCATTTTGCTTGGTCATTTCCCCAGACTCACTTGAAACGATTTAATATCGATAAAACGGTATAGTATAACATCTAAGCAGGAACTGATTGCCATATTCAATAGAATCGGTGAGTGGAAACACAGTACTAATCCAAAAAACTTTCTGAGATACTTGCAAAAACCAACTTTTGTTTTCAATTTTTTTTTGGTTTGATAATGCCATACCTAGCTGTTAAAACGCGAGATCTCGACAATTATTTCTTCATTGTAGAGTGTAGTTCTACATTTTTAGTGTAATTTTTGACAGTTAAAACATAGCCGGTTTTGGACTAGTATTGTTTTTTCACAGACTGCTTCAATTCATATTAAGATTTCCAGTAGTGTGTTAAATTGCAATTTTACAGTAGTATGGAAATCGGCCTGATCAATAATTATCTATACGTAAGTAAATTACATTAAAAAGAATATATTCTAAATCTGCATAAGAAATTCTACATCAGAAATGTATTGGGAACTACATAAGAAAAACAATATAAGAAATGCGTTTTGCATAATTTTGCAAACGTTCTCCAAAGCTGTCTTTAATTACATGTAATTCATTAAATATTTGCTATTTTTAAAGAAAAAAATCATAGCACGTCAAAGTACTCACATTTTTATTTTCTACTGCTTGCACGTAAGATTCTAAACACTGGGGGTTCCGCGTCAGGCCGACCACCGGAACATCCGTTTCTGTACCGCAAGGCCTTCGGTCTCGCTAACTGATTTGGACAGGGCAGACCTTGACCCCCATTGGCTGTGGCGCCACTGAGGTTTCTTTATTAGCAAAATGTCACATTTTAGGAATGACAGAGGGCGAGAATTGTCTTAGAAGGAGATTTTGAACTTTTTCCGAGTAAAATGAGAGCTGTATAACAATCAAAATTTTGTGAAAGTTGACAAAAGACTTCAAACGATGTAGAAGTCACAAGATGGCACCCATAATCGCTATATTAGATTATTTATTTTTCGGACTTTCTATCCAATGCACGCATACGTTTCACGAAACTAAAAAAGTAAAAATAAATGTTTTGTGAAATGGTGTAAAATTTAAAACCCTCATCACCTCCAACGCCCTTGAATGACGTTTTATAACATGAAACTCCAGAAATTTCTACTGCAGTAAAATATTAAAGTGCATTAAATATATCTGCTTGCGTTTTGAATTTTTTAAGCTTATCAGAAGAAGTAATTGCATTGTACGTAATTCCCGTGTTTAATCTTGAATGACGTTTTATAACATGAAACTCCAGAAATTTCTACTGCAGTAAAATATTAAAGTGCATTAAATATATCTGCTTGCGTTTTGAATTTTTTAAGCTTATCAGAAGAAGTAATTGCATTGTACGTAATTCCCGTGTTTAATCTTGAATGACGTTTTATAACATGAAACTCCAGAAATTTCTACTGCAGTAAAATATTAAAGTGCATAAAATATATCTGCTTGCGTTTTGAATTTTTTAAGCTTATCAGAAGAAGTAATTGCATTGTACGTAATTCCCGTGTTTAATCTTGTGCTGCGAGTTTATCCACTTAGAATATGGCTCCTAATTACATTTATTTTCTACTCCAAAACATTACTACAGAAACTGCTTCAATATTAGCACTATGAACTTGGAAATCAAGCTCTTCTGTACATTACAACGCAGTTATTGTATATTTCAGACAGATTACATTTGGCGGTAAAGCATTCTGAAGGCATGTTTTATGTAATGTAACTATTTTTATTATATACTAACTTTATATACCTTAAGATATTATAATCTGCGTATCGCTTAAAAATTTGAATTTTTTTTTGACAGTTTAAAATGTTTGGGATCAAGGATTGCGGAAAAATTTCTGCTTCTGTTTTTATTTAATGCTTATGGATTCATCATAATGTTTGTGTTGTAAGACAGAAAATATTGAATTGTAGTACTTAAAGCCTTATTAAAGCTAGTTTTCCAAGCCTACTAAAATTTAGTACTATCTCACATCACAATGTTAATAGGTTGCGCAATTTGGGAGACTACATTTCATAATTTAAAAATATAAATTTCTTTCTAAAACATCACTAAAATTTCGTATAATCTCACATCACAATGTTAACAGGAACAATTGGTGTGGCTACATATCTTAATTTAAAGACATTAATGTCTTACTAAAACATCACTAAAATTTAGTATATAATTTCACATCAAAATGTTAACAGGAACAATTGGTGTGGCTACATATCTTAATTTAAAGATATTAATGTCTTACTAAAACATGACTAAAATTTAGTATAATCTCACATCACAATGTTAACAGGAACAATTGGTGTGGCACTCTATCTTAATTTAAATGTCTTACTAAAACGTCACTAAAATTTAGTATAATCTCACATCACAATGTTAATAGGAACAACTGGTGTGATTACATTTCTTAATTTAAGAATATTAATGTCTTACTAAAAGGTCACTAAAATTTAGTATAATCTCCCATCACAATGTTAATAGGAGCAATTAAGTTCCTCCGCCTCCGCTGCGTAATTTCAAAATATATACAGTCAAACTCCTCTGTACCAGACAACATCGGGACAAATATTTGTTCGTAATAGAGAGATATCCTCAAAATAGGGGTTTTTTAGGCTCAAAGATTTTTTGCCTGGGAATTAAAAACTACCCGCCTAAGAGGGGTGCCCGCAGTTGAGGAGTGCTTATTAGTAGGCGTACTACTGTAGTAATATGTATTGTACAGTTGTAGCGGCCGCATCTGGCCAGAGCAGGCATCCGCCCCTTTGAGCCCATCACTCCGACCACAGATCCGTTTTCCTTCGGTTTTCTCTAAAATTATCCGCGTCTGAAAACTTAATACTTCCAAATCCATAGTCTGAAAACTTCGTCCTTCCCTCCGAAGTTTACGTTTGACCAGTGGCATCCGGCCCATCCCAAAATCTATTTCCGTTCCCAAGGCTGTGTGCCCGCCGACAAGGGCGGCCGCATCCCTCTCGCTGTTTCATCTCGAAAAGGGGGGTTGGCTGATTTCCGCTGGTTTAGGCTAACGGAAATGCAAGAACGGGTAAGAATCTTGTTGGTTCTTGGAGAACATCTTTGACTACGAGAATAGACGGACGCAACTTTCCGTCTCTCTCTCACTGTCCACTAAATCCAAAACTTTGAAGCTGTAAATTTCTTGTAAATAAAAGATTGTTACGTTTTACCATCGTAATCTTGCTTTACCACTCGGCATGATTTCCACGACGCTACAGTATAAAGAGGAATATACAGCAGGCTTAAAAGACATTTAATGTTTTTCTTGAAATGTGAAATTACAACTATGGCGGTAGAATATCGAAAATGCTTAACATGGTGGTTCTACAAGAATCTCGCAAGTATTCTCCAGCTTTTCGATTGAATCACAAAACTTTCGCCAAGTGGTGACGTCACTTTGGGTTACGCTCCTTTCTATATTTTTTCTTTCTATTTTTCATATATATATATATTCTCTTTTTTTATGAAAAATCAGAGGAAGAGAAGTGTCTGTGCAAAGCAACCATCAAGCATTTTTTCCGCTTGCTTAGTGAAAATATAATTTAGGATTGTTATTAATTAAAAAAATCCTTTTATTTGTTAAATTTGGTAAATCTAAAACCACCGAAAAGTGCAGTTCAGTAAGTGAGTTTTTAAACTCAATCGTCACCAAAGTTTTTGTTTCAAATGGCATCAATATATATTTCACCAAATCTACTGCTGGG
The DNA here is from genome assembly GCA_038502835.1 of Octonoba sinensis. Taxonomy (NCBI): domain Eukaryota; kingdom Metazoa; phylum Arthropoda; class Arachnida; order Araneae; family Uloboridae; genus Octonoba; species Octonoba sinensis. Next base: position 29,880,561 of record CM076603.1, read on the forward strand.
CGCTCTGAATATTTCATTAGCCTTTTTTTGTGAGTGCACGAAGTAAAAGCTTTCTCTAGAGGCTAAATAAATTTTAGTGTCCGGATATATTTCTATTTGATGAAGAGAAGGATAAAAGCAATTCAATCGAATGCTCCTATGATTCTTGAGGAGATGTTAGAAAGAATTTATTAGTATTGTATCAGCGTCGGCTTTTCGCCCGAAAGGTTCACACTTAGAATAATATTGGAAAGTGGCTTTTGGCTTTCCGTTCATAACTCAGTACAGTAGAACATCTGTTTACTCGGCTTTCGGCTTAATGGAGGCAATTCAAGCAGCGTCATTGGTCACGTGGCAGAGAAGTACGCAATGTAAACAAAGGAAGCTTTGCTTCGCATTACTTCGAGTTCGACAAATCTAATCAAAATCTAGGCCTAAATAAAGTTCTTCTACATTACATAAAATTAACACTAAATAAAACACTATATTGTAATAATTAAAAAAATTCTTGAATAATGATTAAATTTAATGTAAATACTGGGTTATAATCAGAAAAGCTGTGCAAATAATCAAATTAATTTTAAGATAACTAATTTTGCCTAGTGAACTCCACCTAGAACTCAACTGAAAATCTTAGTAAACAAAGAGTGGATATCACGTGACAACGGTGATTGTTCATGAATCCCTCTAGCGGTGAATTGCCTCCATTGGGACCGATGGTAAGTCGGTTAGGGAAAAATACGGTCAAAGCGGGGGATAGCAAAAAATGGGAGATTTATTGCGCAATTTAAAAGAGAGAGTGGAGGTGGGATGCCTTATTGCGCTATCCTTGAGAGTTACATTCCAGTTATCAAGCCCTTGGCAAGGCTGAATTGACTGACCCACTGAACCTGAGATCAGCCAATAGCCGCATTTGATTTCATAGGATCCCTGGAACCCCCTCTCTCCGACATCGGACTATCGCTTTTGTCAGGAGACAAACCACGAAAAAAAATCACTCTAGTATCGCAGCACCTGTTTTTTCTTAACTAGCGCTCTAAAAGATATTTATGTATTTTGAAAATATAAGCCGGATAAAGCGAAGCCCAGTTAATCCGGAACCGGCTAAGAGAGGTTCTACCGTGCTTCACTAAACTAGTGTTTTCATGATTTTCTATTTTGAATTGTACCAAAGTGTCCCACAGTGGACCAGTCGGCAGAAGCTCGGTTCCCGTAGCACATCGAAAGTGAAGCAACATCGACTTAGGTCAGTGTTTGGGAGGGTGACAGCCTGTCGCGGCTGGTTCCGGTGAGGCCGTGTACGCTAAAGGGAGCTGGTGCACGTTAAATAGGTCGTGGCTCCAATGTCCTCCAAGTGAAACGATACCTCTGGGGGTGCCAACCCCAGGTGAAGCTCTCTCATCTGGGAGCTGGTTAAAGAAATTAAGAGACCACATATAAAGGGGCTGAAGTCAGACTCCTGCCTATAAGGGCCCCGTTAGACTCGGGAGCAGCGCACCCATTCTTCCTCGCTTCGCGCGAGGATACGACAACAATTGTACCAAAGTGAAGATCTGATGTGTGCACCACATGACTTCCTTGTACACCAATTAAATAATGTTTACGTTTTAACAGCATAAAATAAGAATATTTTAATACTTAACACTCATGTTTGTTGAGAACCGATGTTGAAAAACGGTATTATAAGATGGTTTATATAATTCTTGGAAACGCGTTAAAATATGAGCTCTAAAGGAAAGTCGTAAAATTCCACATTTTCGCCAAACTGTCACTGGATTTGTCTTTTCTATTTTAGTGCCAAATTTGGCTATATATCACAAAATTTGGCGAAATATTTTAAAGTTGCAATAAATGGGCGCCTATTTACTTAACTATGGCGGTGGACTGAGTAATGCATTCGGCGAAATACAGAATCTTGATACGATAAACGATTTGCAATCGGCATGCAATTGCCCCCAAAATTTGCATAAAAGACCCCTTTTGGATCATACGATTTCAACCAAAAAGGGAGGTGCACAACTAGACCTTGTGTAGGTCCGACATACGAAATTTCAACCTTCCACGATTCACCCTTTTCGCGTTATGCGTGATACATACATGCATACAGACGGCACGACAAAAGTCGTCAAAACGAATCAGTGATGGTCAAAATGGATATTTTTGTGGCCCATACGAAAGCAGGTATGTTCATACATGCAGACATCGTAAAAAAACTAGACAAAATTTGGGCTGAAATTTGAGTGGGACATTTTTCGAAATTACAGTTCTTCCTGTTGTTTGTACAAGTAAATACTAAACGTCACAGGCAGATATAGTCATTTGATTTAGATTTTAAAAACACTACTTGAGTTTTATATAATTTTCTTAAGAAAGCAATAAACCAGTGAAATGCAAATAGCAGACAATGTGAATGAAGCATAGGGGAAAAACTTAAGAAAATTTGAACTAAAAACCATTAATTCGAAACCTTTTCAATCTTCAAGATTATGCAACGAAACATTTAGTTTAAAAATTCCTTTTAGCAATACTTAGAAGCTCTGATTTTACGCTTTTATTTACTTACGAGCTGAAGTCCTTACTACATGAAAATGAAAATTAACTCTTTAACGGCAGCATAATTTTGAAGAAAACAACAACAAAAGCGCTTATTTCTTTTCCAGATAAACATTTAAAAAAAGTTTTATCTCGAATTATATTATAAATAGTTTGATATTATCATCTAGTATGTAAGACAAGTAATAAATAATTTTTCGGGAGTGAACAGAGGATTTTTTAAAATGTTTTGGTGCGCTACTTGGGAACACTCCAGACTGTGATTTTGACGGGAGTGAGAGGGAAGGGGTTAGGAAACAGGCTCACAATAAACATTAGGAAAGCATGTCTATAATGAGAATTAACATGCCGACTTGGCAAAAATTGGCTACTATGTTTTCAAGATCTGCGCGTGGGATTGTTTCGCTCTGCCAGGATGTGGCCAAGTTATTCGGACTGCCGTATTATCGAATGCCGAATTTCCGGGACTCTACTGTACACTATTCATAAAACATATGGGAGTTTTATTCACTCCCTGCAAGATTGATTCACTTAATAAAACATTAATTAACTCTTTAGTCCCAAATTAAAACCGTAGCCGGCCGAGAGCTCAGAAGCCTGTTCCGGCCGAAATAATTACCAGATTCTCTTAATTGTTAATATAAAACAGGAGTCCTATTTTCTTAAATTATAAAACTTTTTTTTGTGAAAAATCAAATAATTTTGTGAAAATTCAAACCAATAGTGATGCAAAATTTTATCATTATTTGCCGCCTATTCATTAATTAGATCTTAGAAAAGCGGGATTTATTAGCTCGGAATTTAGGGAAGGGTCCGTTTTGATTGATTGGAATTTGGTGAAGGGTCCGTTTTGATCGATTGGAATTTGGTGAAGAGTCCGTTTTGATTTATTGGAATTTGGTGAAGAGTCCGTTTTGATTATTTGGAATTTGGTGAAGAGTTCGTTTTGATTGGTTGGAATTAAATGAAGGGTCCGTTTTGAGTGATTGAATTTGTGTGATAGGTCCGTTTTGATTGATTGAATTTGTGGGATAGGTCCGTTTTGATTGATTGAATTTGTGGGATAGGTCCGTTTTGATTGATTGAATTTGTGGGATAGGTCCGTTTTGATTAATTGGAACTTTGAGAGGCGCGACTCCTGTAAATAGCACTCGGCATTGAAAATAAAACACCCGCTTGTTAACCCAAATGAAAAAAATAACCGACAGTTTAAAAGAAAAAAATTAGATTGAACAAGCTCAACTGACTTTATTTCTTGTGAAATCCTTAAGAATGTTTCGTTGAAGCTCGGGTTCCCGGAACGGAGTTTGGAAAATGCGGTCTTGAGAAATAGAAATATTATATTTTTTCGAAAAGATAAAAACACATTCATACACACAAAAATTCCCATTTCCACAAAAATGTTACCTAAGCATGTTCATTCACTGAGCTCTCTATTTATTTTTTGAATTTCTCATGGTACGGCATTATTCTGGGAAAATACGACATTTTGAATTCAAAACTCCACGAACGACTCACGCAAAAAATGAACCTCAAGCGTATTCTTTAGCAATGTATAAGGCACATTTTAGAGTTTATAGAGAATCTTTTCAACGAAATATTTAATTCATCCCTATATAATTCTTGTCAATTTGAATTGATATCTTGTAGACTACAAAGGTAGAAAACATTGATAACTCATAGAAATAAGTTTTAAGGCACTCTTAAAAAATCGGATTGTGATATCATAAACATGTCAGAAGCACTCATTGCATACATTAAAAAAACCTTTGTAGTAGATCGGAAATTGATAGCCTACTTCCTTGAGGAAAAGCGTTCAGAAAATTCTGACGATGGCAAATTTTCTAAAAGGTATTTAAGCTATCGAACGTGAATTATATAAATGTTTGAGCGAACACTTTGAGAAAACGGTTGTTACAAATCTTTTAAAAGTGGATTCTCTGAACTATTATTCAAAATTTATAAAGATTTGGCTGTTCAAAGAAAATTACTCGTCGAGAGCTAGCTTGAAAGCATAGACAGTGGTTTCTGAAAGAAATAAAGGCTTTACACGTAATATCTTTCAATGCTTGGAATAATAACTTCTACAATATGGTTGTTTATATTTATGCAAAGAGTAAAAGCACATTGTGTCTGGTTCAGACATGTTCATCACAGCTTATTTAGCAAAAGGTTTTAATGATAAAATGAAGTGAATTTTTTGACATGAATACGTCTTTAAATTTGCTACCATACGGGAGCAATCATAAAAAAATCTAATGATAACAAAATCGGGAGATACAGTTTGTCGTTGTAGTTTAGAATCTATCCTCTACATCCAAAATTAAATAGTACCAAAGGATATGATCAAAGAATTCATTACGATAAGCGAAAGCAGTGACGCATCGCAAAGAGGGATAAGCCGCCATTTTGAGGTTACTTTGCTGCATATCGACATTTGCAATTAGTATAGCTTTTGCCTAGCAGAAACCGCAATGTTCGTTTAAGTTTTAATCATCAGCTGTCGTCAATATCCATCGATTGTATATAAAATATTAGTTTAAAGTAGTGACAGTGAACATAATAAGGTGTTAGAATTAAAAAAAAATCAATCAAAAATATATAGATAATGTCGGCTTATACGCGTCGAAAAGCCAAAACTATAAAGTTATTAATTAATAAAGTTATATTGTAACACAATAAATATTTGTTTCCTTGCTTTTATTCTAAACACATAAATAAAAATATTTTATTTAAAATATATAATCCGTTACATAAACGTATTCACGTACAACATACGGCTATTCTAAACACATAAATAAAAACATTTTATTTAAAATATATAATCCGTTACATAAACGTATTCACGTACAACACGGCCGTGTCCATGACACAGCCATACCCCACATTTTTTAGACTAATGTAGTTTTTAACATTTTAACGCCTGGCAGGCTCCGTACTTACTATTTATAAGGGATGAGGTGTGAGGGTACTTTTTACTACGCACACATAGTAATATGTTATTGCGATGGTGTATTCAATAAGTATATAAGTGAAAAAAGTATAATGAGTATAGTAGCATATATGTAGCTTAAATAAGTATATAAAATCGTTCCTTAACCCCTTCCCTCTCGCTCTCGGGAAAATGACGGGCTGAGGTTTCGCCTTCTAGTTCTCGCTCCCGTGATACTTCCGGGCTGGAGTGTTTAAAATTTCAAGCTTAAAACAAACCAAATATTAAATATATATATATATATATATATATTGTTCATACATATATTTTAATATAATTTTCTGAGGTAAAAAAATAGGTACTTTTATGACCGTTTTCTTGAAAATTACCCAATTGTTAAGGTATAGAATCGTGTCGGGGGGTATATAAGTATGTAAGATCGTGTCTTAAATAAGTATATAAAACCGTGCCTTAAATAAGTATATAAAATCGTGCCTTAAATAAGTATATAAAATCGTGCCTTAAATAAGTATATAAAATCGTGCCTTAAATAAGTATATAAAATCGGGCCTTAAATAAGTATATAAAACCGTGCCTTAAATAAGTATATAAAATCGTGCCTTAAATAAGTATATTAAATCGTGCCTTAAATAAGTATATAAAATCGGGCCTTAAATAAGTATATAAAATCGTGTCCTAAATAAGTATATAAAACCGTGCCTTAAATAAGTATATAAAATCGTGCCTTAAATAAGTATATAAAATCGTGCCTTAAATAAGTATATAAAATCGTGCCTTAAATAAGTATATAAAATCGTGCCTTGAATAAGTATATAAAATCGTGCCTTAAATAAGTATATAAAATCGGGCCTTAAATAAGTATATAAAACCGTGCCTTAAATAAGTATATAAAATCGTGCCTTAAATAAGTATATAAAATCGTGCTAAGATTCGTGCATAATTTAGCTAAGATTCAGTCACGAAAAATTATGAATATGTACTTCCAATGCGAAATCGTAACTTTCTGTTTAATTTTCTCCACCTTCTGCTTCAATTAAGGTATTTGCATTTTTCATTTTACTTTATTTTAATTACACATGATTTACTAGATATAAAATGTTCTCTTTATTTAAATAAAGCAAATAAAAAAAAAATTATTACCCATACTTTGTAGATTACCTATTGCTTTATTTAGCTGAAATTACTTTGTTTAGCCCTGTTATTACCTATACTATATTTAGCGGAAATCGAAATAGAATTTTTATGACGTTTATGTTATTTTACATTTTTGACTGTAGCTTGTCTTACATTCTTGCATCGTGTTACCAACAACAACAGCAACAATAACAATAATAATAATAATAATAATAATAATAATACCTTGCTAAAATACTGGGAATTTTTCATTCTTTTTGCTTCAGTTTAAAGAATGTAATTAACGCTAACTTTTCAGCCCCAGTAGTCGAGTTTAAAAGTTATAAAAATTAAGGCTTTCGCAAAAATAAAAAACGAAAAAAAGAAAAATTATTTGCAAACGTGCAGCAATACTTCCCTTGAGCGTGTTTTATTTTTACGTCTCAATATGTAATAACAAGATGCGATTTTTCTCGCTGTGGCTGATTTCAGAATTTATCAAAATATTCATTGTATTTCGCCATGCGCCACTTTTTTTTTTAAATTTCTAATGAGCTGCTGTTGGCTTCTGCCAATTGCAGACCTAATGGGTTACCGAGAGATCGGTCACATTTCAGCGGCATCACAATGAGTGTGGTACCACCGCCGCATGAGAATTTTGACGTCCGGTTTCTACACCTGAAAGGGCGAGCACCCGGTTCCCCTGTTGGTGCGAAATATTTTATATGACTGTGTTAAAATTTATACCTAAGTATTTAATCAACGGAGCCACTTTTTTTTTACTCGACTCTGAAATAGTCATAAAGAATTAATGCATCCGTAGTGGAGAAAGAGGTGGTGTTTTGAAAAATTTTTTCTCAGGTTTGAAAAAAAAAACTTTTTTACAACAAAAAAATCGTTTCAACTTGCTAAAAAAGTTGTTCAGAATTTTTTTTCATGAATTTGTTTAGTTCAAATAGAAGAGAATACAAAACTGAAGCTGACAAGATTTGTTTCGTTTTGTTTGGTCGTCTAGTTTTCTCGCAATTACGCCCGCCAGTTTAGAAAAAACATAAAAACAAAAACTCGAGAAAACGCGCTTGAAATTTTTCGATCGGAAAAATGTTAATTTACTATTACTTACCGTGATGATACGCTAATCAGCTATTCCTGCGCCATGTACCAAATCGTTATAATCGAATATATCGTTATAATCTGTATTGCAACTTGAGTCGGTACTTCTACGAATTCAAAATATTATTTCGAACGTCCTTTGAACCTTTTCACATACATAGTTCGGAAGCTGTTCGACCGAGGGGACGGCGCGCGCTCCAGCTACCCGAGTGCTCGTACGCCTGTTCGACATCTGGCCACCTTTAGGGCTATATTTTTAAAAATATTGAGAATTAGCCTCTGTAACTTTACATGCATATTCTTAGATATATTAGGAATCGATTTAAGCAATTAAAAAAAAAATTCGTTTTTTTTGAGCCTTCTCAAGCAGGCTCCGGCCTCAAGTCACTTCCAAGATTCTTGACAATTTTTTTTCCTGCTTTATTGTGTGCCTCTCATTTAATTCTAGAGAGACTTACTTGAGGTACCGATTTTGTCCCATCGAATACGCATTAACTATTTGCACACGCAGATACATGTTTACATTATGTCATAAAGCAAAGTGGTGGAACGAAAAAATAAGTAATGGATTAAAAATTATTTGGTACGTATAACTATTCCTCTCTCTATTGTTTTGTAAATTTATTTTCATTGTTTTAAATAATTATTTAAGAACCGTATCAGAAGTTTGGCATTGAAAAAGGCAGTTGCATTAATATTGCAGGCGATCTTATCGAGCGAGCTATTCCACAGCTAGAGACAGTACACTTATTGATTTCAGTCCTGCCGTCTATTAGGGGAGTATTTAACTATTGCGTTCGAATCTCTCTTTTAAGTTCATTAGGGATCATTCATAAATGATGTCACGCTTCGAGGGGGGAAGGGGGATTCGTGAAATTGTGACAGTGTGACGAGGGGAGGGGTAACAAGAAGTGTGACATCATGCATTATGCAACATAGCGTGACGCGTGACAAAGAGGGGGGTCAAATGTATGGGAAAAAAAAGTGTGACGTCATTTATGAACGTCCCCTTACTGACTTCAAGGAACTTGACAGATGTTTAACGGCAATTAAATCTGAAGTACCTTCAGGATAGACGAAATATATTCTGTATGGATCTGGAAGTACAGTTTTTTTAAAAATTTTTATGTACGTGAAATTCAATAAGTAATATGTCAAAACAAATAAATAAAGACAAAACCTTTTTTTGATTTCTACACTTCGTGAAATAAAATATTGATCAAATTAAAGTTAACAGCAAATAAATACCGGAATAGCATTAAATCTCCAAAAAATGTTTTAAGTTATATGGTTTTATTAAAAAAACAAACAAAATGCAGTAATAGCGGTCGAAAACCGCGTAACAAACTTCGTCACAAATGAAGTTAAATAATATCGTTGCATTATCCAAACAAAGCCTATCGTTGCCAACGACAAATAATAATTCTGAACCTTTCCTCAGAGCCAAAATTATCAATTTTTTTAATAATCAATGTTATAATAAATTATGAAATGGATGGAATCTTGTATCGTCATCGAAGATAAGCTTGTGTGCAAAGTTTGAAGATAATTTATGCAGTAATAATGGTCGAAAATCGCGTAACAAACATCCGTGACAAATCAAGTTAAATAAAACCGTGTAATGAAAACGTGGAAAGAACAAGAGTTTAATTTTAATGAATTAAATTGCGCAACGGAAATAAAGCTAAATAAAATATTCATAATTTAAAAACTTTATCCGTCTGTCACTCTCTAACTGAGATTTATTTTATTTTTCGGATTCGAGATAACATAATAAACAAAATTATAAAAAAAAGGGAACCGTCTTCAAATTCAAAAATGCATTCAAAAGTGAAAAATAATCCATTCTTTAAACAACATCAATCAACTTTCAAACATAATTTTTGCAACTGGCGCAAAAGTATGACGTTCTAATTATCATTACATCATGTGTCACTTTACTTTGAAACTGTTGCAAACTCTGAGTCATGTACATTCGTAATTAATTTATCATTACAAAAGATTTTATCTACCATAATTTTCCACCGACTTCTATAAATTATGTTTAAAAGTCGTATCGATGTTATTTAAAGAAGGAATTAAGTTTCTTCTTGTAGCGCAATTTATAAATTGAAGTCAGTTAATTTTTTTTTCCAAAAAATATTTAATTTATTTCTTTTTAGTGTTAATACATTTTTTAATACTTTATTTTTGGAAAATCCACATCAAAGGGCCAAACTTCTTCGAGTGAATGGCACTAAAAGCTAATATTTGTATGATAAATATTTCCGTTTTCCGGTAATAATTCCGTTTTGAAGTCTATTTTAAAAGGTCACTAGAGCAAACAAACTGATTGGATTTAATTTTAGCTTCAGCCAAGCTCTTATTGTAATTGCTTTCAATATTACTGATTAATGGCAACAAACCCTTTTTTAACAATGAATTTTATATTTATTTTCTATTAATAATTTTCCCAACAAAAAAATATCAAGCCAAGGCTTTCCAATTAAAAAAAATTACGTATATTTCAACCATTACGTCTTTTCTAAAGAACAAAAGTAGTCAAATTGTTGTGCGATATTTAAGTTTGACGACCCTCTTTTGATTTAAAAAAAAAAAAAAAATCTTTAAAATCGGTTCATTTTGTCAAAAGTTATGTACGAAAAAAAAAAAAATCACTGCATTTCTACTCATAACTTTTTCTCTAGTTATTGAATATGGTTAGGGACCGTTCATAAATGATGTCACATTTTTTTCAATATATTTGACTCCCTCCCCCCTTTTGTCACTAAGTCTCACACTTCAACATACCCCCTTTGTCACATCTCACGCTATATTACATTAGCATGAAATAAGTTTAATTTGCTGATTTTAAACGTTTTTATAAAAATCAAAATGTATGATGTCACACTTCTTGTTATCCCCTCCCCTTATCACAAAATGTCACACTTTCTTGAACCTCCTGCCTCCTAGAAGCGTGACATCATTTATGAATGACCCCTTATAGAAATCAAAATGTATGATGTCACACTTCTTGTTACCCCTCCCCTTGTCACAAAATGTCACACTTTTTTGAACCCCCTGCCTCCTCGAAGCGTGACATCATTTATGAATGACCCCTTATAGAAATAAAAATGTACGATGTCAGGATGTCACACTTCTTGTTACCCCTCCTCTTGTCACAAAATGTCACCCTTTCTTGAACCCCTCCCCCTTCAAGCGTGACATCATTTATGAATGATTCTTATAGAAATCAAAATGTACGAAGTCACACTTCCTGTTACCCCCTCCCCTCCCCGTGTCACAAACTGTCACATTTTCGTGAACCCGCCCCCTCGAAGTGTGACATCAATTATGAATGAGCCCTAAACACACATTATTTTGCAATTTTTTGTAAAAATATTTTTGAATGGCTCTTGAGATAATTAAATTTTACAACTTTAAAATATCGAAAAATGTTCCATGCGCAATCGGTTTGCGCACCAGGTTCACCAAATTTTCTCCTTACGCTCATTTGACGCATAGAAACAAATATTGCTAAAAATAGACCCTTAGTGAAATGAAACGCATGAGATCCCTACTACATGAAAATATTAAAGCGCATAAAATATATCTGCTAGTGTTTTCAAACGTTTTAAGTTTATCAGCAGACGTAATTACGCTGCTTGTAATGTCGGTGTTTAATCTTGTGCTGCATAATTATCTACTTAGAATATTGCATCTAATCACATTTATATTCTAAACCGAAACGTTGTTACCGGTAACCGCTTGAAAATATTAATTAACACAGAGGACTTTGATATCAAGCATTAGATGTCAGGAAAATTTCATTTCACAGTAAAAAATACGAAGCCATACTGTTATGTGTTTGAACTATTTTTGTTCTGCCAAGAGACGCAATTCACCGCTAGAGGGACTCATGAGCGATCATTGTTGTCACGTGATATCCGCTCTTTGTTTACTAAATTTTCAATTGAGTTCTACGTGGACTTCACAATGCAAAATTAGTTATCTTAAAGTTAGACTATTTTCCCAGCTTTTTCTTATTATAACCCAGTATTTACATTTAATTTAAGCATTATGAAAGAAATTTATTAATTATTGCAATAGTTATAGTGCTGTATTAAGTGTTAATTTTATGTAGTGTAGAAGAATTTTATTTAGGCCTAGTTTTTAATTAGATTTGTCGAACTCGAAGTAAAACGATGCTACGGCTTCCTTTGTTTAGATTGCTTTAATCGCTGCAACGTGACCGATGAATTGCCTCCCTTCTCTCATTCATGTAACTTTTAAACTTTTTTACAAACCATTCATTACGCCCTCAGCCTTAAATTAGTTGCTACATTTGAATACTTTTTTTTCTTTTCTCCAACGGGGCTGCATATGATTACTAACCTTTTCGCAGGCCTAGTGCATTCCCCGGAAATCGGCATCCATTCTTTCAAGTAGCACCACTGTAGGCGGATGGCATTACCACTCTGAGAATTTCGCCCCTCAGTTTCCCCTAGAAGGCGGCACCTGAGCTCTAATTGATGCAGATTGCACTAGGAATTTAATTTAGCTGAGAGCATCCAAGTCAAACGTCTACTCAACTGATCTTTTACATGCCGCATAATCATACGATATGGGCGCAGACGATTTTCTGCATCTTGAAAATCCTCCACCACGCCACCCTGTCGGCTTTGAATACTTTTGTACCAATTATCAATATTGATGATTTTAAAAGTATGTTTGAACATTTTCCAGAGATTTTAGGGTGCTATGCTATCAATTAGCAAAGTTTTCTTATCCTCCCTATTTAAATCAGTAAAGAAATAGCTTTAAAAATGATTTTTAGTTATTACAAGTAAATTTTATAAGAGTCCTTACCAAAATGGGGCGTGGCTTAAGAACGTACGCAAGTTTGGTTCGAAAAATTTGTCCCAAAATAAGTGCAACATTTGTGAAAAGTAAAAGATAAGAATGAAAACGCCAAGTTTTTTTTTAATCGCAAATAAATCAAGATCAGTTGATATTTATAGAGTTTCTTGCATATAATAAAGCTTCGGGATTGCATAGCTCCAAGACTCAACCAATTTCCAGGACTCCACCCATTTAAAATGTAGCAACTAATTTGGGGCAAAAAATTTTGACCAAAATGTAGCAACTAATTTGGGACAAAATTTTTGACCAAAATGTAGCAACTAATTTGGGACAAAATTTTTGACCAAAATTTAGCAACTAGTTTGGGAAACCGCTGGAATTAAATCAGCGACCTGCTTATTGCTGCTAACCGCAATTGATGATTTTGAAACAAATTCGAGACTGAGCAGGGGAAAGACGCACTTTATGATTGGTTCAGAAGAAAATGAGTGACTTTTTAAAATTTTAAAAATTTGACGAAAGCTTGGCCTAAACTAGTTTACTGTTAATTAACACGTTGACTGCCAACCTACGAGATAACTCGTAGTACGTGAACTTGTTGAGAGACCAAATTACAAGTTGTCTTGTTGTTTCAGACTTTTTTTTATTTTTCAATATATTTATAGAAAGTTGGTGAGTTCTTACTTAATAAAATGTTTTGCACAATATGCTTTAACTAAATTAAACTATCGTCTGGAGATCCATAAACTACGAACAGCGCTGGCAGTAAGCGTGTCGGCAGTCAACGCGTTAAATAAACAATAGTTTACATTGCAAATCATGCTTCTCTTTTCTGTAAAACTCATGATTCATTATATCCACGTTCTAGCGGTTGCTAAGTATAGTGCATGTGAAAAGCATAATATGTTCCGTAATCCGAACGATTTGATAGTCCGAACTCCCCCCCCCCCGATCCCAATTAGTTCGGATTAAAGAAGCTCTGTTGTTGTTGTTGTTTCTAATGCCACTTGGTATCCAAGCTCCTTTTCGCTTTAGAGCGAAGCTGAATTAAAGCATTAAGGAGCACCTTCCGTTCATAGATGAGCACCACAACGGTGGAAGTACGACTTGGCTCATTATGTATTTGGATGAATCCAGATGGCGCCACTACAAATGGCACCTTCTTTTTTGACCTAAGAATGAAGGGAAGGGAATTTCTCCACCCTCCTGCCTCGGGACTTCAGAGTCCACGGATTTTACATGCACGTATGCCCAAGTGTACATGGTGGGTCCTCAGCGGGTCGGGTATCGAACACCCAATCTTCCGGTTGGAAGTCCGACATCCTAACCACTAGGCTACCTCGGCATCTCATTTTTTTTGTAACACTTATGATTCATTATATTCACGTTTTAGCTGTTGCTAAGTACGGTGCATGTGAAAAGCATAATATGTTCTGTAATCCGAACGATTTGATAGTCCGAACTCTCCCGATCCCAATTAGTTGGAATTAAAGAAGCTCTACTGTATTTCTATATACATAACCAATGCGCGATTTACATTTTGAATCACTATAGGCACAACTCATGTTTGGGGCCCCTCACGCAACAAAAACTTTTTAAACATAGCATTCAGTATGCGTTTGTAAAACTTGCCAGTCACACCAAAATTTGGGGCCCCCAAAGCGCACAAAAAAAATTTGTTTTTCAAATGTCAGAGAGTCGGACGTACATTTGGAAGTCCCCAACGTGCAAAATGATTTTGTTTTTAAATTACAAAATGTTTGAATAAAATCTGGGGGCCCCCAAAGTGCAAAATCAATTTTGTTTTCAAATTTCAAATTGTCAGTCCAAAATTTGGGGTCCCCCAAAGTGAAAATTCCTTGTGGTTTTAAAACAATTTAAAAATACAAATTTTCTGTGAAGCAACAGAACACTAACAGTTTGTATTGGAAAGATGCTATGTTTAAATATTTTTCTAAAAAATTTTAAATTACAACTGAAAATAATAATAACCAAAATTAGCGGGCCCCCTCAAAGTGAGGGCCCCAGGCTCGGGCCTCATGGGGCCTAATAGTAAATAAGGCCCTGTACATAACATTACTTTTTCATTGTTGGCGGGCCTAGGAAAATATTTTGCATAAAATATATATCTAGAAATTCTGCAGTGCATAATTTGCTTGAGAAGAAATGCTACTAATCCCCATTACTCAGCGTAATAATTACAGTCACTTTTCATTTCGTATTTGGATAGATTTGGATATTTCGGCATTTTTTTCACAAAATAACAGTTCAGAATAATTTCAAGCATGATCAAAAAGGAAATTCATTTTTAATTAAAAGTAATATTTTTTAAAACATTCATAAAAATCACTTACACTCTTTCAAAGCAAAATTATTCGTTTTTTGAAGAATTGTGCTTCACTGAAGCAATTACATGTAAAAATATATTAATATAAACATAACATACTGACGTATACAAAAATGTCTTTACATTATTAGTTAAAAAAATTCTCCAAATTCAAAATCTTAGACAAATTCCTTATCTGTGCACTTTTCCACAGCATTGCGTCAGAGAAAAGTCATCAAATGATTAATATTTTGAAACATTTTTGCGCTTCAAAGCAAAGATGCAGAAAACAGACAAAAATTAAATACGATGAAACAACATACATCCCAGAAATTTTTATAGTTCAATAAAAAATCGAAAGATAAAATCTTGAACAAATAACAAACGCTAAAGAGCTGAAACTTGGAACAAAATGCTGACAGCGTCAGAATAAACAATTGACAAAGCTACTCTTTAGAGCAAAAAAGCAATCGTTGTTTGTAGTAGATAGCATGTTTTACTTATTATATATTTTTCAAGACAACATTTTCGTCCTGTTTAAAAATAGGAAATAAATAAAACATAATTCCCTAAGAGAAAAAGAATTTTGAAAATCCCCGAAGGCCAGTTGTTTTTCTAAACTGTGCATAAACGGTTGGGTATGAATTATTTAAATATTCAAACAAGTAGTTTCTAGGAATGCTCTTGTAAGCCATTTTCCCAAAATGTTGAGTTGCTCGATTGTTTCTTAACGATTTCAGAAGCTCGAGACTTATTGAAAAGCGTTTTTTGTTGTGATGTGTCCATTTAGTAAAATGTAATTTAAAAACAATAAAATAGATGGCGCAGTGTATATATACTTCAGATCTTTAACCTTTCTTCTCGTAAATAAACGGCGTAAAGGCAGGTCCGTAATTTAAATATTTTCCCAGGGGATTAGGAGAAGCAAAGGATGTAAACTCAATGTATTTTGCATTAAAAAACAACAAAATACATGCACATACATATAAATACATTTTGATGACCCCCTAAATGACGGGCCTGCTTAAAGGGGGAAAACGAATAAACATTATTTAATGTAAAATTTATTAATAAACAAAAATAATAAAACAGCGGAAAATAGTTTATGTCTATGTTTGTTACTCTCAGAAATAAATTTGTTTTACACAAGCTACTAAAGCAGATAGAACAAGGGATGTGGAGTCGGAGTCGTACTGATTTTGGGGCAGAGGAGTCGGATATTTTCCGTACTTAAGACGGCGACTCTCAACCTGTGAGGCGCGCCCCCTAAGGGGCGCGAGCACACTAGAAGGGGGGCGCCGAGAATATCCAAGAGAAAATACTACTTTAAAAAATTGATTAACTGACTGAAAGGAAAGCCCACATACACAAAGAAAACAAAATAGATTTCAACATATTTAACAACTTATTAAAGTAAAACAAATTACTAAATCAAAACATACTAAATTAAAAACAAATTTAATAATTATTAGTGACTCCCTTGGGCCTGTCTGGTAAAGAAATTTTTTTCGAAGGAAGGCTTACTATTAGAAATAGCCACTCTCAGTTCTGTTTTCTATATTTAGCCGATATCTATCGTTTGTCTTCAGAGAAGCCGCAGCAGAAAATATAGTTTCACAGAAGTTGTTGAGGATGTTGAAAATGGTAATAGAATGCGAAATGCCCTTGATTTTAGTGCAGAAAAATCATCCTCTACTCCTGCCCAAAATTCAAAATGATTTATTGCTAAATTAACTTTATTACTAAATTACTCGCCTTTACTCTTGTATTGGCAGTTAGTTAAAAATAATTCAAAAACAGAATCCAAAGTACTCAATATACATTATTGTTGTATACAGTGTATTATAAGAGGGGGGCGTGATGAAAATTATGATTGAAAACTGCTCCGCGAATACTGAAGGGTTGAGAAACACTGACTTAAGAACTAAAGCTAAATGAGAAAGACACAGAGAGATGTCAACTAAATATTGGTGTAGATGAGAAAGTAGGCTCGTATAGTTTCTTGTTGAAATTTAAATTTTAGTACAGACTAACTAAAAATAGTAGAAATTCACACATACACAGACACAAATGTACCTCAATATCAAACTTTAATCATGAATTTAAAAATATATATATATTTTAACTATGAGAAAACTATTTGTTGGGAAAAATATTTAAAAATGTGTTATCAAAAACACCCTCCATTACAGAATATCTTTACGTTTTTCATTATGATCGTGCCTTGCATATATTTTTTTTATTTCTAAGTATAATTTCAGAACGAAGACTTACTTTACATAAGCCAAGGAATTTCCTTAAAAAAATATGCACACATTTTTTCAACTCTTAGAAAACAGCTCAGATTTTTTTCGTTACAAGATATGCAGCTTGCGATGCAATCTGCAAGGAAAGAGTTCGTATCGAAAATGTAAAATTAAATATTCTGTTTTTTAATTCTAATAACTTCATAAAGGAATTTTTCATGTAAAACACTGCAAATATTAGCAGACATTTCAAAGGTTGTGTAGAATTTATTCAGTGGAAATGTCTACCATAATAATGGAGGATTAAAAAAAAAACGAAAGCTTTTATGTATAGACAAGTGTTGTTTTATAATTACTTTTTAAATATTTCAATAAATGTCACTTGAAAGCGATCTTTTAAATAAACCGGAATAAAAACAAAAGTGAAGATTACATAGTCATGTAGAAGAGTAAGAACTTCTTTAACGTCAAAACCCCATGTAAAAAAAGCTATTAAAACATAGCTTTTTTTCCCTATTACTTTATAGCCTACTTTCAAGTAAAAGTATTAAAAAAAAAGAGAAAAAAAGAATGAAAGCAGGCTTAATATATCTTTAAAATATCGTTAAAATAAGAAAAAGTCAAAAATACGACAAGTATTAAAGAATTATTGAAAAATAAAAATTTGTAAGTAGGGTTTTGAGACGGGGAAAATGCGTCTGTCGGTCTGTCTGTCGGTTCCCCCGTAATAATTTTTGAAGGAATTGTCCTATACGAAAGCTTTTTTTTTTTGCATTCGAAAGATCTTGACGAAGACGTCTCATTTGGATGTTTTACTTCTTGATTTGATCAGTTTTGTGTTCAATTTTGAGCAGTTCAAAAAATCTTAGCATTAGCGCCTATGGGCAAAAATGAAGCAAATTATATAAACTCTGGGCATAAGATCGACGTTCCTTTTGAACAAGCTTATTAGAAGAAGCTCTTGGCGTAAAATCTTTATTTAAACAATTTTTGTTCCTTTTGAACAGTTAAAAAAATTAGCATAGCGCCTGCGGGGAAATTTCAATCCTGTATAAATCATGATCTAACATACCGATTTGCTTGGAACGAATAACAAATAATTGCACGCAATTAAAGCACAAACGAGCATCAAATGCAGACATATGCTTGGGGATTGCTTGGAATCCTTTTTTTCAATGCAATAGTCGAGCTTCTAGATGCACAATTGCATTGAAAGGGGATTCCAAGCAATCCCGAAACATATTTTTGCATTTTAATGCTCATTTGTGCTTTCATTATGTGCAATTATTAGTTTACTTGTGCAAAAAGTAACTTTATTAGTTTATTATTGTGAATAGTAAGTCAAAAAAAATCCCATTTCGCAGTTCTTTTGTAACGGCATTTTACAGTAGTGCTCTGCGCGCTTTTTGGAATAACATCGACCTGAAAGTGATAAGTCTTAAACATCTCTCGTTCTTTCAAAATTTTCATTCAAATTCGCACAAGCAAAAACATGAGAATTACCGAAAACTACCAATTCACACTTCAATAGATATCACATGTTCCAGGGTAAAAATGGCAGCGCATGGTCTTTCACAATACATGAAACTCTTTCGAATCTGGAAACAAAACGAAAACACAATGCGAAAGAAAAATGTCATTTTAAAAGCTCCACACTTCCCGAAGGAACTGTCGGTTTATAAATAAACTTCCGGGTATGCATTATTAAAATGGTTCGAACGTGTGTTCTTGATGGATAAGGCCCTCTTAGAGCACAATAAAATATTCCTAGATGCAGTTTCTTTTTCCTGGTGGCATTTGGAAACTAATATTTGAGAGTTTTTCATTTTTATTATTAGAAACTTGGAATTCTTTATTTTAAATTCTTATAAAGAGTTTGTAAAATATGGGCTCGCAATATGAAAAGTATATTTTGTGCTTGAAAAAAAAAGGTTTTGTTCCCTTTTTTAGGAAGTTTAAGGCAGAAAAATGGTTTTATTTTTGTTTGATTTTGAATTGTGATCGAAAGATTGCAGAACAAATATGAAAGTCTAGCGCACTAAAGTACAGGGTAGGGCAGAAGTATTGACCCGGTTTTGAGAGGGTATTTTAAAAAAAACTAGTACAATTAGAGACTTACAACTTTTTTTACTGTCATCTGTATATAATCCCATTTTTCTAGATTATGTTTTGAATACCACTTCAGTAATGCTTGAGACTAAAAAAAATTGATGGTGGCCAGTGGCCGGTAAACTCAAAAAAGTTAGTCGCCATTTTGAAACTGTTGGTCGCCACTTTGAACCAAGTTTCAAACTGATACCCCCCTCCGCATTTTGCATACAAATACCTCAAACTACACCGCCGTGCGGTGGCCGGCGTAGAATAGGGCCGACGTAGTTATGCGTGTCGTAAGAGGCGACTAAAATAGCATTACCCGATCCGGGTGACGTAAGGCTTGCTTTGTAGCATGACTATGGCCCCGGGTCGGTAAAGCAGGTAGGCAACGCTCTGCCAGTCCAGCCCTTTATGGCCGGTGCTGGTTGTCAAGTGTCTAGAGAGTTTGTGGGAGGTTCGAAGGAGGACAGTGCTGCGGTCGCCCCCTCTCGTATTGGGGGTAGTCTGTGAATAGAAATAAAATTTCACGTTAAATTAAAGCACAAATGAGCATTAAAACGCAGACATATGTTTCGGGATCGCTTGGAATCCCTTTTTCAATGCGACAGGGAGCTTCTAGATGCAAAACATCCAAATGAAGCAGACAGAACAACAAAAACAAAGCTTATATAGCCTAAGAATTAACTGTAAACCAATGAGAATAAAGGTAGTGTGAAGTGGAAGTAGAAGTAGTATTAAAGGCACCAATAAGAGAGCAACAAACGAATGTAGTTGGAAGTACAGAAAGTAAAAAGGACAGACAAAACGTGCTCTGAAAATTCGGTTAAATGAGCATAAAGGTTATGTACGAAAGCAAGAGCTGAATAAGTCTAGCATTGCTCAACATTGTTGGAATTCCAACCACTCTTTTGATTTCAATTCTGGGAAAATTATTCAAAAATGTTCTTCCCCTTTAGAACTTGACTTTTGGGAAGCTTATCATATTAACAGGAATAGTTCTAATTTGGTTAATGATTCTTCCTCAACTCCTTATTTTTCACAGGTCTGGCATAAGTTCCTTTAATTTGTTGTTCTTTCTTGGTTTTCTTGTTAGTTTTCCTTTTTTTGTGTCAATTTTTTTCTCTCTCCCCCCCTCCCCCTCTTTTGCATGTGTACTTTGTTTTGCTTTTTGTTTCGGTATTTTCTGTACTTATTTTATTTCCATTTTATTCTTTGTATTTTATTTTATTTTTTTTTTGCAATTTTCATGTATTTTCACATTTTTATGCTGTTGTCTTTTTCTTTGTTTTTATTGATATTACTTTTTACTTTCTGTACTTCCAACTACATTCGTTTGTTGCTCTCTTATTGGTGCCTTTAATACTACTTCTACTTCCACTTCACACTACCTTTATTCTCATTGGTTTACAGTTAATTCTTAGGCTATATAAGCTTTGTTTTTGTTGTTCTGTCTGCTTCATTTGGATGTTTTGCATCTAGAAGCTCCCTGTCGCATTGAAAAAGGGATTCCAAGCGATCCCGAAACATATGTCTGCGTTTTAATGCTCATTTGTGCTTTAATTTAACGTGAAATTTTATTTCTATTACTTTGCACAAAGTTTAATCATTACAGTCTGTGAATACCTCGATGCTATAGACAGTATGACCGTAGTTAGCATTCATTACCTCAAACTACACTTTGTCACAAAATTGCAAAAAGCCCTATTTTTAAAGAAATAATAATAAATTACAAAGATTTTCTAGTTGCCAGTTTTGTTAAACATAACAGATTGTGGTCTCCAAATGAAAATTCATAGTCGCCAATGGCGAGTGCCGACCGCTAGTCTCGACCTGTACACTTCAGCAAGATGGCGGCATTCAGCAGCAATGCACTGATGCATTCTATCTTTTAATGCAGAGAGAATAAACTGCATCTTTGCGTGTCAATATTCCGCGTAATGTTACGGTCCCTGGCGGAAGCTGTTTTCTGTGGGGTTATTTGAAGGAGAAAGTTTGGAAACATCACTCCCATGCCGAGAGCTGAAGGACCGAATTATCGGGGAAATATCCGCCATACCGCTTCAAATGTGCAGAAAACTTCAGAAATAGACTGCATCAGTGTATTGCTGTTGAATGTCACCACCGTCAGTGGTATTCAAAACTGAATCAAAAAGAAAAGGGATTAAATACAGATCAAAATATAAAAAGTTTTCAGTATTTATTCAGCATTTGAATCACATTACTGAAAAGGGGGTGGGGGTGGCAGTTATTTGCTTTATGCACCCAGTATTTTTTTTTTTTTTTTTTTCGGGGTGGGTGTGCAAGGTTAAGATTGGATAGTGGTTTTGTCCTGGGTTTTTTATACTTTAATAACCTAAATAAGTGTTTAGAGAATTCAAATTTCATTTAGCTTTGGAACAGAAGCATTCTATTTTTCTACTCCAACCCATTCCCGTTCCATCTTTTTATGACAAAAATCAACAGATTAAAATTAGTGAGCCGCCCCCAATACTTTGAATCCGTGGAATTTCACCATAGAAATGAATATCAGCCATTTCTAATTTAATTGAACAGAAACATTTGAAAGAGAAACATTCTATTTCATGTTCCAATCAAGAAATATGTTTTAATAGAGCACTAACAAAGCCACAATCAAGTGTTCTTTATTTTCCGTTACCTACTAGAATGCCTCAAATTCTTCGTCTGAATACCTTCCTAGATTTAAACGCGACACACTCCTTAAAGGTTTCATCTTCACCGCCTGCCAATAACTGAGGGGATAATTAATGGCGAAATATCCGCATGAACAACGCGGAAATTATTCGCGCGTAAAGCGGAGTTGAGATGTTTTGTTTATTTCCTCCGGGTCTCTTTCTTTTTTAATTGATGCAATGCACCGGAGGGCTGATGCAGTAACGAATTTAAACAAGAGAAGGGAACTCCGATAAAGTAGTGGCTTTTATTGGTTTTGTTTACTGATATCGATTCGAAAGTTTGTTAAGGAAGCAGATGTGTTTTTATTTTTATTTTTCGGGTGAAAGATGAATTCATATTCGGTCTATTCTTATACAGAGCTATTTATGAAGTGTTATATCACAAACAATGTGTTGGAATTGACGTTGGACAGATGGTAATCTGTGCTGCTCCCTATCACAAATTAGGCGGCATTTTAATTCCGTTTTGATTAAAAGTTATTTCATGTTTCAGGACTTGTGTTTCATTACTTCATTTGAGAACACAAGTAGTAATAGTTCTTAATAAGCGCGCTATTTCTCATTTCACTACTCATCATTCAATACTTAACTTTACGGGAAAAGTAATAAGGGGCCGTTCATAAATGATGTTACGCTTTTTCCCCCATATTTGACCCCTTCCCCCCTTTGTCACAATATGTCACACTTCAGCGGACCCCCTCCCCCCTTTGTCACAATATGTCACACTTCAGCGGACCCCCTCCCCCCTTTGTCACAATATGTCACACTTCGGCGGCCCCCCCTCGACCTTTGTCACTCTTCAGCGGAACCCCCTCCCCCCCTTTGTCACATGTCACGCTATGTTGCATAATGCATGATGTCACACTTCTTGTTACCCCTCCCCTCTTCTCCCCTTGCCGCACTTTGTCACAATTTCACGAACCCCCTCCCCCCTCGAAGCGTGACGACATTTATGAATGATCCCTAACGGCGAAATGAACTTTGTACGCAAGTTATTAGTTATCTTAGCAGTTATGTATTATCATTTAACACAATGTACGCGGGTACATCTCGCGGCGGAATTGTGCCGGGTTCGGGGGTTTTGCTCGCAAATTTAGTTATTCAGTTAAATCTCAATAAATCGAACATTATTTAATTTTTTAACCTAAACTTTTCGTATTTTATATTGAAATATATAATATTATGATTGTTGCAAGCAAAAAATAAAATTTTTAGTGGATAAATTTGTAATAGTATCGTAAAAAACGAAAAATCAAATAGAAATATATAGTTTTAATTTTTTGGAATTATATTATTTGTAATCATTCTTACGTCGTAAAAAAATGAAAATAGCAACCATAAAACTAATTAGCGCTATGGGCCGTCTGCCGTGATTTTGCTTATCGCTGCAAAGGTGTTTTGACCTGCTCTGTTCTATGTCATTTTGTACAAAGAATAGAAAAAAATGTGCTTACCAGCCTACTTTTCTTTCTCTAAAATCGATACAAAGAAGCCATGCCGTTACACTAACTTGTACTAGTACGTGTCCCGCACACAATGTGTTAAAATGTTAACATAAGCACTCTCAGAAACGCAAGCTCAAATCTCACGAAACTTTCGTCGTATTTGACAAAATGGCTTCGTGAATAATGATCCGAGTAAACCTTTCGCCAAATTGGCGAAATTTGTGCAGTAACTTTTTTAAATCACGTGATAGCGCGAGGAAAGAATCGTTATAAATGACGAAAATTTCTTGACGATTGAAAAATCGACGCAAAATTTTGTAGTGTAGCAACCCCGAAAAATGTGCATGCAATATTTGTAAATTTATGCGTCAATCTTTTAGAAAACATTTTCACCAATATATTTAAAAAAAAAAAAAAAAATCAACTTTTATGCTTGAAATTAAAAAAAAAAATCCTCCTAATTCATTCTCCAAATAATGAGTTCATATTTTTGCATATTTTCCGTAACATCAGCTTAAGGTGAATGCATTTCTCGAGTTTTTAAAACCGTGGCTCGTATGTTTCTCTAATATTTAACAAAAATAATAAATTAATTTCTTTTTTTTTTCACTTTAAAAAATGCAAATTCATTTCAATAAAAATCTCTAAAAGTTATTTAAAGTACTTTTTTTAGGCGATGAAGTAACTGAGTTATTTCATAAATACGTAAATTCTGTTTACATCTAAAAGCCCTAATATGCATCTTTCATTTTTCCCCCTTCTTTTTTTTTTTGAAGACCTTTTATACCGTAATCCCTCTAAAATTAAATTATAGTTGCTCGTATTAAAATAATAAATTGAAGTAATGAGATTAAAGACACGAAAAATGCGTTGACATATTTACCTTTATTCTTATTTATTCTTAGGAGAAAATAGATCTCAAAATATCAGGATTAGTTTTTCCTTGAGGATTAATAACACAACGAAAAATGAAAGAAATTGTCGTTGTTTAGGTTGATCGTTATTTAGCATTCAATTTTGCAAACAAAATACAAGAAATTTATACGCATGTGATGCTTATTAAAAATACAAATTTTTCGTCTTTTTAAGAAAGCTCTTGCTGCAGTGTTGAAGTAATTTTATTTACCTTGAGATTTTGAAATCGAAGTTTTAAGCGAGCAGAGTAATTAAGATTATATTAATCTTTCTTTGTTATAAAATGAGCGAAATAGACTGATTAAAACCTTACGAATATTTCCTTAGATGCAATTTGCTTTTATTTAAATTGGATAAGATTCATTTGCTTTTCTTCACTGTGAAAATTGTGCGTTAGTTCAGTCACTCTTTGCTAATGAACACTAAAGAAATCTCCAGAACATTATGGAAAAAGTACGACAGGGGAGTCACCGGAAATATTCCGTTTCTGATAATATTTTCTCGAGATTTGACAAAAGTTCCATTTCTTTTTTCTCCGTTAATCCAATCAGGTTGTGAAAATACAGCAACCGTAAAACGGAAAAGTTCCGTTCTCGTATATTCAGGACGTGATATTTCCGTTTTTAAAAGGAAATTCCATTTATTGAAGCACTACGGAAATCTTCCGTTAAAATCAGTCTTAAAACACTCTGAAAATTCAGTTTTTTCAAACAGTGAAGTGCAATGCTGTTTCATATTGTTTTAATAGATTTTTTTCCATTGTGCAATATATATTTTGTAATGTATTAATACTTTAATTTGTAATACATCAAGTTAGCAGCGTGTATGTATGGCCAGTACTGCTCAACATACAGCTTAGGTCAGTTCATGTGAACAGATTGTTGAATGAGGCCTCTTTTAGAGAATTATTAACAATATACCTGCTAAACTTCGATGAAATAATATTTAGTCAGTCGCGAAGTGTTTAGATCAGGTTTTCTCAACGGGCGCCATATAGCCCCCCTGGGGGCCACAGAAAAAAAATCTGTGGGTCCACAGGAAAAAATATGAAGTTGCGGAGCGTCCGAAAGGGACTATGGCTTAATGTGGAAAACTTTCACAAAGGAGTAAAATATTTCACATAATTTTGACGATCCATGTGCGTTTAGTTACCACCATTTTCGGCGTTCAGTTGGTGTAAAGTTGAAAACTATTCCTTTTTGATATAACTTATATTATTTTATGAGTTTGTCTAAAAAAATATAGACAGTTTAATTCGTTTAGCACATGAAATTTGTTCTCTGTTACGTATAAAAATTTCATTAAGATTGTTCCTTTCTATAAGGGAGTATTAAGATGCTACTATTTTACTTGCTGTAATAAAGGCAACACGCGCATAAAAAGAAACGTTTAATGGATCGATAACATTCAAGCTAGAGCCTCTAAGATCATTACTGGTGCTGTCTCTTCAACGAACAACATCAAGTCACTAAAGGAATGCGGTCTGCAGCTTCTCGAAAACGGAAGAAAATACAGTGTTGTGAAATTCATTAACAAGATCAAAAGTTCTGAAGAGGACCATATTGGCAATCGAGTCACTCAGAAAAAGAACGAAAGTGCAAGACTCAAGCGATCCTCTACTTTACAGTATGACAAAACGATCAGACATGAAGTTGAACTCGAACATCACACACGAGATCCTACAGGAGGCATCTCTCCCATCTCTTCCTCCCCAAAATACCAAAATTTTAAGTAATCTCCTTGAACCATGCTCCAAAACGGAACTAACCTCCAACATCAGAGATAAAGGAATTAGAACCATCGAATCATATTCAAGCAGAGGTTTTGTCTATGCTTTTACCGACGGATCGTCAGACAAAACTTTGGAAAATGGAGGAGCGGGTATTAAGTTTATCTTCCCAGATATTAGTGCTAAACAGTTTAAACGTGGTGCTGGTAAAATTGCATCCAACTACACATGTGAGCTTCTTGCCATCCAAGAAGCCCTAAATATATATTCCTGTTTCTTGGAAACTGAGAAAACTGGAGGATTAATAATCTTCAGCGATTGTAAAGCTGCCCTCCAGCCAATTCAAAAGGGCTACACCAAGCAAATAATCAACATACACAGAATCCAGGAGAAACTCCATGATATGGGCAAACAATGTACTTTACAATGGATACCGTCACACGTGGGTATAGAGGGGAATGAAGCAGCCGATGTACTGGATAAGGAAGCGAGAGACCTCAATGAAGAAAAACATCCCTTTGTCACATTCACTGACATAAATGCAGTGGCAAAATCAAAACTCAAGGACAACACCATAAGATTGAAACACCAGATCTGCGAATTAACAACAAGCAGATCACTTGCCAAGACCCTAATAAGACTGAGAAGTGGACACCTTAGGGGAATGAAAATTCAGCCGGATGGAACAAGAGCATACCCCAGCTGCAAAAACAGTGACACGGAACAAAGTCCCGAATACGTCTTCTCTTGCCCGGCCATCTTGGTGAGAATTCAACAAATTAGCGACTCTCCCTAAGAGGACCTTTATTCGGACAATTGCCTTCGCATAGCTGAGACTGTGGGAACCGTACATGACCCTATTTGACATTCCAAATCTACTGTACATAGACACGACAACAACAACAACAAACAACAACAACAATGCACCGCTAGAGGGACTCATGTGCGATCACCGTTGTCACGTAATATCCGTTCTTTGTTTGCTAAGTTTTTCAATTGAATTCTACGTGGAGTTCACTAGGCAAAATTAGTAAGGCTCGACCGATGCATCGGCCTCACCGATGCATCGGCGCCGATTGTTCAACAAAGTTGCCATCGGCCATCGGCATCGGCGGCCGATGTTAACTTTAGAAAAACATCGGCCCATCGGCCTTGAAAAACATCTAAAAGCCGATGCAAGGCCGATGTTTTCGCAGGGACAACTTTCCAGAAAACATTCCATCTTTAACTTTCTTTTTTCTCTCCATAGCTAGGTTTCTATTTTCACACAATAACAGGCAGCTCATCAATTAAAAAAAGCACAAAAATAATGTCATTCTACAAAGTATTTGATAAAAAATTCGGAAAAATAGTTTAAGTGATTGCTGCCGGAAAACCTTCATTATTAAAATTATTTCTCTTTGAACAGAATGCTCGCGAAATAGAATACGTTAAAGTAAAAGTAATAGAGGAGTGTTATGAGTGCTATTCGTTTTTCGCACTAGGTTAGTTGCCTCATTTTTGTCCGTTTTTCGTTTAATAATGATAGTGCATTAGATGTCATTGTGCAATAATATTATACCATCTGCTTTTAGTTGTCATGTTTGTTATTATTCCGAAATTGTAAACAATACAAAGTCAGCTGAATCAAAGTACGATAATAATTTTAGTTTTTACCAGCGTAAACTTTTTTTCTCTCAGCGTCTTTTTTTTTTTTTGCTTCTTCGATCCCGCGTGTTAAAGTTTTTCTGCAATTGTGCAGCAATCTCGTTGCATATTGCTTTTAGTGTGCGGTTATTCTCATTATTTCATTTTCAGTTTACAACATAGAAAAGATTGGTCAAAACTAAGAAAAAAAAAAATTCCAGTGTAAATGTTTGTTAACCGAAATTTAATGTGTCCTAGTTCGACTTTTAAAAAAAAGCAATTTTTAAAAATTGAATTGTCATAATGCGAGTTCGTGCGACAGGATTTAATAACATCTTAATAAAAATGCTAAAATTTCTTTATTTTCAAAGATTGATCAATGCATATTTTTTTTCAAAATACATCTTAACTTTTTTTATACCATAATTATTTTAATTTTTCCTCGTTTATACTTCGTTTTTTTAGGGCATTTTTTTTCTTGGCTTCTTTGATGCACTTGTTAGACAGTTGACAGTTTTTCTGCTATTATACAACAATCTCGTTGCATCTGCTTTCAGTTTAGAATATTTCTTTTTATTTTATTGCTAGTTTAGAAAATAGAACATATTAATAAAAAATATGAATCAATCTTTCAGTATAAATGTTTATTGATCGAAATTTTATGTGCCCGACCTGCTATTTTCAAGAATTTAATTCTTAAAAAACGAGTTCGCGCGACAGGGTGGAATAATATCTTAATAAAAATGCTACAATTTCATTAATTTCAAAAATTGACAACGTATTTATAAATGTATATATATTTTTTCAAAATACATTTTTATAAACCATCACGTGTTTTTCAGACGATTATTTGTCAACAGAAAACTGCTGGTGCTAAAAATATTGGTTTATTTCGGTGACCGTACTGCTCATGAAAATATAAAGAACATGTCAAGTATTTCAGTGTAATTTTCAACTCACAAGAGAAAAAAAAGCTAATCAAATTAGTTCTTACGATCCAGCATTCATTTGTAATGACAGCAAAATCTCACGTCTATGTTTTTAAAGCAATATTCAGTATTTTTTGGTTATGAACAGGGGGGCATTACTGCGAGCGAAATTTTTAAATATATTTTATTTTTATTTTAGGAAAAGAGATATTTTTAGTTAAAATAACTTTTGTAATGAAAAATAAACATATAATCGTTCCCGCTTTTCTTATAAAAAAGGGGGTGGGGGGACAATATGAAAAAAGCTGAGAGGAGGGGGTTTGTTAGTCTGTATTTTACATCTGCATTCCTCTGCATGAAAAAAATAAGAAAATAAAAGCATTTGCAGTGCAGGTGTTTTAAGAGAAAATGTTGAAGGAAAGGGAATTAGACCCAATCCGATCCAATAGTTGTTGAGTTTTTTTGCAAAGATAAGACAAAAGAATTAAAAATCCTCTGATATAGCATTTTACTTCATTTTTTTAAACCTCCAAATAGTTTAATTACTTCACTAGAATCCCGCGTGATTCTTTTAGTTTTAATTATTATGTAAACTTCCCCTAAACAGCTTTACGGTGCTCGAATAATGCATTTATGTTTTTATAAACATAAAAATAAATAAACGATTTAAATGACATTGTTGACAAGCATTCTACACGATTTAATGGTTTAAAGCGACTTTTTTACCATCGGACATCGGCCGATGGAAGAGGAGAATAATCGGCAATCTGCCATCGGCCAATATCGGAACCATCGGCCAACAATCGGCATCGGCCCATCGGCCAAAAAATGCCATCGGTCTAGCCCTAAAAATTAGTTATCTTCAAATTAATTAGACTATTTTCACAACTTTTTCTCATTATAACCCATTACTTACATTCAATTTAATCATTATAATAGAAATTTATTAATTATTACAATAGTTACAGTGTTTTATTTAGTGTTAATGTTATGTAAGGTAGAAGAACTTTATTAGGCCTAGTTTTTAATTAGATTTGCCGAACTCGAGGTAAAACGATTTCTCGGCTTCCTTTGCTTACATTGCTTTCATCGCTGTCACGTGACCAATGATGTTGCTTGAACTGCCTCCATTAACAACACAAATGCGATAAGTGACAACGACAACTTAACGTAAATTTACATAACGTCTTTCTAAAAACATTTTCTTTCCTGTTGCCACTCGGCTTTTACAAAATACACCTTATATTTCTATGAAAATAGAATAAATGAGAAATCGTTATGCACTTCCTTATGCATATCACTTATACACAAATGAGG
Source organism: Octonoba sinensis (assembly GCA_038502835.1). Classification (NCBI taxonomy): domain Eukaryota; kingdom Metazoa; phylum Arthropoda; class Arachnida; order Araneae; family Uloboridae; genus Octonoba; species Octonoba sinensis. The sequence continues at coordinate 29,910,434 of CM076603.1, forward strand.
CATCCTATGCTAAAAAAAAAATCTTCTTCTGCCTGTATTTTTTTAGACAGAAACTTAAAAAAATGAAAACGCATGGAAAAATAAATAATTTTCAACTTTACACCAACAGAACACCAAAAATTGGGGTTCAGTAACACCTAAAAATGGTGGTGTTATAAGGTTGCTATTTATTATAGCTATTCATTGCAGTTATTTATTACTATGAATGTTTTAAAATATTTCTTTTTTCCCCTCAAAACAAAGTTAAGAATTCCTTTTTTTTATAACGGTGTTAAAAATCGCACTCTTCAAATTATGGTTGCTCGCCAACCCTCGAAACTACAGCAGTTCCGTCTAAACACTTCGCGATCCCCCAATGCTCCCACTGACTAAATAATATTTCATCAAAGTTTAGCTGGTACAATGTTAATAATTCTCTATTGCAGGCCTCATTCAGCAATCTGTTCACATGAACTGACCTTAGCTGTATGTGCTTGAGCAGTACTGGCCGTACATACACGCTGCTAAATTGATTTGTTAGAAATTAAAGTATTAATGAGACAAATGATCAAAATGCGTTGTGCTAAAATGTAAGTACAAAGATCAAACAACGTAAAAAAAATCGCTTTTTACGTAGTTTTATCTTTTTATTTAAAGTATTAACCCTCTCATGCATGCATTTATTTAATTGTGTTATAAAAAAAAGTTTCATATGCTACAAATTAATTTAGTATCTCAGGATTGTTGTGCAATAATTTATTTTCGGAAATTTTGTCCTTTATAGTCAAAAATTCGTGTTCTTGCATGAAGTTGTTTTATGCTTTTTTGCCATATTTATTTAATATAATAACAAACATGGCAAAACTGAATATTCAAACTCCATTCCTAAGGAATAAGAAGCTGTAAAATAATACTAAACTTCCCAGTAATGTAATACACGCTTCAAAATAAATGAACAGAATTTGATTCGAAACCGAGATTTTCTCTTCTTTCTTGAATCCTCCGCTATCTTGAATACCCTATGAAACTTTTTGTGGTTTCCACGAACTGTTTAGAGGCTCTAGATGAGGACTACATGGAAATTGCAGCACAAACACGAATTTGCATAAAAATTTGAAGCAAAAACTTATGTCACCTCATATGAGGCTTTCATGCATGAGATGGTTAATACACTACAAAATATATATTGCACAATGGAAAAACATCTATTAAAAAATATGAAACACTTGCACTTCATTATAGTCTGTGTAATTACAATCGGCGTGTCAAGGTCATACAACTCTACCTTTTATCCTTCTGGTCGCCATGGTTTCCGTGCTAGACTTTTCCCAAACTTGGTTTGGGAACATAAGTCAGGTTGTTGTTTTAGTTATAATAATAATAGACGGATTCAAATCAGATTTATTTCTCAATGGCAAAAATAGATAGCAGATTTTTCAAATATTTTCAACCAATCTAAATATTATTCTGACATTTTGATGTCTTTCAGAAAGCTATTGTATAGCTAATTTATCGTATTTTATATTTTGTAAATGTGAAAATCTTATCTAATCACTCCAGATGAAATTTAATTGCATTTACTTAATATCAAAAATAAATAAATGGAAAATAAATTCTTTCTTATTACTTTTTCTCAACTAGGCTAATATTTTGAATCGGAGGTGTCGTAATGCCATTGCCTTAACTGCAGTGCAAAAAAAAAAGTCTGGCTCTTATCATTCTCGCAGTTGCCATGGAGACAAAGCAGCAAACGCGACCTTGATGCGCCTGTTCTAATTACACATACTATTGCAAAGAGTGACTGAAGCTTTATGTGTTATGAACACCTAGGGTTTTTGTGTATACTTAAAATAAAGGGTTCTTTATTTGAATTGAAATACATATTGCGAAAAAATTCTATGTGCACCGAAAACGTTTTATTTCCTTCTCCAAATACTGTATCCCAGCGGTTCCCAAACTGTGGTACGCGTACCACTAGTGGTACTCGAAGCCTCTCCAGGTTGTGCAGGCAAAAAAAAGAAAAAGAAGAAGAGATAGACTGGACTGGAAACATTGCGTTCTGATAGTGCTCGGGCAATGATGGGCAAACACGGAGGAGTCTTTGCAAAATAAAATCATTACAGAAAACTGCATTTTTGTTCATTGCAGTTGTTCATAAACAGCAGTTGGCAGCAAAGGGTATGTCTGAGCCATTTAAATGTGTTTTACAGGAATCTGTCAAGGTGACCAACTTCATTAAAGCATGAGTACTAGACCTCGATCCTTTTCAAAGCTATATTCTGAATGAGCAGTGATCATATTCAGTTGCTACTGCACATTATAAGGTAACTGACCCGGTAGTGGACACTTTTCTCCACCAGACCCCTACCTGTTAGCCGAGGCCTTAGGATTGCTTACGCACGGGGAGAGGTAGTGGGGTCTACGGATTTTACATGCACATATCCCCAAGTATACATGGTGGTCTTCAGTGGGTATCGAACGCGCGACCTTCCAGGTGGAAGTTCGACGTGCTATCCACTAGGCTACCACGGCCCTGGTAGTGGACACTTTTCTCCATCGGACACCCTTGCACCTTTTAGCCGAAGCCTTGCTCTAGTAGTGGACACTTAGATCTTTAAGCTCCTAAAATAAGCGAAGGTAACATTAAACCTGAATGAAATTATCAGGACCTATTGCGAACGATTCCTAGTGCTGGTTAATAGAACTAAAGTTGCCGTGGAGCATCTATGCAAGTACATGGATCATAATATCTAATAGCTGCCTCCACAACGGTCACATTTGCTGATCTTTACTAAAGCCGATCAATAAGAAGGTTAGGGATTTGGGAGAAATATATGGAAAAAAAGCGTGATATTTATGAATGGTCCCTTAGTCATTTTTAAAATTATTTCTCCAAGTTAACAGTATAAAATAAATCTTATTAATTTCTGTCCACTACTAATGCAAATACGTGTCTCCACTATAGATACAAATGAAGCGCTTAGTAAATTTGACGTAAAAATCCTAATTTCTCATCAAATGACATTTTATAGGTAATTAATGTTCAGAGAAATAGTTAGCGATTAAGCTAAAGATGCAAATATTGATGTACGTCCCTTGAAAAAATTTTGCCACGTAAAAGAGTACGAAAATTTTCTTAACTGTGTCCACTACCGGGTCATTTACCTTACTTTACTTAAAAAAAAAAAAAAAAAAATGTAACGGACTCCATATAACTGCATAAAATCGATGAAATTCAACTATGAGAGACATCAGAAATAATTCACCAATCAAAAGGAAGCAAACGATCCGTAACTAACGAATGCATTAAAATATTTTTCAAATAACTTTGTTGTTGAGTTTCAGAATAAACTTTAATATCGGGGATCGGGAGCCTAATTATTATTAAATGAAACTTCTGAGGACATGAATACATGACTTAGTATTTCATTAACAACACACGATTATTCATTATTAATGAACTAAATATTCTGCATAATTTAAGTAGACAAACACAGAATCTGTAATTAGCTTATATCTTCAGAAACGCAAGCTCAAGGAATGGGTAATCTCTTACGAGTCGGATTTATTAAATAAACAGAAAAAAAAAAAAAATTATTGCAACTTCGGGAAAAAATATTCTATAACACTCGTACTGAACTAATTTAACAAACTATTGATTTCTGACATTAAAAAAGAGTTTGATTATTCACACATACATTTTTTTCTACATCTAAATATGAAGAGTCCACTGGAAAAAACCGACCTAAGTCACATACTACGTTTTGAAAGTTGCTTTATGTTTTATTCAATGATTTTATAACATAAAAGTTAATTTTAACTATACGAGCCTACTTTTCCGTAACACCCAAATTCAAATTTATAATACATATATTAATACATAATTATATTCATTTATAATGCATAATTTATAATAAAACATAAAGCAAAGTTCAACAAGTAGTATGTGACTTAAGTCGTTTTTCCAGTGAATGGCATCTCTAATTTTATTTTGCCGGCACTGATATAAAGTCAAATATTAATACTTTAATCCTGTAGAACGCTTCTGAAAAATTAGACGTACAAGGTAGTATTTCTCTAAAAGAATGCTTTATAAACATGCCTTAAAAATCTGTTCTAAAATAGAAAGGGTTTTATTTTACTTAGGATTAATCTAATGTATTTTATCAAAAGGAAAAATCTTTGTCAAATTTAGTACAACATAAGATTTTTTTTGATAAATAAATACTCATGGTCAGTACTAATGGAAAGTACTTTTTCTTAAAATTTTCCTCCTTTTTTATTTAAGGGTCCATAGAAGATTTATGAACTTTATTCTATAAATATAAATGTCGAACATTTTCAGTTTTGATGAAAAATACGAGGTAAGATTCAGCCTGTTATCTTCTCTTTCTACTCCTTTTTTTCTCTGGGGATTTCATTTTTTACCGAGAGTTTTTATGCGAGATAAAAAAAATATCTCGTTACCTAAGATTAAAGTTATGAGATCCCTTAAACTTCTTAATATATGTTTAACCCTTTAACTACCGGAATATATTCACAAATCTCTTTGTCTGAACGCCAAAAAAAGTATCCAAAAATTGCATAAATGGAGATACATCTATTTCTTATGCATATATCATGAGTTTCGTACGTAAAAAAGGCAAAACTGGAGAGTTCCAATCAATATTAGTCGTAGACACCCCATCTTTGACCTATGGCGAGTTTGAGAAATAAAAACGCTTTCGCCATAGCAAATTTTGTTATTGGCTTTGTTTTGTTCTTTTGGTTTGGTTATATATATATATTTTGTTATATTTTGTTCGGCTAACGTTAATTGGAAATTTTTTGTTCGAAATCAAAATTCCTAAGAGATGTAGCTTTTTTTGTTTGCAAGTCGGCGTCACACTGTATCAAAAGGGGCTGGTCAATACCTCCTTCTGCACCTCTAATTTCGCCATTTTCAATTGAATAAGTTATTACTTATATTGTAAAGAACGAATTCACTTCCATTTGTTCAACTTTTTATTCCGAAACATACATTTTCATCATAATTCATCAAATCGCTTATTGACGTTACCCGTACCACAGGAAAGTTTCGCCAAATCATCTATTGACTTTACCCGTAATTAAAGAGTTAAAAAGGTGTTTAGTTATAATAAATTGTTTTTTTTTTCAAGGAAAGATCTTACTGATAATTTACTACTATTAAATCAATAATTCCGATTCGCTATTTTTGTAATACATTGCTTGATATTTTAGCTTAGGTCAAGGACAATCAGAACTGACTTTTTTTAAAATTATGAGCAACTTTGAAAATTTTGACAATTTTTTATACTGTAAACATGTTATTTTGTAAATTTTTGAAGAAATATTTTGAATGGTTCCTGAGATAATTAAATTTTAGAATGCCGAAAAATTACCGAATATTGAAATGTTCTATGCGCAATTGGTTTGTGCACAGATTCACAAAACTTTTCCTTACACTCATTTGACTCATTAACACAAATATTACTAAAGTTTTTTCTTAATATTTTTTACAAGGAGAATAAAAATAATTAAAATGCGTTTTTCAATTCTTTTTTTTTTGGAAAAAAAAAGAGAACAATTTTATACTAGTAATTTTTTTTAAGATTCAGGAGCTAACCATTAAACTCTTCAGACCAAAGAACTAAGCACAAAAAATTTTGACGCATTTTTGGTTCTCTGATTTAAAAAATGATTACAAAACAAAATAACTAAAAACATTTTTTTTTTTGAAATAATAATTAATGCCCAATTTCCATGTTTAAAACGAAGTAAACTATCTGCTGATCAATTTCAAAAACAATTGGGTGTTTCAGCTTTCAAATTGCACACACAGTAGTTAATAAACAGTATTTTAAAATGTACCCAATTGGGTACACTTAGAACGAAGAGGTTAAGATTATAATAATTTAACTTTGTGCAAGTAAACAGTAATAGAAATATAATTTCACGTTAAATTAAAGCACAAATGAGCATTAAAACGCAGACATATGTTTCGGGATTGCTTGGAATCCCTTTTTCAATGCGACAGGGAGCTTCTAGATGCAAAACATCCAATCTAGAAGCTCCCTGTCGCATTGAAAAAGGGATTCCAAGCAATCCCGAAACATATGTCTGCGTTTTAATGATCATTTGTGCTTTAATTTAACGTGAAATTATATTTCTATTACAGGTTAAGATTACTTTTTAGTAACATTTGGAAATGAATAAATAACTGAATTGACTTTTTTCACTTTCCTTCTTTGTTTCTTCTCTTTTTTGGGGGGAGGGGGGGGAAATACAGGTGTGAGGGAGTTGCTCGCAGTATCATTTGAAAACGGCATCGTTTCTTAATGGATTTACAAGTTTGGTGAACACTAGATGAAATAAGTTATACTTTTTAAACATTTATCCATGGAACTTAAAATTTAAAACGTCGAGTAAATTACAACTGAATGTTTAAAAAAAACCGGCTATAGTTACTTAACCACTTCGAAGATGTCGTGGCTAAAATCTGTCTGATCTTTATTTTATATGTTTTTTGCGATATCTATAAAATAAATAATAGCTTGAAAGTTTGATTGTGATATTGTTAAATGCCATTAATAAATTTTCGACTGTAAAAGTTCTCGAAGTTTTGAAATCTGTATTTTAGCCAACAAAAAGAGAAATTTAAGAAATAAGGGACAGCCAAGGAACTGTAACACGTACTTTACTAATTTTTGTTCATCAGTGTCTATATTTATTTGTCTACCAGGCAAAGTTATATTCTTTTGCTGTTATATGTTAAAAAAAAGTTTGAAAGCGATTTTTTAAGGTAGGCAAATAAAATTTCATGAAGGTCCCACATGAAAAGTGCTTGAGGGATGTGCTTTCTATACTATAGCCTGCTGGTTCGCGAACCCTCAAGGGTTCTCGTGATATACGCGAACGGAAATTTTTATTGCTAAAGTAGCCATTTTCTTTTTTTGGGATCTTAGAAAGGGTTCACAAGGGAAAAAAAGAACCACTGCTGTAGTATATGAAAAGGTGATAATTATGACAATATGCCCGCATGTGTTTTCTAGCATTTTATAAATAACTGAGAGTTGAAAAGTTCTTACTTTTTTTTGGTGATGGTGGGGATGGGTGGGGTGGAGTTCACAAGTGTGGTGCTCCATTGGACTAAAGTGTGACGTCAGTGTCTGTTTTTTTTTCATATAGGAAGAATAACAGTAGAAGGAATAAGACCTTCTGGAGATGTATTGTGACAGTTCTTGGCATTACCCTTGGCGCGATAATTTAATGGCGAACGAAGGTCACTATTGGCTCATATAGGTTCGATTAGGTTAAATGAAGTTACATAAAACCAGGTTTCGAAATTAGCGGTCGTCAGTTGTATTTTGCAACTAAAATCAATCATTTGACGATCGCGATTTCACATCCAACTTTTAGTTTGACGACCTCAATTTTTCAACAAGTCGTCATTTTATATTTGTTCATTTATATTTTAAAATATAGTATAACTTTGTACACTTGTATTTTTGTACAACGTTTCAGCTAATCTTCTGTATTTTGAGTTTTAACGACACCTATCGTATCTTCTTGACTTTCAAATTTTTGAATTATGAATTTTTACTTACAAATGAAGTTTTGTAAGTACACTAAATTGTAAATAACACTTAAAAAATTGTTAAGCCACTTAACTCATATTTTATTTTATTAGGCACAGATTAAAATAAGCGTTTGTATTGAGTCATAAACTTAAGCAACATTACCAACTTCTCAAAAGAATAATTTTCAAATTACGCTTCTCAGAATATATTTGGCAAGCAAAACAAAACAGCTATGTGCCAATGACGCCTATTTTTTGCATCTTAATTTCGAACCCTGCATAAAATGTTGAAAATAAAGTTGTATTTGAAAAAAAAAAAAACTAAAATATTACTTAAAACTTCATTGAGAGTCGGCGGTTCGATAGACTGCCACGTGACGACCAAAGAAAACCATTTTCATGTTGACGTATGAGGAACGCTTGCTACCTCCATCCGGGATGTCAGAGCGGAGAAGGTCTTTTCGAAAGAAAAACTAACATTGCATTCGTCTTGTTTTTATAGTATTTCACACAATGGCGACTTATACTTAAATGACAATTGACAAGAGTTAAAATAAGGCCTAAGGTCCATTGTGTGTGCAGAAGATTACTTATTGTTTGTGCCAAATCTTATTTCTACGCAGTTTTGCACCCAGGACTTTGCTTTGGGGGGGGGGGGGGGAGCAGGGACAAAAAACGACATTGGAGCTAAACGGATACCGATTTTAAGGATACCAGGCTTCTTCGTACTTATCAGTATCGGATATCTGGCTCTGGTGCCTGAAGCCAGTAAATTTTATACCCATAAAAATCAAACTTAACATGCCGGATAAACGGATTTATCGTGCAGTAACCGGATCGGGCTCCCGATATTTAAAAAAAAAAACCCGTAGGATAATGGATATCCGATGGGGGGATTTTTCGTGCAGGACTGGATTTTGTTCCCGATATTCAAAAAAAAAAAAAAAAAAAAAAAAAAAAAAACGTCGGATACTGGATATCCGATAAGGGGGGGATTTTTCGTGCAGCAACCGGATCGGGTTCCCGATATTCCAAAAAAAAAACCACCGTCGGATACTGGATATCCGAGGGGGGGAGAGGGGAATTTTCCCGCGGGTCTCCTCCTTCCCCGTCTGCACACCCCTGTATCTAAGTAATATGTTGCCAAATCTTCTACACTGTAGAAATTTTTGGTGTGTTACTGAACCCCATTTTTGGCGTTCAATTGGTGTAGAGTTGAAAGTTATTCATTTTTTTTTGATGCATTTCAAATTTTTAAAAAGTGTCGGTTTAAAATTATACAGACAGCAGAATGTTTTTTTAGCATATAATGTTCGTTTACTCATCTATGCATCAAAAATTCAGCACAATTGCTCATTTATCCTACTTTCATAGAAATGAGCAATCGCAATGAAATTTCGATACGACAGAGTTAATAAATCTCATGGGCTAAGAAACGTTGTACTCTCAAAAACTTTTGAGACAGACACTTAAAAGAATTTAAAATACATCAAATAATGAATAATGTTCAACTTTACACCAACGTAGCTACACTGTAAAAATTTTGCGTTTAGTTGCTACCCTTTATAACACCAAAAAGGGTAGCAACTAAACGTAAAATTTTTACAGTGTAGCTACAAAACGAGTTTTTAAAGTCTCATGAGTGAATTATTTATCAAAACGTTAACATCAGTCTGCTTAACCCCTTCCCTCTCGTTCCCGTGAACGTGACGGGCTGGAGTGTTTAAAATTTCAAAATAAAAACAAATTCAAAATGAATATATATATTGTTCATACAAATATTTTTATATAATTTTCAGGGATACAAAAATAGGCCCTTTTATGACCGTTTTCTTGAAAATTACCCGACCGTTAAGGGGTTAAAGATTGTGTTTAACATAATCGACTTCTTATTTGTAGAGTTTGAAAAAAAATCAAAATACATGAACCCAGTAGCTAGCACCGACCAGCATATTAAACAGAAAAATGAAGACAAAACGGGAAACTAGTTTAAAAAACTTGAAAGTTGTAGCAAATCCATTCTAGAAATTCTTTCGGTTTCTAAGAGAAATAAATCAAAATTCTTTCCTCGATAAAGAATGCGTTCAAGCAAAACGAGACAGAATGCAAAGTAATCTTAGGTATATTGCATTTCAGTACTCTGTTCTGATTGTTGAGCATAAAAACAAAATAATAAGCTCTAAAATTATTCGAAAACAAAAATTGTGAAGAAATAAATGTGCATTGCAAAGAAATTGTGTATGCATGACTGATGACATGGTTTCTAAACAACAGAAGGATGTCATGAAGGGGAAAGTGTACTTTTTGAAAAAGATGAATTAAATGTTGTTAAAAATATTAAAAAATAGTTATTCTTTTAAAGCTTGAGGTATTTGTTGAATCTTCATCCACGAAATTTCTCTAAAAATGTACATCGTTGCAATATAATGTATTTTTGAGCAAATAGGAATGTTAAAAAAATCAATTTTTATCATGCCTCAATGTGGAAAATTTAATTTTATACATCGACATTTTAATAATATTGGATTTTTATCACAATTAAACAATATTAATTTCAGCAACACCTGCCTCACTGAAGACTGTTAGCTTACAAATGAAAATTGATTTATATGACAGACTGTTAGCATACAAATGAAAATTTATTTATATGACAGACTGTTAGCATACAAATGAAAATTGAATATGATACTGATATGATACAGTTCGACCATGAAATTCTGACCATTGGACGCTTCTGCGCATGGCAAAAAACAACGAATCTATTCGCGTTTTACGGAAGTTCGTTTTGCAGGTGCGTTTGGTATGCGAAACAGAATGTTTGCTTCTCTGTTTGTTGAAAGCAAATAACTTTATAAACTGCCATACAGCATCAGCTCGGAAAGAATAAAGTGTGCTGAAAGAATGAGAACGAGAACAAAAACGCCACATTTCTTCTACCAGCAGTTCCTCCCTGAATATGAATGGATTCTTCTTGGCACTCCGCCAGGCAGATCGCTTTCGTTGATGGTAGAACTGTGCTGTATTTAATTTTTCACTGTTGCACATAAGCACTTGCAGGAAGTATAACATTTTTCTTTCAAAACAAAATATCAAATTTTCAGTTTGAAAGTAAAAATTTAAAATTAAGTTTTTTAAAAATATTTCTTTATAACAAATGTTGTTATGGACCGTTCATAAATGATGTCACGCTTTTCCCCCATATATTTGACCCCTCTCCTCCCTTTGTCACATGTCATGCTATGTTACATAAAGCATGATGTCACACTTCTTGTGACTTCTTTTGTTTGTGAACTTTTTTGCACAATCTAAAAGGCTTTCATTTGTTAATTAGTAGCACTTTTTTTAGTTTAGACCAATTTTGAGAATTTTACTCCTTGATTAACACTATTTTTGAAAGAATGACATAGGAGTAAGATTACCGTAATGCTTTCATGTATTATTATTAAAATAATTTCTAAAAATATTCGATGTTTGCTCTATCATACGTCATCAACTATTGAAAATTACTAAGGGGCCGTTCATAAATGATGTCGCGCTTTTTTCCCATATCTTTGACCCCCCCTTCCCCCTTTGTCACAATATGTCACACTTCAGCGGACCCCTCCCCCCTTTGTCACGTCACGCTATGTTGCATAATACTTGATGTCACATTTCTTGTTACCCCCTCCCCTCCCCTTGTCACACTTTGTCACAATTTCACGAACCTCCTCGAAGCGTGACATCATTTATGAATGATCCCTAATATAAATTTATCCGCACCAAATAACACTAACTCAAACAAAACTAATTAATTAATATAGTTATTTTATCTATCTCTTGCTGAATGGATAAAACAATAAACTCATATTGTACTATAAAGTATTTTGCTTAGTACAATTGCTAATAAAATACCAGAAAAGGTTTTTCAGTACTAGATTTTAGTTAAGAAATTTTATTCGCTTATGAAATAAAATTAGCTAAAAATAGCTAATACACCTAATACGTTAATGAATATTGCACGTAAAATTTATTATTTTATCATATTTGATGACGCTAAATGCTGTTTCTCTCTTAAATTTGGTAAGATATATACTTTCGTACTCAAAATTATTCTTTTTCTCATGCTTAGCTAACTGGACAAGAACTGCTATAAAATTAGTACAGGGGAACCCCGCGATTCGTACAATTCTCCATTCGTCCAACTTGTTCAAGTAAAATTCAACTCGCCATTTGTACTTGTCCCGCGATTCGTACGGCGTCAGGAGCCAGCTGGGTTGCCAGTTTGGCTTTTTAAAGAAAAAAAAAAATCAAGAAATTATGCTCATTTTGAACTCGTCTGGAAATAATTTGTTTGGCATTTTGATTTTTTAAGAATTTTGTTACTTTTTGAGATTTTGCTGACAATTTTAACTTTCTAAGGTGGCAGCAAGAGGAAGTGGTTGAAAAATTTTCTTCTTCAGAGGAGGAAAGTAGTAAGGAAATCATTTCCTTTGCAGAAATTAATGAGCTGTGTTACCGTTGACACAGAGTGTGTCAGGGGTGTTTTCTGTGTTGCTCCACAGAAAACACAGAGAGTGCTGAGAAAATGGTATCGCAACACTGCTGTGTTCAACAGCATCAACTTGTTCAACGACAATGTTAGTGACCATTTTAGAAAAATTCTGAACAATCGTCAAAGGCAGACAACACTGGACAGGTTTTTAGATAAAGAAACCCAAGATTATTCTAATGCAAAATTACAGAAAAAAAAAGAACAGCAGAGAGAGAGAAAGCACTTGAAAATATGTTTCCTATCCTCTCAGCATTCCACTTATGCCATCAGCTCACCTCAGTTCAAGCAAAATGCCAGTTAAATTTTTATTCATTTATAATTCCATGCACAGTACTGTACATTTGTTTTTCATAGGTTTAAATAAGCAACCACCTGTCGGTCTGGAACGGAATAAACCAATTTACATTGTATCTTATGTAAAAGAATGATTCGCCGTTTGTACAAATCACCATTCGAACTGCCCCCTGGAACGAATTGTGCACGAATAGTGAGGTTCCACTGTACTTAAGCCCTTTGCAACTACAACCACAAATCTCAGAAATTGAAGCAATCATTCAGACAAAAATCGATATAGAGAGGGATTCTGATTAGGTTTTGGACTCATTCGAATGTTTTCGTTTTATTTTAAATTTAAATAATTTAATCTGATTATCATTTTTCTTTCTTTTACATCCAAAGTGCATAGAAGAAAAATTGGATTCGTTTAATTTTTTAATTTTTGAAGTTTGACGGATTTACACCTTTTAAGAAGTGCTGAACATCATTTAACAGTTTTTGGAAAATTTCAACTTCGTGTGTTTCTGTATTAAGGCATGAAACCAGTTTCCAGTGAGTCACACTGTGCAAAAAATGTTCACCCCAAGAAAGCTCAACATTTTTTGCACAGTGTGACAGTCACAGGAAATTGGTTTGTTTTGGGTGTGAAAACATGTGACGACATGCAGAATCAGGCCAAAATTTTTGATCATAAATATATAAATCCGGCATCCTAGTGAGCCTGCTATAAGGCATGAAACCAGTTTCCAGTGACTGTTACACTGTGCAAAAAATGTTCACCCTAAAAATGTTGAACATTTTTTGCAGTGTGTGACAGTCACTGGAAACTGGTTTCTTTTGGGGGTGAGAACATTTGACCACATTCAGAATGAAGCCAAAATTTTTGGTCATAAATATATAAATCTGGCATTCTAGTGATCCCTGCTAAAATGCATGAAACCAGTTTCCAGTGACTGACACACTGTGCAAAAAAAGTTCACCCCAGAAATGTTCAACACTTTTTGCACAGTCACTGGAAACTGGTTTCATGCCGTAAAGTAGGCTGACTAAGATGTCAGATTCAATTATGTATGACCAAACATTTTGGCCTGATTCTGAAATGTCGTCAAATGTTTCCATACCTGAAAGTACCCGAATTACTATTCTATTTATAAAGGAATGAATAATTATTCCAGATTAAATATTGATTACAAAATCTCATGTTCACATAAAATGTGTTTCGTAGAAGGGAAATGACTCCTCTTATAAAATTCTATTTAATTTTTAATGCATTCAACTGAAAATACAACGGATGGATTTAAACGATTAATACCGGAATTTTATTTAAGAGAGCTTTAAAATTTCCGAAAACCGAAAAATACTTACCTTTCATGCTCATTGATAGAATAAGAGATTAACTTTTATTATGAATGGTGTTGCTTGTTAAGCTTATTCCCTCACGGATTTAACTATATCAAGCATCAAGGATTTTCCTTTGAAATATATTTTTTAGTTGCAATAGATATATTACGGCTCAGAATAAAGCGATAGATTATAAATGCCTGTGCTTGAACAACATCAATGAATATTTTAAGATTGAAAACAGATCAACTAATGCATTTGTTCTCATAAAACCTTCATGTGCTGTATTTCTGAATCTCTTGAGGGCTTTAGCTTTTAGACAGAAGTGAAATAGATTTGGAAGACAAAATATGAGTTCGTGTTTATCGATTTCTTTTACGGATAAAGTGGAGTTAGAAATAAAAAAAAGTTATTTTCATGCTGAATTTTTCTTGAGATGACGGCGTGTTTGTATTTAAATAGTATTTGAGACTAGTAGACAAAGTAAGGCTAAAAATGATTTAACTTTGTGCAAGTAAACAGTATTGTCTTACCATTCTTTCATTCTGTCAGTTTTCGTATTGCTAAAATCCTAAAAAGGTTTCAATTTCAAGTCGTTTTTGCTCCTAGCAACAAACTTTCCTTCTCTTCTCTTAAAGATCCTGTCGATCAACTTAACACTTGGGGTATTTACCAAATTAGTTGCCGTTGCGGCCTTTCTTACATTGGACAGACAAAACGTGCTCTGAAAATTCGGTTAAATGAGCATAAAGGTTATGTACGAAAGCAAGAGTTAAATAAGTCTAGCATTGCTCAACATTGTTAGAATTCCAACCACTCTTTTAAATTCAATTCTGGGAAAATTATTCAAAAATGTTCTTCCCCTTTAGAGCTTGACTTTTGGGAAGCTTATCATATTAACAGGAATTGTTTTAATTTGGTTAAATCTTCTTCAACTCCTTATTTTTCACAGGTCTGGCATAAGTTAATTTAATTTGTTGTTCTTTTTTTGGTTTTCTTGTTAGTTTTCCTTTTTTGTGTCTATTTTTCTCCCCCCTCCCCCTCCTTTACATGTGTACTTTGTTTTGCTTTTTGTTTCGGTATTTTCTGTACTTATTTTATTTCCATTTTATTCTTTGTATTTTATTGTATTATGTTTGAAATTTTCATGTATTTTCACATTTTTATGCATGCTGTCGTCTTTTTTGCTTTGTTTTTATTGACAGTCCTTTTTACTTCCTGTACTTTCAATTGGATTCGTTTGTTGCTCTCCTATTGGTGCCTTCCCGCTACTTCTACTTCCACTTCACACTGCCTTTATTCTCATTGGTTTACAGTTAATTCTTAGGCTATATAAGCTTTATTTTTGTTGTTTTGTCTGCTTCATTTGGATGTTTTGCATCTAGAAGCTCCCTGTCGCATTGAAAAAGGGATTCCAAGCAATCCCGAAACATATGTCTGCGTTTTAAAGAAATTATATTTCTATTACTAAAGTAAGGCTATTTAAGGTTACACAATTTTACAGAATATTTTTAACATTAAAAAAAAATAAAAAATAAAGAATAAGTATTTAAAATGATCTACGTTCTCATTTGCCAAGGTACGTGTTACGTCAGAAAGGCTTTGAGACTAGTAGACAAAGTAACGCTATTTAAAGTTATATAATTTTATAGAATGATTTTAAAATTCTTCATTTTTTGTTTCCATAAGTATTTTATATGATCAGCGCTCTCGTTTGCCAAGGTACGTGCTACGTCAAAAAAAGCCTCATTTTGGCTTTTTTTAACCCGTTAATTTTCATTTTTAAATTTTACTTGAGGTAACGCCTTGCTTGTATTTAAATAGTATTTGAAACTAGTAGACAAAGTAAGGCTATTTAGGATTACATAATTTTTCAGAATGTTTTTAAGATTATTTGTTTTTTATATGGTTTTTATAAGTATTTATATGATCTGTTTGGCAAGGACGTGTTATGTCAAAAAAAAAAAAAAAAAGCCGCATTTTGGATTGTTATATCTTTATTTTTCTTATAAAGTGGGGTTAGAAAGAAAAAAAATTATTTTTATTTAAAATTTTCTTCTTGAGATGACGGCGTGTTTGCATTTAAAAAGCCTTAGAGACTAGTAGACAAAGTAAAAAAAAAAAAAAGGCTATTTAAGGTTACATAATTTTAACGAACGTTTTTAACATTCCTCATTTTGTTTTTTATAAGTAATTTATATGATCTACCTTCTCGTTTGCTAATGTACCTGTTTCGTCAGAAAAAGCCGCATTTCGACTTTTTTGACGTATTTATTTTCATTTCTAAATTTTTCTTGAGATAATAGCGTGTTTGTATTTAAATAGTATTTGAGACTAGCAGACAAAATAAAGCTATTTAAGGTTACATAATTTTACAGACTGTTTTTAACATTATTTTTATTTGGTTTTTATAAGCATTTATATCATCTACGTTCCTGTTTTCCAAGATACGTGTTACGTCAAAAAAAAAACTAAAAGCAGCATTTGGACTTATATTCCCTATAAACAGCCACACCATATTTACATAGTATCTTTCACATAATTTCATTTTTATTGAGAACAGCATATAATATTTAAGTTCTATTTAACGATTAAAATCTTTTTCGCACAATCGAACCACGATTTTTTTCGACCAAATCACAAATACAATTAATTACGTTTCAGCTTTTGAGATACGTTTATTTTTAACACGCATATGTACTTTATTCCCTTCCGACTGCTACATACGGTATCTCAACCCAGACTTTATCTCAAACAAGACGATTCGTGCAGGAAAACGATAACGGCGGAAACAATACATCGGTGTTCTACTGTACATATAGTCATTCCCGCATTTATCGTTTACCCGTATGCGTCTTCTTGCTTTAAAGAATCAACGGTATCGTTTTCCTTTATGCTGACCCGCATTCGTAGTTTTTCCGTGTTTATTGATCGCCCATTCCCGCATTTATCGTTTACCTGTATGCGTCGTTTTGCTTTAAAGACAACGGTATCGTTTTCTTTTATGTTGACCCACATTCGTCGTTTTCCCATATGTATTGATCGAAATGAATGGCCCCATGAGAACTGATTGTTCGGGTTTCTACTCCATATATGCAGTGTATATTCTTTAAAATTAAAATAATTCCTTTCTTTGTATCTATGTAGAAATAGGCAAATGTAGAAAAGTTAATTACCATTTTCTTCTCTGTTTTTCAACCGATTAGCTTACTTTTTTTAGTTTAGTAGCTATTGATGAATTTTAGTGTTGTCAGTACAAGTTTTTGGAAAAAGTTACTTTTTTATACTACTTTCGACGTAGATTCGAAGCCTTTTCTTAGTAGTCTTTTTTCGCCATACCTTCATACTACTCTCCTTACATCTACAATATTTCTACAATACTCGATACATTTTTTACTATTTATAACTCAACGAAGAAGAAATGTCTAGAACAAAACAAAAGAGAAAATGTAACCTATTGAATAAATGACAAAGCAAAATAATATTAATCTCAAATTCTCAGTTTATACATTTCACAAAAATGTATGAATTCGAATCAATGTTTCGTAAGTTCGTTGATTTGCATTAGCGTTTCGAGCTCTTGATTAAATTGAAAGTGAGTGTTTGTATTTCTAATTTATTCAAAAGTTGTTAGGGTGGCCATGAAAACTTTCATTTCTATTTTCTTTACAGAAGAAGGAGTGCAGAATGATAAAATTTATGCATGCGTTAAAAATGCACTGAATTAAATAACTCAGTGGTCATTCAGTCGCACTGAGGGGAAATTATCGTAACTGAAATAAGTATTGCCACTCAAAAAACTAAAATGTCTAGAAGTTGTTCAAATGTTTAAGGCTGAACTTTAAAAATTTAATGAATTAGGGAAGAATTTCGACCGCTGGACGAACTCTAGTTTTGTAAAAAACTCATGGTTTGACACAGCTGAAAACAGTTTTTTTGTAATTTTTTTTCTAGAGTTGATTATGCAAAGGTATTACGAGACAAGCAATTAATCATCATAAAATGATGACTTATTAATTATGCTCCTTTACAACAACGAAATGCAATTAATTAATTTGTACACTATCAGAACAAAATCAACCTTAAAAAGTTCTTATTAACATTAACGATCAAGTAATTTCAAATGACAAGCGATGGAAGGCGCGTGAAATTACTTATTATGTATAAAAATCTTTCCTTACATACAACGGGTTCTTTATTGATGTCAAATTTTATTTATGTGATACGGCTTCAAATTAATGAAATTATTAAATCATTTAATTGAGGTTGATGAAAGAAAAACAAAGTATCGAAAGAAAGGAAGTCGGAAGCTTCTTAATTTTAGCTCAAAACACTACTACATGAAAATCAATTAGTTTAGAGTGGGTTTTGATAAAATGTTTCGTCTAGTTTTTTTTCTTTAGTGCTGAGATTTTTAAGAGAATAAACAGAAAATAAATTAGAAAAGGGGAAAAAACCGAACATCTAAAAATACATGTTATAAAGTAAAAGGAAGTGAACAATTTTTCTTTATTTTCTACTTTTTACAAAAGACAAAAATTATAAACGTTGTTACTTATTTTCTAAAAAAGTAATACTTAACATAAATTAATATTAATTAATTTATTTTCATTCGCATTAACATCATTTGATTCCGTTGACTAACGAATTCTCTGACTTTTCAGCAAAGAATGATAAGGAAAGATGACGTTAGCAACTATTAAATTAAAATAACAAATTGATTGATATTAATCTATTTGGTGTCGATTTTCGCTGCCTTTAGTGATAAACCGCCAAATGGGTCAAACAGCCTGACCGATTTTACGGGTTTGTCGTGGAAGCCGTGAAAATCAAGCTGTATCGATATTATATAGTTGGTGTATCATATTCTCTCTCTCCCCCCTCTCTCTCTCTCTATATATATATATATATATTTTCACCTAGAAGTCATCTTTCTATAAGTAAAAATTAAATCAAAATACAGGATTCTGAGTCATTTAATAACGCAGGCCATGCTGACTGGAGACAGCATTGTGGGTTTAACTAGTTTTATCAGGTGAAGTCTCCGTCGCCTTACTTGTGTAAACTCAAAAAGGCTTAAGCAAGAGACTAATTAGGAAGCAAAAAATGTAACCGAAGCAATGACCAGGTGCATGTACTAATGAAAGCAATATATGGAAAATATATTACAAAGCTGCAAAAATAAACTATAAATAAAAATAAACATAAAAATAACGATAAAAATAAGAAACTAAAACAGGCTAACTAACTAACTATAAAAACAAGCTTATTACCTACATAGCCAAACAGAATAAATAAAATAGACGAAAGAATAGTATATATATATATATATATATAACCTGATCGGCTTCAGAAGCTCAAAATCTGAAGTTCAAAATTTTTTTTAAATACCCGGTTTCTTTTGTGTTGTTTTCAAAGAGTTAACGTCGACAAAGACGAGACAAAGATAAACAATCCATAATTCTCGTGATTACCAAATCTCAAGCCTGCTTGTTTACTCACAGGTAGTGCCTATAATAATGTTGAACTAAGTAAGGAAATTTATTTATCTTTTAAAATTGATATTTGGTTAATTTTGTCTAATGAAAAACAGCGTTACCATGCGACTTCTTTCTAAAAAAATTGTCTGCAATTTATGTCTAAAGAAAAGAATGGTTCTAGGAGGGATTCATATGCATAATTATCTTTTTAAAATAAGTGATTTATTTAATTATTTTGTTTAGCTCTACTTCAACTATTTAAGCTCATCATCATCTAATCGGATAATTTAAATTTTTTAACAGGTAAGATGTTTTGACTTTCTTTCCAAGGACTTCTTGAACTCCTCTCGAATCAAGAATTTTTAGTTGTTCGTAAGACCTTTTACTCAATATTTCTTTTGATTTATATCAATACCTAATCAAAACTCAAAAAGTAATCTTTTTTATTTTGTACTCAATTGAAAATAGCAATGATCAATGTAAGTGACTTCTGATTTAAAGCGACTTAAAAATTAACTAAAGTTCTTTTATTTACAGCTGGCTGATTTCGTTCGATATGTTGTTAGCAGAAATGCTAACAAATAAAAATGTAATAAGGAAACAAACTGTTGATGTAATATTTTTCTTTAGCTTTTCTTCTAATATGAATCCAACTGGAATTTTCAATCTGCCCGACGGCTAGAAATGTTAATGTTACGCTAGATATTAAAGTATATTATAAGTTATTTTACTATTAAAGAACTAAGGTACGTTAAAAGGACTCTTTTTACTTTTATTATGTATGTGTATGCACTTATTATTTATGTTAGATATTTTTTTTTCTCTAAATATTATTAAGAAATATATAAAGTTTCATTTCGTAACTCTTTTAGCCTTAAGCATTTATTATTCGTCCTAAAGTTCTGAAATTCTTGACATGTTGGCCTAAGATGAGTGATCAAAAAGAAAAAAAATATTCAAATTTGTTAATCAAAATTCAATACACTTCCAATTGTAACCGAGTAGCACCGATTGGTAGCACATATTAAGTATCATAGAAATTAAGTATGCCATGATTTCACTTGAACACAGAGAGCTTATCCAATATATCAAGGGATTAACATGTACAACAATAGATTGACTGTTTTTATAAATATGCAGTGGTACCTCCTTTAAGGGACACCTCTGAAAAAGGGATACCTCTAAGCAAAGGACAGCCCCAGTCCCTTTGAATAGGGACTGTCTATATATTATAGGGACCTCTAAATAACAGACACTCTATTCAAGGGACCATAAACAAAGAAAAATTTCAAAAATTCAAGTTATATAATAAAAAAAAAATCTACTGGAAGCTGTTTTTTTTCTAAAAATTAACTGCTGAAAGTTGGTATGAGTCCTAAAAATACGAAAAAAGAGACACCAGGTGGCGCCATGACAACTACGCCACCTCCCTTTTCGGACCTGAGATTGAAGGAGAGGAAAATTTTCTCCAGCCTCGACACCCTTGGAATTGCTTTGGGAGTTCAGGGTCCTGGGATTTTACATGTACGTATCCATAAATGCACACGGGGGCTCCTCAGCTGATCGGGTTCTGAACCACAAAACTTTCGGTTCGAAGAAGGACGCCCTAACCACTAGGCTACTACCGCCTCAAATCAGTCAAATGCATTCAGTATTTGTGCCAAAGGTAGAAAACGCACACAATGCACTAACTTTGCAAAAAATTTTAGACATGCATTTCGAGATTACAAGGGATCTCATTTTCAGTGTGAAGAATATTCGTTGTTACCTCGAAACACGTTTATGCATTTTTTTTACAAACTTTACTTGAGCAACGTTTTTTTTTAATAATTGTTTTTATTAAAGTCTACGTAATTCAGTTATCAAAATTTTCCAAAGATTGTGGAAATTTGGGGCCAAATCGATCCAGTTTTGAAAAATCGCTAAACTCTTAATCAAATTCGCAAAAGTTCAAAACTGATTGTTAAAAAGGATAATTCGCAAGAATTCGAGTACGTCCGAAAAACCGTAAAAATTGATCAATTTTCGTAACAATTACGAAACAATTATAAAAGTTGACATGTATGGTATATTTGCACAAGTGCATTGCAAAAATAACAGTGTCCGAAAAAAATATTTGATTAAACGACACGTTTTTTTAGTAGAAAAATGGCTTTTTTTCTGTATCAATAAAGCAATTTATTTCTATCTTTGCTTTCGTAACAAATTCCATCACGTAGGTTTTGAAAAATAACAGAACCGTAAGTCATTTTTCTTAAAAAAAATATCCAAAAAAAAAAAAAGAAACATAGTTGACCTACTCTCCTCAGCTTCGCTCTAGCTAGCTATCGAATTACAACCAAAAGCATTCCAACTGTTTGTACTACATGACAATTTCCTCTTTTGTTTTTACTTTAAAAAAGTCTCCTCCTTGATTCACTTTTCTTCTGACTCACGCATGAACAACAACAATCACTTATCCACTTGAGTACTTTTCATCTTGGACAAGCCCTTCAAATAAAAAGAGAGATCAAAAGATACCACAAAAATAGTTTCTGCATCGTTTTTTCCTTCTTTTTCTCACTTCTTGCTATACAGTTTGTTCCAAAAACTGCTAATGACTGATTTTGGACTTTGGAAATACAGCAATTTACTTAACAAACTTAAAAAAGAAGTTCGTTCGAGAACTATACGACCCTACTTTCCCGTATACACAAAATTCAAATTTATAATCAAGCCATCTCTTTCTCATTTAGCTTTAGTTCTTAATTACTTCAAGTGTATCATTTTCAACGAATAATACATATTTATTCAGTCATTCGTTTATTCATTCATTCATTAACTCATTCATGCATTCATTCATTTATTTACTCATTCATGCATTCATTCATTTATTTACTCATTCATGCATTCATTCATTTACTCATTCATGTATTCATTCATTTACTCATTCATGTATTCATTCATTCATTTACTCATTCATGTATTCATTCATTTACTCATTCATGTATTTATTCACTCATTTATTCCTTCATTCATTCTTTCCCGCATTCATTTATTCATTCATGTATTTATTCACACATTTATTCCTTCATTCAGTTTTCCCGCATTCATTTATTCATTCATTCTTTCACTCTTTCATTTATTCATTCAATCATTCTTTCACTCTTTCATTTATTCATTCAATCATTCTTTCACTCATTCATTTATTTATTCATAACCCTACTTTCAAATTTTGAAGTAACATATTATTTTTTTATTAACATATTATATTCCAGGTGATTTATCTCGAACGCAGCGATTGGCTGGTTCTTGGGCCTACAGAAAGAAAACTGGGGTCTTGATCGTGGACGTGCATAACGACAATCTGGCTGTATCAAATGACGATTTTTTTGCCATCTTATATTTTTACTAGTAAGTCCGGCGGTCATACGAAATGACCGCTGTTCTAGATATTATAAATATACAATCCTCCCAGTAACCGGAAATGCACATCAAATCAGATATTTATCACGTAGAATAGTAAATTTTATTGAATAAATAATAAACATATAATAATTTCGGAGAAAAATATTCTTACCGGAAAAAAAAACATCTAAGTTATAAAAATCTGTAAAATAAAACTATTTACTATATAATCAAATTGCTTGTGAGAAATATTTATTTATATCTAACATTATCATCATCAAAACAATAGTTTTAACGAAACTGGAAAAAAGAGCGCTGCCACTTTAATACATATAAAAAGCGTAGACGATAAACATCAAAACAAAAAAAGAAGGAGTAAATTAAATTCTCGTTTACATTAATTTTTAACGGAGATTGCAAATCTAGCGATGCCTCACTCAAAATGCCAGAGAAATGTTGTGATTATTAGTCATTTTCATTATAGAAACAATTGCGTAGATGGCATCACAATGCAGTTTTCTTGGAGTAAGACATTCGGAAATAAGCTATCGGGGACAACAGACACTTAAGCGGCTTCTATACAAGAAGATGTGAGCTATTAAAAGTTCGCAAAGATGTGTCATTTTGTATATTATGATGAAGATATACCAGAAAGAAATGTCGGTATTTTAAGAAAACAAGGGGGCTCGTTCCTTGTTTAGAAATAGGTAATGGTTTATGAATCTGATATATAAGTTTTTTGAGTGTTGTTAAACTGTTTTTATGGTACATTATTTATTCATAGCACATAAAGGTCGAGACTAACGGTCGTCACTCGCCATTGGCGACTATAAATTTTTTTGTGGTGACCACACAATGTTATGTAGGTCGCCAAAACTGGTGATACAAAAAGGTTTGCAATTTATTGTTATTTCTTCAAAAATAGGGCTTTGTGTAATTTTGTGACGAAGCGTAGTTTGAGGTATATGTATGTGAATGTTTGTATGGAAAAGGAAGCCGCGGTTGGGGAGGGGGGATCAGTTTGAAACATGGTTCAAAGTGGCGACCAACAATTTAAAAGTGGCGACTACCTTTTTTCGGTTTACCGGTCACTGGCCGCCATCAAATGTTTTTAGTCTCAAGCATGAATAACACATTAACGAGATCTTTTATTATATAAATTGTAAAAAGTTTTGATGTTACTGCACACCATTTTCGATGTTTAGTTGAGATAAAGTTGAAAATAAATAACTTTTTGATGTATTTTAAATTTTTAAAGTGTCTGTCTAAAGAAATACAGACAGCAGAATGTTTTTTAGCATATGATGTTCCTTGACTCATATACGCAATAAAAATTCAGTACATTTGCTCATTTATCCTATTTTCATAGAAATGAGCGATCGAAATGAAATTTCGATACGTGACAGAAGTAAGAAATTTCATGTCGTAAGAAACGTTATACTGTCTATATTTTTTTAAAACAGACTTTTAAAAAAAATTAGAATACATCAAAAAACGAATAATTTTCAACTTTGCATAGAACACTTAAAATGGTGTTCAGTAGAACAGCTAAAATGGTGTTCAGTAGAATACCTAAAATGGTGTTCAGTAGAATACCTAAAATGGTGTTCAGTAGCACACCTAAAATGGTGTTCAGTAGAACACCTATAGTGGTGTTCAGTAGAACACCTAAAATGGTGTTCAGTAGAACACCTAAAATGGTGTTCAGTAGAACACCTAAAATGGTATAAATTTCAGTACACCAAAAAGGGTGGCAACTAAACGCAAAATTTTTTCTGTGTAGATTGTCACTTTTAACCCCTTAGCAACCGGGTAATTTTCAAGAAAACGGTAATAAAAGTGAATTTTTTTTTTATCCCTGAAAATTACATAAAAATATGTGTATGAACAATATATATATTCATTTTTAATTTTTGATTTGTTTCTACCTTGAAATTTTAAACAATCAGCCCGGAAATATCACGGGAGCGAGAAATAGAGGACGAAACCTCAACCCGTCATTTTCACGGGAGCGAGAGGGAAGGGGTTAATGAAGGTGTTACTCCTACTCCAAGATGGGTTTTATACTTTCAGTGTCATTGATTGAATCTGTCTTGAATATCATTCACAGCTTTCAATACACAATCGTTTTTCACCGTATCATCAATAACGACTTTGCTGGAAAGAGCTTTAACCACATCCTATTTAAAGCGATAAATGGACTTCGCTGTTTCTGTCATCAATCATGTAGCAGAAGCCACGCGAGGAGTGAATAAGGGGAGAATGGGCATTGTGGATGAGATATTGGGATTAATTGCGGATGATTGGACATTGATTGAAACGCGGCTTACTTGTAACGTATATTTTTAGTCAAAAATTATTTAGATAAAAAAAATAATAAAAAAGAGATTATTAACCCTTTGCCATACTTTAACGAGTCTGACTCGTGATGAAGATTTTAACACAAACACGAATATCACGAGTCAGACTCGTGAAGGGATAATCGGGCCAAACATGAATATCACGTGTCAGACTCGTGAAAAGATAGTCACGTGCACATTTTTTTATGATTGGATTTTTTGTTTAAAGAACTCTATATTTATTTTTAGGCATCGCATTAGTACATTCCTGAGTACGAAATTACATTAGAAGACTCTTCGATTTTCATTGAAATAATGTTTGTTCGTAATTACTGTTTAAGCATAACAAATTTATAATAAATTTATATTATCTGTAAAAAAAAGGATTAACGTTTACTACCTCAATAGCAGTAATGCGTAAAACTAACTACACATCAGGTATCACTGGTGTTTACATTTTTGCTCATATTGCGATATTTCTCGAGCATCAGTGCTGTGTGTTAACTGCGTTTTGACGACTATCGATTACGCCCGAGTTTGGTCGAGCTAAAAGGTACGGCAAAGGGTTAATTTTGACTTCACAAAGATCTGCACAATAGAGTGACGCATAGCTCTTGATTACGGAGTAAAACCGTAAGTTTTTGGGTGGTTTCACACCAAAGGCGGCAAAAACAAAAAACGCCATTTCTCATCTACGCAGGCGAAATGCATATTTTGTCCTTCAAAAAATGCTCTGTGGTTGTGCAGATGAGGAAAGACAAGTTTCTTGCCTTCTTTGGTGTGAGAGCACCATCAAGATGTAAACACACTCTCAGAAATGCAGCTCTCACTTTTGACGATTCTTCAATCGTCAAGAAAATGTCATCATTTATAACGATTCTTTCCTCGCGCAATCACGTGACTTAAAAAAGTTACTATACAAACTTTGCCAATTTGACGAAAGTTTTACTCGGAGTATTTTTCACGAAGATATTTCGTTAATACGACGAAAATTTTGCGAGATTTCAGCTTGCTGAGAGGGCAATGGAGTGTGAGAAATAGAACGTTGTTTGATGTAAAATTTGTAAGTGGAACATCAATTAAAAGACGATCGTTTATACGACGTTTACATTAATACGACGTTTTAATTTAGTCCCTATTCTTGAATTTATTTACAAGGATAAATCGAATATACGACGTCATTGTTTAAACAACGTTTTTCTGTAATCTCTTCGACATCGTATAAACGATGCTCCACATTGACAGCACGCACACATCCTCAAACTGACCCACAATTTTCGTTTTATTTATATCAATAATTTACTCAAAAAAGAAACATTAAGGCAAGCCTTTCCAATGCGTATTTTTCATTCATAACGTTCTTTCTCAAGAACGATTGTAGTCAAAGCGATGGACGATATTTAAGTTAGACGATTCTCTATCGATTAAAAAAAATCATTCAAATCGATTCATTTAATCAAAAGTTATGGATGAAAAGAAAAAAAAAAAAAAAAAAAAAAAGACTATATTTCCGCCGATAATTTTTGTTCTAACTATCGAATGTGTTCAAACGAATATATGAGACCTATGATAAACAACCCTCGAGCGTTTAAAAAAGGAATAATCAAGATCGGTTCATCCGGTGAGAAGTTATATGTTAACAAACAAAAACGACAGACCTATGGTATGAATGTATAACCTCCTCCTTTGGGTTACGAGGACTCTCTTCCATTAATGCATAAAGTTTGAGCTTTGCGATGTAAATAATTGAATACGAAAGAATCAATCTTGTGACTGTAAGTAAATAAAAGATGATAAATAATGTAATTCTTATTGAAACTATTCGGAGCAGGAAGAAGAGATGGAGCAGAATTGGAGCAAGTGTAAAGAAGCAGCAGCGGATCTGGAGTGGAGCAACTTAAAACTGTTCTTTCTCCACCTCCCTGATTAGAAAGTCCTTCCTTTCAGATGATTTTCTATTAATTTGACCGTGGAGCAAGGGACTTTGGGCTTTTTCATCTTGCGTTAAGGCATTTGCGCCACACTTGTACCAAACATTTTCTGAACGTCTTATTACATAGGTTATATTTAATGAAGTCGTTACGCCTACTCCAAGATATGTTTTATACTTTCAATCTTATTGATTGGATCAGTCTTGGCAACAGAGCGCTGCAACGGAAACTTTTTGTCTCCGTTGCAGTGCCATTCGATATAATTAAATATTTCAATGTATGATTTGAAATACGTACTTGGTGGTTTACAATGACTCAAAATAACCATCAATTTGTAAAAAAATAATTATATGCAATCGAGAACATTTTTCGTGAATATGTCAAATTTTGTCCGTCTTAGCCGAAATTTGTATTTTAGTCTCGTAATATGCGTGAAATATTTAGTGTAAACAAATAGTAAGCCAGAGTTAATGTACAAAATGTTCGTTTTAGCCGTGATTTAGTATTAACCGTGTTCGTAGCAAGAAAGTTCAACCGTAGTTTTATCACCAGGCCAGGGCTTCGTATTTTTCTTTAAACCTTTCGCGGTGCTGTTAAACGCTATATAACACTTTGAACATGTGATTGACGCTAAAGAAATGCACGTTCAATAAATTCTATTGTAAAATAAAAAGTCCTAAAAAAATAAAAACTCTACTTTCTAATTTATCTCATTTTCTTTATGCCCTATTGCCCTCCTGGTGGTAACAATTTCAGATAATATTTTCGCATTGCAGATATCTTCTACATTTGGTCGGTATAACATACACCGAGTGCCAAAATTTTTTAAGACTATGTTTATAAAAAGGAAATAAAAATTAGCAATTATATTTTTTAAGTATTTTTATTCTAAATAAGCTCCTTCGGCTTCAATGCATTTGTTACAGCTTTTTAACAACGATTCGAATGCCTGTTCCAGATCACATTGTGGGACTGCCTCCAAATATCGCTTCGAAGCTGTTTGTGCGCGGTTTGTCAAAGAATTTTTAAAAGTACAGCTGGAACTAAGCTTACAGTGGCGCTATCTGTGATAACGAGCATTCGTGGAACTACGTAACTGTCAGCTGATCCTTAAGTGTTGACAACACCTCAGTTCATTTGCTTGCTTTTTTTTTTACTTTGCTGATATTGACACTATGCAAACAATTTCGATCTGAATTGATTGAAGGCAATCCCACAATGTGAGCTGAAACAGGCATTCGAATCCTTGTTAAACCACTGTAACAAATGTATTGAAGCCAAAAGAGCTTATTTTGAATAAAAATACTAAAACAATTACTAGTTTCTATTTTATTTTATACAAGCGGTACCCGCACGGCTATGCCCGTGTTAAAAAATGAAAAGACCAGTCGATTTGCCATTGTATATATAGCTATCTATAACTTTTTTAAGTGTAAATTATGTTATTTTATCAAAATGCATTCACCATCATTACAAATTAGGCGCTCATGGCAATCAACCAGCGATCCTACACATTTAAGCATTGTTTTTTTACAAAACACATAATAAAAAGTAGAAAAACGAAACAAAACGAAAAAGAAAACATTTAAAAGAAAACGCACTTTGTTTGTTTAGTTCAAGTACCCACACAAAAAGGACGATTACAATCCATTAGAATAGTTTTAATTAATACAGTTTTAATATAATTAAGTTTTTATCTATTATTCATTGATAGCAAAACAGAAAGACGAAATTTTGCAGCATGGTGAAACTAACAGCAGCAAGAAAAGTTTTGAACGCGGAAAAACCTTTCATCTGAGCCTAAATAGGCAAATAACATATTTGCTAATTCACTGGAGAAAATAAATTAAATAAATAAAAATACAAATAATAAGAAGTTGTAATAACAAAAATCGCTATAAAGTATAACATTTCTTTAAAAAACCCTTGTGCATTATTTTAATTCGTTTTAAAAAAAGAATAATCAAAATTCCCCCCCCAAAAAATTAAAAATCGGCTGCTCCACAAAAAATGATAAAAACCTCAAGAAATAAAATATTAATTCGTTAAAAAAGAAAATTATTTTAAGCCAGTCGGCATGGTAACAATCCAAATAAAATTAAAGTTAATTACCGTGAAAAAATAATTTCGAACTACAGGAAAAAACGCTTATAACTTCTTTTAAAGTTAATTTAGAGGCTTCAAATTTTAGCACCAAGAACAAAACTCTTTCCGGGACAGTTTTTTACGCGCTTTTCAACGGTATCAAGCTCTAAAGGATGCAATAATTCTTTCCCATAAAAAACGACTATTTTATGAAACTTTCGGCTATAAATTGCAATAAAAAAAGAACAAATTCGAATTTCAGAAAAAACTCTCCGAGGTGCACACCCCCGTGTTCCAAACTAATTTCGTGCCAAATTTCATGAAAATCCGCTGGACGGTCTGGGCCCTACGCCGGACACAGACAGACAGACAGACACACACACACACACACACACACACATACTTGCTGCTTTATTATTAGTAGAGATACCTACTCTTAAAAATTCTTTGACACGCTGTGTATGTACCAAGTTTCAGTGGTTTATTAGAATAAGCACTATTTAGATCTAAACAGCATAAATTTAATTATAATCACCCTATATTACACCATTTCCCATAATAATGAAAAATACTAAAACCAATAAGTTATCACAAAAGAATGAAATGCATTCATTATCTTACTAAAAATAAAATTGCGGATAATCACAACAATTGCTGGTTAACGTATCGACCATTTTAATACACCGCACCATTAAGAAACGTTGAACCCCAGAAAATAATGACATTCCAAACAAGATTGGGAAATGCTTGCGAATTAATAGATTCGCAAAATACCTCTCGAAATTCATTCAAGCGTTATTTAATTGGATGTGTGACAAATATATTCACGTCCTTCAGATCAAACACAGGATTTTAATGATATTTATTTTGCATTGTTTACTCAAAATATGCTTATTTCGAAAATGATAGTTTCCAATGCCCGAGGAAATGCAGAGAGTAGAAGCCTGTTTGAATATTTGTTTGGATGATGGCGGAAATAAAGAACCTTGTTTTTGTTTTTTAAAGTTATATTCGGCAAATAGGGGAGTTAATTATAACAAATAGTTACTTTGTACAGTAGTATAAAAATGAAAGAATTAAAGTTGAAGTTAGTAGCTTTGGTGATAACGGATTTTAAATGTTTTTAAATTTATGCACACAACATGACGTTAATTTTCATCACTTGCGAATAATTTATGAATTTGTGCAGAATATTTCAAAAATACTTAAAATTTCAAAACGAAATTATGTGCTCAAATATAAAATAAATAAATTAATTAAATTGTGAAAAAAAAAAAAATCTAGCAGTTACATTTTTGTAAACCGCAGTTGTAGTCAAAGAAAATATGAAATTACAAACAAGTTTGTGCGTTCATTCAGAAATGTACCTGTAAGTAATGTAGTATAATTTTTGTTTGTTATCCTAAAGTTTAAAAAAAAAATCGCATTTTTGAAGCATATATATGTTACGGTGAATCTCAGAAATCGGAGAATGTCGACAATCATCGGTGGATGTCGACATACACCAAGTAGAGAATGTCGACAAACATCGGTGGATATCGACATTCACGAACTATCAGACCGGTGATTGCCGACATTCTCCAATTTCGAAAATTCGCCGTGACATGTAAATATATAATAAATTCTTAACAATTGAGGCAGAGAATACAGCACAAGAATAAAGCTGTCAAAATTCCGGTTTCTTGTTCGCTACTACTGGTCCCCGAGTTGAGTTGATTATGACCAGTAAGTGAATGGCAATGCATGTATTCGTAACACTTGCGTTTAGAGTAAAGAATGACGACCTTTAAGCTGTGCTATTGTAACCCACAAAACGTTATCTGAAAATAGGGAAGAACTTATAATTTAACAAATTATTTCCCATTAATAATAGGCTCATTCCTATTTTGAGTAAAATCAGTCAGGAAACAAAAGTTGTTTGTTCTCATTTTCTATAATATATTGGTCAAATTATACATAAGCGTCGTTTAATACAGATAATTTGCAGTAGTAAATCATATTGGGGTACAGTGGCCATTTTTTACTTTTTAAATTTCAACGCCGACAATTCAACTCAGAAAGGAAAGTTTTCGATTTTAATAAGAAAAAAAGAAAAAACAGCGAGAAAAGATAGAAAATAAAAAATAGCTTTCTTCTCTCTCTCTTTCTCTTGGCCTCTTTATAGTCTCCAAAACACACACAAAAAAGGAAGAAAAAGAAAAAATCTAAAAGCTAACTACAATTGAAAACTCGACAAATAAAAACAAAAGATTGATATGGCAAAGAATTTCATTCATACAAGAGTTAGTGTAAAATTGAAATCGCCAAGTTAAAATTCTTATACTAAAAAATAAGGGGTTAAAAATGACGAATGGATGCTAAATTGTAGTCGTCAAATTGAAAATTAGAGTAGCATAATGCGACTGACTACCGCTATTTTTGAACCCCGCCCAAGACCTTCCCGATTTTATATAAATGCACTGCATCGCCAGAACGTAGGGCTGATTATACGGCGCAATTGTTTTGCACAACATTATTAACAACGTCTTTGAAAGTGTAGCGCTTTAATCACATTCCTTTCAAATGATAAATGGCTCCAGTTCCATCAATTATGAAGCAGAAGTCCAATTGAGAGTGAACAATTAACGACGAGAAAGGACTTTGAGGATGGGGCGTTGAAAATCGAAGCCTGATTACTCTTGATGCATTATAGGATTAAATTTAGATTATAGTCTGTGTAATTAAAATCGACGTGTCAAGGTCACCCAACTCTATCTTTTTCCTTTCTGGTCGCCATGGTTTCCGTGCTAGAAACTTTTTCCCCACGTTAGTTTGGCGAACATGACGAGTAAGTTTGTTGTTTTAGCTATAATAATAGACGGATTTAAATCAGATTAATTTCTCAATGTCTAAAATAGATTGCGTCAGATAAAGTATTCTAATAAAGTATTCTAATATTTTGAGCAAAACTAAATCTTACTCTAATATTTTGATCTGTTTCAGAAAGCTATTGTATACCTAACTTATTGTAGTTTATATTTTGTAAATGTTAAAATCTTATCTAAACATTTTACATTTAATTTATGAGAAATTTAATTTCATTTACTTTGTATCAAAATAAATAAATGGAAAATAAATTCCTTCTTATTACTTTTTACAAATTACTCTAATGTTTTGAACCGGAGGCGTAGTAATGCAATTGCCTTAACTGCAGTGCAAAAAAAAAAAAAAGAGTCTGGCGCTGTTATTTTTCTCGCAGTTGCCATGGTAACGAAACAGGAAACGCTACCTTGAAGAGCTTATTTTAGTTACAGAGACTATAATCGTATGCCGTTAGAACATTATAAAAACATGTCGGATTTATTTTCAATTAATTTCAGAACGACAAATAATAGAGCAATTAAAATTTAACAGTCGAATAATGGAGAGAAGTAATGTATAAACTTAAAAACGAAAATTTTGGTTGCTCTAAACCAGTTTCAAAAAATTCCTCAATAAAATTATATATATATATATATATATATATATGTATATGTTAAAACCCGTTTAAGAAGTTTTCCAGGGGACTAAGAGAAAAAACTTATGCGAGAAAACTTCTTAAACTGGTATTGATATGACTGGTATGAACTATGTTTGAAAATGAATTTACTTGATTTTAGTTGAATTTGTGATATTTAGGGATGCTATTATTTGGCAATATATAGAATAGACACCCATATGGGAGCCTCCACAAACATTCCTTTCTCCCCTTATCAGTCATCATTGCTCTCGTGACAACCGACTGACCCTCCCTGCCACCTGTTTTCCTGGAACTTTTGTTGTTGAGAAAAGGGCACCCTTTAAAGAAAAAGCTGACCAAAACAGCTTTTCTAAATCTTCTTCTGATATTTTTTCCCATTATAAATAAGAATAACTGTGCGTAGATTTAAAAAACGTGAAAAAGAAAAGGAAACTTTAGAAGTGTAAAGTGTCATTTGAAAGAAAACAAGAAGTTCCGTCTAGAACTATACGAGCCTACTTTCCCGAATACACCAGTTTCAAATTTATAAACTAGCCATCTCTCTCTCTCTTTCTCGTTTAGCTTAAGTTCTTAATTGCTTCAGATATACCTTTTTCAATGGTTAATACATGTTCATTCACTCATTCATTTATTCAGTCATTCATGCATTTATTCACTCAGTTATTAATTCATTCTTTTGCTTATTGATTTAGTCAGTCATTAATTCAAAAATATTCTTGAAAATCTCAATCAAAAAATTTCGTAGGAAAATAGGCTCCTTAGTTCTGGGTGAATTTTCTATCTGTACATGTTTTACGTCATAAGAGCTTTCCGATAAAGTTTGTTCCAAGCAAATCGGTCCGTTGCATCAGGATTTATACAGTATTGAAATTTCGCCGAAGGCGAAATGTAAATTTTTTTTGAACTGTTCAAAAATGAAAAAAAATTGTTCAAATCAACATTTCACGCCAAGAACTTCTTCCTGTGAGCTTGTTCATTGGAACTTGGATCTTATACTCGGAGTTTACATAATTTGTTTCATTTTCGCCCATAGTCGCTAATGTTAAAAATTTTTGAACTGTTCAAAATTGAACAAAAAATTGTTCAAGTAAAAAAGTAAAATATGGAAATGAGATGTCTTCGCCGAGATCTTTCGAATTCAAAAAGAATTTTTCGAATCGGACAATTCGTTCAAAAGTTATTAGGGGGGGACAGACACACTTTTTCCCCATCTCAAAACCCTACTTTCAAATTTTTTATTTTTCAATCTTTATTTAATTACTTCACTTATTTTTGACTTTTCTTGATTTTTAACGATATTTTCACGATACATTAAGCCTTCTTTCATGCTTTATTATTATTTTTTTTACTTTTACGGGAAAGTAGGCTAAAAATGAACGATTTGATAACGTACATTAAGCGGGAAAAAAAATTAAATCAAAGTTTTTGAAAAGGGTTATTTTAACATTGGGGAGATGGGAATGAAACTGGTATTGAAATTAAAAACTTTTTAAACGGGGAAACTTCTTAAGTGGAAACTTCTTAAACGGGGGTTACTATACACATATATACTAAAGCTCTAAAAATAGCTTTAGCTCTAAATATCGAAATAATATATGAAATATATATTGAAAAAAGTTGTCGGAGAATATGTCGAAAATAAAACGGCACGAATGCATTAATCCAAAAAATATTTTAACTTTTTCGTTTCGATAGCTGCATAAAATGCTTCTATTGCTATGCTAGACGTAAGTAAGCTATTCTTTCTCCAGATAACATAGAATAATTAACGGTTTCCTCTAGGAAAATGTCATTCTAACTGCTTTCTAGAACTTTCTTTCCATTGTCTTTTAATGACTCTTGTCAACCTTCCACAAAGTTTTAATTGGCGTAATTAAAGGTTCTGTTACATCTTCCGCGACATTTTCTTCTTTTGTCCCATTAGGTCGCAAAGATTAAACACGCACATTTCTGTTATTAGTTGCAAAGATAAGATGAATGTAACAGCAACTAACGAGTGGCCGAGGGGGGGGGGGGGATGCCGCTGGATGATTGAAACTGAAATGATTTTTGCATATTTTAACGGAATACGCAATAAAATTTTTTATTCGAAATGGAAAGCTATATGTTATGTTGTTGCTGTTTCTTATGCCACTTGGGTATTCAAGCTTCCCTTCGCAGAGCGACCAGGAATTAAGGCAGTAAGGAGCGCCTTCCGTTTTTATAGATGAGCACCACGACGGTGGAAGTACTGCTCGGCTCATTATGCATTTGGATGACACCAAAAGCGCCACCACAAATACGCCACCTTCTTTTTTTGACCGAAGAGTAAAGGGAAGGGATGTTCTCCAACCTCCGGAACCATC
The DNA here is from genome assembly GCA_038502835.1 of Octonoba sinensis. Classification (NCBI taxonomy): domain Eukaryota; kingdom Metazoa; phylum Arthropoda; class Arachnida; order Araneae; family Uloboridae; genus Octonoba; species Octonoba sinensis. The sequence goes on from CM076603.1 coordinate 29,945,206, forward strand.
GGAACTGCCTCGGGACTTCAGGGTCCACGGATTTTACATGTACGAATCCTCAAGTGCACTTGGTGGGTCTTCTGCGGGTTGGGTATCGAACACCCAATCTTCCGGTCCGACATCCTAACCAATAGGCTACCACGGTCCTATAAGTGTTATTCCGCTACTTACAGTGACGATTAATAGTGACACATCAAAATGTTTTCAAAGTTTTGTATGTATTATGGTATCGTAAAATCAAATTCTTGACTAAGTAATGTGCCTAAAATTTAAGAACGCATTATTTCTAATTAGTACCGGTGAATTTTAATGAAAACTACCAATGCTTTGTGCTAATTCCTAGACGAGGCTCAATTGTGTTTAATCGTTTAATTTCGATCTTAGTTGTGTTATTTCAATTAAAAATCCCGTTGGCATTACCTTTGAGGTAGTTAAAGTTTTTAGAAATAAAAGGTTTGGTTTGCCGTGTGGTTTAAATAAATATTTTTGGCCATAATTATTAAATAGTCTGCGAAAGAGCAGAATTAAAAATTGCGACTACTCTACTCCATTTTAAAAAGCACGATGTTCTATCTTAATGTTTTTATTTATTATCCGATTTTACTTTATGAAACATTTACGGTTTGTAAACACGGGGGATGATGGGAATTAGCCGTTTGGTTTTTGTATGGGACATTTGTTTCTCATATTGCTTCGCACGTAATCACTAGTAATACAATTGAAAGTTTGGGGCCCCAGTGGCTGAGCGGTATTAGAACCAGTTACCGCTGTCTGCCTGCGCGCAGTGAAAGAGGCGTGGGTTCGATTCCCACTTTCCCCTGGGTGTATTTCCTTCTTTGTATTGTAATATTCTATTGTGTTGTCTTGTTCTATCTGTCATATTGGACAAGAGTTTGAGGTATATCCTTGAAAGTAGCAAATAAACTCGAAAATAAATGTGACCAGAAATGTCCGTTTAGAAACAAAGAATTGAAAGCTTAAATTACATAAACATTCCATTGCCTGAATTTTTGGAGCTGTGGAAGCTCAAAATACGGCGAAAATCGTGTCAAAAGAGTTTCACCCTATTTGGTTTGTAGTCTGAAACACAATATGATACAGTTCAACCACGAAGTTTTGACCCTTGGTCGCTTCTGCGCAAGCAGAAAAGGACGAATCCCTTCGATTTCTGGGGAAGTTCCTTGTGCAGCTGCGTTTAAACTTTAGAAACACGCGAATCGAACTGTTTGCTTCTTTGTTTGTTGAAAGCCACCAAATTTATAAACTTCCATAAAACCTCAGATCGAATGAAATAAAGTAGGCTAAAGGAAATCTTATATATAAGCCGCTTAAGTGTCTGTTTGTCGCCGATAGCTTATTAAATGTTTGCGTAACTGTAATGCAGTTGCTATTGTTGTAACACATGTCAAATATACTAATATAATCAAAACGTTTTTCTAGCATTTTGAGTGAGGCATCGCTAGATTTACAATCTAAGTTAAAAATTAATGTAAACGTGAATTTAATTTAATCCTTCTTTCTTTGTTTTAATTTATTCATCGTCTGCGCTTTTTATATATATTAAAGTGGCAGCGCTCTTTTTTACAGTTTCATTAAAACTATTGTTTTGACGATGATTATGTTGGATATGAATAAATATTTTTCACAAACAACTTGATTATATAGTAAATAATATTTTTATTTTACAGATTATTATAACTTAATATTTTTTTCGGTAAGAATATTTTTTTTCCGAAATTATTATATGTTTATTATTTATTCATTAAACTTTACTGTTCTACCTGATAAATATCTCTTTGATTTGATGTGCATTTCCGGTTAGTAGGAGAATCGTATATTTATAATATCTAAAACAGCGGTCATTTCGTATGACCGCCGGGCTTACTACTAAAATGATAACAGAATAAGGCACATTCCTTATATCAGCAGTTTCTCCATTGAACATAAATATATTCTTCTTGAACCCCTGTCAGGAAAAGGTCATTTTTTTTGCCGGGAGAACTGTAGTGCAATAAGTAATCTTTTGGTAAGAGTTGCATCTCTATTTACACACCTATTTTTCTTTTCTTATCTGTTTACTTTTGCAAAAATGAAAGGAAAAAAAATACCGCTGGTGCTATTCAGCGTTACACAATAAGTTAATAAATTCGGAAGGATAAAGAAAGCACGAAGAAGCGAATTACAGTACATTATTTTCCATTCCTCCGAAGCTTTTACGCGGAAAATATTTCATTGATCGAATTATGTTTTCATTTTAAGTGGTTGAATGAATTTTACATTCTTGTCAAAAGAATATTGCTGATTGAATACTTAAGCTAAAAAATTCCCTCATAAATTTATTAAAATATGAAGTTTTTTTCACTTCTTGTTAAATATTTGAAAATTAAATTCAAAAGAATTCACATTTTTTTGAGAAGATGCCATAGATAAGTATTTTTGTCATATTTTAAATAATTCAAAATTTCTTTTAAATTTAAATTTGAATCATAAACATCAAAGAAGTTGGAAAGTAAGAATGCGGTTAACTTTTTTTTTAGCATTGAAGACAATTCTCCGAAAGGGATAAAAGTCTCTAATGCATGGTTTCTATGAGACTAATGAAAAGCTTGTTTGTTAAGGCAAATTAACAATAAATTTTATTCACACATTTTCCCCTTATGTGCTTGCAATTTTCAAAGAGGTAATATTCTGGCCCCTAGCAATGCAGGAAATATTGATTCTTTTCAAATCAATATTATAAAACCAGCTACCTATCATTGAATATTAAAATACATTTCGAGAATGTTGTTATTTAAGGCTAAATATATGAACTTGAGAATATTTATTGTAATGCAGTAAAGTGATAAAAGAATAAACTCGTGGTTGATGAGCTGAAATAAATACTGGGATGTAAACAAAATATAAACTATGGCAAAAAAAAAATTATTATTGTCTTCAGCTTCTTTCATTCTAAATTTCTTTTTAGCCTACTTTTCGTAAAAGTAGAAAAAAAAAACAAGTATGAAAGAAGGCTTAAAGTATCATGACACTATCGGTAAAAATGAAAAAAAAAGAAGAAAAAGTTAAACAATCAAATAAATATTGAAAAGTAAAAAAATTGAAGTTCGAAGTCTGCGCCTTACCACTACGCGCCACCCTATCGACCCGAATTCTTAACTAACGCATTAAAAAAAATCTGAATAAAATGTGGTATTTCAAAGAACAACATTGGGTTCAAAGTTTACTGGAGGATTTTAAAACAACTTAGCTGTCCCCTTTCTTCATTGAAATAAAATTCATTAACCCTTACTGAAATGTAAGGGAAAACAGGTAGAGATGGCGCACAGTTGGAAAGCATAATAAAAACAAACAAACAAAAAGAAAGAAAAACTTTAGTTTTTTCTCAAATTTTTAGCAAAAATCTAAGCTGCAATCCTTTCGAATGCATTTCCATCGCTATTTCTTTGTTAAGCTGTAATTTAAAACGACAGCCGGAATAAAACCAAGACACTGATTTTTTGCTTCTCTCCTTATAGGGCTGGGGGGGGGGGGGGGGATTGCGCACATGGGTGGCTCACACGCATGGGAAAATGGCTTCCGATAATAAGTTGTTGTCGTCGTCGTGCGTCTCCGGGGAGTATGGGTACGCTGCTCCTGAGTCTAACGGGGCCTTTATAGGCAGGAGTCCGATTTCCGCCCCTTATGAGAGACCGTCACTTGGCATTGGTATCCTCAGAGGTTTCGTTTCACTTGGAGGACATTGGAGCCACGACCCATTTAACGTGCACCAGCTCCCTTTAGCGTACACGGACCACAGGGACCAGCCACGAGAGGTTGTCACCCTCCCAAACACTGACCTTAGTCGATGTTGATTCACTTTCGGTGTTCTGCGGGAACCTAGCTTCTACCGACAATTCCACTGCGGGACATGACTTTCGATAGTATGTAGATTATGTTAATAATAACTGCAAGTAAATTGCCATAATCGTTGAAAAAAGTTTTCTTAAAAAGTATCTTTCAGTACTCTCATTGCAGTGAAAATCGGAGGAACAGTAATGAAAATTTAAGGACTGTAAATTTGGAAAGGAAACAATAAAAACGTTGTGTCTTACATTTTCTGATAGAAAACCTATGAATTCAAGTAGACTTTGCTGTTGTGGCTTTTAAAGGTAGAAGAACAAACTTTCTTTAAGGGATCATTCATAAATAATGTCACGCTTCAAGGGAGCGAGGGGGGTTACAAGAAGTGTGACATCATGGGGGCGTGGAACATAGCGTGGCATGTGACAAAGGGGGATAGGGGGGTCCGCTGAAGTATGACATATTGTGACAAGGGGAGGGGGGTTAAATATTTGGGAGAAAAGCGCGACATAATTTATGAACTGCCCCTAAAGCGCTTCTATTTTTCCTTATATAACCAACTGTTATTCTCAATACAAAAGCGGGGATAAACTGTACCTTCCTCCAACAATATCAGCTGCATGCACTTAATGTTTAATTAATGACTTAAGAGTTTGAAGTTGCCGTCGAGTTAACTACAAAATCGGGTATAAAAACCACTCCCTGAACACTAAGGCCGACCGGTGATTAATGCAGTAGTGACGGAAATTGCTACCTTGTTGAAAGCAACGTTTAAATTTATCCAACGCGGTTCGTTTAAGTTAGTTGATGTAGTTTTCATTAACTACAAAACAATAATTTCACTCGTTGAGAAAAGCTTTTCTCAAAGCGATGTATAATGATTGATACGGATTATTTTTTAGGACAAAGTCTGATATTTCGCAACTTTCATTGCGAACGGTTGGGGTTAAAGAACAATTTGGGAAGTTTAAACGTTATTTATATATAAATAGGCAAAAACAAAACAGTTAAGCACACCATTTTCTCCTCTGTCTTTTTCCAACCATTTTTTAAAACCTTTTTTTATATCTATTGACGTGTTTTAGTGCTATTAATAAAAAATAGAAATTTGATTTTATTCCTTCCCTTTTTTTGACATAGATTCGAAGCTTTGTTTTCAGTAATCTTTATTCGTCATAATTTCATAGTACTCCTTTCATCTACAATCTCTTTGTACAATACTCGATACATTTTTTACTATTTATAATTCAAAGAAGAAATGTGAAGGACAAAGCAAAAGAGAAAATGCAATCTATTAATTCAGCGGTCGGCAAGCTAAATTGACTGAAGATCTACTTTTCAAGTTTGGCGATCACCAAGGTCGACTCAGGTGACCGCGGGAGGGGGGGGGGGGGTCATGTCCTATCATGCAATGAACCTCCGGTCCTTGTTAATGTGTGCCTATCCAAAATGTCCTATTAATTGTGTGTCATGTCCTATCATACACAATTAATAGGACATATTGGAACTGCACCTGTCTTCAAATTGTAGCTTAATTATTCTCCGAACAAGTTTTAAAGCTTATAAAATACCTACCTTAAAGTTTTTAAAATAACGTTTGCTTAACACCGTTAACTCGTATCAAAACTATATTTCAGATACTAATCCATAAGTTTTTTTAAATTTGATAAAATACTGTTAGTTTTCGCTTCGCTTAAAAAAACACACACATGCGAAATACCGTTACATACTTCAATTAACTCTCACTGAGAGCATTGTGAATGCGACGACTGACATTTCAGATTATTGGCAAGTTTTTTTAAGTATGGAGAATGGCCTGATAAATTAATAAACATTTTCTGAAAAAAAAAAAAAGTTCGCCTTCTAATTCAAAAGTGAATTAAAAACCCCACCCCCAAATCATATAAACTGAACAAAATGCTGTCGTGATCGATCGAAAATGGGCTTGCGTCGACGGGTGGCCGACCACTGTATTAAATGAATGTCAAAGCAAACTGAACAAAATGCTGTCGTGATCGATCGAAAATGGGCTTGCGTCGACGGGTGGCCGACCACTGTACTAAATGAATGTCAAAGGAAACTGAACAAAATGCTGTCGTGATCGATCGAAAATGGGCTTGCGTCGACGGGTGGCCGACCACTGTATTAAATGAATGTCAAAGCAAATTGAACAAAATGCTGTCGTGATCGATCGAAAATGGGCTTGCGTCGACGGGTGGCCGACCACTGTATTAAATGAATGTCAAAGCAAACTGAACAAAATGCTGTCGTGATCGATCGAAAATGGGCTTGCGTCGACGGGTGGCAGACCACTGTATTAAATGAATGTCAAAGCAAAATGATACAGATCTTAAGGTGACCATTAATCGAATGCCAATATATGTTCATAGTACATAATAAGTCAATCAGATTGTGTGTCCAGCACAGTGGCAAACAAAACAAAATAAAATTTTAAGCTAACAATATCTAATATAATATAGGGGGAGGGAAGAAGTGCAGGAGACACGTTACTTTGCTTCGAATTAGCGTTTCGTAAGTTGTTTCTTGATTTGCATTAACGTTTTGAACTCTTGATTAAATTGAAAGTGAGTGTTTGTATTTAGTTTATTCAATAATAAGAGGGGAGCATGAAAAGTTTTATATCTATTTCCTTTACAGAAGAAGGAGTGCAGAAAGATAAAAGTTATGTATAATACGTGTTACAAATACATTAAATTAAAAAAAAAATTAACTCAGTGGTAATCAGTCTGAGGATAGATTATTGTTAATTGAAGTATTTAAACAAAACAAACTGCTGTCAAACAGAAAAACTAAAATGTCAAAAAGTGGTTTAAGCGTTCGAAACTGAGTATGAAAAATTTAATGAATTACTGTCGAATTTCAACCGCTGGGCGAACTCTAGTACAGTAAAAAGTGTAAAGCTGAAAACCTTTGTAAGCTGACTACCTGTCTAAGTTGACCACTTTTGTCAGGAACTGAATTATCCCTATATTACATAATGTAGAGAAGCCTTTGTAACTTGACCACCTAAGTTGACCACCTGTTTATGTTGACCACTTATGTACGCCAAATTTGGGAGGGAGTATCATGTCTCTGTGTAACTTACAAAGACTTTTATTATGTAAAAGTCTTTGTAAGTTGACCGCCAATTATTACTATATTTATTTGTTTATTTATTTTTGGAAAGATTAAAAAAAAAACAAAACCAAAATGGAATAGCATCTCCAGGATATTTTTATGCTGTAATATTAGACCAGTATTTGTCTGGATGGAAGAAACATCAATATAAAGTTTGCCCAAACCTCTTAGTAAGTTAACCAAATGGGAAAACTACTATGAGGACTCTTTTATTCTTCAAAGAAGTTTCTTCTTTTTTCTTTTTTTTTATCTGTTATAGCCATTTAGAAAAATATATATTTTTAGAAAATCTTTAGCATCATACAAGTAACAGACATATTTAATATGATATTTACCTTAATTTTAACTAAGCACTTTATTTTTCAATTTGTATAGGATACATTGTAAGTCATTCAAGTTAAATTTCTTTAATTATACAGTGAAACCCCGATTTTACGTCCCCCGAATCTACGTTTTTCCCGCATTTTACGTTTTTTTCATCAGGTCCCTGATTTTCCGTATACTAAAAATGTTAATTTAACCCGGATTGTAAGTTTGTTATACATGAAATTTCACGCATTTTACGTTTTCCCTGGAATGTGCAAAAAAAAAAAAAAAAAAAAAAAAATGTTCTAAAATAAGCAATATTTTTCCTTCTGTACTTTTCGTCAGCCGATGAAGATCAACAAAAACAACCGGAAGCACAGCACGTCCCTTCTTTCACTATTGCAATGCAGAGCTTACAACTAGTGAAAGACGATTTTCTTTCTTATAAAGGCCAGGAAAAGAACTTGCAACGTATTTCAATCCTAGAAGATGCTGCATTCACTTTGAAGTCAATGACTAAAAAACAATCCACTATTACGGATTATTTTCAGCCTAAACGCCAGGAATCGCAGCTAAATGCGCTAAAATTATCTTAAAATGGTATGTATAATAATGTTCAGGTAATAGATATTATACCTTTTGAAAGAGTCATCTTTACTACCTTTAGTTTTTTTCTATTTGATTTTTGCATTCTATGTATTTCCCGTATTTTACGTTTTTCCCGTATTTTATGTTTTTCTTGCCCAGTCCCTTGAGGAACGTAAAATCGGGGTTTCACTGTATTTTAGATAATTGTGAAAAAAGAGCTAACCACTATTTTAAAGTAACGTCATTACATGAAGCTATATTTTAATTAGTTATAGATCAATAAAAGCATAGTGTAAGAAATAAGACAAAACAAAAAAAATCTCCACCCTGTCTAAGTTGACCACTAAAGTGCTGCACCGAAAGTGGTCAACTTGCACAGGTTTCACTGTACTTTGAAATATTTATTGTTAAAACGCTTCTTTATTAGTTTCCTGGCTGAAAAATATTTGTGGTGCAAGATTTTTGCTTAGCACATCTGTATCATCATGTCTATTTAGCCTCAACGTGGATGCCGCTTTTTGAGCCACTGCCCCCCGAAAAGCTTTTTGCCTTTCTGAAGTTCTGCAGGGGTTCTTTAGTTGAGGGACACCTCAACACTAAGGATATCTAGGACATGATTAAGAATACCCCTTAGAAGCGGGGTTTGTGTAGCACCATCGCTTTCAGAAAAAGAGCTCTCACTTTTGACGATTCTTCAATCGTCAAGAAAATTTCGTCATTTACAACAATTCTTTCCTCGCGCGATCACGTGACTACAAAATTTCGGCAAAACGTACTACAAAAATTTCGGCAATTTGGCGAAAGTTTTACTCGGAGCATTTTTCACGAAGCCATTTCGTCAAATACGACGAAAGTTTCGTGAGATTTGAGCATGAGTTTCTGAGATTGATGGTGTCCTGATTGGAAACCTTAGCGCACTGGAATGACGTAACAGTGTAGTGCATTGTTGAACTCTTGAAAATTCAAAGATATAGCACAAGAGAAAAATTATTAAAACTATCTCAGGTAAATTCTTCGTAGTTTACAAAACTTAAAATGTAAGATTGACATTAATAACAGTAATAAATGTTGATGGCTTTGGTTTTTGGCGCTTTTCAAGTGATTGGTTAATACTACCAGACATTCAGGGACATGGCTGTTCATATTTGGTACAAAATTTATTGTTCGGAATTGAACTTACCACCCTGAAGAAATCTGTCCAGAGGGAGAAGGGGACGATTAGCTGTTGTCTTTTTAATTGTAGTTGCGTGATTTATAGAGTTTAAAAATCAAACTATATTTACACAATGTGATATTAGTATAGGAATAAATATTTTCTGGAAAAATGACTAAATCCTTTAATGTTACCCAGTTATTCATCATTTTCCCTTATGGTGTCAAGATCTCCCAGAACTAAACTATATGCAAAACTTTTCAGAAAGATCTATAGGAAAATACTTCAAAAAATGTAACTAAACTATAAAATGTATCTGAACCTTTTAGTAAAATTCTTTTAAAAGTTAACAACTTTACACAAGCGGACTTTCTGACACTTATTAATTCCTTTGAGAAGAAAAACGGCAATTAACTTCGTAGGTGCCAAAAATCGTTTCTGGCTGGCTTCCAGACAAACAGCAAACTGTAAGATCTGTTTAATTCTTCTTTTAAAGCATTTTAATTTTTGCCCCTCTTCAACAAAGGGGGAGAGAGTCATTTCCTCAACCTAGAAAGCACAACAATGAAAACCGTTTTATTTTTTCAAGCTAAACGAGGTCAAGTGCTTCCTTTTTTAATTAAAATTGTTTTGAATTGGAGGGTTTTACGTTTAATTGCCTCAAGACGGCGACTCTCAAAACATGGTATCCGCATGCTTACTACTGAGTCCTCGTATTGTTATTATTATTTTTTAACATTATACTTAAATTGATAAAAGGCTCGCTTTTCTAAAAACAGTGGAAACGTGCTTATGAAGGCGAGGCATTACATTCAGGATTTGAGCAAAATACCGTTTGACTGCTGTTTTTGAAATTTTCTCTATGTATAAAATTTTAAGATGATGAAAAGCGTGCATTTTATTATTCTGTTGTTGCCTCGAATCCAAAAATCAGATTAATCTGAGCTCATTATAGATGGATATGTGAGCTGAAATACTTGCTACGGATATTAAGCCAACAGCAAAGAATAATCTGTTCCAACTTGTTTCATACCTCTCCTTAATGTGCTTTGATCATTAAAATCAATTCGGTACGTACATTGTAATTACTTTAAATTACGAGGCAGACATTATAAAAGCATAACTTTTTAGTAAGTCAAAATCAAATCTTACTATTTATGTCTCGTTCAATAAATGTCCGTTAATGCTAGAGACCTTGAGTTGAGTTGTATATTTAACACAAATGATGTCATTGTGCAATTTAAAAAATCAGGTTCTTCTGTATGAAAATAATTTGGAATAGTGGAATAAAAAAGCCAATGATTATGGGAATAAAAGGGCCTGTCACAGTAAAATTCTTCCTATCGGACTACCCTCAAATGCGGAAAACCCCCTTCCAGCTTACAACTTTTAAATTCCCGCTACAAAGCATTGAGCCTCAAAGAACTTCTCCTTTGCGGACACCGAACCTATGAAAGTCAATTTTCTTGTCCAGATGGTATACGCTAGAGGGGTTTTACTTTATTTAAAACCAATAACCTGTTAAGAAATTAACTCCCGAGGAGAAAGGAAATGAGGAAGACCGAGAACAAAGTGGATGCATAAATTGCAACAGTGTTTGAAGGACTTGGGAGTAACCCGTGAGAAGACTATATCGCCGTTCCGGAAGAACAATGAAGTAACTGCAAAAATATGTCAAATGCAAATAATTCCATAGACAATATCAGAAACGCTCCATAGACATCAGAAACGCATTCTTTACACAGGGGAACATGGAAGTAACTGTAGAACGACAGTTTGTGTCTTTTAGAACAACGAACAATTTTTAGAGAAACAATGACGTAACTGCACTTAGGGGTTGAAATTCGGGTGATTAAACCCTAATCTCTGGTAAATGAAAGTAAAGAATATATCCTACATAGTCACTCTGAATATACCATTATTTTTTGTCACTTAAATCCTTTTCAATTATACGTTTTATACAACTGCAAATCGTTTTTTTATTCTCCTGTAAACTAAAGTTTTTGCATTTACGTCACTGTTCTTTCGGAACGGCGATATCTTCAAATATATCTAGATGGTATCAGTTGAGTGAGACAGCCTTGGCTGGGTAACCGGCTGTAGTGCTTGGGAAGAAGAAGAAGAAAACCAACAACGTGCGTGAAAGTCCACGACTAACATTTTGCCGCTGGAGCAATGGATGTGAATCCACTGTTACTTTTGGCAACGCACGATTGAGAATACTATTGTTAGAGAGCAAAAAAAAAAAAAAAAACAAGAAGTTCTGCCTAGAACTTACAAGAGCCTCCTTTCCAGTATATACCAATATCAAATTGATAATATAGTTCTCTTACACTCTCTTTCTCGTTTTGATTTAGTTCTTAATGACTTCAAATATACTTTTTTCAATGGTTTATACATATTCATTTATTCATTCGTTCATTCAGAAATATCCTTATAAATCCATATCAAGTAGTGGAAAAAGAGGTTCGTCTAGTTCTGGATGAACTTCATCTGTACATGTGTTACATCATAACATCTTTCCGATACAGTTTGTTCCAAGCAAATCCGTCGGTTACATCAAGATTTATATAGCATTTAAATTTCCCCGTAGGCGCTAGTGTTAATTTTTTTGAACTGTTCAAAAATGAAAAAAAAAAAAAAAAATCGGAAAATATTTCACGTCAAGAGCTTATTCTAATGTGCTTGTTCACAGGAACTTGGATTTATGCCCAGAGTTTACATAATTTGCTTCATTTCTTCTCCAAGGGACCGTTCATTAAATGATGTCACGTATTTTTCCATTATATTTTACCCCCCTCCCCCCCTTCACAATATGTCACACTTCAGCAGACCCCCTTCCCCCCTTTGTTACATGTCACGCTATGTTGCATAACGCAGGATGTCACACTTCTTGTTACACCCTCCCCTTGTCAAACTTTGTCAATTTCACGAACCCTCATTACCCCCCTCGAAGCGTGACATAATTTATGAATGATCCCCAAATCGTTAATGGTTAGACATTTTTGAACTGTCTAAAATCGAACGAAAAATTGTTCAAATCAAAAAATAATGTATAGAAATTCGCCAAGTTCGACCGATGCAAGAAAAAAAAAAAAACTTTCGAATCGGAGAATTCCTTCAAAAAGATATTAGGGGGCGACAAACAGACTGACAAACAGACATTTTCTCCCCACCTCAAAACCCTGCTTTCAAATATTTAATTTTTCAATATATTTAACTTATTTTTTACTTTTTCTTATTTTTAACGATATTTTTACGATACATTAAGACTTTTCCCACTTTTTATTTTTACTTTTACGGGAAAGTAGGCGAAAAGAAACAAAACAATTAAGCGATCAACTTCTTTAAAAAGTGAAGTAAATATAGGAAGTTTTAAACCCATTTTTATACGTAGAAGATACATTTTACTCAATAGAACACACTTTCAAACCAGAGACTAAACCTCTTAAGCTGAAAGGAATAGTTTGAATGTAGGCTGAAAAATTCCCCCCACATTCCGTTTAATGCGCAAGATAAATGCAAGGTTCTTGGAGGAGTAGACTATGCGTCAGGTTCTGTAATTAGGGTAATTAAATTTTGAATGGAGGTTAAAGAGCGTCATCAAGACGTGAAGGAAATAATGTTTTTACCTTTTCTGCCGTAATTTTCCTAACTTAAAATACCGAAAGAGCTCTTAAGATTATCTTCGTATTTGCTTGTGAACGTTTTGTTGTAAATTATTCTAATATTATTAATCCCTTGAAGCACGGGTTTTAAAAAAAACAGGTAAAACATTATCGAGGTTTTTTTTGACAAAAAATGATATATACTTATAGTATAAATCAGCGGTCCCCCCCTCGCTCAGAAACGCATGCTCAAATCTCACGAAACTTTCGTCGTATCTGACGAAATGGCTTCGGGAAAAATGCTCCGAGTAAACCTTTCGTCAAATTGGCGACATTTGTGTGGTAACTTTTTAAAGTCGCGTGATCGCGTGAGGAAAGAATCGTTATAAATGACGAAATTTTCTTGATTGAAATACGTCGAAAATGAGGATTCTATTTCTGAGAGTGTAATCTTTTTTATTCACGTACCACCATTTTTTTTGCCAAACCTTTTGCGTACCACTGCTAATGTACTTTTATTACAGTAGAGCCTCGGTTATCCGAGCCCTGACTAACCGAGTTCCGGGTTAACCGAGGTACATTTGACCTTGAAAAAAAAACTTTTTTTGTCCGCCGATCGTTAGTCATTAAATTATTTTCTGGTGATATAAAGACCTAGAACAACCGTTAAATAGAAAACAATATATATATACTATATATATAGACTTTTTTAACTGGAACATGTACTCTTCTGATGTGTACATATAAAATTAGATACAGTAAAACCTCTCAATAAGGGACACTAAGAGGACCGGAAATGTTGTCCCTTAAATAGAGGTGTCCCTTCCTCGGAGGTTCATAAATTGATGCATACACATATAGTGTATTGACTAAGTTTAGCTTTTTAATAATAAACATGTATTACCATTTAAGCTTAAATGCAGAAAATGTCTCATGCATACAAAATATAAGTTGAAATTATTTAAATTTAAAATGTTTTCATTGAAAAACTAAAATTTTAGCATAAACGTCGTATTGGCAGAGTTTTAAAGATTACAGAAATGTATTTGAAGTAATCTGCTAGATGGGTTTGTTTCAAAATACGTAATTTGGGCAATACAGTGTAAATTATGTTTATACTTTTCCCAATTCTTGCATAAAAAATTGTTGGTAGCCGGGTGCTGTCTGTCCTTGCTGTACATACATGTATTCCATAGTACAAAACAGGTAAAACCCTTTATACAAGTAGGTTTTGTAAAGGAAACTTTAAAGTACACTTGTTTCTTTGTTCATGCTTCTAGGACTCATCCCAACTTTCAGAAGTTCATTTTTAGAAGAAAAAAAGCTTCAGCTTCCAGTAAATTTTCTTATCTATATAATTTTAATTTTGGAAATTTTTCTCCAAGAATGTCCCTTAAATAGAGTGTCCCTTATTTAGAGGTAAACACATTGCAGTCCCTATTCAAAGGGACTGAGACCAGAAAAAGAGTCCCTTAATTAGAGGTGTCCCTTTTTCGGAGGTGTCCCTTAAGGGAGGTACCACTGTATTTGTATGTATGTATGTAACGTCATTTTTTCATTTCATAATATGCACAGTAAGTGCCTTTTTTTTTACATCTTTGACGACATTTTCATTCATTTCAACCCATGTTTCATTCTCGATTTGGACAGAGTCCGTATTATCCGAGTTTTCGATTATCCGAGGTACCCTCGGTCCACATTACCTCGGATAATCGAGGCTCTACTGTATATAGAATAGAATACTAATAGTTTATAGAACAATACTTCGACGATTAGGTTATTTCAATCTCACCATTTTTTATAGTTAATGCAGAGAAAATCGTTTATTAAAATAAAGTTGTATGTATCAAATAAAATATATGAAATCTATAAAATATATATTTTTATACATACTTCCAAAACAGCATTAGAAATGTATCTTTAAGCACAAAATACTTATGTAAAAAATTTTTAAAAAATGAATGAGAAGGTTGCTGCTGCATGGCAGATACAAAGGAGGTGATATCTCGCTCCGTAGAAGTTAGATTTAACCTCAAATTTGGGTCGACATTTAATTTGCTTCTTTATGTAATTTTAACCGACTACACAAAGGAGGGAGGTTATACATTCATATTATATGCATGTCGTTTTTTTTTTGTTTGTCTGCTTGTCCACTCCTAACTTCACACCGAATGAACCGATTTTCATGATTTTTTTAAAAATCGATCAAGGGTGGTTTCCCATAGGTCCCGTACCTTCGTTTGACCATATTCGATACTTAGAAAAAAAGTTATGGGTAGAAATAGAGTCATTTTTTTGGTTTTTCATCCATAACTTTTGACTAAATGCACCGATTTTGATGATTTTTTCTTTAATAGATAGAGGGCCGTCTAACTCAAATATAGCACATCAATTTGACTACATTCGTTTTTTAGAAAAAACGTTACATGTGAAATATAAGTATTTTTTTATTTTAATTCGAAAGGCTTGACTTGATTTTTCTTTGTTGGGAAAACTATTAATAAATATAAAAGTGATTGTTTAAAAAATGTTTGTTGCCATTGTACTATAATAATAAATGAAATTACAGCAAGATTTTGACTGAAGGCTCCTCTGAGGCAAAAATTAACTCCAATCAGTTTGTTTGCTAAAATCGACTTCAAAACGGAATTTTTTATACAAATCAGTAGTTTTTAGTGTCATTCATTCAAAGATTTGCCTTTTGATATGGATTTTTTAAAAAAATAGAGTATTTATGTAAAAAATGTATTTTCATTAAAAAGAATAAATAAAATAATTTTTGGAAAAAAATAGAACCGACTTCAAATTACAAATTGAGCTAAAAAGTAATAAAATTATAAATTGCGCTAAAAATAAGTAAATTATTTAAACAACATTTATGTGTCTTTTAAACATAATTTTAGAAGTCGGTGCAAAATTAGGATAGATAAAATCTTTTGCAATCATGAATCCAATTACAAATATATATATCTTCGCAGAATTAGCAACAGTTCCAATATGAACCAGCAAATAGTGTAATGGTAATTAGACTCATAATTTTGCGCCGACTTCTAAAACTATGTTTAAAAGTCACATCGATATTGTTTAAATAATTATATTATTTTTCACTTTTTAGCGCAATTTATAATTTGAAGTTGAATCTTTTTTTTTTCCAAAAATTATTTTATTAATAAATATATTTTAAAAGCAGTTTCTGAACAGCAATGCTTTTCTTGACAGTGACGGGAAATCGTTTTTAACTTTGAGCCAACATTCTCCCAACTCTAATCGGGCTAATTCGATTTTCAATCCTGAGTTTTTGTGTTTTAACCTCCTCTCTCTTTTCTTTTGCCTGCACGCGTAATACCTGGAGAGGCTTCGCGTACCACTAGTGGTACACGTACCACAGTTTGGGAACTGCTGGTATAAATTGTTTTGGAAATTTCAGTTGTTCGGGGGTAGGGTAAAAGTTACATAAAAAATGATTATGCAAAGTGCAAACGGATCTGAGAGGAGCATTAAAAGTAAAATGACGCGAGATAAAAGATCGCCTGTGAGAGACACGGGCATGTGCAAAATTGCCGGTAACTTTCGACCGTGTCAGACACGGGCATGTGCAAATTTGCCGGTAACTTTCGATCGTGTCAGACACGGGCATGTGCAAATTTGCCGGTAACTTTCGACCGTGTCAGACACGGGCATGTGCAAATTTGCCGGTAACTTTCGACCGTGTCAGACACGGGCATGTGCAAATTTGCCGGTAACTTTCGACCGTGTCAGACACGGGCATGTGCAAATTTGCCGGTAACTTTCGACCGTGTCAGACACGGGCATGTGCAAATTTGCCGGTAACTTTCGACCGTGTCAGACACGGGCATGTGCAAATTTGCCGGTAACTTTCGACCGTGTCAGACACGGGCATGTGCAAATTTGCCGGTAACTTTCGACCGTGTCAGACACGGTCATGTGCAAATTTGCCGATAACTTTCGACCGTGTCAGACACGGGCAAATGCGTAGTTAACAAAGTAACTTAATTTAGAGAGGCTCTAGTATTTTAAACTTTTCATCGTATAAGATTAAAACAGTACATTACGTAAAAGAAAAAGGAATTGTGTTAGAAGTGTCAACATGGACCTCATGATAAATATAAACTAAATTTTTTGCATGTAGTTGCCACCATTTTCGGGGTTCAGTTGGTATCAAATTGAAAATTTTGCATTTTTTGATATATTTTAAAAATTTTTTTAAGTGCCTGTCTATAAAAATACAGACAGCACCATGTTTTTCAGCATATGAAGTTAACAAACTCATTTACATATGAAGAGTTTATTGCGATTGCTCATTTATCCTGTTTTCATAGAAATGTTCAATCGTAATGAAATTTTGATACGTAAGTGAGGTAACAGTTTTTATGTTCTAAGAAGCATTAACTGTCGATATTTTCTTAGACAAAGAAATAAAAAGTATATCAAAAATGAATAATTTTCAGCTTTACACCAACTAAACACCAAAGTGGTGTTCAGTAACTCCATAAATGGTGGCAACTAAGCGCAAGAATTTTACAAAGTGTATGCACTTAATTTTTCGCTGCATTGTGTCATGACATTTTTGGCAATACAACGGAAAAGTAAACTCTGTACATTTGTTTTCCTTACAATACGACTACTTTAGCAGTGAAAACCTTGCCGGTGGGACCTCGTACTGAGAGTTGATTAATAACTGAGAATTGAGTATCTTACTATTTTTGTCCTGCGGGGCTTTTTTTTCTTTTTTTTTTCTTTCAATGGGGGTGGAGGGGGGGTGGGTGGGAAGTAGCTCGCATGAAAATTTGAAAACGGTACGGTTACTGAGTGTCCTCAAAAGTTTGGCGAACACTGCATTAGAACTTAAAAGGTTTTGCAAAATTTTCCTAAATGTTAAGATTTTGAGATTTACTTATGATTTAGCTTGCATCTTATCCTGCTGAACTTGTTCAGTAGCATAGTTGGCGCAATGGTAAATAATTACAATTCAACAATTAAAAAATTACTTAACGTAAGTTGTATTATTTAATTGTTTTTTCAATATAAAGTCAAAGGTTACAGAGAAAGTATATTTCTCTCTGACTCTAGTGCTATACTAATATTTTAATTTGAAACAATATAGGATCAGTTGGGTAATTGTAAACGCTTTTTCAATGTTTTAACTTTTGATCCTTACCTACCTCTTGAATGAATTCAAAGATGAAATTGTGAGCATTGTAGCCACTACTATACTTCGTGTGAGTAAATGTGTAAAAAAATTTTGACTTTATCACTATTTGTTAGCGAATGAGCTCGTGTTTACAACTACCCCAGTGTGTTTACAATTGCACCAGAGATCCGGGGTAATACTAAACAGTGATTTATTTTTGAATAAGGTTGATGCAAATAGACAATTGTTTCATACACAGTCTGCTTGAAGGCTTCAAAAGTTCCGGAGCAATGATTCTCAATCTGCGCCAATAGGCCGCATGTGGTTCGGTGAGTTATGTTATGAGTCAGCTGAGATCATTTAACGAGAAATATCTTGCAAAAAATCAAGTAATGCTACAAATTTATGTAAAATGTGTCCCGCAGTGGATCAGTCGGTTAAGCTTGGATCCCACAGAACACTGAAAGTGAAGCATATCTGGCCGTGGTCAACGTTTGGGAGCGACCACCTCCTGCGACTAATTACACTGAGACCGAGTGCGCTAAAGGGGGGGGGGGGGTGCACGTAAAATACATGCTCATTTCAAATGTCCACCATGTTAGAAATAATTTCCTTCTGAGGGACCAATCTAGGTGACGATCCCTCATCTGGGAGCAGGTTCAAAATCATTAAGCCCTCTGATCCAAGTGTACTTCATTCTAGCGGAGCTCATTAATAATCAGTAGGAGCTTCATAAATTCATGGTCGCCCTGCAAGGGGGGCTTGGATTTTCAAGTGGAATTAGCAACAACAGCAACAGTTATGTAAAATAGAAAAAGAAATTGTAATTTACATCAAAATATAATACCTATTGTCCCCCCAAAATATTGGAAATAGGATACATTTAAGTGTTTACCCCAGAGTACGAAATGTATGGGGTAATTGCAAACACCCAACTTGCACATGAAAAATAACAGGGAAGATTAGATTCATAACTAAATGTTCTTAGCAGCATTCCATATGGCAAATAAAAATGGTTGAAACCGCTTGCATCGCGTTTGTAGATGAGCTGGAGAGGAAAATGGAAGATCACTAAATTTTGTTAAACAACTTTTTTCACTGTGTCATTTTCAAATGATAGTGAGGCCTCCACAATTGTTTCGAAACTTACGAAACTCTTTTAATGTCTTCCCTATTTTGCCATTTTATCACTCACAAGCAGTTAAGTTTTCAAAACCACCACAAGTGTAGTTATGAAGCTTGTTAACAATTACCCCAGCTGACCCTATACCATTTTTTGTTGCGCCATTCCTTTTTGCGATATGACAGTCAAACTAATTCTGATGAACATTCTGTTATTTTGAACCCTCTCAATGGGATTCTTGTCAAAATTATTTAGAACCGCTTCCTATCATGATCCATGCATTTGCAAAATTAACCAAAAGAAAAAAAAGGAAAGAAAGTAACCAACTACATACTGAAGGGATATATAATTTTTGTTCAAGATAAATTTTCTTTCAAAAAAATTTATATACACAGAGCTTGATGCACCACAAAAAATAAATGAATAAGTAAAGGCTGATTTTTGACTTTAAAGAGACCGATGCATTTAAGTTACAATTATCGCTGCCACCGAAGAAATCGCTAACTGCCGAAAAGCTTCGTAACATCCTAACCATTGTGCTTTAATGACCCTCTTTAACCTCCCTTCAAGATTTAATTAGACTAATTAACAAACCTGATGCATCATCACTCGTTGCAGAAAAGGCCGGCCCATTTATCATCTTTCCGCATGAAATGGAATGTGTGCCTCACTTGAAACACTGAGCGCTCTGGTAAGCCAAGCAACTTGATCCCTTTACTTTGATGTTGCCGGTTTTTTAAAAAAATTATCTTTAAATACCGTCAATGTAGTTTGTTTTTACAAGATTTTATTTTGATTTTTGAAGATATACTCCTTTTCGAGCGATGACAATGAAATTTAATCGGTGAGCGGAAAAGCAGTATTTGTCCAAAAAAAAAAAAAAAAAAACAACTTCAAAATCAATAATAAATAAACATAAAATAAAAATAATAAATAAACATTCTGATAAATATACAAAAATATGAATAATATAATAATGTTATAATAGATAATCTTCACGAAATATTACATTCATATAATTTTGAGGCAAGGCTTTTAATAGGAATAAAAATTTTGATTTTTATCTTGTTATTTATTGTATCTTTCTCTGAAGGTAATGAACACAAAAGCTATTAACAAGAAAAAAGTATTTTTTTAAATAAAAGATGCACGGGACCCTGTACGATACTAAAATAAAAGTCGCAATTCCTTTAAGTGTTACTATTTCCAGGTTGTGCAAATAGCTCTTGCCTCGTTACTTCAACTAAAAAAGGGAAAATATGTTAAAGGAACAATTAAACATTGTTGACAGTTTTCTGTTTGCATCTGGAAGGTCGCCAAAAAATAACTTTTGGCACCTGAACTTACTTTAGAATTTTTATTTTCAAAAGTGATTGATGAAGTGTCGGAGATTAAATAGTCCTACTTCACGCTTTCACGATTTTAAAATACATTATACTAAAGGGTTGAAGACAAGACTTTTGTTTGTACAGAAAGTTTCGATTTAAGGATTGCAAAGAGTAGGTGAAAAACGTTGGTTTTATTGTTTTATTTTGTGCATAAAAACTGTTATGTTTAGATACGAAAAGTTCAAAAGTACATATGTCAACATTTGGCATTTTTTAAATTTTTGATAAAAGTTTGTCTTTTGGTCTTTTATGACTTCTACCAGACTGCGTGGCGTTATCAGATGATCGCAAAAGTTATAACGAAATATTATAAACTGACATGACATTATCGCAGCAAATTTCCTTGACGAAAGTAATGACGAACTACCAAAATTATGTGACATTCGTAGCAACTGTATTGCGAAACTGTAAAAAAAAGTTTAATGAAGTTTTAAAAAATAATCTTGTTTCCTTGGTTCTAGTTTATTAAGCGATCGAAACTTATGTGCTAGATCAGAAATTTACATTCTGTAGTTTTTACAATTTTTAGTGGCAAATGTACTCAAAATACCCCCTCTAAATTACCATACTTGAGCATAAGTTAGTATCAATAAGAACATCTTAATCCCTTTTACTGCTTGCACTTCTTTCCTGCACAGTATAAAGCAAAGATTTATGCCATGTAATTCCTAAGTCTCTCAACAGATGGCATACGCTATTTTCGCAGCTCTTTTCGGCGTTGTACCATACCGTAGCTCTTTTTGACTGTGTAACATATCGCAGCTCTTTTTGGCTGTGTACCATACTGCAGCTCTTTCTGACTGTGTACCATATCGCAGCTCTTTTTGAATTTGTACCTTATCACAGCTCTTTTTGACTTTGTACCTTATCGCAGCTCTTTTTGACTTTGCACCTTATCGCTGCTCTTTGACTGTACCATAGCGCAGCTCTTTTTGACTGTGTACCATATTGCAGCTCTTTTTGACTGTGTACCATATCGCAGCTCTTTGCACTGTGTACCATATCGCAGCTCTTTTTGACTGTGTACCATATCGCAGCTCTTTTTGACTGTGTACCATATCATCCCTACGCGCAGTTTCAAAATATATACTCAAATATGAGTCTCACAAAAAAAAAAAAAACTGCCATATTCGTCCCGGCCTGCAGAAAGGAATTAAATTTTAGAGAATGAATAATTTGTACCATTTCAGCATTCCATGTTGCAGGTATAAATCATTCGGTTTCTTTGAAAAACTGAAATTGATGTCGTGTACCAATATTTCTTGTTTGTACTGTTTTTTGACATATTTTGTGATGACAGAAAGATGAAAATTAAATTCCAAAATGTCCTTAACTTTCCAAGATTACATTTTACAGAGCATTTAAGAAATTATACTTGACTTATGGCAATGCAAAATGTAGTTGAAGGATGAATTACTTTTGCCAATAACTAACACAGACTTTATTCAGAAGATCTAACTATAAAATGTTCCTTGAAAAATCCATCGTGGCATAGTAAAGAATACAAGACTCTGTTCATGTAAATCATGTACTGGCATTTTTTTTCATCAGAAATGATGATATTAATATAGAAAAAAGCTTTTTATCTTGTTGATGTGTTGACGCAACAAAAACGTGTTTTCATAAATATCAGAGAAAAAAAGGTTTTCATCATACAGCTTTTAACAACAAATTGCAATAAAATACAGCTGCTTATTTCGAAACATTAGAAAACAATTTAATGCATCGGTTACAAATGACTTTTTGATGCTTTGCTTGATTCAATTTCGAGAGAATCTTCATCGGAAAACTGATTTTTGCATTTTTTCCCCACAAAAAAACTAAATATAAGAGTATTATAGTGGTGCGTTTTTGTGATGAATCGATTCCAAAATTAGTTTATTGTTTGTACTGTCAACAGTTACTTCTTTTTCACTAGGTTTTCGTTTTTCCAAAATAAACAAAGTTGAGTGACATACACGAACTGATTGACAAAAATGCAGAAAAGTTACGGGAATGAAAGGTTGACACTTCAGAGGTCTTTGATTAATTTAAATTATGCTTAATTTAAATCATGATTGTAATCGCGATTTACATCAAGTGATTAAAAAACTTGAGTTAAATCACCTTTGAATTTTTTTTTAAAATTCATATTTCAGTTTTAGAAAGTGTAGTTCTAAGCATATAATATGTTGCATTTACAACCCATGCTTCAAATAATGGAAAGCTGTTCTTAATGGAATGTTCTTCTGCCTGTGTGTGTGTAACATGTTTCAACCCTTTTGAACCATTTTCTTTTT
Source organism: Octonoba sinensis (assembly GCA_038502835.1). Classification (NCBI taxonomy): domain Eukaryota; kingdom Metazoa; phylum Arthropoda; class Arachnida; order Araneae; family Uloboridae; genus Octonoba; species Octonoba sinensis. The sequence continues at coordinate 29,967,772 of CM076603.1, forward strand.
ACAACCATTACCTTTTTATTCAAACATTTTTACACCAAAGAGTTTCATTCAACCATTTATGTTGCCATTCATAATAATCATGATCCACTAAGTGTTTTTTAATAACACAGTAAAAGATTTTTCAACAGCCGATCCATGGAACGCAATCCTCCATTAACCGAACACATTTTCCCTTGTAAGCAATAAGTTGCGCAGTTAAAGCCCAATTTTATTTTAGAAATAAAAGAATTCAAATTAAATTTGCTATTTTTTTTTCTGCGACTGTACTATTATTATTGGTACCTCAACTGCTAAATGCCATTTGGGTCATAAATTTGTCGAAATTGTGTGCGCCGAAAGCAAGTTCTTAATAACTACAACAAACGTTTTGTTCTGTAAGTGAGAGCCATAGTATCTTAAGTCCATTTTTTCGAGTTTTTGCGAGTTTGCACTTGATGGACATACAGAGTATCGACAACAAACCCTCTAGCTTCATGAGGGTTCAGAGGTGCTAAAGCTCCCATTGGACATTTTTATTCTAAGGTTCGCACGGAAGAGTCTTGTCTTATTGTACTATACATGTTTTTTGACGTGGATACGTCTTTAAATTTGCTACCATACGGTAGCAATCCAAAAAAATCTAATGATAATAAAATCGGGGGATACAGTTTGGCGTTGTAGTTCGAATCTATCTTCTAAATCATAAATTAAATTATACCATTGGATAACTAAAGGATAAAGGAATTCATTACGATAAGCGAGAACAGTGACGCATCACGAGGGGTAAGGAGCGAAGCGCCGCCATTTTGAGGTTATTTTTGCTGCGTATCGAAATTTGCAATCAGTACAGCTTTTGACTCATAGAAGCTACGATGTTCGTTTAAGTTTTTATCATTAGCTGTCGTCAAAATCTATCGACTGAATATAAAACATTAGTTTAAAGTAGTGACTGTGAATATAATAAGGTCGTGGAATAAAAAAATAAATGAAAATATATCGATAATGTCGGCTTATACGCGTCGAAAAGCCAAAACTAGAAAGTTATTAATTAATAAAGTTATATTGTAACACAATAATTATTTGTTTCCTTGCTTTTATTATAAATACGTAAATAAAAATATTTCAGTTAAAATATAAAACCCCTTTACATAAACGCATTCACGACAACACACGGCCGTGTCCATGACACAGCCATACCCCACATTTTTTATAACTTAAAACTAATTAAATTAAAATTTAAACTAAAGCTGCTGTTAATAGGACAAAAGATTAAAAAGACGATAAGCAAGTCATAAATTTAAAAGCACAATATTAGGGTTTTAATAAATAAAAAAAAACATTGCTAAAACTGTTATTTGTTCTTTTAAAATGGGTTGTGTATATTGGTTTCTAACCATTGCAGACCTCCTGCGTTTCCAGAGATTGATACCAGTTCTTTCAGCGGCACCACAATGAGTGCGGTAATATTGCCGCAATTTAGACGATCAGCTTCTCCCTAGATGGCAGCACTTGAGTTCTAATTGATGCAACCTGCACTAGAAATTTAATTTAGCCGAGAGTACAAGTCAATCAGATACTCAAGGGATCTTTAACATGCCGCATAATCATGACGATTTTCTGCATCTTGAAAAAATCTACCGACTTGGGCCAGGTTTGGTCCTGCGAACTTGAGCGTACGAGGATTGCGCCTTACCAGTGTACGCCACCCTGCCGGCAAAACTCATCGCAAAAACTAGAAAAAAGGATTGAAGATACTATGGCTCTCAGGTACAGAATTTCAGAAGGATTTCTTTAGTTGCATGATGGATCACTTATAATGACGCAATAAAGAGTAAAAATTAGTCAATAAGAGGGTAGGATTGTTAAATTATATACAACCAATGATGTACGCTGAAATATTTCGTGGCCATCACCCATTGCTATCGCTGTTGGTGTGAATGTACCATTGCAGTAATGATTCGCATACGATTGATGAGATGCAAAGTAATATCATTAAAGCAATATCAGACATCAATTCTCGACCATTTCGTACATTTGTGACGAACTTGGGGAAAATGGCATGGTTGTGCATCAAGACAAAGCTAGCATTTGCAAAAGTTATTTTAAAGTTATATTTTTTGGTATTTGCTATGATTATACTTATTGATTTATGGTTATATAAATCCTTGACTAATGATGTAGCAAAGTTTTGTGTACTATAAAGTTATATTTTCCGGTATTTGTCAGAATTATATTTAACTATGTTTTTACAGCAAACTTATATTTTTTTGTCATTTGCCATGTAATTTTTACATAACAAATGTCAAACTAATTTAATAAATTATTCAAGTTAAAAAGTATTATATATTTAAGTTTGTGTTTGCTTTAAAAATTTAAGAAGTTTATGTTTGATGAAAAATTTATTAAACAAATTAAATTTAAATTTTTATTTACTGAATCATTAGTGAAAGACTTAGTAAATTCAGAGTTTTTTGCATTATACTTGAACAAAAATACTTCGATCTCAAAAGAAAACACTTTTAACAAGATCTTTTAAAATGTTATAATTCTCAAAAATGTTTTTTTTTTTTTTTTGCTATGCTAAAAAGAATCGCTTTTTATTATGAAGTGTCATTAAAAAGTCACACAGACTTGAAAACACTTGTAATCCATTGAGAAAATAATGTATTAAAATTTGTACATAAAAAAATTCTCGCCACAATAACCATCTTTTTCTGCTGGATTATTTACTGTTTTTTAGTTTAAGGAGGAAAAAAAATGCAATCTAATGTTTTAAAATTTTTTTCAAGGGAACTGTTATTGATTGTTGTAACATAAAAGCGCTCGAGGATTGTTTTAATAATAAACGAAACTAAAGATTCCTTCATAATATTGATTTAAAGAAAACCAATTAATACACCTCCGAGCGATGCACAAAGAATCGGGTTTTAAAAACCCAATATTTATGAATTGAAAACGTGTAAATAAATTTTCGTGCCGTGTAATTGATCGCCATTAACATTTTAAGAACCCTTACGAGAACCATCCAACATGAACTTAACAAATTGACTGATGCAATATAGAAATGCTTTTAAGCGATAATTAAAAATTCTATCAAAAGAAAAACCTTTTATGAAAGAAATGTTTCTGTTTAGTTGATTGATTAAAAAGATTCAGTTGAAGAAAGAAATGTAAAATCAATGTAATCTAGTTTTTTAACTTTTATTAAACTAATGGAAAGCTTTTCAAATCAAGAAGATCAAGACTGAATCGACTCAGGAAATATTGATTTGTCTCTTTGTTCTATGTGTCTTATTTTTTTCAATACTACCAATACAAGTTACATTTTTTTAGTTAATAATAATATTTTTACAACTCTACAGAAGTACAAAAGAATTTCTCGAGTCAAAAAGCGTCTTCTAAATTCTTATTTGAAAATGAATTTGTGTTTTGGAAGCGTAAAGACATGACTTTAGGCACCATTGTAACAAGCATTATTTTAACATATGCTTTCAAATGTTTTTGCTTCTTGAACAGTGGTTCCCAACCCACAGATGTCTGCGGACTACTTAGCCTGAAAGTGAATTACCACGGATCCCATTCTTACATCTTACCAGTTGTAACCAATTTCAAAGGTGATTAAATACAAAAATTTACAAACATTTTCCAAAAGCAAACCATTATTATTAATTTAGATACTATTATAATTGAAAATGATACAGATCGTAGGTTACATTGTATATCGCAAAAAGTAAGAAATAGTGTAATTGTAAATTGTCTTTTAATGGAATAAGGAGTGTAAAATTTACTTAGTCGAAAATTACAATGAAAATTAACCTCATTTTTTTCAATGTGACTTTGCACGTTTTTTTTTTATTTTTTGAAAACTTCATAAATTCTTGGACTTAGGCTCTTGCTAAGAGCTTCTTTCAAATCACATCTTGCACTTAGCCGATTTCTTATCTTGATTTTAATTAATAAAGTAAGGAATAACTTAATAAATATCTGACATCGATCAGGATGAATGTATTATGCAATCTAGTTCAACATAATTTTAATTTATTTACGGAAAAATACTATATATTTTAAATAAGTAGCCACCGAATTCTCTCGTGGACCACCGGTTGGAAAACCATATTCTAGAAGGAACAGCTGTTATAAGTGTGAACCAACTTAGAAAGATATATTACTGTACATTATTTTTGGAAACATCATAGAACTGCGAAGTTATATTTTTGGATTTTCATTTTAACGTACAAATTTACTGCCTAAAATGAAAACTAATATTTCAATTAAAAATGAGTAAAAGCAACCATAAAGGCAGCAAAAACAAAAGGTTAAAAAGGGCAGACCGGTTTTAAGGGAATCAGCCCCCTTCGTCAGAATGGGAAGACAAAGGGAGCTGATTGCCTTGAAACCGGTCTGCCACTTTCAGCCTTTTTACGTGGCTTTCACTCATTTAGAATATACAGTCCACGCTCGATATAACGACCCTCTCCGTCCCACAGAAAAGGTCTTTATAACGAGTGGTCGCTATAAAGGATAGAACTTAGTTTTAAAATATATATGCATGTAACATCACCGTTACAGCATTTCATTTTCTCGAATGTCCGTCTATGAAGCTATCGTATAAAACAGTGGTGACCATAGTCCAGTTATCATTGGTTTATTTGAGTTTCATCATTGGAAATACACATTCAACACAATACAAAGACGAACACCAACATCAACGTTGTTACAAGAATATTTACATCAGGAATCAACACCGTTCTATATACAAAATTTACATGGTGAATTCCCGCGCGAAAAGCTTGCGAGAGCCTTTTATACTGTCTCGAGCTACATGTCACGTGATGACGCTCAGATTTTTCTATTTGTTCTTCTGCAAAACTATTTTTAGTTCACATTACATAACCTTTCCCGCGTTAGTTTCCCGGGCTGGGGGACATATAAAAAATATCTATCTTTCAAAAACGAAACAGAATTTAAAAAGGGGTCTAAAAAAGTTAATTAGTTTTCAATGTTATATGCATATAAGAGCTAGACGCCTCTTATTTCGGAGAACCGACCCTTGGAAAGCCACGTGATTCAAACGACAAACTATCAATACATCTGTCAACTGAACACCTTTTCCTGAGAAATCTGGGGCGAGTGGTAATCACTTATTAACTTAGAATTCACAGGGATAAAGTTGGGGCTTTTACAACCGGTCGTTATAATGGAATAGTCTTTATAATGTGTGGTCGTTATAACGAGCGTCGACTGTATATTCCCTCAGAAACGCACGCTCAAATGTCACGAAACTTTCGTCGTATTTGACAAAATGGCTTCGTGAAAAATACTCAGAGTAAACCTTTCGTCAAATTGACGATATTTGTGTAGTAACTTTTCAAAGTAACGTGCTCGCGTAAGAAAAGAATCGTTGTAAATGGCGAAGTTTTCTTGATGATTGAAGAATCTTCAAAAGTGAGAATCTATTTCTGAGAGTTTGAGCAAAGTGGATATCTTTCTTTTAATAATATTTCAATGCCAAGTCTTAGTATAAAATAAATAATTCTCTCTCAATGTAACTGCCTCTTTTAAAATGAATTTCCAATTTGATTGATTTTGAAAAATTCAATTTATCGTAACTAATTCACTTTGCCCCACATTTCCCTACATATGATAATATTTATTTCTATTGTACCTTGATGTAATAAATATGTTGTGAAGCTGAGAAATCTCTGTCGATGACAATGCCGTTAATGACATTGAAGCTACATTTTAAAATATAGTACATTGGTAAATATAATTTACTCATTGTAGTTACTGCATTTAGTAATAAATATAGTTACTATATTTGGTAAATATAGTTTAAATATTATAAATTATTTACAACTACTCCTGTTACTTTTTTAGAGTATCTTGAGCAAAAAATTGTCATTGAATCAGTGGTTGCAATACCGTTGATAGCGAGCTGGCAGTAGTTTGCGGGGAAGTTTTCAATAAATCGTGGTCGTACTCAGGTGGTTAGATAGACCGCACATTATTACACCAATAACTGTTAGTCATTTTCCGCCTATCATAGCGTTGAATAGCGGATAGCTCAAAAAGAAACAGATGGATACTTTTCTTTTAAACATGAAGTACCAGCGGATCATCTGCGGGCTACAAGTTCAACAATCAGACTTGAGAATAATTGCTTGATATAAACAAACGAAAGTGTTGCCACTCCAAAGAATCAGAAATTAAAAATGGAGTTACGAATGGAAATATTTTTTTTTAGAAATAGAAATTAATTTGTTAAAGTCCGTGAGTTAAGATAATAAATGGAATATTATGCTATTTTTGCTAATCATTAAACAAATTTCTAAATATCGTTTTGCCATAGTTTTTTTTATAGTGAAATACATTTATGGATATTAAAAGGCGATACCTGTCCCAATATGGTAGCCCACTCGTGTTTTTAGCGCACAACAAATAACTGGAGTAACAATTTTCTTTCTTTTATTTTCCAATATCTTTTCTTTTTTCGTAGCTTTTAGCTGAATTTCATAACGGTACAGTTTGTTTAATGTCTTCACAACTTTAGCGACCACTGCATTAAGTAATCAGAATAAATGCGTTTTTAAAAAGATTTATCCATGGAACATAAAATTTAAAACTTAGAGAAAATAACCCATAATCGTGTGTTTTGCGCTATCTATGAAATAGTTACTAACTAGAAAGTTGGATGGTGTGAAATACTAATGCCACTAATAATATGTTTCAAACTATAGCATTTCTGTTAAAGTTTCGAAATAAGTATTTTTGCACACGGTAAAAGAGGCTAAAGAAATAATAGGTATCTAAAGACATACTTTAACATACACTAAACTTTCTTTCATGAATTGTTACTTTTCCTTTACCTATCAGTCAAATTTATATCATATTGATCATAGATTTTAAAAAATATCTATTAGAATTAGTGTTCGCAAATGTTCTCTACATTCAATAGAGTCCCCAGGAAATGAGCTTGAGGGACGTACTTGCTGAAGGTAATATCGGTATTTCTAGACTACGGTTCCTCTAGAACAGGGCTTCTCAACGGAGCCATATGGCCCCTCTGGGGGCCACTTCAAAAATCTAAGGGGTCACAGGAAAAAATATGAAATTAGAGGAGCCAAGAGCCTCGGTAAAATATTCCATATAATTTTGGAATCCTTAATTCTTGATACTATTTGCAAAATCAATGTGTGTTTTCCTACAATATGGTAAGATAAACTTTTAAAACTCTCATGAAGAAACCCGAAAATCATCAACAAGCAAAAGTGGGGAAAAATTTTCAAGTGCACATTTAATTTTAATTCAAGAAAAAATTGTACAGAAATTCCCATATTTTCTGGAGTTTTGTTTACGGAGCTTTTCACTACTGCAGAATTTGCCTGATTTTTTTGTTGATGTTAAGATTGGGCTCTTTTTCTCCATGATTGATTAATGTGGTCTTTTCCTTAGTTTTTTAGGCTTCAATGTGTCAAATTTTCTCAGAGTTATTATTTCACTGTAAGGTTACAGTTAGAATGATCCCAGAGTACTATTGTTTTGTCATATAGCTTCGGTTTCTTAAATTGAATAAATAGCTCTTTCTATCTCTGACGCAATTTTTTTTACAACTCTGGATTTTGTTGAATCGAAATTAGTCAGGCGTATCTTTTGTAGATTATTTTTATAAACTAAAAGATGGTTTTATCAATTTTTATGCATAAATTAATAGCAAATACACGCACGCACACATGTATAAATATATACAGATATGTATATCAGGGGACTACGTAAAAATTTGGTAACAATAAATAAGGGGGCAGCAAGTAAAAAAAGGTTGAGAACACCTGCTCTAGAAATCAAGTCTTGATTACGTACTAGTTCAACTTAAAGTACAAAACTATTGGTAACTTTAAACATTGGTGATTAGCAATGCAGTGTCTTATCTTTTGATACCATATGGAATTTATAGTTACTGTTTAGTCATTTTAACAGTTATTTATGGCACCATTAACGCCGGTCGGGCAACTTTCAAGAAAACGGTCATAAAAGTGCCTATTTTTTTATCCCTGAAAATTATGTAAAAATATGCGTATAAACTATATATATATATATTCATGTTTAATTTTTTATTTGTTTTTATTTTGAAACTTTAAACACTCCAGCCCGGAAATATCACGGGAGCGAGAAATAGAAGGCGAAACCTCAGCCCGTCATTTTCACGGGAGCTAGAGGAAAGGGGTTAAGCAGTTTTGTTTTTATGAAGTTATTCAATTTTTCAGGAAGATATATTTTTTAATATTCACTATCAGTATTGGTTCTAAAAAATATTTTCAAGGACTATTAGACATATGTTAGAGTTCCTAGATTATCAGTTATCTAGGCTACGTCTCTCCGTTAGTAAGACATTTGGGAAACGCTAATCGATAATCAGGTGTAAGAATTTTAACGATTCGTTTTCGCGTGTGCGTTCGGTATGTATGGAAGCAGTTTAGGGTACTTACTGATCTATTTCTTAACAACATTTTGTGTAAATCATTAAAATCAGGCTCGGAACATCTTTGAAATGTTACGCAATATACGATTCAAGAAATCTCTATAAATGAAACCATTTTCTTAAATGTGGATGCATTGCATGGCACAAACAACAAAGTTTGCACAAACATTACGTTAATAACAATGCAATCGGTAATGATAATGACAGACAGCAAAACTTATAATTCCATAAAACATCTTCAACATAAACGCACAGTTAAAAAAAACCTTAATTTTCAGAGTGCTTTTTGACTGATTTTAACGGAAGATTTCCGTAGTGCTTCAATACACGGTTTTTCTTCCATAAACGGAAATATCACGTCCTGAAAATACAAGAACGGAACTTTTCCATTTTACGGTTGCTGTTATTTCACAACCTGATTTGGATTAAAGGAGAAAAAAAAGAAATTTAACTTCTGTCACATCAAGGAAAATATTATCAGAAACGGAATATTTCCGGCAACTCTGCTGCCGTACTTTTTCCGTAATTGTTTTTACAGTGCGCTTTTTTAGGGAACAAAGAACAACGTGTTTGGCACAAATACCCCCTTCCATATACATTATAGTCCTTTCGAATTTATAGGTCGTTGATGCGTCATTTTTTTTAAAGTGCTTTTCCGATTAAAAAAATGCTTTTAATTTCTATGAAATTTATTCAAGTTTCGCCACTATCTTAAAACATAAGATTGTTAGCTACCTAAACAAACATTCAGGTTACTTAGTTGATGAACTCTCATTCTGAAAAGGGGTGAATCGACAGAGCTCGCTTTGGGGATGATTTACACCCGTGCTGATCAATAACATGAAGCAGAGCGCACGCTTTCACGCGCGGGACTCTCAGTACTTCACACAGCAATATGTAAAACAGAGTATCTTCTGATCTTATATATAAGCGCCTTATTCTGTCTGTCTGTGTGTCTGTCCGCTATAGGATCCTAAGCCGTTTTACCGATCGGGACCACATTCGGCACGGTTAATGTTCACGACCCGAGAAACGCATCGCCGCAAAAATGAAAGTTGTGACTCAATTAGTTTTTTTTTAATTAATTTTTTAAAATTTTTCAATGCTTTTTTTGACCCGTTTTATTTTATTTTTGCATTGTTGCTGTCGTTTCCAACCGTATAATTACAGTTGCCGTGTGAACAAACAAATCAATGCAGTTGCCATTTAACAAATGTAACGAATATACTAATAATAATCGAAAAGTTCATCTAGCATATTGAGTGAGGCTTCGCTGTATTTCAATCTCCGTTAAAAATTAATGTATACGCGAATTTAATTTCATCCTTTCTTTCGTTTAAATTTATTTATTTATCGTCTGCCCTTTTCATATTTTCTTATTAGAGTGGCAGCGCTTTTTTCCCTCAGTTTTGTTAAAACTGTTGTTTTGAAAAGCATAATAAAAGTTTCAATACGTTTTTTGGATGGTAAATATATATATATATTTCACAAACAATTTGATTATATAGTAAATAAATGTATAGTAGTGTGGGGCAGTAAGCAAAGGAGCGTCTTCGCCGCCTGACCTGGGTAATTCAGTTTGAATTAGAAGACACCTTTGCACAAATCATTTAAAATACAATTTATAATATCTAGAACAGCGGTCATTTCGTATGACTGCCGAGAGTACTAGTATATATATATATAGGCTGCTTATTCTGTTCGTCTGTCCACTATAGAATCCCAGGCCGTTTTACCGATCGGGACCCCATTCGGCACGGTTAATATTTACGACCCGAGAAACGCATCGCTGCAAAAAGGAAAGTTGTGACTCAATTAGTTTTTTAAATTATTTTTTTTTTACATTTTTCAATGATTTTTTTTACCCGCTTTATTTTATTTTTGCATTGTTGCCGTCGTTTTCAACAGTATAATTACAGTTGCCGTGTGAACTAACAAATCAATGCAGTTGCCATTGTTACTGTAACAAATGGATATATATAACAAATATACTAATAATAATCCAAACGTTTATCTAGCATATTAAGTGAGGCTTCGCTGTATTTTTAATTTCCGTTAAAAAATAATCTATACGCGAATTTAATTCAATCCTCTCTGTCTTTTTAATTTATTTATTTATCGTCTGCGCTTTTTTTATTTCTCTTATTAGAGTGGCAGCGATTTTTTCCCAGTTTTGTTTCGAAAAGCATAATAAAATTTTCAATAAGTTCCTTGGATGGTAAATATATATTTTTCACAAACAATTTGATTATATAATAAATAAATATATTGTAGTGTGGGGCAGAACATCTAGAACAGCGGTCATTTCGGATGACCGCCGGGCTTACTAGTATAATAATAATACTCTGTTAACCAGCTTAGTTGGGCAATTTAAAAGTGCAATATACAATTTAAAAGAGTGGTGGTGTGATGATGTAGTACAGTTACTTGGAGAGTTACATACCAGTTACCAAGCCCTAGTAAAGAAGTCTGTGATCCGTTTTTGCTGCAGATGAGAAACCCGACACTTCCCGAATAGTGCGGGGAGAAAAGGATTGCACGAAAAAATTCATTCGAATACCGCAGCACCTGTCCACATAACTAGCGCTCTAAAAGCTATTTCGTTTTCTTTGAATTTTGAAATTCTGGGCCGGATGAAGCGAAGACCGGTTAATCCGGAGCCGGTTAAGAGAGGTTATACTGTAACAGCAACGGAAGAAATATGGGCCGGATAAAGCGAAGGCCGGTTAATCCGGAGCCGGTTAAGAGAGGTTCTACTGTACCAGAAACATTTGAAGTCAACTTCAAATGTTAATAAAAACCAATTTTATACCAGGGAATAATTCGTCCTGACAGCAAAAACAACATTGATTCAAACCGATGACGCATTTGGCTTGGAGGTGAGTTAACCCTTTAACGGTAGCGTAATTTTGATGAAAAATGTCAAGAAAATTCAGGGCCTGGCTAACGTAAGTCACATTATCACTACTTTACACGTGAGGGTAAAAACTGAAAAGAGTGATTCCGTTGCTTAGAATTCGATTTATAATTGTAATGTTACATTGTTATAGATAGCAGATGGGAACATGTCTCGGTTGAAAAAAATCTAATATTAGGTAATAAATATAAAACTCATCGTTAAAATGAGTTTGTTACCATTAAGCAGTAATATTTAAAGCAATTTCAATAAGAGTTTGAGTGAAGGCTTCTCTGAAACAATGGAATGAAAAATGAGAATAGTATGGAAGCAAACACTTAAGCTTTATTCAACTGCCACTCAACTTAGTACGGAATTGGCAAAAGTACAAGCGGCTACATGTATGAGCGCAATATTGGAGGCAATTCACCCCAAGAGGGACTCGTGAGGGATCATCGTTGTCACGTGATATCCGTTCTTTGTTTACTAAGATTTTCAATTGAGTTCTACGTGGAGTTCACTAGGTAAAATTAGTTATCTTAAAATTAATTAGACTATCGTCACAGCTTTTTCTGATTATAACCCAGTATTTACATTTAATTTAATCATTATAAAAGAAATTTATTAATTATTACAATAGTTATAGTGTTGTATTTAGTGTTAATGTTATGTAAAGTAGAAGAATTTTATTTAGGCCTAGCTTTTAATTAGATTTGTCGAACTCGATGTAAAGCGATGGCCTACGGCTTCCTTTGTTTACATTGCTTTCATCGGTGCCACGTGACCAATGACGTTGCTTGAATTGTCTTCATTGGTTCTGCGGCGACAAGGATATACTATACGTTTGCTCTAAGTGAGGATGACCAACATAATATCGACGTTATTATCGCCAAATTTGATGAATAATACTTATATAATAATGTAAATAGGATAGTATTTTTAATACTAAATTTAAATATTACGGTCGAATTTCGACTCTTGGGTGAATTCTAGTATATATCCATCTACATGTCTACAATAGCTCGTTTGTGTGTATATCTGTTTGTACGTTTGCTATACAAAACCCACACAACTGACGGATTGGAATGGAATTTGGCACGAAATTAAAATTCCTCGAGAAAGATGCATTTCAACATGAAGTCGTATTCGAAAATTATTATTATTTTTTTTTTTTTGTAAATTCTAATTTCAAGATTTGTTCCAACAATAAATTTTTTTTAAAAAATCATCCTATTTTCTAAAGTTTTATGGCATTCTATAACTGATTAAAAAAACAACGATTTAGATTGAACTTATTCGTAAACTCGATAATAAATAGAACGCGAGTTGTTGCCGAGAATCTTGTTTTTTCTAAAAAGGATTAAGTTAAGCATTGATGTTAAATTAAGATTTTGAGGAGAATGAATTCCAATAATTCATTGTTGTAATAAAATAGGTAAAAAATATTTTCAGTTACACCGTTTTATTTATTTTTCAAGTTATAATTTCCTTTTTTTCTCCAGGCACAATTTCGCTGCGTCGCAGTTTCTTTTTGCTCCATGATTTGAGTATTTTAAAATTCAAAACGTCGTTGCATTTTCCAAACTTTCCAAACAAACTTATCGTTGCCATTCGACAAATAATAATTCTGATGATTTCCTCAGAGCCAAAATTATTAAATTTTTTCCTGATTAATGTTATAATAAATTATTCAATGGATGGAATATTGTATTGTCATCAAAGATAAGCTTGTGTGCAAAGTTTGAAGATAATTTGTGCAGTAATAACGGTCGAAAACCGCGTGACAAAATTCCGTGACAAATCAAGTTAAATACAATCGAGTAATGATATTAATAATAAAAAATAAGTCCTGGGTTTTATATTTAAACAAACAGTTTAATTTTCTGCAATGGGGTCTTATGCTGTTTTATGGGTCCGATATATTTTCTCAATATTTTTTCTATATATATAAAAATGAATGTATGTGTGTTTGTGTGTTATGCATTACTACACCATTCATCTGATCGCCTTGAAACTTTTGGAAGTTGAGTACACTCCTGCGAAGGTTTCTGGAAAAAAAGAAAATCCTACAGGTAGTTCTTTTTTTATTCCAATTTTAATCAATTGTCCACATAAATTCCCAATATGGGAGTGAAAAAAACCTTGCACATATTAATCTAATATATCGATCAAAAGCGCTAATTTTTCTTCACAAGTTGATATCTGTTCTAGGTTTCTAAGTCAATAAGAAGGCCAGTTATAAGCTTTTTAGTGCGATTTCTTAAGGCTTACCTTGGTCCAAAAATGTGTTAGCTTAATTTCAAATAAAACTTATTTTTCAAAATAGAGAGACATCAGTTTAATTTTCAACGGAAAAACAATAATAAAGCACACCTCCGATTTAACGTTTTTCTCAAATTAGCAATAGGTTTTAAATTCGAGATTGAACTTGATAAAAGTATTGTTTCCCCGATTTAACGATTTCCTTGATTTAACAATAGCATTTAAATATCGCCAGAATAGGAATACGTTTGGTTTATACTAGATTTCAAATAACGTGGCGAATATGACACGCTACAATTTGACTTTTTAATTAGTCATTGGCGATAAATCGGAACACACTAACGAAATTGCGCATACATTGTTTAGGTACGGTTAAATTTCAGCACGAGCAGCCTCGTACCGCTGGGTTTCAATATGAAACTTATTTTTCAGAATAGTTCAGTTTAATAAAAATAAAACAATAATAAAGCATATTTTCGATTGGAAGTTTTTCTCAAATTAGCAATAATTTTTAAATTCGAGATTGAACTTGATAAAAGTTCCGTCTCCCCGATTTTACGATTTCCTTGATTTAGCAGTAGCATTTAAATAAATATCGCCTCGAAAATTTTACGGACGTATAGTTTATTCTAGACTTCAAATAACGTGGCGAATGACGACACGCTTTAACTTGACTTTTTTAATTAGGCGTTGGTGATAAACCGGCGATAAAGAATACTAACAAAATTGTGCATACGTTTTTTAGGTATGGTTTACAGTATCATTTAACTATATAAATATTACCACCTACTATTTCATCTCTATGGTACCGCTAGCGAAGCTTCTTTTCATCATAAAACTGATCTTTCGGTTAGCGAGACAACAGTTCACCATGGCTGGGAAATAAAATAAATATGATACTGCAATTTCATTCTTACAATTAATCTAAGATCATCGCCAAGACTAAGACTCATTCCAGATGAAAAGTAACGCAACAAATGACGCCGCGCTACAATTTGGCAGTTTTAATTACCCTCTGGTGACAAAACTGACCCTACTGATGGAATTGTTCCCAAGTTTTCTTAATTGATCCTTCTACATGTTATATTACTTTTTCAAGCATTGACAATGTCTAATGTGTTTTTTTTTTTTTTTTTTTGACAAATAGACGCACGATGTTTTTCAAACAATGCAGGCTTTATGCCGCAGGCGATTTTTTTATCTTCTCTCTTAGCAAGGACAGCGCCGTAGGCGACGTTTTTAAAATTCAGCCCGGGCAACGCCGTGCGGGCACCGCTAGTTATTTATAGCTAGCAACGCTGGGTAAATATTGCTAGTAATTTAGTATGATTTGGCATGGATAGATGGATACTCTCGACTAAATTAAAATTGCTAGTGCTGTTTACATCAACAATAGCTTAGGTGCCGCCCTCTAGGGGGAAGCTAAGCGTCCAAAAATTTGCGGGGTGCCGCTGAAAGAGTTGGTACCAATCTCTGGGGACGCACCAGGTCTGCAATGGTTGAGGACCAATACTGAAGATCCATTGGAAAGAAAAAAAATTAATATGCTTAATTACAAAGCATGTGCAATTTCAAAATGCGTACACAAATAATGAAATTTAATCAAAGTAAACTGTATTTTTAGAAATATATTGTATTACTCCATAAAAAGCTTACTTAAATATTACGTGATCTCGCGCGTTAGTGAAATTATTGGGTGCTCTTCAGCTGCTGCAACTTTTTAAATTTGTGGTTAAACAATACAGTAAGAAAACGGCCATAGCTTCAGAACTAGGTATGTCGCATAATATGACTAAAAATTTTTTTTTTCTTTTTCATTTTAAGAGAAATTGCGTTTTATTAATAACTCCATCCCTCCCCCCATGATACTTAAATAGATTTAAATTAACGAAATTTTTTCTTGAAGCTCTCTGATCGCCGATTTAACGATTGTCTATCGACTGTTAAATGCTACCCCTAAATCCGGTAAATGTAATATTAATCGTATCCAAATCGGGACTTCTAAAATCTATTGCTAATTTGAGGAAATCATTATATCGAGTATTAAATCCAAGATATTTTACATATATACATACGAGTCGTCTAGCTTCAAAACAAGATACATCCACTTTTTTACACTTTCTAATAGTTTAAAGTAATCTTCATATGATGTTAATTTCTTAAGCTTCTAAAGCAGCTACATCATGCTAAAAAGTGTGTTTGAAATGTGCCGGTTAGTTACAAAACCAGTCCTCCCCTATCGACCATGCTTGTCAGCTCTTCTTTTTTTCCCTCCAAATATCTTCCAAGCAAAAATTATTTTTGTGTTAAAATTTCAGCAAGTTAAAAGTCTATCCCAATGCTCTTAGCGAGAAATTCGAATTTCTTATAGTTTTTCTCCCCCGCCGTGAAAATTTTTATTTTTTCTATGTAGCTGATTTTGAAACTAGACGACTCAAATAATACGTTTTGTTTTTCATTTACTTATTTATTATTCTTTTTTTTTTCAATTATGCAAAATTCCTTTTTTTTGCGGATTATTTTTTTATAATTATGTATCCTTATTATTATTATTCCGTTCATATTATGAAATTTTGCATCCAAATAAGATTTAAAATTAGGAAGCTAGCTTTAGTGAAACGGCGACAATTTTTTTTTGGTTGATGACAAACGATGTCGCCAAAACAGTGATATACCCAGAACTGTCCAACTAGATAAGAAGCCGAAGTCTCAAATTTCAGAAGCAAAACAAGTAATTTTAACCAACACGTTTAGTCGCCAACGAATAATTCACCCCTAGACTAAAGCTATTTCAAAATCTGCCCCAAAATAATAGATTCACATTACGGTAGTACTTTTATTTCTTTAACCACACCGATGATTTTTCTTAGCTAAGTACCTTTTTAGCCTACTTTCCCATAAAAGTAAAAAAAAAAAGTAATAATAAAGCATAGAAGAAGGCTTAATGTATCGTGAAAATATCAAGTAGAAATCAAGAAAAGTCAGAAATAAGTTAAGTAATTAAATAAAGATTGAAAAATAAAAAATTTGAAAGTAGGGTTTTGAGATGGGGAAAAAGTGTGTGTTGGTCTGTCTGTCGGTCTGTCCCCCCCCCCCTAATAACTTTTGAACGAATTGTCTGATTCAAAAAAATCTTTTTGCATTCGAAAGATATCGGCGAGGACATCTCATTTCCATATTTCACTTTTTGATTTGAACAATTTTTTGTTCAATTTTGAACAGTTCAAAAAATTTTAACATTAGCGCCTATGGGTGAAAATGAAGCAAATTATGTAAACTCTGGGTATAAGAATCAAGTTCCCATGAACAAGCTCACTGGAAGAAGTTCTTGGCGTGAAATATTGATTTGAACAATTTTTGTTCATTTTTGAACAGTTCAAAAAAAATTAACGTATACCGCCTACGGGGAAATTTCAATCCTATATAATTCCTGATCTAACAGACCGATTTGCTTGGAACAAACTTTATCGGAAAGCTCTTATGACGTAGAACATGTACAAATAGAAAGTTCATTCAGAACTAACAAGCCTATTTTCCTATGAAATTTTTTGATCGGGATTTTCAAGAATATTTTTGAATTAATGAATGATTAAATGAATAAGCAAAAGAATGAATGAATAAATAGATGAATGACTTAATAAATGAATGATTGAATGAATATGTATTAACCGTTGAAAAAGGTATATTTGAAGCAATTAAGAACAAAACTAAACGAGAAAGACAGAGAGAGAGAGATAGCTAGATTAGAAATTTGAATTAGGTGTATACGGGAAAGTAGGCTCGTATAGTTCTAGACGGAACTTCTTGTTTTGAAATGGAATCTGAAGATGTTGATCTGTCCATTGCAGACACCGATCAACAGAAGCAGGAAGATATACAAGGCATGAATAACTGGAGAAGATCGGCGAGTTATAGTAAAGTAGGAGATACTCCTCTTTTAAGCAGTTCCAAGCGCCTTTGGAAGGAGCTGAGCGACATTACCCGAAATCCACCACCCCTGTACAGTGCCTGCCTTAAAGACAATAACATTTACAAATGGGTGGCCACAATAAATGGTCCTCCAGATTCTTCTCTCTAAGTATGAAATTTCCGACAAGGTACCCTTTTGATCCCCCGAAGGTGAGATTCTATTTATTGGTCGCTCAAATTAAAGCGCTACCTTCGTAATACTACTATGTATTATGGAGGTAGCGATAAAAGTCACTGAATCTTTGATCTAAAACGAAAAGCTAAAACGGCCCTTTCCCGTTTTGGAGGAGGGATGGTGATGGTTAACTTTTTTTCGCTAAATCAAACATCTGTACCTTTTTGATTACCATCGGCATTGTTGAAATATTTTTCGTAAAAACAAACTCCACACGCGAAACAGATTTGGCGAAAAAAAAATTAAGCCAATGCCACCCCCCCTAGAAACGGAAAAGTATCGAAAATTTTTAACAGCTTTACTATACGGGCCCATGGACGATTTTGGCTGGGGACAAAATTAGACCTCATTCATCAATGGTGCCACCATTGATTTCCAATATATTTGACTCTCCTCCTCCCTTTGTCATAAAATGCCATTCTTCAACGTACCCCCACTTCAACTTAAATCTTAATCAGCATCGATGTTTACGATGGATAAAATAATTTTTGTGGGAAAAAATAGAACCGGCTTCCAATTAAAAATTGGGCTAAAAAGTAAAAAATTCATTCTTTAAACAACATCGGTACAACTCTTAAACATAGCTTTAGAAGCCGGCGCAAAATTATAAGTCTAATTACCATTACACCACGTGTTATTTCACACTGGAACTGTTGCACATTCTGGGCCACTTGTATTGTAATTGTTTGATGATTGCAAAAGATTTTACCTATCATAATTTTGCACCAACCTCTAAAGCTATGTTTAAAAGCTATATCGATATTGTGTAAAGAATAAAATTTATTTTCTAACTTTTTAGCGCAATTTCTAATTTGAAGTCTGTTTAATTTTTTTCACGAAAAGTAATTTTATTTTACTTTTTAGTGTTCATACAATATTCATATTAATATTCTTTTTTTATTAAAAACAATATATATAAAAGGCACACCGACTTTGAATGACTCACTCAAAACTAATCACTAGTATTATAAATTCCATTTCGAAGTTGTAAAAAAGCGTTATTAACTGAAGAATATAATTTGCGCTTTAGAGATGCATTAATTCAAACTCTAATAATGATTGCTATTAGTATTACTGTTTACTGAAAACAAAGTCGTTTCTACTATGAGGGGTTCCACGTCAGGCCAACCACTTGACCGGAACATCTGATTTTGCAGCCCAGAGCCCTCGGTCTCGAAAATTGGGTGGGCACAGTAGGCCTTGGGCCGATGCCATAGTACCCTAGTGGTTAGGACGTCGGACTTATACCTGGAAGGTCGTGTGTTCGATACCCGCTGAAAACCCACCGTGTACACTTGGGGATACGTGCATATAAAATCCGTGGACCACACTACCTCGCTCCGTGCGCAAGCAATCCTGAGGCATCGGCTAACAGGTAGGGGTCTGGTGAAGAAAAGTAGGCCTTGGCAAAGAAAAATATTTTTTTAGCAATTGCATTCTTTCTAAAAAAACAAATGTAGTCTAACTCAATGCGATATTTGAATTAGACGACCCTCTATAGATTAAAAAAAAATCATCATAATCGGTTCATTTAGTCAAAAGTTATGAATGAAAAAACAGAAATATAACTACATTTCTGCTAAATTTTATTTTCTAATTATCGAATGTGGTCAAACAAAGGAACTGGAAATATGTAAGATCACCCTCGATCGATTAAAAAAGGAATCATCAAAATCGGTTCATCCAGTGAGAAGGTATCAATAAAAACAAACAAACAAAAAAAAACATACATACGGTGTGGATTGATAGCCTCCTCTTTTGCAGGAAGTCGATTGAAAATAAAATAAATGTAAATACAAAACAAAAATGATGTAAAACTGTTAAAGCTTTTGAGCTTAAATGGTTTCATTTTAACCAAAATGATGGATGTCACCCTTCTTGCTACCCCTTTCCCTCCCCTTATTACAAACTGCCTTAATTTCTAGAATCCCAGTCAAAGCGTGACCTCAATTGTGAACGACACCTTAGTTGTTTTGTCTTTGAAATTTGGAACTTCGTTTTGTTATGTATTTGTGGGAGAGTTCTGGACATATGACTGTTTTGGCGACATCGGTTGTCTACCCTCAAATGCCAATTGGCTCTTTATACTAACCTGTACCGCAAGACGAAAGCATGAAAATTTTAACGTTGAACCAGAGGGTAGTCGACACCAACGTTTCTTTTAGACTAGTGTTTCTAGTACTTCTTCCAAGGCTGGCCATACACGTAGAGGTGTACCGCAGAGGTACACCCTAGAGATAAACAGCAGAGGTTTACCTCTTGAGGCGAGGAGCTCACACACGCAGCTGTCAGCCTCTGCTGTTAGTTGAATTCATGGTCTCTGAACGGGAAGACGAAGCGATCGCAGTTGTCGGTTCAGTGTTATTAGCTACTAGTGTTAAGAATAAAAGGAAATGTCGTAAAACATGCGATTGGTTATTAACCCATTTACGGCCAAAAGTGCCGAAACGCACCATTTCAAGAAATATTGAATGACACTGCGACGTATATTTCAGTAATTTTATTTTTTTGCTATTTTTAAAAGTTCTGAAGACAAATAAAAAATATTAGCGACTTACTTATAGTAAACACTTTATGTGGAGAAATTTTCAAAAAACGCTAATTTTTCAACTTGATACGGTTATTGACAAATTCTACCTTTTGAAAATGTATAATTTATCTATTTCAGTTTAATAATATGTTTTTATAATGGCCTTAAGTTGCAAGTTCTGTAAATAAAATAAAAATAAAACAAAGATCATAAAAAAAATTTCAACTTTTTTACTGAATGCAAATAAAAATATTTGCGCATATTAAAACAGAAGAAAACACAAAAGACACCCTCTTTCTGCGCTTGTCTCTCAACAGCTGAACGGAGGTAAGCCTCACACACACGTGTCGACCCACACACAAACGGAGGTTTGGTCACCTTCTAGAGGTAGAAAATCTAATTCTTCAATTCCATCAGTCTCGACTCCAGAGGTCTGTTCGCCTTCGGAGTTTCGTCGCATGAAATGGCACACACGCCGAGGTTTACCTATTGAGGTGGACAATTTTGGTAAACCTCTGTGGTACACCTATGCGTGTATGGCCAGCCTAACTGTGCTTCTCGGAGTACTTAGTTAACTGAGAGAAAAACATGCTCAGAAGAAATGCTTTGGGTTGATCAGCCCCTTCGGCCACTACTGTAAAGAGGCAAGTAAATCAAAACGATTGCATTAAACCCGACAAGGCACTTAAAAAAATGAAAGAATAACTGTGTGTGTGTGTGTGTGTGGAATTCTCTCCCCCCACCGATACTATTTCTGCATTGCGTACGTTCCCAAATTAGGAATTTTCTGTATCCGCAGGTCAGGTTTTTGACTCGTATCTTTCACTGCAACGTGGGTTCCTGTGGATCGGTCTGTGTAGATATCCTGGATGACAAGTGGAGCTCCGCTATGACTGTGTCTTCATTGCTGCTCTCACTGTGTTCTCTACTGACCGACTGCAACCCAAGGCACGGCCTCAATGATCACGCGGTGCAGCTGTACATCAAGAATCGCCGAGAGTATGACAGACACGCCAGAGTACATACGAAAAGATTCGCAATTCCCAAATCTAACAGGAACGAAAATTCGCTCAAGTGAAAAAACTAATCTTTTACTTTGATACCGCAACTGAATCAATTCTTGTAGGGATCAATATACTGAGCACGCAATCAGCATTTCTATAAACACGTGTCAATAACCAATAACGATTTGATAAAAAATAAAACTGCAAATAAAAAGAAATTAGTGATGAAGTTGCCTCATCTATGTATAGAAGAGAAGTACCACTCACCGATTAATTACGAAGTCTCAGACAGTAAAAATGCTACTAATTTGAAAATTTGCAGGTAGATTTCTCATGGGTAGTAGGTATCTACTATGAAAGGATTTTTTTAAATCCTAATTATTTCTTTTGTAACTATGTTTTTTAAGCATAATTCACATAAATAGCACTATTGAGGTGTTAAACAACTTAATATTCTATATCATTCGAAAGAGCTTTTTTGTTTCTTCACAAGAACTTGTTTGTTCTAAGCTTCTAAGTTTATTAGCGCATGTCTCGGTACATCATAAAGCAATTTCGGAAAAAAGAAAAAAAAAAAAAAGAGTCTTCAAATCAGAACAAATCAAAAAAATAAATTTATGCTTCAAACAATATCGATGTTACTTTCAAACATAGTTATTGAATTCGTCATAAATTTGCGGTATTCTAATCACCTTTATAGCCATTAATTACTTTATCTAGGGAAATTCTGAGCTATTTAAGCTTGCAATTTATTCGTGATTAAACATTATTTTATTTATCACAATTTTGCGCTGATTTCATTAAGTATGTTTAAAGTAGCATCGGTGTTGTTTAAAGAATGCCTTTTTTTTTGTTTTTCAGCGCAATTATTACAGTTCTGCTTTGAAGTTATTATTTTATATTATTCTTTTTAGTGTAAATACATTTTTCATATGAACACTATCTCTCTATACTAAAAAAAGTAATTCGCGCTGACGCCGCTGTCTTAGAGAAGTTCTGTCCTGCGCTCTTCAAACTCTGACAAGTCAAAAACTATTCAATGAACAACTCCAAAAATCTTATGAATTATAGAGAACTTTCTGGCGACCACGCTGAGGCAAAACATTTATAGATTCGAATAGTAGTTTTAGAGTTACTTAATCTGAAAGTCAACGAATTTAATTTACATTTGTTTCTGCTGCTCAGGGCTCAGTGTTAAATGCAAAAAGAGAGACCTGTATATTTATGCCTAACAAAGACCTCTTTTTCGAAATATGACTTTTTAAGTTGATAAAAAATCTATTTAAGCTTCGAAACTGCAACATTTTCATACTAAGCAGGAAGCTTTCGTACTCCGTAACGTTAATAAATATTTAAATAGGCGACCCGTGCGGAATTTCGCACTAATTTGGGAGAAAAGACATTATGAAGAATAGAAAAAAGCAAAATGGTGTTGGTACAAAAGAAGGCATGTAATTGAACACATCAGCACAAATAGCTGTTACAATTTTTTCCCCACTGTTATTTAATAATAAAATAATCAAAATAATAATAATAATTTTTATTAGTAGTATACATAGCATTAAAATACACTAACGAAAAAGTTGCATTCCTTAAAATATAGTTACTGTTGGTTGGTTAGTCTCTACACATTCATAACAGAAATAAATGGGTAGAGCCTATCGATTGCATAAGTTTAATACACAGACGCAGCTAAAACTATTCTTCGTCATTAGCCGGCACGATAAGCTTATTTAACAAGAAGTTCCGTCTAGAACTATACGAGCCTATTTTCCCATATACACCGAATTCAAATTTATATTCTACCTATCTCTCTCTCTTTCTTTCTCGTTTAGCTTAGGTTCTTAATTGCTTCAGACATGCCCTTTTCAACGGTTAATACATATTCATTCAATAATTCATTTATTAGGCCATTCATGTATTTATTCACTCATTTATTCATTCTTTTGCTTATTCATTTAATCATTCATTAATTCAAAAATATTCTTGAAAATCCCGATCAAAAAATTTCATAGGAAAATAGGCTCGTTAGTTCTGGATGAACTTTCTATTTGTACATGTTCTACGTCATAAGAGCTTTTCGATAAAGTTTGTTCCAAGCAAATCGGTCCGTTAGATCAGGAATTATATAGGATTGAAATTTCCCCGTAGGCGGTATGTTATTTTCTTTTGAACTGTTCAAAAATGAACAAAAATTGTTCAAATCAATATTTCACGCCAAGAACTTCTTCCAGTGAGCTTGTTCATGGGAACTTGGATCTTGTACCCAGAGTTTACATAATTTGCTTCATTTTCGCCCATAGGCGCTAATGTTAAAAATTTTTGAACTGTTCAAAATTGAACAAAAAATGGTTCAAATCAAAAAGTAAAATATGGAAATGAAATGTCCTCGCCGAGATCTTTTGAATGCAAAAAGAATTTTTCGAATCGGATTATTCGTTCAAAAGTTTTAAGGGGGGACAGACCGACAGACAGACCGACAGACACACTTTTTCCCCCATCTCAATACCCTACTTTCAAATTTTTTATTTTTCAATCTTTATTTAATTACTTCAGTTATTTTTGACTTTTCTTGATTTCTAACGATATTTTCACGATATATTAAGCCTTCTTTCATGCTTTATTATTATTATATTTATTTTTACTGGAAAGTAGGCTAAAAAGAGGGGTAAATCAAGGAATTTGATAAAAGAATAAAGCAGATATCGCGTAGCAACAAAAAACAGAATATAAAAGGAAAGGAGAAACAATATATAAAGATTAAAAATTTTGAAAAAAAAAAATATTATTTAGAGTAAGGTTCAATCCTTTGAAAACAAAGAAAAAAAAAACGAAGTAAAATACTGCTAAATGTATTTTTTTTTGTAATAATTTCAGTCTTATGGAGCCGTAAAACGTAGTGAACTTGATAAGTACTTATTGGCTAATAAGCCTACCAAGGTTCAGCAGGAACATTGACAAACCATATAATATTGCTATTTTCTTCAGCGAGTTTAGTCGGTGATTTATTAACAACTAATTATATCATTTAATGTATTAATGGCTCATTTAAACTTTATTCAATTTATAGTTGCTAAGGAAAGTTAGGTTCATTAGCAACGAATGATTACAACGTATTTTCTACTTTAATGCGATGAAATAAATCTAACTTACCGATGAAGGAAGTAATTTTTAATTGCTTAGATATATTTCTTATCAGTTTGCTACTATTACTAACAGTTGTATTATAGGCTATTAGTTTGTACTTGGACGTGCCTGCCTTAGGAGGGCTGTCTCAAATATTACATAATTCTCCGACGGAAAAATAAGGGAAATCTCTTGACACATAATTCATTATTCTCTGTTAAAAAACATATTTTAGTTAATATTCCCCATTTTTATATGGGCAACAAAATTGGTCCTAAATATTTTCTATTTGAATAAGGACAACCGTCCCTAGAAAACTACATTAGATTAAGGGCTGAACAGCCCCAAAACCCTCACTAGATTAAGGGTATAACATTCCCAAAAAGTAATCATTAATTTCCTTCTAAAACACGAAATCAAAAGACAACAGTATTTTAAAATGTACATGTTATAAAGTGAACCTTTGCTTAAAGCTATGAGGAATTGAAATCATGAAAAATTAAAATGCCTTCAAACCAACATCAAAATAGCAAACATCGAAAGCACGTTTATTCAAATTCTTCTGAATATGAATGAGTACTATTTTATAGTTCAAGTGTGCGACATTCGGAATTTCACGAAGTTTCTGATACTGTAAAATCTTTGTACATTATGTATCAAGGTCACCCAGGATTTAGCTTAGGGAGGGGGATCAAGGTTTGGAGAAATGATGCATTTGATATTGATTTTATCGTATATCCAGTGTCTTTTCTTTTATGGATGCGATTTTTGATACCTGTAAACAATCCGTCTATTTTTAAACATCCCAAACTTTTCAACTCCGTTGCACCTTTTAATCTGCATGTATTTTCGAAACATGCTAATTAATTATATTTAAAAAATAAAACTTTCGTTTGAGTGAAAGGTCTGCGTCTCTTCCCCTGATATCTTACCGGATGTCCACCCTGCTATAATGTATCACAGAACTTTTATTGCACAGGCCTGGATACCGGATATTCAATGCTTTAGGGGGGGGGGGTCCCCGGTCGTTCCCCCATTAGTGAACAATCGACCAAGCACAAAAGATGTATTTTTCGATTAAAAAGTGTTGTGTGTTTTGTAGAAGACTAAACCAGTTTAGCCCGGCATCAGCAAGCGAAGCGATCTCGTTTCGTGTGGCGATCCCAAGAAATTGTTTCGCGGGTTAGCGAGCGATAGACAGTAGGTAGCGGAAACCCCCCTAGTTCGTCAAAAAAAAATATAAATCAATAAAGAGCACATCCACTTTCAGTACCTGGCACTTAAAACTAATCATTTGTATGATGAATTCTGTTTGTATCTTTGCCTTACCTACGATATACCAATCACGCTGGAGTAAGAATTGTTGTTGAGCACATGGGGTGATTGTCTCCGAAATGCATGAAAATTTTGGCTGCACTGTTTTTTTACTATTCCACTAAATCGGGATTTGTCACCTTTCCTTTAGCCATTTAACGCATTTGCCCGTGTCTGACACGGGCCGAAGTTGCCGGCAAATTTGCACATGCCCGCGTTGCACACGGGCGATCTTGTATGTCACGTTATTTTACTTCTAATGCCCGTCCGAGATCCGTTTGCATTTTGTTTGTATAATAATCTTTATAAAACTTTTGCCCCACCTCCGCTCTCTAGTCACCTCCTACAACTGAAATTTCCAAAAATAATTTATACTATATCCATTCATTTTCTGTCAAGGGGAAAAAAAAAACTCGATCATTTTTTGCCAGTTTTTCTGAAAAAAAAACTCGTTCTTCAAGGGGTCAAACAGTGTTTTTATCAGTTCTGATAAATCGTGCTTTTACAGAGCAGCATCGTCAACCAGGTGACTTTGCCATCCGGGGTGAATTTGCCCACGTTTCAAATATTAGTTTGTATCATTTCTGATGCTTGACAACTTCACCGTAAAAAGGTCGCTTGTTTTATTGCATGAAAGGTTTGTCTTATCTTTGTTATGTTGTTTATTTTGTCAAAAAAGTGTCTAAATTCATCCCGACTGACGGTAATATCTAAAAATAAAAAAAAATGTCATCATGAAAGGTTTAAGTTTTGGGATAGCCTTCCGTGCTTTAAGCTCTCCGGAGTGACTACGTTTTAGCATGGTAGCACGGGAACGCCGTTCAGAGACGGCTACTCATCTATTAAAAAAATCCGATTTCTCTGACAGCACCAATAACTTGATTTTTTCTTTTTGATGCAGTATTTAGTCATGCGGTCGGAGCTTAATTTAATATGTTAAATTTACAGCTAACAAATAGATGGCGCCATATAATTTAAGAAGAACAACCTCCTCGAAAGAGAGTCAGAATACAAATAACAAATAAATACAAATACAAAAGTGACGACCAGCAACTGGCTCAGGGTCCAGCTATATTGGTCCTAGTCAATTTCGCAGTCCCCAATGAACATCAAGAGCTTTCTTAAAAGTTTTTAGCCCACTGCAATTAACAGTCACTTCTGGAAACTATTCCAACTGCCTACAACCCTATTAAAGTAGTATTTTTACCTAATTTCAAGATGAGCAGAGATGATATGAGAATAGTTGCCATGCTGTTTTAGTCTAGGTATTTCATGATGTTTTTATTTGATGTTGTTACCTATGTTTTGTAATGATTAAAAAATCACCAATTGCAGCAAATTGCACTTTCAACTGAAGTAATCTCAGTCATTTAGCCGGGCATTATAAGTAACAGTCTCACACAACGTTACATTTGTTTTTTACAATTAAAAATTCACACAGTGTATTAACGTTTACACAAAAATATATAAAAACAAAACTTCGGTTAAAAAAAATTCGTTTTTATACACATCTAATTTGATATTACGTTTCATTTATAGTAGTTTAGGTAATTGAAAAGTGAGGTTCATTTTATATACAACGTATTATATTACAGTTCTAGTTAAATAATTTAGTTTTCATGGAGAATAAAACAGAGAGAGTATCCATAATGTATGAGGAAATCGGGGCTAAAAGGATTGAAGCCTATTTTCTTTTTCGAAGATTCTTGATTTGATCTTCGTTTGCATTGACAATTTCACGCTCGGAGTTTTTTTTTTCACGTTTAAAGGGAATGAAATTCGTGGAATACATTGGGAATTGTTTCATTGAATTGACACAGGAAGATGGATAGTTCAGAGCGCTAGTGAGGCAAGTCAGTCACATCTGATTTTCAGAAATTGACTTACAAGTCTCTAATTGAATAGAAAATTGAGGTTGAAAGCTTCACACTCCCTCCCTCAACAACTCGGATTGATTGGATTTTTTAGGATTCGAGGTAATAAATAAATAAATAAACAACCAGAATTTATTGGACTTTAAGGATTCGAGGTAACAGAAATAAATAAATAAAAAAACAAGCAAAATAATAAATATAAAACCGTGTAAAAATGTTTTAAGTTACGCAGTTTTGTTTAAATATTATGACCAAATCCAAACAAAGGTATGGTTGCCATTCCACAAATAATAATTCCAATAATTTCCTCAGCCAAAATACTTTTTTTCCTAACTAACGTTATAATAAATTATAAAATGGATGGGTTATTAAAGTGTAATCGAAGATAAGCTTGTATGCAAAGTTTAAAAGTAATTTATGTAGTAATAGTGGTCAAAAACAGTAGCTAACTTCCGTGACAAATCACATTAAATAAAACCGTGTAATAATAATAATAATAGTAAAAACCGTGTAATAAAATAAAAAGCATGTATGTCAGGATTTATTTCTATTTATTTATTTATCTATATAAACTCCTGCCATTTACAAACAAATTTATTTGGTTTTTAATTTCGGGATAATAATAGTTATAACAATAATAAAGAAATACGCATTTCAGGGATTAAAAAAAATATTTATGAAGAGAGTGATCAAACGGCACATTGCCTACAGTGTATACCATGATTATTGGGTTAATAGGTATCTTGTGGCGTTATACTAAACTAAGAGCTTGGATAAAAGTCTTACTCAAAGATACACAAGAAACACCATACGAAAAATTTTGATTTCGTTCACTGATGCCCTGAATCTGAATTAACGAAAATTGTCTACTTCGCTAGATGTGGATTAGTTTTTTGCTGAAGAAAAATCCCTGAACTTCAAAAGAAATATTTTTATTTGTACATTACATTATCAAATTTTACCGTCAACGCTTTATCTATACATAAAACAAAGAGTTTGCGTGTGTGGCGCTTGTGTCGAAAACACGGTATGGCATAAAAAGACGAAATTTGGTTTACTATTATTAATAAACGGTATTGGAAAATCACTTGCCTAATTGATTTAAAAATTGAGGTTGATAACTTAAGTCTCTATCATTAAACTAGGATTTATTAGCTTTTTAGGATTCGAGATAATAAATAATTAAATCAATGACCATAACAAAACCAAAATAAAATGCACAAATTTCAGGATTACATATTTACTTGTTCATTTAATTCACCCCAGATCATTCACACACCCAAATTTAATTGGTCTGTTAGAATCGGGATAGTAATAGTTATGTAATAAATAATAATAAGCAAAGACGCATTTCATGATTTAAAAAAATACTAATAAAGAAAATTATTTATAAAAGAAATCGATCGAACGGTATATTGCTTGCAGTCTATACTACCATATAGGGTTAATACTCGGAGGTATATTGTGGCGTTATACTAAAATATGGGTTTGGATAATTGTTTCACTCAAAGATATACAAGAAACAACGCCATACGGAAAATGTTGATTTCGTTCATTATTGCCCTGAATAGAAACTCATGAAGTTGATTATTTTGCTCGATGTGCTTTATATTTTCACTAAAGAAAAATCTCTGAATTTCAAATGAAAATTTTTTATTTCTATATTGCATATAGTATATGAAAAATTTCTGTCAACGCGTATTCATACATATAATGAAATAAATACATTTGCGTGTGTGGCGTGCATCCCGAAGAAACCGCACGGCCTAAAAAGATGAAATTTGGTTAACTATATTAACACATTATGAGCAGGCGCGGGTATTTGTACCTGTTTCGCGGATGCGACCTATAAGCGGGCGGCCGGTACTAGTACCAGTTTCGTGCATTGCCGTTTAAAAGCGGGGCTGGTATTCGTACCCGTTTAACCCGGGAGAACGCGCGCCTCAGGGAGTAACACGAGAGCGCGCGTGGGGTCCGAATGGACCCCACTAGAATAAACATGGTTAAAGAAAAGTTAAGGGTAATATATTTTATAAAACCTTTATAGTTATAAAATTTGAACTTTTAAAAATTATCTATTCATTAAGTTTATTTAAATACTCACAAAAAATTGAAATTCATCAGGATTTGTATACATACCTAACTTACTACAGTGTTCACTTTTAGTTTTATTTATCAATGCAGTTTTGGCATATGCTAAAATTATGTTCTTTGCACAAAAATTTATCACACGTTATACATACAGTAGATGATTTTTTGTCCTTATTGCGTGGGCAAATATAACAACGTCCCTTAGAGTTTGGCGCTCTTTTCTTTGATGACGGTTGGTTTTCCGTGCTGGTGCTGCAAGCGTCGATACATCTCTTTCGGCAGTCTTGCGGGAGTCCTACTTGTTGGGAACGTCTTTCGATGAAGTCCTTTATTAGGCTAAGGGCTAAGTCTTTCAAGAATAATCTTCTGCTCTTGTATTGCAAAGGTGGTGATTTGTTAGACAGAAGAATTATTCGTGCATTTATAGCCGCGATGTTTAGCATTGAATAAAATATGACCATTGGCCATCTATTTGTGACTCTTGCTGTAGAATAGTTTGATTCCATTTCGTCCACTACATCCACAGCTCCTTTTGTAAGGTTGTAAAAGGATATGATCTCCGGTTTCTTTTTATCCCCCGTCGATGTATCAATGTTATCATCATTATGCATTGAGGAAAGCAAAAGGACGCACTTTCCCTTTTTCGGGACGTAAGAAACTGCAGTTATGTCTTTTTGAAATCCAAACACTGAAGAGTTTATTTCTCTACCTTTTGCTACTGTGAATTCTGCTGGTATTTCTTTTTTATCTTTTCGAAGAGTTCCCACGAGAGTAATTTTTTCAGCCAGGAGATCTTTTGCAAGTGTATAACTAGTATACCAATTATCGGTAGTCAAATTTCTTCCTGTTTTGTAGAGAGGCTGCATAAGTCTTTTGACGATATCTATCGGTCGGTTACTTTGACTAAAGCGTCCGTCGGGTTGACTTCCTGCATAAATCTCCATATCATATGTGTAAAATGTACGAGAATCTACCAATGCAAAAATCTTTATACCGTACTTGGCAGGCTTGTTGGGTATGTATTGCCTAAATCCACAACGTCCACGAAAGGCCAAAAGCTTTTCATCAATTGTTACGTATTCACCAATGCAGTACGATTCTCTGCAACTCTTGATAAATAACTCAAAAATGTTTCGTATAATAGCAAGTTTGTCCACTTTCTTTCTTTCTTCCCTTGTACTGATATCATCAAATCTCAAGCATCTTAGAAGGAATAAAAATCGCTTATGTGACATCGTGGCACGAAAAATTTCTACCCCTGTTCCATCGGTAGCCCACAAGTCTCGAACATTCAGGTGCGACGATTTATGTAATCCACACAAATATAACAATCCAAAAATAGCTCGGATTTCAAGTTCATCAGTTTCTCTGGCATCTCTCTTCCTTGAAAAATTAGACGATATTTTTTCAATGTACACATTCGTATACACAATAAGTTCATTCATAATTTCTCGATCCATGAATATTTCCCATGCTTCTTTCGGCGTGGATGCATTCTTAGCAGCTAATCTCGGCCCTGGAAGATGCGATATTATATTATGTGCAGGAGTTCGAACATTTGTTTTGAATTTTTCCTTTTTCCACAACGTATGTTTATCTTTTCCAATAAAATACTCGTCATTCGATGCTTCTTCTACATCGCAATCTCCATCTAATTCTGATTCCGAGTCGTGATTACTCATAATTTCATGATCAGAACATTCTTCTTCATCAGAACAAGTGTCTTCTTCACTATCTACTTCTTCCAAAAGTTTCCGAAGTCTTTCCATTTCTTTTTCGTACGGAGTCGTCATGTTGCAGCTTAGAAAATACGTCCGCCCGTGCAAACTAGGAGTGACCAAATGCCCCTTTTGGACTGACTCGAAGACGCGCGAGGGGTCCACTCGCACCCCAAACGTGACAAATCCTTTGTTAAAGAATGAATAATGACCTCTAGGAATTTGGAACACCTGGTATGGGGAGATAAGCATGGCTAAGTTGACTACTGAAAAGAAGGTTGTTTTAAGGTCATTAGAATAAAAGGAATTCTTTTGAGAAAATCCGCGCGCGTCCTGCCGGGTTAAAATCACCACTTTTATGTCACACAAGGGAAATAATAATGTTTCATATAATGCATGAATTGGTGCATTTTTTGATGTGAATACGTCTTTAAGGGGACTCGGCACTAAAAATCGGACAAAATCTCGATTTTCGGATTTTTGCTCCAAATTATACTTTAAATATTAGAGAACGTTTGTGCAAAGTTTCAAAGTCCTACGTACACTCCAAGATATCTTATTTTTTACTTTATATGAGAATTTTAACACTTTTTTTACCTAACCAAAAACTAAATGGCTTTTTTTTTTGCATACTATGTAATAGTCAAAATGCTAAGGCTTTTTCAAATATGTATCTATTCACTTGAAATTTTTATTGCTTGTTTCAAATGTTTAACTAAATGTAACCTAGTACGGAACTTTTGATGAATTTATTAGAAATTATTTTAAAGCAATTTGACTAAAAAATCTTGCAATACCGAGATTTTTCAGTTTTA